>CM041640.1:7225682-7322235 GCA_023333625.1 Bothriochloa decipiens | reverse complement strand
ACAAGTATCAATTCCTCCATTGGAGGAGCTCGTGTTGATTAAAATGAGAAAGCTGGCGAGATGCTCCTGCAGTTCAATAAGGGACTTGAATTCTAGCTTAAGGGTACTGATGATTGAGAGATGTGATGCACTGAAGGCATTTTCCCTTTTTGAGAGCTGCAACAAACTCTGAATCGAGCATAAGTCATGGTTATCTTGTCTTAACAAGCTTACCATCCATGATTGTCCTATGTTAATAGTATCAAATCCTCTGCCACCTTCAAGTAGCACTTGTAAATTCTCAATCTCAAGAGTTTCATCACTTCCAACTATGAAGGGATCATCTACTGGTGAGTTGATAATTGGGGCTGATCTAGATCATGATGATTTTCCTTTTGATGAGGATTCCAATGAGCTGGGGAAACTGCATGAGAAAATTTTGGCATTCCATAATCTGATGGTTCTAACCCACTTGAAAATAGCGGGATGCAAAAATCTGTCATTTGTTTCACTCAAAGGTTTCAAGCAACTCGTCAGCCTCACTAGTTTGGAAATACTAAACTGTGTGGGATTTTTCTCTTCAGATGTTCTACCTGAGCATGTCAATGAAGACATGGAAACTGCAAATTTCAATGCCTTCTCAACTCTCAAGCATCTCAACATTAGTTCATATAGACCTACTCCAAGTAAAATATCTGGAAAGTGGCTATCCGTGGTGCTGCGACATGCGCCGCTTCTAGAGGAACTGCATTTAAGGTATTGTGAAGAGATATCCGGGTTTTTTATAGAAGGGAAAGAGAGTTGTCTATCGAATAACAGCTCAATAACACAGGCATCATCATCAGGGAATACAGATAATGCATCAACAAGCTCACCTCAGGAGGGAGTCGTTCACATTCCATCAAAACTCGTCTCCTCTCTCAAAAAATTGACTATCGTGGGTTGCTATCAGCTAAAATTTCTGGAGAAAAGGGCTAGCTTCTCTGCATTCACCTCCCTTGAGGAGCTAGAAATTGATCAATGCCCTGAGCTCATGTCATCTTTTGAGTCTAAAGGCGAAAACCACGACCATGCAAACAGTGGATGCCTTCTACCATGTTCACATAGCGAACCTGGCATTGTTCTACTTGAATCCCTACAAAAGCCACAGCTCTGCCCTCGAATGAGTCTGAACTGCCTCAAAAAATTAGAAATAGCAGGCAATGAGGATTTCAAATCTCTAAAGCTGGATTCCTGCACTGCATTAGAAGAGTTGATAATTTGGTCTTTAGATTCGCTCACCGCACTAGAGGGCCTTCAATCCCTCAGAGGTCTCAGGTATTTGAAAGTAGACAGATGCCCTCGCTTACCTCCGTTTCTAGAGCGTCTGTCAGGGCAGGTCAGTGAGCTGTTCCCACGACTTGAGAGGCTTCAGATAGATGACTACTCTTTCCTCACCAAGTCATTCTTCAAGCACCTCGTCTCCCTCCAACGCCTAGAACTTAACTGCTGCTTCAACAAAGTGAAAGGACTAACAGGAGAGCAAGATAGAGCGCTTCAGCTCATCACGACTCTGCAGGACCTCGATTTTTTTTATTGCTCTGGACTCGTCGATCTTCCAGTGGGTCTGCACAGCCTGTCCTCCCTGAAGAGGTTGGGGATTATCTATTGCCTGCGTATCTTAAGGCTGCCAGAAAACAGCGTCCCACCTTCACTTGAAGAACTAGATATCAGGCATTGCAGTAAGGAGCTAGCGGGTCAATGCAGAGCACTAGCAACAAGCATGCTAAAGGACAAAATTGATTAAAGGTATGTGAAATGATTTCTGGACGGCTTGTTAATCACACATGACGTGCCTACCAGTGCAGCAGCAGGTGTCACACGGTGTCCTTTCAAGGTATGCTTCTACGGTTCTACAGTTGGTCATGATGTTAACTTGTACTGCGCTCGCTGTATGCTGAAGTAACGAGTTTGTTTGCAGGCTTTGAAGATGCTTTACTATATTCAATTGCTTCGAAGATGCTTTACTATATTCAATTGCTACAGTTAACCGGGAAAGCATTCACGGCATTTTGTAGCAGGATGTCATAGTTGTTCTTTTCGGTTGGCAGCATCAAAACTGATTTTCTTGTGTAGAATCTGCACGCGTTTTATTTCTTTCACTTTGAGCACGATAGGGCGCTTCAGCTCACCAGCATGAGCATGTGAGCGCTTGGGTTTCAGAAAGCAAACCGAGGATTTCATAAGCTACGATATATCCAACATGGTCACTACTCACTACTGAAAAAAGGTTGTTTCAGTCTTGTTATTCGTATCTTCAAGCAAGTTGAGAAATCAAAAGGTTCATTATTTTGCATGTGAAGATGCAATGTGCTTTATCGCTAACATGAGAGATGATCTGCAACAAAAATAGTGCAACTTTCCAAATCTCAGGTCACATTTGGATAACAGAAATCAGGATGGGGTAGCGAGCTGTGTCAGCTAGTCCTTTCATAAATTCAAACATGTTCTTTCACAGCTGGCCAATTATCCATATTGCACTGCTGATTTTGGGACACTAATTTGAATATTCACATTGCACTGCTGATTTTGGGACACTAATTTGGACGTGTGGCACTAGTATACTACTGTGGCGTGTTGTATCTGTATGAGTTAAAAATGTAAGGCGTAGTTGTGCTATTGTGATACATGCATTTGCATGTAGTTAGCAGATGCGTTCAAGTTATTTTAGAACTAAAGGATCTACTGTTTTACTGTTTGAATGAACTGAAGTAAGTGACAGGGAAACAAATTCTCACTTCTCAACAACTGTAAGGAGGTGTAAGACAAGTTACCTGAATGATCACAAATAATTGTTAACAAAGACCAGCAACGGCTATTCATTCCTTTCTGCGGCAACAAACAGGTCACTTGATCCTTTCTTGCACAAACAATTTGCTAGACACTTAAACAGCAGACTAGCATCCTTTGGGCCCCCTTTGATTGAAGGATTGACAATGGATTTTTGGAGGATTTTACTGGTATTTGTATTTCCATAGACATGCATCTCGAAAAGCCCAGTGACCTGAAGATCCACTAAGAACCCCAAAATTAAAAATTACAAAGTAATCACATGCGAGTTCATGGTCTTGTGGTGATAGACAATAAAGAAGCACAGAATTGGTCATGTCTCAGGGGATAGTTTTCATAAATCAGGCAACATCACCACAAATAGTTCAAACCAACATAGATTTGCATGGTCACAAAAGCTTATCTCCCATAGGCCCTATCCAAAATGCCGAAATAACTCTTACATCAACAGCTATCACCAACAAAAATATTCCTGCATTGTTACTTACTTAATGCCATGCACAACGCATCAATAACAAAAGAAATTTGCACCAGAACTGTTACAAGGAACACAGACACTATTTCTAGACTCTTTAATATCCGAAGGCTGGATCAAAGTACTTTAAACATCCCAGTACCTTCAACTTCAGCCCACACGTACATGGTGCCATCAGACACCCATGAGGCCGCGAAGCTAGCTTGCTATCTACCACTAATTGTGTAAAGTGAAACTCAAGAAGACACACATATCAGAATCAGCTACAGAATACTTACAATTTACAATTACCTCTAGGCTCTAGCTGTACTCAAATCACCCAAGAACTAGGACTCAGATCATCCAAATATTCAAATCCTAGTGTTAACAACCTCCCACCAAGCCAGAGAATAAGCATTGCCAGCTCATCAACTAAGAACCTGTAAAAGAAGGCAACAGTAAACAATTTTCAAAGTCAGCTCTATGAAGGAGTTGGAATTACTGAAGTACACAATGTCGGCTTAATCATACCGCTAGACAATGAGGAGCCACTGCTACAACCACCAGAGCCACTCGGCCATTGTAGTATGCTTCACGGGGTTATCACTCTCCTGATAACATAAATAACCAAAGTAGCATGAGAGCCCAATTCATATATCCAGTAGCTGCAGCATTGAACAAAACCTGCTGCTCCTATTATCATTACCGCATCAACATATCACTGATTCATTGTCAGCCGATGTGGCCACGCCATTCGCTGGAGCAAAGTCGTCATCAACCACAGCAGCACTGGCTACATCAGCAGTGGCACTATCATCAGGCATCAGCACTTCCGCAGCAATCTGCCCGCATCCCAAGTCCCGAACCCGCAGATTTGCTGACGGCCCACGCGACTTCGGCTAGCTCTGCTGCCACGGTCGATGAGGAAGTGCTCTGCTTGGCGGCGCGGCGGATCTGGAGCTCCGAGCGCGCAGGACTTGTGGTGGCCCAGGGCGCCGTTCGAAAGGTCACGTGGCTTGCCGACGGCGAGGCAACCGACGGCGCTTCGATCGGTCGGCGTGTGGGGGGCTGTGGTTGGGGAATGAGCGCAAGCGGTACGCAGTCTCGCTACAGCCAGCGAGGAGGCCGCTCGATTTTGAGTTTGTGATGGGGCTTGTGATTTGGATCCGCGAGGGGAGTGCAAATTTCGCTGTGCGAGGTCGAATCGAACAAGGCTGGAACCGGAAGGATTCGGTAATCTGATCGTAATTAGCCACGGCCCTGTCGGCTGGGATTTCGGAGTCCACGGGCACCTCCCCTCCGGAGCTCCTGCGAACCAACCAACACGACGTCGCTTTCCAGGTGGACCGTGCGACTGGCCACCTAGGCAGCGGTGGGCCATCGCCATCGGGCCCTACCAAGCCGACAGCACAACACGCAGACGCAGTTGCCTCTGCTGTTTTCTGCTCTAAAAAAGGTTGCTTCCGCTGATCAGCTGGTGGAAGCATGACGGCGTGCCGTGTATACCATTAGAAATGGCGTCCAGATTTTGGTCACGCTTTCGGTTTTTCCCCACGCATCAAACGCGCATCCAAGGTTCTCATAAGGTTTTGCAAGAGGCTATATTGTCATGAACGGAAATGACGTGTATGGCCAAAGAAAAGTAAAAAGTCCCTATTCCAACCCTTGAACAACAAAACGGCGGTGGTATAGAAAACACATGAACCACTAGTGTGTTAAATTTTAACATGCTAACATATGTAACCTCATTTTAACAACTGTATGAATATAAAGTCCACCACTAAATGACAGATCACGAGGCGTCTTCTTTCACGGTGCCCTTCACCGTGCGTAACTAAAAGGATGAATTTTGGAAAGGAGAAATTATGAGTGGACTGAATGGGAACTAAGCTCTAATGCACTTGAGGAGAAGACATTTGAGATGAACCTAGCCTCTGTGAAATGGACACCGCGACTAAGGTCTCGTGCTCTTGAGCATACAACCAACAAGGTTTTAGAAACCCCCGTGCGATCCATCCGGGAGGCCCTAATGAAGCCTCCACATTATCTGTAGTGTCATCACCTCCCATTTAGTTAACATATTAATAAAAATCTGATAGAATATTAATAGGTTAATAATAAATAAGAGGCAATGTATCGATGCCAACAAACAAGATTAGGTTTGGATAACCAACCAATTCGGCTCGGCTCGTTCTATAACGATTTAGCTCAATATCATTATCTTAACGAGTCAGAAGGTCAGGTCGACCTAGCTCATTAAGCTTACAAGCCATGTATAAAAAATGGGTCTATCTAACGTGCACTCGGGTGTTTTAAGCGGTACTGTCACCCGAGTGTCACAATGATAGAAATCACTCGATCTAGGAAACCAAAATTCATGGACAACAATCATTGAATTTCCACAAGCACACGATCCACATCGAAGGGACCAAATATAAAAGATCAAATAAATGAAAAAAAATAAAACCAATCAAATTAACAAAATGCAAATTACTCAAATTAATGTTATGAAAGGCAACTAGAAAGATATTCAAAAAAATACAAAAATACAAACAAATTTACCAGATCATATTTCTATGAAAGATAAATTGGAAAATATTCAAAGGTAAAAATGAAAAAATACAAAAAAAAATGTAAGATCAATTTCAATGAAAGACAAACAGGAAGATATTCAAAAGAAAAAATAAAAATACAAATAAATTGACTAGATCTATTTCTATGAAAGGCAAATTGGAAGATATTCAAAGGAAAATACGAAAATACAAAAATACAAACAAATTTGTAATAAAAAAACTAATATAGAGTACAAGACACGAAGTAATACAAAAACTCATATAAGTTCTGCAACTTTTCTGCTTTTTCTCTTAGAAATGTGGCTTGTTTAGCTCATAAATGGCTTGCGAGCTAGCTCAAGTTAGCTTGTTATATCTAACAAGCTGAAATCTTTGTAAGAGCTGCCTTCTCCCCTCTAAGCTTGTTGGCCGCGAGCCAAACTGAGTTAACAAGATTTGAATTCTTAGTCCAACCTTAAACAAGATATGAGTGTGCTGCCGGACTACTTCATTATATACAAAAAATATAGATTAAACAATTTTCGTCAATCATACAAAAACTGAAATTAAGGATGTGTTTGGCTGGGCTCCACATATTCCCGCAGAAACGTTTGATCCAAAACCTCTCAAGAAGTGTTTATGATGCATCCGAATCACTTTGTGGAACAGTTTGCTCAGGAAATCGGATTCCTATTAAAAAATCATGTAAATACAAATATGTTCAAAAAAATCTAAAAAGTTTGTGGATGGACAACTTAAATACAGTACAAACCATTGTTGTTACTTGCTGTAATCGCCTCTGGCTGCTTATCTCTTCTAGAGAGAGGTTTTTTTTGACAAAATTCTAGAGAGAGGTTTGGAATTGTCACCGGTTGTTACTTGCTGCAAGGGGGTTTCTCTAGATATAGCATTGATGAACTCGTCAATGTTGCTTGGTACCTTTTTGTTCCGGAATCCACAGCAGAGCTGGGGAAGAGAATGTTATGGTCCATTGGAGTGCTCGCCAGCTGGGGAAGAGAATGTCAAGGTCCATTGGAGTGCCCACCTCCTTCTTGTTCTCTACTTGCAGGCCTGTCGCTGGTCCCTGCACCATCTCCGCCTCAACCTGGCTGGCCAACGCAGAGCCAACTGCCCCAGCCTGGTCAATGCATTCTCCCATATGATCTGATCCTTCTCTCGGCGTAGTTCACCCATCCATTCCTTCCCCATTCACAACTTCACACCCCCTTTCATCCCTACAGGGCGCAATACTACCACCCAGGCACCCACTGCCTACAGGCTAGACCCCACTGAGCAGGAGATGGTGGTGGGAGCCGTGGTCGATGCGGCGATTGGATGGCTGGTGCAGATCATCCTTGGGAACCTCTTCACCAACAACTTGGAGGAGTGGACTTGCAGAGTTGGGCTTGGAGGCGATGTCAAGGAACTCAAGCGGAACATGAAGTACGTCCAGATGGTGCTTGCCGCTGCCAAGGGGAGGAAGATCGACAGCGAGCCGCTGCTCCTGTCCCTGGCTGATCTCAGGGAGCAGCTGTATGACGCCGAGGACGTGATGGACGAGCTTGACTATTACCGCCTTGAAGAACAGGTTGCAAGTGGTATGTGTATCAAACATTCAGATTTTTTTTTTTACGTTTTTTGTGAAACCTTTTGTGACATATATCAGATCGAAGGATTTGGTCATTCAATTTGGTTAGGTGTGAAGATTGGTCCAACTCATTCGCTTGTGGGAAAACAAGCTATTCTATTCACCATGTGTGTTCTTATTTATTGAGCAACGTGTAAAGCTTTTTTGTGATTCAAAACAAGGGATCAATCCGTTTAAATTTCTTGACCTCGTATTTCCACTGAATTTGTGTTTGGACTATAACACATCGATCTATCCCTTTCACTTCACAGGCAATAGTGGGAGCAGTACTATTGCCGACAATACTACAACTTCATCCATGTGGAGCAGTATCTTCAGATTGGACAAGAGAAAAAGGCAAGATTGCCACGAGAGTGATTTTTCTCAAAGGATTAAAGACATCGCTGGTGAACTACGAAATCTCGGACAGGATATCAGTGATGCTCTGAAAATAGATGGATCAAACTTTGCTGGAACTTCAAATCTGAGCCATCAGGACACACGTCTAACAACTTCATATGTTCAACATAAAGTGTATGGAAGGGATGCAGAGAAAGAATCAATCCTAAACCTCATGGCTAGTCATACATCAAATGCGATAACTGTTGTACCAATTGTAGGAATTGGTGGGATTGGAAAAACAACTCTGGCCCAGCTTGTTTAGAATAATTCAGAAGTTACCAATCAGTTTAAGATCAAGATATGAATTTGTGTGTCTGATAACTTCATTGTAACTAGATTGACAAGGGAGATGTTAGACTGTGTCTCTAAGCAAATGAAAACAGAAAGTGGCAACTTAAACAAGCTTCAGGAGGATCTAGAGAAATACATGGTGTCTAGTAGGTTTCTAATTGTCTTGGATGATGTCTGGGATGACATGAACCAGGACGGTTGGACCAATTTATTAGCTCCTTTCAGACGTAATAATCAAGTAAAGGGTAATGTCATACTTGTGACAACTCAGAAAAAGTATGTGGCAGAAATGACACAAACAGTTGAACCGGTCGAGTTAGATGATCTGAAAATGGACGATTTCTGGAAACTGTTTAAATCATATGCATTTGGTGATGAGAAATATGACGAATGTCCAAAATTGCACACTATTGGGAAGAAAATAGCTCAAGAGCTGCGGGGGAGCCCATTAGCAGCAAAAACTGTAGGTTCACTATTAAGAAGGAATGTGGGCATTGATAGTTGGACTAACATCCTAACTGATAAGAAATGGAAATCCCTACAGGACACCGAAGGCATTATGCCTGCTTTAAAGCTCAGCTATGATTGCCTCCCTGACAAATTGCAGCAATGCTTCAGGTATTGTTGTCTATTTCCCAAGGATTATGATTTTGATGTAGAAGAGTTAGTTAGAATGTGGATTTCACAAGGATTTGTGCATGGTTGGCATACTGGTAATAAACAGGACAATGTAGGTAAGGGTTATTTGGAAGAATTAGTGAACTCAGGCTTCTTTCAAAGGCTCGAAAGTTATGGGGATTATTCAACTCACGTAGTTATGCATGATCTTATGCATGATTTAGCATGTGAGGTTTCAAAATCTGAGTTCGCGACTGTAAATGGCTCGGAATATGAAGAGATCTTGCCAACTGTACGCCATCTATCAATAATGGCTGGTTCTGCATTTTGTCTTGAGAATTTTGAAAAAGGGCTGCTGAAAGTTACACCGGTGAGAAAACTGCGGTCTTTGGTGTTAATTGGCTCTTATGAACCATCTCTTTTCAATTGCTTCCAGAATATGTTCAAACAAGCAGAAAACTTGCGTTTGCTGCAAACCTCTGTAGCTAATGCTGATATTGCTCCCTTCCTGAGCAATTTGGTAAATTGTACCCATCTTCGCTACCTAAAACTTGAGAACACTGTGAGTGGTGAACCTTTGTCTATAAATCTACGCAGGTTTTACCATCTTGAGGTATTAGATGCCGGACATCCAACTATAGTTCATGGTACGAATGATCTTGTTAGCATGAGGTATCTTCTTATTACAAAGGGGGCACACTCTTCCATTACAAACTGTTCTCAGCTTACGCAACTTCAATACATGGACAATCTTGTGCAACTTGGTGTGTTCCAGCTTCAAAATGTCGGTACAGAAGAGGCTTGTGGGATAAAACTCTGAGATAAATTACAATTGGAAAGGCTGCATTTGTCGTGGAAGGATACTTTGAGACCGGATGAGCATTCTAGTGACGCATTTTCTGACTCAGAAGATGAGAGGCTTGAGGATGATAGCGATTACATGGACTCAGAAGTACAAGAGGATGATAATGATAATGATTCTTCCATGGACTCAGAAGATGAGAGCCTTGAAGATGACAATGATACTAGTTCTTACATGGACTCAGAAGTACAAGAGGATGATAATGATACTGGTTCACAGACAATGAATAATCCTGCTTCTGAACGTTCTATAGATGCAGGAACAGAAGAGCAGAACACACGCCCAATGAATCATAGTGTTAACAACACAAGTTCTGAAACAGATTCTGAAGTTTTTACAGATGCACAGACTGAATTGGAGAGCCCACCAACTAAGGATAGTAATCTCAACCCGACTTCTGAATATCCAGCAGTTATTAGAGATGTTCTTGATTGTCTTGAACCACATCGCAACCTAAAGCAGCTATGGGTCTCTGGGTACAGTGGTGCTGCCTCGCCAGCTTGGCTTGGCGCTTCAGTTACCTGCTTGCAGACACTTCATCTTGAGGATTGTAACGAACTGCAAGTACTTCCCTCACTAGAAAGGCTTCCCTTCCTTACAAACCTTAAGTTAAAGAATATGCGAAAAGTAACACAAGTATCAATTCCTCCATTGGAGGAGCTCGTGTTGATTGAAATGAGAAAGCTGGAGAGATGCTCCTGCAATTCAATAAGGGACTTGAACTCTAGCTTAAGGGTACTGATGATCGAGAGATGTCAGGTACTCAGTTCCTTTCCCCTCTTTGAGAGCTGCGACAAATTCAGAATTGAGCAGAAGTCTTGGTTGCCTAGTCTTAGAAAGCTTACAATGCATGATTGTCCTTAGTTCATAGTATCAAATCCTCTACCACCTTCAAGTAGCACATGTAAATTCTCAATCTCAAGAGTCTCGACACTTCCAACTATGGAGAGATCAACCCATGGTGAGTTGATAATTAGAGACCAAGTGAAATATGGACCATCTTTTGATTATCATTCCAATGGGCTGAGGAAATTCAATGAAAAAGCTTTGTCATTCCATAATCTAAGGGCGCTAACTCACTTGGAAATAGCAGGTTGTGCAAATTTGTCGTTTATTTCACTCAAAGATTTGAAACAACTCGTCAGCCTACAGTGTTTGAAAATACGCAACTGAGTGGCACTTTTCTCTTCAGATGTTCTACCTGAGCATGCCCATGAAGACATGGGAACTGCAAATTTCAATGCCTTCCCAACTCTCAAGCGTCTCAGCATTACTTCACATGCTTCTATGTCAAATAAAATAACAGGGAAGTGGCTATCTGTGATACTGCGACATGCGCCAGTCCTAGAGGAACTGTATTTAGATTCTTGTGGTGAGATATCAGGGCTTTTGATAGAAGGAAAAGAGACTTGTTTATCGAATCACATCTCAAGTCGACAGGCTTCATCACCAGGGAATCCAAATGACGCGTCAACAAGCTCAACTTGGAAGGGACTCGTGCACATTCCATCAAATCTTGTCTCCTGTCTCAAAAAATTGACTATTATGGATTGCCGTGCGCTAACATTTCTGGAGAAAAATGCTACCTTCTCTGCATTCACCTCCCTTGAGGAGCTAAAAATTCATACATGCCCTAAGCTCATCTCGTCTTTTGAGCCTAAAGACAAAAACATTGGCCATGCAAACGAGGGATGCCTTCTCCTGTATTCACCTAGCGAAACTGGTATTGTCCAACTTGAATCCCTGCAAAACCCACAGCTATGCCCTCAGGTGAGTGTGAACTGCCTCAAAAAATTAGACATATCCGGTACTAATAAGGATTTAGGATCTCTAAAGCTGGATTCCTACACAAAACTGGAGGAGTTGAAAATTGGAGGTTTTGTTTCGCTCACCGCACTAGAGGGCCTTCAATCCCTAAGAGGTCTCAGGTATTTGGGAGCATACGGATGCCCTCGCTTACCTCTGTTTCTGGAGTGTCTGTCAGGGCAGGTCAGTGAGCTGTTCCCATGACTTGAGATGCTTCTGACAAATGATTGCTCTTTCCTCACCACATCATTCTGCAAGCACCTCACCTCCCTCCAACGCCTACAACTTAACATGGGGTACAACTGCAACCAAGTGGAAGGACTAACAGGCGAGCAAGATAGAGCCCTTCAGCTCATCACGTTTCTGCAGGAACTCGAATTTCATGATAGCTCTGAACTCGCGGATCTTCCGGTGTGTCTGCACAGCCTGTCCTCCCTCAAGAGGTTGGTGATTTCTTGTTGTCGACGTAACTTAAGGCTGCCAGAAAAGGGCATCCCACCTTCGCTGGAAGAACTAGAGATCATTGGTTGCAGTGAGGAGCTAACCGATCAATGCAGAGTGCTAGCCACAAGCATGCTAAAGGTCCGAATCGATTATGAGTATGTGAACTGATTTCTGGAGGGCTTGTTAAGCACACGTGTCTATCCTGCACAGCAGCAGGTATATCACAGGGTTTCCTTTCCAAGGTATGCTTCTACAGCTCCACAGTTGGTCATGATGTTAACTTTTACAGAGTTCAGTGTATGCTAATGTAATCAGTCTGTTTGCAGGCTTTCGAGATGCTCTACTAAATTCTGTTGCTACAGGACCAGGAGTTAGAATAAATAACAAGTTGTTCGAGAAAGCACTCACGGTATTTTGTAGCATGAAAACTGACTTTCTTGTGCAGAATCTGCACGGGTTTTATGTCACCTCTGAGTCACCCAGCCTACATGTGCTCATGCAGTCATGCTTCTCATATTCTTTTGGTATACACTTGGTTGGGTTTTAGAAACCAAACAGAGGATTAATTTGTAAGATTGTGCTTGAATATTCAGATTGCACTGTTCCTGATTTTGGGACACTAATTTAATTTGGATGTGTGGTACTACTGTGAGTTCAGAATGTAAGGCATAGTTGTGCTATTGTTGATGTGAGGGGATAGTTTTCATAGATCAAGCAACATCACCAGACCAAATAATCCAAATCAATCCTCGCAAAAAAAAGTCCAAATTAACACAGATTTGCATGGACACAACACTTTGTCTTCCATAGGTCCTATCCAAAATGCTGGAACAACTCTTACATCAACAGCTATCACTAACAAAAATTTACTGCACTGTTACTTATACTATCACACTTAATGTCATGCACAACGCATCAATCAATAACATAAGAAATCAGCACCTGAACAACTGGTGACACTAGCTCTAGCCACCTTCATATCAGAAGGCCAGATCAAGGACTTTAAACATCCCACTACCCCTTCAACTACATCACGCATTTAAATGGTGCCATCAGACACCCGCACGAGGCCATGAAGCCAGTTCTCTATTTACCACTAACTGTGTAAAGTTAAACTAAAGCAGACACACGTCTCAGAATCAGCTACAGAAGACTAACAAGTTACAATTACCTCTGAGCTGTAGCTATACTCAAATCTCCAAAGAACTAGGACTCAGATCATCCAAATATTCATATCCTAGTGTTAACAACCTCCCTTAAGCAAAAGAATGATCATTCCCAGCTCCTCGACTGAGTACCTGTAAAAGAAAGCAATGATAAACAATGTAAAAGGTATGCTCTATGAAGAAATTGGAATCACAGAAGTACACAATGCCGGCTTAATCATACCACCAGACAATGAGGATTGAGAAGCCACTGCTACAACCAATAGAGCCACTCGTTTGCACCTTCAGCGTGTTTCTCAACCTCCATTGAGTGGTAAGTGTCAGTTGGCATTCCATCCCCAATATGGCAATACCAAGATATTCATATATATGCCCGGCCATTGTAATATTCTTCATGGGATTCTCACATTCCTGTAAATACAGCATCTTAGGACAAGTTCTGTAAACGATAACATAAATAACCAAACTAGCATGAGAGCCCAATTCACTAGGGCAACCAAGAACTTGTCATTAGCTGCAACCAAGAACAAATCTGCTGCTCCTATTGTCATCATCACTGTCAACCGATGTAGACACCATTCACTAGGGCAATACCGTCCTCATACCCTCAGCCACAGCAGCACTGATCAGGAGCGCCACCGTCAACAGCACAGGACCACAGGTTAGATTCACCTTCCGCAGCTTTACAAGATCTGCCCGCATCGCAACCCGGGTGGGATTCGCCGACGGCCCATGCCCTTCAGCTGGCTCTGCTGCTGCTGCGACGGTCGATGCGGAAGTGCTCTGCTTACCGGCAAGGCAAATCCGGAGCGCCGAGCGCAGGACTTGCCGGCGAGTTAACCGACGGGCAGCGTAGAACGGTCCGCTTGTGGGGCGTTGTGGCTGGGGAATAGGCGCGTTCCGCTACACCCGGCGAGGAGGCCATTGCCGGCAAGTCCTGCGCGCTCCCTTCGCAGAAAATTGCCGTCCCTTCTCAGCTCCAATTCGCAAGCGGGAGTGCGGGACACCCGGCGAGGAGGCCATTGTATTACTGATGGGGCTTGCGAATTGGATCTGCGAAGGGAGGGCAATTTTCTCGGGGCTCGAGCTGGAATTGGAAGTGGGACTGCGGGCAAGTGTGACTTTGCCCTAACTTATTTAACTTTGTAAAATTATTTCTGTTTTTTTCAAAACAAAGGTAGAAGTTTACCCTAGTTCTATTTAGAGGAGTTAACAGTGTCAGTTTAACTAAAAATACTAGTGATCACATTTGAATTTTCCCTAGGTTTTTCTTTAGTTGTAATTTTGACATCTACTTTTAAATAAAATAGTTGAACAGCATTATGAAATAATTTTTATAGCAAAATTTGTAAATATTCTAAATCTAACCAAAGTTTAACAAGTTGTAAGTTTTAAAGCAACCAGGGTTAGTATCTTTTTTTAGTTTATTTAATTTATTCATTCGGACTTCATCTAACTGTACTTCGGATTCCAAATACAAGGATGAAATAACAAATTAAAAAAACGAGGATACAGTTAAAATTGGCCTTGAAAAGAGGGACGAGAACATCAATCTCACTAAAAAAGGCCCACTCCTTTGCGGCTTCTCCACTGGTGCTAATCAGTGGTCATTCAAGGTATACTAGGCGGTGTCCGTGCGTTGCAACGGGAGTAAGAAAAAAATATAAAATTACATGATTTATTGTGCAAAGCTAATGTAAAATAGTATTACATCACAATTTCATGTCACAAGGAAAACTATCGAAAAAATAGTTTTCTACCTAAGCATAAATTGTATCCTATTGACGAGGACCTTGTACGAAAAATGCCGAGGAATGAAATAAATAACGTTGACCAACTATCATGGCAGTAATGGAACAAACATTGACTAAATATAAGCCATCCAGCCA
Organism: Bothriochloa decipiens; assembly: GCA_023333625.1. Lineage (NCBI taxonomy): Eukaryota > Viridiplantae > Streptophyta > Magnoliopsida > Poales > Poaceae > Bothriochloa > Bothriochloa decipiens. The sequence continues at coordinate 7,307,316 of CM041640.1, read as the reverse complement.
CAAAGAATGACACTTGCGCTACTGGCACACAAAACGGTTGGCCATGCCAAAAAAAAAAAAGTGCTAGCAAACAATCACTTGGCCCCTATGGGAAGAGAATCTCACTATGTTATTGGTAGTTCCTTCCACTTAAGGAGACAATCTTGCTCCTCTAATGATTAAGATAAGGGCAGGAACAAGAATTTCAGAAAAATGAGACACAGGTACACCTCTTTCAAACATGTGTCATTACTATTGATGCAGCAAATTACATCCATACAACAGATTATGTCTTACCAAAGGATGCACATCATGTGCAATTATCGTTGTACTAATATTTGCAATAAGCAAAACTATGTCATCTCTTAGATAACCTACACCCAGTTTTTCTTTTTTGGAAAATATATCCTACAGCCAGTTTGAGGACACATAAACAGACCATTTTTTTTTTTTGTGAAGAACACCATTTAGCTAATTAGCTCTCATAGTAGTTATAAGCATAATTGCAAACACATGGGAAATGCAAGCTATAAACAATGTCGAAGTTTCTGCTCCATCTCCTTTCCCAACATTACATGGCAAGAACTCTTGATTGTGGACAACATGCCTGAATTCAATGAAAGAGGAGTATATTACCAATTTACCATTTAAGTCAACAATTTCAATAGATCAATAGCACATCCAATTAGCATAAATAATAAGGAGAAATAGAACTTACTTTAATCCCATGAACCAACCATGGCACTTACCTTGATAATTGCAATGTATGTATCATGTTGAAAAAAAGGTTTTGTGTTTAAAACTGAACCCTTGAGAATAGAGAGCGCCATAGCATGAATGATCAGATAGGAAGACCTGCAGCTTTGTTTCCATATTTATCAGGAAGAAAAAAGGCCCCACATAACTTTAGAAGTATTAGGTTTAGAACACCTATAGACCCTAAAACAACAATGAAATTGTAGCTTATGGACCAACACCAACAAAACTGAACAAATTACAATGACAGTATGCATAGTAGTGCTATCACCATTATACATATGGTCTTCTCATCTATACTTTCAAATAACAAAGCTGCTTTAAATCGTATGTCTGTATTTTTCATATTTTTGTGAGGAAGTTCCTTTATGACATCAGTTAAAAATCTTAGCAAAGAATATTTGGCTGAGAATATTTAGAAATATAATAAGAACATTTCTTACATGGTTATGCAATATTGTAGTAGTAAGTAGTATAACATGGGCATTAGAGTGCCGAGTCCAGTTATTAGAACACACCATACCTGCGTTCTAAACAGCAACCTGAGCTGTTGAACAATTGTGAAATCGCATAAAAAGGATGGCACAAGAAGCCAAAATTATCATCTTGTGGCTGAATTACTGTCACTTATCCAGAAGATCGTGTCCAATTCGGCTGAATAGCATATCAATTTGGTCACTCCTGATCATTTTTACAACAACAATCGAATTTGGCTTCCCATTCATAATCTGACTCTGAACATACCATGTAGATGCACTAATAACCCTCCATCTGAGAAGTACATTTACACATGAGTCACAATAACGTCTACACTCTAGGTTCAGAGGGCACGTTTTGAATCATATGACAGCTGATATACTATTAAAAACGTGTATACTTTACATAAAGGAGGAATCAAAGAAAACATCTGATTCTATTTTGTGACATATATCGACAATGGGATATTTGATTTCTATCAATAACTTTGAAATGTAATTTGCTGCCAGGGCCGAGTAGCGAACTTGTTGATATCATTTACATCCATTTTGGCAACAAGTAATGTAATTATTGTAATTATAGAAACAACAATTTCATGGGAATTCAACATAGGCAGTATAAGAGGCAGTAATGCACAAACCTGACTACCTGAGTTGTGTAGTTTATGATTGATCAGTTTGTAGGTACTTTAAGGAAGGAAGATGCACCCCAGCAACACCTGCACCCAAAACTGCATTATAAGCAAGGTGTTTCTATTCAGCCCCAAGGGGATTATTATCAGCAAATTGAGTTGTATATAAATCGAATGATTAGGCACGGAAATATAGCTAGATAGTCTGTCATGTTATGTACTAACCAATAACAACTGGCTCCTAGTGGCCGATCTCCATGACTGACGTCATTTGTTGATACTTTTGGCCGATATAGAATTCTTGGAGTTTCAGCTCACCCAGTTGGAGTGCTACACACCTACGCTGGGGCACAGAACCAGAATGCCTCCTAATCTGTGTCACCGCGTCGTCCTCCCTGTGGCCACACTCGAAACTTGCTGGAGTCGGTCCAAGTCGTCCTCCCTGAGCGCCTTCCTGCGGAGAGCCAGCTACTGCACATGGGCACAAATCAAGCGATGTCAACCAGGCATTGCTCAACGTAGCTGATGAGCCATAGACGGAGTGGCTTAATGAGCCTCTCCTTAGTTGAGGACGCGAGCCGGCGGCGGTGAATCCCAATCCACGCGAGCGAGCCATCGCCACCAATACCACTCTGCTCTCCTCAATCTGAGGCCGCAGATGCAGAGTCCACGGACACCAGCACGTCCAGCGCCGGCAAAGAGAGAGGGGCCGTCCGCCGCGCTCCCACGCCTCTGCTCGCCGTCGTTGCTCCCAGCGCCGGTGGCGGCCTCGCGTGGCCGCGTAGGGGCGCGTCCTCGCCTAAGCACTCAGCCAGGATGCCTCCTCGTCGGATCCATCAAGGGCGAGCGCCTCCACCCTAGCCCGTCCGCCTCATCGCTGGATCCGCCGAGGGCGACGTCCGACGGTCTGCTCACCGGCCGAGATGCCTCATCGTTGGATACGCCCTCAGCCAGGATGTCCTCGGCGGCTCGACGTGGGAGGGGAAGGGGCAGGGGGCGAGGTGTGAGGGGCGACGGCGGTTGGGAAGCGCGGAGGGCGCGCGGCAGGGGGCGACGACCGCCGAGAGCGGGGCGGCGGCGGGAGCCGGCGGCGGTTTGCGTGGGGGAGCTGCGGATTACAGGGGTCGTGCGCTCGTAGGCGGTTTCGCGGTAGACAGGGCGGACGGGGATTAGTGCGGGCGGGGTAATTAGCGGGGGCGGGATGTTTAGCGCGGTGTTTAGAGCCGAACGGGGCGATTAGCGTGATCTGACGATATCATTTGGGTTGTTTTAGGAGTAGAGATATGCTTATTATATCATCAAAATTATTAAAGCTGTGATGGTGCTAATGTATTTCCATATCTGATATATCTGCAGGCTAGCTGACATATTCAAATACTGGAACATCGTTCTTCGGTTCTCAAAGGCTTCAAGGCGCATCTGAAAGCAACGTAAAATAACACACCTTTCCCTCATGTTGTTTCCTTCCCCAAGTGAAAGCACACGATCGTTTAAGGATGACAACAGCAGAGCGTCACATCAATCGGTCACTCTCAGAAATGCGTGCGCATCTACCACAGGGCTGCAGGAAAGTGGAAACCGAAATCTTGGCCTCCGGTTTCTGTTCGACATCTCTCATAAAGGTTCAAGCCGCAAAACAAGCTCTCAAGAGTCAAGTCTATGCTTTTGACTAACTGTAGTTGCATATGCGAGGGCATCTGTCTAGACAAGAGCAGGAAGTCAGGAAGTAGACAATACCACATTTATACCAGCGGATCACAAAATTTATATGGTCAGCATGGTTTCAATTAGTTTAAGCTTGTTTTATTTTTTTCAAATTTGTGTAAACATTTTCAATTTACCAGAAATTTGGAGAAAAAATTGTCTTATTTTGCTAGTTTTGTATTAAATTTTATCCAAAACGAAAACCACTTTCAAACCTTTGCTAAGTTTGTATTAAATTTTATCCAAAAACGAAAATCACTTTCAAACCTTTGAAAGGGAGGCAGACCTGCAAGCTTTACCAGTGGGTTTTGGTAACATTTTATAAACTGGTAACATTAACATCGAAAGCATGTCTGAGCTTGGTTTCGGTTTCGGTTTCGGATTCGGGTCCGGGTCGTGTCCACGTCCATACGTCGTCCATACGTCGTGGTCAGGTGTGTCCAATGCATCTCCATTGACTGTATGCACCGCAGAGCAGACCCTTGGATGCCATGATCGGTTTATTCAGTGTTCGGTTTGGTTTCTGATTCGGGTTGGCCTTTTTCTATAAATACTGACGACAAAGCTGTCTTCCTCCTTTCATTACAAACTCAAAGCAAACCCATTTCTCAAATCTCAACAGCGCTGAGCACTACACACTACAGAGTGCAGACATGGATGTCCTCGGCAAGATGACGCGCGCCATTTCCGACGCCCTGCAGGACCCCGAGAAGCTGCCGGGGGCACTGATCCTGTGCGGCGTGCTCGAAGCCGCGGCGGCGCTCTCCCTCGTCTTCTTCAGGGTGCCAGGGGCAGCCTTCGTCCACCACGGCGACAAGGCGCTCGGCTACGTGTACTATGCTGCTCTGATCGCCATTGTGGCGTTCGGGCTCGCAGAGACGGCCGTAGGCTTCTGGGTGTCAGGCGACCCTGCTGGCCGCCGATTTGTCGGTAAAGTCGTCATGGGGTTTTTCCATTCTTCCACTAGTAATCGTTGCTGGTCTTGGAGGTTTTTCTTCTGCGGTCCCGAAGTAGCAGTGGCAGCTGCTTACAACTCGAGATGCCACAGTTGAGCTCTGTCAGTGGATTACTATCTTTAGCTTATGTCCAGCGTTGGATGTCTGGTGTACGGTGCTGTCAGTTCGCTCTCTGCACATGTTCTGTTTGTTTGCTTGATTTTGGCTATGTCATCTGTCAGCTCGGTTAAATTTATTTTGCCTTATTGGCTTGTTCAACACAAATATGTAGATCCTGTTTGAATCTTCAGATTGCATTGTTCCTGATGTTCGAGCCATTATTTTTTGGACGTGTGCCGTATATGAGTTCAGAATGCAAGTGTCAGTTAGCAGATCAAGTTTGTACTTCATACTTGAGGGGGCCTACCGCCTGAATGAACTGTAAGGGGCATTTCTCAACAAAATTGTGAACAATGTAAAGAAGTGTCAGAACAGTTGTCTGACTGAACACAAGAAATCGTTAAAAAGGATCACATGTCTCTATTCCTATTTGTAGCAACAAAACAGGGTACTTCTTCCTTCCTTCCTTAAATGTTGGAGCCCTATCTATCAGTAAAACAATGGAACTCACATGTTGCACAGATAGTCAGATAATTTACCAGAATTTTGCACCTGCACCTTTAATGGCATTTCCATTTATACACATCTCGAAAAACCCAGTGACCTGGATCTCGAACAAGAATCCCTAAAATTCCAAATTACCAAATAAACACACATCAACACCTGGTCATGTGGTGTTAGACAATAAAGAAGCACAGGCCTACCAGAGGATGATAACTTTCATATCAAGCAACACCACCAGAACAAACCCAAGAAAGATTTTCCTGGTCATTCATCTTGCCTAGGCCTATCCGAAATGGCTGAAATAACTCTTACACCAAAGTCATCACTGAACAAAAGATACTGCATTGTTACTTATAAAGGGAACGTATGCTATACAAACCAACCTCCTGTGCAAACTATGGAAACTCTAATCAGGACCACCGAAATCTAATCCGATGGCTAGAGGTGGAGGGGTTTAAGTGCTAAAATAACCCACCTTTAGGAATGAAATGAGTGGAGGGGTTTAAGTGCTAAAATAACCAACCCACCTCTAGCCATCGGATTAGATTTCGGTGGTTCTGATTAGAGTTTCCATAGTTAGCACAGGAGGCTAGTTTGCATAGCATACGTTCCCACTTATAAAACCATACTTTAATGTCATGCACAAAGCATCAATTACATAAGAGATCTGCACCAGAACAACTGTACTACAAAGAACACAGACTAGCCCGGCCCCCTTCATACCAGAAGGTCAATCAACTACTTTTAACACCCCAGTACCTTCCACCTCCAGCTTACATACACATGGGCTACCAGACACCCACAAAGCCAGTTTGTTATCTACTACTAACTGTGTAATCGACGCCTACACAGGCACCCATGTCCCAGAAACAGCTACATACTTACAATCACCTCTAGCTCTACACAAATCACCCACACAAACTCAGATCATCCAAATGTTCAAATCCTAGTGTTAACAACCGCCCCTAAACCAAAGAATGAGCATTACCAGCTCCTGAGGCACTGTCGCCTGAGCTCCTTGACTCAGAACCTGTAAAAGAAGGCAATAATAAATGTAAAAATTCTGTTCCCTGGAGAAATTTTGGAATCGTTGAAGGAATACACAATGTCAGCTTGATCATACCACTGGACGATGAAGAGCCACTGCCAGAACCACCAGAGCCAGTCGCACCTTCAGCGTCTTTCTCGATCTCCATGGATTGGTAAGTGGCTGTTGGCATCTCATCCCCAATATCAACATACTCATCCACCTGCTCAGCCATTGCAGTGCTCTTCATAGGCTTCTCACTCTCCTGTAATAAAAATAATAAATAAACAAACTAGCATCAGAGCTCAATTCACACATCCACTAGCTGCAACAAAAAACAAATGTGTTGCTCCTATTGTCATTACCGCATCATCATTGTCAATCCGTGCAGGCACATCGCCAGCATGTGCAGTGTCATCCTCAGCCACAGCAGCACTGGTTACATCAGCAGTGCCACCATTCGTCATCGCAGCACGCTGAGACTTCTTGAGCGCCTTGTTGAAGTTAGTTACAAAACGATCAAGCTCCCACTGTGTCTCAACATCCATCTCATCAATATCAAGCTCAATCTCATCCCCAAGCATCTCCGGGTTGTTGTTCCTCTTGCGCACAATCTGAAGCACATTATGCATCTTCTCCTCAGGCAAACTCTCCAGCCCAATCCTGAGCATGTTCTTCTCCTCCAGGCTCATCTCCCTCTTGTTCGGCTCCCTCGCCTTGGGCTTCCGCGTCCTCACATTCCCCGCTTTCGGCTTAGCCTTCACCTCAACAGGCTCAACTGTCGGTGGAGGTGGCAATTCAGCCACCACTGGCCTTGGCGGGGGCTCAAGGCTCCTGCACTCTTCCTCGAAAGCGGCGAGCGCCTCCTTGTACATCCTCTCGAAGTAGGCGAGGAGGGCGCCAGCGAAGGTGTGGACCTCGTGGCCGACGGGGTTGTACCGCAGCGCGTTGGTGAAGGTGAGGCGGACGTCAGCCGCGAATTCGTCGTGCGAGGCGTACCTCCCGGCGGCGAGGCCCTCCTTGACGGTGCCGAGATCCATGGGGCGCTTGATGACGGCGTGGTAGTCGTGGAGGCCGAGCCGCTCCACCTCGACGGGCGCGTTGAACCACACGCTGCGCTTGTCCTTGCGCAGCCTGGTGAGGATCTGGCCGCACCGCTTCCGCATCGCCCCTCGGAGCTGCTGCTGCTGCTGCTGCTTCGCGGGCGGCGGCGCGGGGAGCGGGGCCTGCTGCTGCCATGTATCGATGCGGGAGAGGAGGGCGCGGACCTGGCCCAGCTCCCCCGCGAGGTGGTCCCGGAGCGCGCGGGCCTCGCGCTGGCCCAGGGAGGACGGGCGGAACGTCACGTAGCCGGTCGCCAGCGAGGACGAGGACGCCGCCGCCGCTGACGGCCGCGGCTTGGACTTGGACTTGGACCCGTTGGCGCGTGGGTGGGGCTGGCTGGGGCTAGGGTTGGGCGGGATGGGCGCGAGCGGGGCGCGCGTCTCCCCCCAGCTGTGGTGGTGCGCCCCGCCCCGTCCGGCCAGCAGGGCGGAGACCATCGCCGGCGGCGCGCCGGCGAGGTCCCACGAGCTCGGCTGGTGCGCTGGCAATTCTCGTATCCGGGAGGAGAGCACGGGAGCGAGGGGAGCGGGTGGAGTGGAGACGACGCGATATTTTTTTCCGCAAGTGGGGGCGGACGGATCTGGCCGGCGCCGGGAGAGGAGGAGGGATCGGCGCCGTTGGTGTGGTGAGTGGACGGATGCGATGGCTCCAGACTTTCGTGTGCGCGAGTCGTTGCGTGGCCGTGGACGCTTGGGTTTTGACTTATCGTTGGAGCATAGGTCACTGTCATGTGGGGTCCTGGTACGGTGGGGCCGCCGTCTATTGTGGGCAGACGAGGAGTAGAGCTTGTGGATTTGGGAGCCCAGCTCTGTTTTCGCGGGAAGGTGAGCTTGCACGGTTCGCTTCGCGCCATCTTATCGTGAAACATGCTGCAAGGATTGATCCACAGATATAGGACGGCCACCATCGTTACCAAACAAAATAAATATAAACTTCTTATATTATTAGCACTGCTATGTCTGCGCGCACAATCCGATTTTCACGGTACTTCCTCGGTTCTATATCGATCAATGAGATTCCACTTACGCGACAAGTAACCTACCGAGAAGGCGCAAAATCCGATGCCACACAGGTTTCTAAATGACTTGGCTCCCTCTTCCATCATATCCAACTTCGCATCAATATCTTCTGCAGCATGTGGTGTTCCTCTTCCAATCCCTGGCCACCATGGCTGCTAGTGGAAGCAAACCTCCGGCCGCCGTGACCCTCTGCTGCTGCGCGAGCGCTCCGTGCAACCGCGTGCGCCAGGCACTGCATGGCCGACCTCTTTGTTGGATCCGATCAGATCAGATCTAGCGAAATCGGCTAGATGGATCGATTGTCTTTTATCAATGGCGATCTGCTCTGCTACATCCCGAGGATTTTATAATACCGGCAACTGAGGATTGGGAGTTTGGGACTCGTACGGCTGAGTTTGGGACTCGTAGGTATCTGTGTTTCCCTCGAGCCTGTTCAGGTGCAAGTCCAACCTGACTTTGAGTCCTTTCCGTAGCATACGTGGTCACCCCCGCCGGCCATGGTCACGTCGTGGTCGTCGTCTTGCTGTGCGGCGACCGCGTCAACCAGCGCTCTGGTTTGTCCTATGAGCGTCAAATGGTGCGCCGTGTTTGGCTGGTGTCAGCAGGAGTTGCTGCAGACGGCGACCGCGGGAGCTGTCCATCCGCGCCACGACCACGGCGCTGCCGCTGCCCATGGACTACGCGGACGTCGGCGCCAGCTACGTGGCTTCACTCAAGCTCAAACTCTTGGTTGGCAACTAGCCCACAACTTAAATCGTTTCACATCGTGGATCAGCATGTCCTTCAGCAGTGCATTGGGAAGAGCCTTCATGTGGTCGGGGGAGGCCAACACCACCTCTGCAAAATGCTTGGTTGCCTTGCCTGGAATAATTGCTGCACAACCAAAGATCTTGTCGGCCTCGGCATCAAAGACTTTGATACTCAGAACATCTGCCTCATCAAGCTGATCCACAGACTCCACTGCTCAGTATACTCGGCCTGGGTAATGTGGGTACGGCAGCATGTGCTACCCTGAAGGGCGACTTGCAGGGTCATCACTGGGACATGCTGCGATCCATCCTCCCGCTGTACCGAGCACTGGCCACAGTCGTCATCAGAGATGGAACTGCAACTTCATTCTGGAATCAAGATGAGGTCCTTGCAGATCGCTTCCCAGCCCTGTACAGTCATTGTAAACTCAAAGATACCTCGGTCAGTGAAGCAATCTAATCAAATCTCAACAGCGCCTTCGTCCCAAGGCTCACAGATCAATCATCCATTGAATTGCAGCAGGTGCAAGACATTGTTGATCGGAGTCCCTTGCTGCAAGGTAATGACATTCGAAATTCTCAGTTTGACTGTGGCCATGGCAAGCTCGAATCCTCTTCAATCTATAGGCTGCTTAAAGCAAGGCAGAAGCCTACAGACCCTGCGTCAGATTTCATCTGGAGCAACTCAACTCCTCCCAGAATTCAGTTCTTCATGTGGCTGGTTTCAAAGGGCCGAATTCAGTGCCGCGCAAATTTTTTCAAAAGAGAAGGTGGTCGACAACCCCTGCAATGCCCTTTCGCCAAGGCCTTCTGGGATAGGTTGGGCTTAACCATCGACGACGATTTCAGCTGCAAAGTCATCCAGTCTTTTCCTAAAGTTCAAGATGCACCACATAAACAATACAGAGGGTTCGTTGCACTATGCTGTTGGCAATTGTGGAAGAGAAGGAACGCTCTGAATCTCCGGAACGAGTCAATGAGTCTTCTTCAAAACCTTCAGCCTGCTGTCAGGACGCTGCAGCATGGCTGCCTGGTGCACATATTTGCAGGAGCTAGTGAACCAGTCAACCAGTCAATGTAAATTGAATGCTTTTGTAAATCTCTCCCTGCTCATCTTGTAATTCATGTTCAGGTATTAGACCGCCTGGACGACCCGCCCTCAGCCACGGCGCCGCGGATGGCCTCTCCGTGCACCGGCGAAGACCATGTTGCTTCTGCTCTCGATGCCCACCTCTGCTCCCCCGGCGAAGACCATGCTGCGTCAGCTCAAACTGTGCCACCGGCGCCGTGGTGTGGTCACGCGGTCCGTGGCCACGATGGCCGTCGCCCGCGACGGCAACCTGGTGCTCCTCGACGCGCGCAACGCCACGGTGTGGCTGTCGTTCGACCACCCCACCGACGTGCTGCTCGTCGGGCAGTCGCTGCACCTGGGCGCGCGTCGTTCGCCAACTCCTACGTGATAGATCATAAACAACATAGATAGATCAAAATCAACATAGGATCGATTAGTAGTGGAGTCTAGGCGGGTCATTTCATCATGTAGTGTAAAAAGTCTATGTCCTATTCAATCTGAAAGGGAGACAGAGAGATCCGAGAGGGAGAAGGAGAGGGGAATGAGATGCATATCGAAACCCTCAATGGGTGACGCAGTCGGTGGCGCGGTCGGTGTTGAATTGGGCGGCGCCGAGGACCCCATCATGTTCGTTGATGGAGTCTGCACACGGGCAGCGACGGTTGGTGAAGAGGTTGAAGACCGCGACGACCATGGCGACGGCGCGGACGTAGAGGTGGTGGTGCCGGCGTTGGTGGAGTCTTTCCGTCGCTGGCAGCGCACCCTCTCAGATCGGACTAGGGTTTAGGATGTAGGTGGGGAACTGGCGGCTCAGGTGAACCTCGTTCTCCGTGCCCCGGCCCCCATCTTCCTTTATATAGCGCTGGGCGACGGGGGCCCACCAATCAGTTAGGGTTGGGCGCCCTCGATCAGGACGCGAGATCAAGGCTCAGATGGCCGTTGGGCTGGATCCGGTGGGAGATCAATCTAACATTCTCCCCCTTGATCTCTCATCATTCTTAAAGTTCTTCAATTCCTTCCTTCATCATTCTTATCTTTTCTTTCTTAATTATGTTTCATCTCATTACGAATTAGCATATCGAGCGTGTCTCATCGTCATAGCAATCAGTGCCATTAGACTAACAGCCACAACATACTCTCCATTTTGAAATAAGACTCTTTTCTAGGCCCTTCTTATTCAGGAATCATAGGCTTTCCCTTAAACCCATGCCGACTAAGTGTCCTCTGAACACATTGGGTGGTAAGACTTTTGTGAGCGGATCCGCTAGCATTCTCTCTGTTCTTATATGCTCAAGATTTATTACATGATCCCAAATTTTATCTTTCACAACATAGTACTTTATGTCAATGTGTTTGTCAGCACCAATTGACCTATTGTTGTGAGCATATTCTACCACTGGGTTGTTATCACAATACAACCTCATTGGTTTATGTATATCTTCTATTACTTTCAGTCCGGGTATGAATTTCTTTAGCCAATTCACCTGCCCCGAGGCCTCATAGCATGCCACAAATTCGGCATACATTGTCGAGTTCGCATTTACAGTTTGTTTGGAGCTTTTCCACGATATAGCTCCTCCCGCGAGAGTAAATATGTATCCTGACGTAGATTTTCTTTCATCTCCCGCATAATCAGAATCTGAATACCCCTCTATCTGCACGGAATCAGATCTTCTGTATGTCAACTTGAGGCCTTTCGTTCCTTGCAAATAACGCAAGATTTTCTTCACTAATTTTCAATGTTCAATTCCTGGATTCTTTTGATATCTGCCAAGTAACCCGGTAACAAAAGCTAAGTCAGGGCGAGTACATGTTTGAGCATATTGCAAACTTCCAATAGCTGAAGCATACGGTACTGCTTTCATTTGATCAATTTCATATTGGTTCTCGGGACACTGATGTTCCTCATATCTATCGCCCTTTACTATAGGAGCAGGTGAGGGACTACACGCATGCATACAAAATTTCTTCAGAGTCTTCTCTATGTATGCCTGCTGCGGTAATCCTAAAACCCCCTTTCTTCTATCTCGATGAATTCCAATTCCTAAAATAAACAAAGCCTCATCGAGATCTTTCATATCAAAGTTTGAGGATAAGAATTTCTTCATCTCCATCAGTAGATTGACATTACTACTAGCAATTAAGATATCATCTACATATAGAATCAAAATATATATTTTCTATTCTTGAACTTTGCATAAACGCAATTGTCCTCAACATTCTCTTTAAACCCAAAACTCTTAATCGTTCTATCAAACTTCAAGTACCATTGTTTGGAAGCTTGTTTCAATTCGTAAATCAATCTTCTCAGGCGACATCCCATCTTTTCTTTTCCTTCTATGACAAAACCTTTCGGTTGTGCCATATAAATATTTTCTTCTAAATCCCCGTTAAGGAATGCCGTCTTCACATCCATTTGATGCAATTCTAAATCATAGTGGGCTACAAGTGCCATTATGATTCTAAAAGAATCCTTACAAGAGACTGGAGAAAAAGTCTCATTGTAGTCAAACCTTCTCTTTGTGTAAATCCTTTTGCCACAAGTCTTGCTTTATATCTTTCAACATTCCCTTGGGAGTCATATTTTGTTTTGTAGACCTATTTACAGCCTACTGTTTTGGCTCCTTTAGGAATAGGTTCTAAGTGCCAAACTTTATTAGTACTCATTGAATTCATTTCATCTTTCATAGCTTCTAACCACTTCGATGAGTGGGCACTTCTCATGGCTTCTTCATAAGAGGTGGGATCACCCTCCATATGAAATTCTTCCGTATTATAAAGTTCATAATCATCGGGAATAGCTCGCTTTCTTTCTCTTTGAGACCTCCTAGGGGCCTCTGGCACTTGTTCTACAATGGGTTGCTGCTGCTCTTTCTCATGCGCGACGTTTGGTTCTATAGGCTCCTGAAGGACAGGTTCCTCACATTTATTTATTATTGGCACAGGAGAACTAACAACAGGTGTTGTCACTACAGTGTCTTGCACTATTGGTGCAACAGTAGCAGGTAGTATAAAATACGGTTCCTCAACCATCGGAGTGGGCACATGTACCCGTTTCTCCTCAAGGTCGATTTCTCGTGCTACCTTGCTCCCCTTGATCATGTCATCCTCCAAGAATACAGCATGTCTTATTTCTACAAACTTAGTATGTCTATCAGAACAATAGAAGTGATATCCTTTCGATCTTTCTGGATAGCCAATAAAATGGCAGCTGACTGTCTTGGGGTCTAACTTTCCAATATTTGGGTTAAAAATCTTCGCCTCAGCTAGACATCCCCACACACGTAAGTGATTAAGTGAGGGCTCTCTTTCTGTCCATAATTCATATGGTGTTTTCGACACTGACTTGTTTGGTACTGGATTAAGTATGTGAATGGCAGTTTTCAACGGCTCCATCCATAAACTAATCGGTAATGTGGAGTAACTTATCATGCTTCTTACCATATCCATTAAGGTACGGTTTCTTCTTTCAGCCACTCCATTCTGCTAAGGCTCCCCCAGCATGGAATACTCGACGACTATGCCATTTTCCTGTAGGAACTTCGCAAACGGTCCAGGAACTTGACCATATGGGATATGTCGCCCATAGTACTCTCCACCCCGGTCTGATCGTACTAGCTTAATCTTCTTATTGTGTTGATTTTCAATTTTAGCTTTAAATATCTTGAATTTATCCAATGCTTCTAATCTTTCTTTAATTGGGTAAATATAGCCATAACGAGAGTGATCATCTGTGAATGTTATAAATGAATCATAACCATCCACACTTTTCACAGGAAAAAGGGCCACAAATATCTGTGTGGATTATTTCTAAAATTCCTGTACTCCGTTTGGCATTCTTCTTTATTTTCTTAACATATTTTTCTTTAATGCAATTAACACATTATTCTAAATCATAAAATTCTAAGCATGGGAGAATTGATTCTTTAACTAATCATTCTATTCTCCCCCTCAAAATATGGTCTAAGCGACAATGCCATAATTTCAAAGACGCATTATCAATTCTCTTTCGCTTCTTACTTACATTCATAGATAGGGAATCATTCATATTCTCATTACATACATTGTTCACATTCTCAGCAAGAGATAATAAATAAAGTTTGTCTTGTCGGAAGGCAAGACCAATACATTCATTATTAACGAGTATCTTACATTGGCCATTACCAAAATGGCAATCAAAAGCATCATCATCAAGTTTTGAAACACTTACTAAATTTCTATGTGAAGAAGGAACATAGAGTACATCTTTAAGCCTAAGTACAAAATCATTCTTCAATTCTAAATTAAATTCTCTAATGACGTCAACGTTGGCTTGTACTCCATTCGCAACTTTAATTGTTCTTTCCCCTCTTGCCAGGATTCTCCTCCCATTTAATCCCTGTAAAGAATTTGCAACATGAGTAGTTACTCCAGAATCAATCCACCAAGTGGTTTTCGTATAATTCAAATACAGAGATTCATCTACAGATATAATAAATTCCTCACTTTTCTTTAGCAAAGACTTCAGGTAGAGTGAGCAATCTCTCTGTAGTGTCCCCTCTTCATGCAGTACTTGCATTGATCTTTGTCAGCACCATCATAGGGGTCATTTGGCTGATTCTGATGATTCATAGGGGCCTTTCCATGTGGCTTATCCCACTGGGGTTTCCCCTGTGGTTTATTATTCTTAGTCTGGAAATGCCTCCTTTTGTTGTCCCTCACAAGGTTTGCAGTGTCACCCTATAAGTTCTTAATTCTTTCCTCCTCTTGAACACACATGCCAATGAGCTTTTCAAAATCCCAATCTTCAGGCTGCATGTTATAGTTCACAACAAAGTTTTTATATTCTTTGGGCAAGAAAGCAAAAACCAAATGCATCAGGAACTTATCAGTCATTCCCAAATTCATTGGTTGAAGCTTAGATGCCGTAGTGCGCATTTCATAGATGTGCTTCCTTATGCCACCACCACTGTATTTCAAAGTGATAAGTTTCTTGATTAGTGTACTTATTGTGGCCTTGGTAGACCCAGTAAACTAATTCTTCACTTTTTCTAGGTATTCTTAAACAGTGACACATTCTGGGATTAATCCCCTAACGATTTCATTTATGGTGGCCTTGGCCACCAAGAGACACTTGTGGTTGGAGCCAGTCCAGTTTCTATGCTCAAGTTGATATTTCATCACTTTATCTGCATATTCACGCTCACGAGTAGTGAAAGCAGCATCAGCTTCATCAGCCCCCCTCACCAGTGCCACTGGTTCAACAGGACATGGGTGATGGATTGCCATATCAACCTCACCCAAGGCAAGCTCCACTTCATACTTCTCCCGCCAAACTCGATAGTTGGTCCCATCGAGCTTCGGGATGTTGTTGACGTTCACAAGAAATTTTCCTCCTGAAATTCATA
The DNA here is from genome assembly GCA_023333625.1 of Bothriochloa decipiens. Taxonomy (NCBI): domain Eukaryota; kingdom Viridiplantae; phylum Streptophyta; class Magnoliopsida; order Poales; family Poaceae; genus Bothriochloa; species Bothriochloa decipiens. The sequence continues at coordinate 7,291,852 of CM041640.1, read as the reverse complement.
CAAAGAGAGTGAGATATATTCATAAATAAAATTGCACGTCTTAATTCAACGTTGGTCAAATTAAAACATATGCCAAAATTCATTTATACAAAAAAATTCTACATCACCGTTGGGTAGAAGTAAAATTAATGCATAATTCTCATGAATCAAACATTATAGTATTGTTATTAACAACGTTGGTCAAAAAATAACAACACTATAATTCATCAACAAAATTACCAGAAATTCATAACTTCTCTCAAAATTAAATTATCCCGTTGGTTCAAATTTAATATGAGAGCAATAAATTCAATATTCACGGGGGAAACATTAATAAATAATCATAATTGAATTTTCCAGAAGCATTCTATTGTACATAACAGTCCAATTCTTTGTAAAACTTATCCCGTTTGTTCAAGATTTTACAGAAAATTTAAACATCAATTATTCAAATTCAACATAATATATCAAAAAGTGCTTCTAAGGTTGATAAAATAAATTTGTCATAATTCTATTTTCCAGAAACTCACAAAATACTATTCTCTGAACAAAATATCTTTGGACAAAAATTGCAGAGAAAAATTGCATCAAATTCAATTCAAATTTCTATTCAAATATTCATCAAAAGTAATTTCTGGAAAATTAAAAAAATTGGCTGTTCATATGGGGCCGAAGGCCAACCATTCGGCCTAGCGATTAAAACGGCCCAGCGGCCTGCTTCGCGCACGCGCACGCGCGGCCAGGCGGCCCAGCTTAACTGGCCTGGCTGATCTTGGCCGTTCGATCGTCTTCATGTAAATCCGATGGTCCAGAGCAGTTTTCGGAGGTATAAAAAACCCCGGCCGCCAGCCCCTTAACCCTAGGGCTTCATTTCTTTCTCCCTTCCCTGATTTTTCAGCAGCTCAGACACCAGCAGCAGCCGCCGGCGCTAGCCATGGTGGCCGGAAAAAGGCGGCGCCGCGGGCCCCCTCGCTAGCGTGCGCGCTCGCCAACGCCGAGCGTGCCACCATCGAGCGGCCTCGCGGGCGGTTCCTTGTTCGCGCGCCCGAGGCAGAGACCGTGCGATGGCGTGATCTCGCCGTCCGACAGGTTTCTTGTTCGTGCGCGCCGGCCATGGTCAGGTTCGGCGGCAGTGACCGGGCGGCCGGGCCCCTAGGTAGGAAGCGTCTCCCCCGACCTGTTCTTCTGCTTAGGGTTCGGGTTCATGTGTTTCTATCCCGATCTGTTGCGGATTGATCATCTTCTTTTCAATTTCATTTCATTTTCATACCCCAGACCCTAGATCCACATACTAGCAGGCTCTACCGATACCATTGATAGATCATAAACAACATACGACCGATTAGCAGTGGAGTCTAGGCGGGTCATTTCATCATGTAGTGTAATAATCCATATCCTATTCATGACCTACTCGATCTAAGAGAGAGATAGAGAGATCCGAGAGGGAGAGGAAGAGGGGAGTGAGATGCATACCGAAGCCCTCAGTGGGTGGCGCAGTCGGTGGCGCAGTTGATGTAGCATTAGGTGGCGTCGAGGATCCTATCACGTTCGTTGGTGGAGTTTGCGCACGGGCAACGATGGTTGGTGAAGGGATGGCGGGCGCGACGTCCTTGGCAACAGCGCGCACATCGAGGTGGCGATGCCGGGTCGGTGGTGCTTCCCGTCGTTGGCAGCGCCCCCTCTCAGATCGGACTGGGGAATAGGATGTAGGTTGGAGGAACTGGCGGCTCAGGTGAACCCTCATCTTCACGGCATATTCGGTGTAGGGGCAAACCCAATCCACTTCGACATCGAACCAAACACCACCAAATCTGAGTCCATCCCACCCTAATCCACACCAACCGTCTATCAAACACATGCATGAAAGGCATAAATGAATGGCAAACGATGACTGTACTTTAGGGCCATGGTGGGACGAGCGGGGTCCAAGGGTGGCCCACACAGAAAAAACTATTAACTTTAATTGGCTGTTTTGAATTCAAACAATCTTTTTTAAGAGGTGAGGTCCAAGGGTGGCCCACACATAAAAAACATTTACTTTATTTGGTTGCTTTGAAATTCATACCATCTTTTTTACGGGGAGTACCCGAGCATATCTCCTTTTTACTAACCCTTTTTTCCTCATGAGTATACAACCGATGATTTTGATCATTCCAGTTAGGCAACGCCTCCCAAATAGCAATCTTGGTCAGGTATAGGAACTCGTCTTCGGCCGAGGTGAGCGAGGTGCTAAGGTGGGCAGCAGCTATAGTGACGAGGAGCGTTGGCCTTGTAGGTTCAGGTATTAGATAATGAGTTGAAGAGGCAGAGTCTGATTTGATTGATGACTAAGATTCTACAAGGCTTGCAACTTAAAAGAAGTGTTACACGACCCTCTCACGCCGCCTTAGCGTCGCTGCTGCCGCCTTCCACCACCATTGGATCCCTCCCATCCCCTTCGACATCTCGCCGGAGGCCGGAGGGGGTGCGGGTCCATCATTTTAAATATGTTTTCTAGTAGACAGAGTTCTTAGGGTTAGGGTCTCTCTATGTTAAGTTTTTTAAATTGGAGATTTATTTTCTCCTCATCTTCCTCTCTTGCGATGGCAAGAGGACAGGTTCAAATCATTTTTTCCATGCAGCTTTGTTGAAGATGAAGGCGACAACTACGGCGTCAACTTCATTGGCATGACGACATGGAGACTTTTGTTTCTAGATAGTGACATCAAAGTGGAGATGATATCACTACCATGGAATATTTTTTTAGTCACTTATTCGTTTAGTGGTTAAATCTGACCATGATGAAGGGCTAGGAAGAATAGGCTTCAAATCAGTCTTCCTCATTATTTAGTGGCAAAAAGAATAAGAAGGAAGATGCAAGAAGAAGTTTCTCAAACCGCCTATAGGGAAAAGGTGCATCAAGTAGAGCAGGGTCATGCTGTTGGACCAATGGTATTTTGAAAATGCTCACTGATCGCCATCTCGTTTTCCTCAGGAAAAAGTCTACTTAACCCCCCACACCTCAAACTATGAAACCGTCTACTTTATATCCTGAACTTTTCAAAACCGGTCAAATTACCCCCAAGACGGTTTTGAATGGTGGTTTTGTCTTTTTTTTAATTTTTACTGAGTCTTTAAAAATCGAAATAAATTGCACAATAATTATAAAATAGAAAATCTAATTATATTGGACTCCACATGAGTAGATCTATATAGTGAATATATAATATAATAATATGCTTCAGTTCAAATTTTTTCTTAAAAAATAGTTTTAAAGCATATAATATTATATGTTCACTATATAGATCCCCATGCGGAGTCCAACAAAATTAGATTTTTTATTTTCTTAATTTTCTATGATTTATTTATGATTTTCTAAAGATTCAATAGAAATAAAAAAAAGACAAACCACTGTTCCTGTAGCCACCGTTCAAAACAGTGCAAGGCATAATTTGTTAGTTTTGGAAAGTTGAGGGGAAGGTGTAACACCCCTGGTGTTATATTAACTAAAACATGCCATGTCATCATATGCATTACAAATCATTCATGTTTAGGTCAACCTTGATGTGCATCAACTAAAACAAGCTTATATTTCATAGGTTGTTTGTGTTTATGAAATGTTATGTTACATGAAATCATAAAACCCTACTTTCGAATGTCATCTCAAATACTTAGTTTATATTCTATATTCTTGAGGTGTAAACTGTGTTTACACTAGTTTCAAGCATAGTATATGAATCTAAGTACAACTCCTAGAAATAATTTCCATATTTAAAGTTGAATTTGGATTTCAAAGCTTATTTCTAAGTTTTACAATTCAAATTAGAAAGCTATAAAAATATTTTTCAAAAGTCAACTTGGTCAACCAAGGGTGTCATTGGGTCATTGACCTAAAAATATCCTTGGATGATGTTTGTGATCACTAATGACCAACCAATTAAATTAGAAACCAAATCGAGTTTGAGTTCGGTTTCAAAAACCCTTTATTTCAAAATCTTTTTTATCCCCTTTTCTATTCTTCAAAATATATAAAGAAATTGGAGATACTTTCAAAATATGATTTGTATATCTTAACAAGAGCTACAATTTTGGTATTCAAAGTTTTCAAGTTTCTAAAAAGAATTTCAAATGAATTTGAAAATACAATTTTCTAACATTTATCCCCTTTTGATTTTAAAACCATAATTCAAAAATTATGCATAATTTGGGAAAACTTTGTACATGAAAAATGTTTTGTTTGAAAATTTGAACATTCCATAGTTTTGAAGATTTTCAAGTTTCATTGAAAAATTAAAAGTAATTTTAAATGTTTGTTTTTAGGGTTTTATTCCCTTTTTGAATTTGAATTCATATTTCAAAAACTAAGCAGAATTTAAAAATATTTGTTAAATTAAATGAGTAGCTCTTGAAAAGTTATGAAAATAATATTTTTGGAGATTTTTATGTTCCTATATAATTTCTGGAGTAATTTGCCAAGTTTCAAAAATAACACCCTCTGCTACAGTAACAGGGCCTATGAGCAGCCGCCATCGCCGGCTTTTCACGCCGCGCCGCCGTCCACCGGCGCCATACCGCCCTGCCGCGGCCGCAAGCTCACCTCCACGCGTGAAGCTTCATCACTCAAGTGTCAGTCGCTCCTGTCTCGCCACCGTGCTTTAAATAGAGGAGGTCGGCCGCCATTTTGCTTCTCCTTCCTCTGCTCCGCCATTGCCGACGACCTCCCTCCGCCACCCAAATTTGTCGCCGTCACTCCATCATCGCCCACTTGCTCTTGCCAGAAGCTCCGCCTCATCCTTGTGCTCCGTTTGAGCTAGTTCGTGCTCGCTCTCCACGTCGAAGTCGCTAGTGCGCCGTCGTCTTCTTCGCGCGCGGCAACCGCGCCGCCGTGCTTCATTTCATCGACGACCGCCACCACCTCAGTTACTTTCTCCTATCTTCTCCACCATCGTGCTCACCTTGTTATGTTCCCCTTATGCGCTCCGTGGTTCACTTGATGGTGCCCAGGAATCGCCGTGACGTCCACCTTGCCGCCGGAGCACCGCCGCCGCCATCACCGCCGCCGTCTGTAGCTCGTCTCCGTTCACCACTGAGCCCGATAGCGTGCGCACCAGACCCGCGGTGAGCTCCTACGCCTGCCGTTGCCCTCAATTTCATCCTTGCCGCGTTGTAGCCGCTGGTTACCGTAGCTCGCCGCCGGCATGACCATGCCGCTCCGCCGCGCGCGTAGCCATCTTGGCTAGGGCCCAGGAACGGCTCCATCCTATGGCTTAGCATGTTCTCCTGAGTGCCCCACGTATGCCCATGCACTCACCGTTGCCGGAAATAGCTCCGATGAGCTTTGTCGCCGCACCGCCGTGCCGCCATGGTCGCCGGCCAGTGCGCCGCCGTACCCCCGCCGCTCCATTAACTACCCTAATCGACTCCCCGTCTCGAGCTGAGCCTGTAGGGCCAAGCCCCGACACCGGAGACCCCGCCGCCGGTGAGATATCGCCGGTCAACCGTCGCGCCGCCGTCGGTCAGCGCGGGGACACTGTTCCTATTTTCTTTTTCTATTTCTAGAAAATGATTTAAATGTTATTTTCTTTAAAAATCATAGTAATTCATGTATAACTCCAAAAATTTTGAAAATTTATATGTATGATCTTTATGATGTTCTCTACCTAGAAAAAATATGAAATACCAAATTGGAGTACTTTTTGCATAAGTTAAAATTATCTCTTTTAATTGAAAAATGCATCTTCTATGATTTTTAATAAATAAAATAATTGTCTTTTATTTCTTAAATTTATTTTTCCATCTAATTAGGCCAAGAGCTTTTAAAAATAAAATTTTAAGCTTAATTAGGCAACTTTAATTTTATGCCCTTAAATTATGCTTTTAAATAATTAATTAATCCCTTTAATTAAGTTTAATCATTATAGGATTTGTTTGACCTTGGGATTGATTGATGACCTTGGGTCATTAACCTTAATGACCTTTGGCACTTTAATTAATTGTTTGCGCTTACCTGGATCATGCCATTAGGGTTTAATCAACGTTATTTTATGCGTTTAATGAACTCTTTTATGAAATAGTTAACCCTAATGAACTTAGTAAGTTATTGGCTTGCAACTTTATCGTGAAGGAAGTTGTACTCAAGCCCTTAATCTGATCATGCATCCATCAAGCATCATATTTACTATTACATCATGTTGACGCATATCATTCTATCGTATAGTTTTCGTTAACGGAGAGTTTAACGTTGTCGCACCAGATCCCAAGGATGAGCAGACTCAGGAGTTGGGAGTTGATCCAGAGCTCGAAACCTTTTCCGCTGTTTACTCTGATGTATATTATTTATATAAAACTGTTGTAATACTGCAATGTCTCTTTGTAATGATTGATCCTGCTCGGAGAGTCGTGGATGATTCAGGATTTACCCGACAAACCTTTTAAGTCTTATGGAACACATTCATGGTTATTAGGAGTCTGTTAGACAATAATCATGCGTGTGGGCCATATGGTTTAGGAGGTTCTGCCACAACTGATATCAGAGCCGGATCGTTATTAAAAAGAGTTGTTGTAGTATTCTTTACGAAAACTTCAAAGGTTTTGAATCAAATAATTTTAACTTAACTATTTTGGGTCCAAATTGCTTAATTCTTACTTATGATTCTTTCTATCAACCTTTCTTCTTATTTTAAAAAGTGTGGTGGTGGAATAGCATAATATAGTGCCCTATGTTATAAAAGTTACCTTTATGTATATGTGTGGCTTTAAAAACCTTTTATGCTTAGATCGTAAGTTCGTTCATTGTGGCAGAACCTCCTAAATCATATGGCCCACATGCATTATTATTGTCTAAACAGACTCCAAATAACAATGAATGTGTTCCATATGACTTAAAAGTTCTGGCGGGTAAATCTCGAATCATCCACGATTCTCCGAGCAGGATCAATCATTACAAAGAGACATTGCAGTATTACAACAGTTCCATACAAATAAGATATATCAGAGCGAAACAGCGAAAGGATTACAATAACATAATTTTACAAACGTTTAGTGCAAACCTTACAAACCATAAGTTTAAATTATACAAACCATAATAGTAGTGGGGTAGCGATAAATAACTTTATTACAATACCAGGCGACATGTTCTACCCAAGAGCCAAACATCCTACTCGTCGTCACTCTTCGCAACGACTGTCATGCAGCAGGATGCGAAGCACTCCTGCTCATGGGGCTCACCTGCAATAAGGGTTCAACAAACCCTGAGTACAAAAGTACTCAACAAGACTGACCCGACGAAAGAAAAGGGGTGAAGACTCAGGAAATGCAGGCTAGAAGGACAAGTAAGGCTTGCAAGAGATAAGGATTTTTGCGAAAAAGCATTGACAGAAAGAAAAGCGTTCTTACTCTAGATCCAGATTACCAACCAACTTTAATTTGATACCTTATCATCATTCAAGTTGTTACTACGATGATGAACACCGATCGAGTCTTCTTCTCCGAGAAGCAACGGCGATTGGAATCCATTTTCATACCCAGCTAGGACCTAGATCTAAATATGCATGAGGCTCCAACCAAACTGCATACCAGACCAAAGATATACCGGGAAAACAACCGCAGCCATATATCACCATATGATACATGTGAGCTCTTCGACCCAGTGTACCAATATACATGGAAAATTTAACCCACAGTATACCACACTATGACATATGTGGGAACTCTGACCCACAAAATGTCACTCCATGACATACGTGGGCTCCAACCCTTAATATATCACTTCATGTATATGGATTTCTAGTTTCTAGATATCACCAGTTCACCATCGACACAGACCTAGGGCATCAACAGACGGAAACACTACAGAGGGACTCCTTTCCCAATGCCAGTTACCCGTCCGGACTCGATTTATTAACTATTAACATGATTCCAACAAACAAAACCGTTCTCATCTTTTTCATTCTTTTACCTTTTGAAAACCTAACTAATTAAGTAGGGCTAAGCATTACTACGCATCTTCTAGTAACAGGTAACAAGGAATAACGAATTAAGACAGGTAATGCAATTGGTGGTTTTTCACTCATCTCCTATCACCTAATGCAACATTTCATAACTGAAATGATAAAACTTTTTATAAAATAGAATAGAGTTTGAATGCATCCGGGGCTTGCCTTGGTATTCGGGGAAGACGGTATCGAGCTCTGGATCAACTCCTGATTCCTAAATATCTGATGCGACAACGTTAAACTCTCCGTTAACAAAAACTATACGATAAAATGATATGCGTCAACATGATGAAATAGTAAACATGACGCTCGATTGATGCATGACCAGATTAAGGGCTTGAGTGCAACTTTCCTTCACGATAAAGTTGCAAGCTAACCAAAACTTACTTACTAAGTTCATTAGGGTTAACTACGCCATTTAATAAGGTTATTAAACAAATGAAATAACGTCGATTAAGCCCTAATGACATGATTAACATAAGCATAAACAATTAATTTAAGTGCCAAAGGTCATTAGGGTTAATGACCCAAGGTCATCAATCAATCCCAAAGTCAAACAAGCCTATAATGATTAAGCATAACTAAAGGGGTTAATTAATTATTTAAAAGCATAAAATAAAGGCATAAAAATTAAAGTTGTCGAATTGAGCCCAAAATTTTATTTTGAAAATCTCTTAGTCTAATTAGATGGTAAAATAATTTTTAGAAATAAAAGCCAATTATTTTATTTATTAAAAATCATAGAAGGTGCATTTTTCAATTCAAAGGACTAATTTTAACTTATGCAAAAAGTACTCAAATTTAGCATTTCATATTTTTCTAGATAGAGAGTATTATAAAGAACATACACAAAAAATTTTAGGATTTTTGGAGCTATACAAAAATTACTATGATTTTTCAAAGAAAATAGCATTTAAATCATTTTTTGAAAAAGAAAATCCTTTTTCTCTCCCCGCGTTGACCGATGGCGGCGTGACAGTTGACCGGCGTTATCTCGCCGACGGCGAGGTCTCCGGCGTCGGGGCTTGGCCCTACAGGTTCATCTCGGCACGGGGAGCAACTTGGGCTGGCTAATGGAGTGGCGGGGCACGAGCAGCCGGCTCGCCGGCGGCATGGCGGTGCGGCGGATCTCGGGCGCAGCGGCAATGGCTCACTAGAGTTTCTCCGGCGATGGCGAGCGCATGGTTATGATCTATACATCCACGCGAGCGTAATGAACAACAAGATGAGACTCAATTTGATTCCCAGCCGCAACGACTACGTGAGCGGCGACGCTGGCAAGGTCACGCCGGCGGCGACGCACGTCGGCCGAACACTAGGACGCGGCAAGGATAAAATTGATGGCACCGACAGATGCAAGAGCTCACCACGGTGACGATGCGCACATTGGTTGGCTCGGAGGCGAGCTGAATCGAGCTGTAGTCGACGGCGGCGATGGCGGCGGCGGCGCTCCGATGGCAAGAACGGCGTCATCGTGGTTCCTGTGCACCAATGGATGAGCCAAGGTGCGCATGAGGAGCAGGATAGCATGAAGAACATGATAGGAGGGTTAATGGGAATATATAACCGACCCTGGCGGCGGTCGACGGTCGCGAGCTCGCGGCGGCTCCGCTGCCGACCACGAAGAAGAAGGCGGTGGTCAGGGCGATTCGGGCTGCGAGGGGCGATGCGAGCTATAGTCGGCGGAGCTTCTGGTGAGAGCAAGCAAGCAACAATGGCACGACGATGGCGAATTTGGCCAGCGAGGACGAGCTCGATGGCGGTGCGGGAAAGAAGAAGTCGGCCACGGCGGCCCTACTTATAGCTAGAGCTCGAGGATATGGAGGGCGACACGCGGCGATGAAGCTTCGCGAGCAGAGGCGAGCTGGCGGCCGCGGCACGTCGATATGGCACCGGTGGACGGCGGCGCAGCTTGAGAAGCCGGCGATGGCGTCCGTTCATAGGTCTCAATGCTGTTCTTGATAATTATAGAAATGCCATTTGTCAAAAATAATAAATTACTCAAAAATTTATATAAGAACATGAAAATCTCCAAAAATAGAATTTGCATAACTTTTCAAGAGCTATACTTTTCATTTAACTGGCATCCTCAAATTCTGTCTAAATTTTGAAATACGAATTCAAATTCAAAAGGAGAATGAAACCCTAGAAATAAACATTTGAAATTACTTTTGATTTTCCAATAAAACTTGAAAATCTTCGAAACTATAAAATGCTCAACTTGTCAAACCAAACATTTTTCATATACAAAGTTTTCCCAGATTATGCATAGTTTTTGAATTATAGTTTTAAAATCAAAGGAGGAAAAATGCTAGAAAATTGTATTTTTCAAATTCATTTGAAATTTCTTTTGGAAAATTGAAAAACTTTATATACCAACTTTGTAGCTCTTGTCAAGACCTATAAACTATATTTTGGGAGTATCTCCAAATTCTATATAGATTTTGAATTATAGAAAAGGGGATAAAACTAGGTTTTGAAATAAAGGGTTTTTGAAACCGAATTCAAAATCGATTTAGTTTCTAAATTAATTGGTTGGTCATTAGTGATCACAAAACATCATCCAAGGACTTTTGAAAAGACATTTTATAGCTTTCCAATTTGAATTTAAATTTGAATCGCAAGACTCGGGAATAAGATTTGAAATCCAAATTTATCTTCAAATATGGAAATCACTTTTAGGGTTGAACTTAGATTTATATACTATGCTTGACACTAGTTTAAACATAGTTTACACCTTAAGTACATAGAATATAAACCAAGTATTTTAGATTACATTCAAAAGTAAGGTTTGATTATTTCATGTGAAAAAACATTCCAGAAACACAAGCAACCTATGAAATATAAACTTGTTTTAGTTGATGCACATCAAAGGTGAACTAATCATGAATGGTTTGCAATACATATGATGACATGATAGGTTTTAGTTAATATAACACCAGAGGTGTTACAACCCTTCCCCCTTAAAGAAATCTCATCCCGAGATTTAAAGCCTTGAGTAAAGTAATAAAAAGGAAATGTGTCAGGAAAACACACTTCAACTAAATCCATAAAGGAAAAGGATTTTACAACTTACACTAAAGAAGTTACAACTCATAGAGGGAATTATAACTTAGATAGAAGCATAGAATTCCGGGAAGTTCTCCAACAGGTAATCTTCCGATTCCCAAGTAGCTTCCTCTTCTGAATGTTGATCCCATTGTATCTTGTACCACTTGATTGTTCTGCTTCTAGTAACATGGTCCTTGTGATCCAAAACTCGAATTGGATACTCGGAGTAAGTCAAGTCAGGTTCGAGTTCAATTCCTTCAACCTCGACAGTCTTATCGGGTACCCGAAGACACTTTTTGAGTTTGGACACATGGAACACATTGTGTACGGCCGACAACTGTTCAAGCAATTACAGACCATACGATACCTTCCCAATTTGTGACAAAACCTTAAATAGTCCAATGAAACGAGGTGCTAGCTTGCCTTTAACTCCAAACCGAGTAACTCCTTTCATTAGTGACACCTTTAAATATACATAATCTCCCTTATTGAACCACAATGGTTGACGCCTTTTATCTGCATAACTCTTCTAACGAGACTGGGCTACTCTCAGGTTTTGCTGTATCTGCTTAACCTTTTCTTCTGTTTCTTTTACAAAATCAACTCCGAAGAATCTTCTTTCTCCAGGTTCTGACCAGTTCAATGGGGTTCTACATCTGCGACCATATAATGCTTCAAAGGGTGCCATTTTGATACTTTCTTGATAACTATTGTTGTAAGAAAATTCTGCCAAGGGCAAACACTCATCCCATTTCCCTGAAAAATTAAAAACACATGCTCTTAACATATCTTTAAGTATCTGGTTCACTCTTTTAGTCTGACCTCCTGTTTGTGGATGGTAGGCTGTACTGTGCAAAAGATCAGTACCTAATAAATTATGCAATTGCTTCCAGAATTTGTTGATGAACTGTGTGCCTCGATCCGACACAATAGTCTTTGGTACACCATGAAGACTAATGATACGTTCAAAATACAGTTTGGCATATTGTGAGGCTGAATTTGTACTTTGAACTGGAAGGAAATGTGCGGATTTTATGAGTTGATCCACTATGACCCAGATGGAGTCAAAACCTCTGACTGTCCTGGGTAAACCCACTATAAAGTCCATACTGATATCTTCCTATTTCCAAGCTGGAATGGGTAATGGTTGAAGTTCTCCTGCTAACTTCAAATGCACAGCTTTGACTCTCTGACAGGTATCACATTGAGCCACATACCTAGCAATTTCAATCTTCATCTTGGTCCACCAAAATTTTTGTTTTAAGTCATGATACATCTTATTATTTCCTGGATGAATAGAAAACTTTGAAAGATGTGCTTCATCAAGGATCTTTTGATGTAACTCAGGAACTTTTGGTATTACCAGATGATTCTTATACCATAAGACATCTGCTTCATCAAGGGTAAAACAAGAAACCTTTTCTTTTCTGACTTTGTTTTTAATATGCTTAATTCCCTTATTACTTCTCTGAGCAGCAATAATTTGATCTTTCAGTGTTGACACAACGGTAATATTAGTCAAACTTCCTTGTTGCACCATTACTATTCCCAATTTCTCTATCTCATGACATATAGAGATATCCAAGGGCTTCACTGTTAGGCAATGACAATGACCTTTTCGGCTAAGTGCATCAGCAACTACGTTTGCTTTACCAGGATGATAATATATTTCCAAGTCATAATCATTGATTAGTTCTAACCACCTTCTTTGCCTCATATTTAACTCATCTTGAGTAAAAATATATTTCAAACTCTTGTGATCGCTATAGATATTACATTTGTTGCCCCACAGATAATGTCGCCATATTTTCAATGCAAGGACAACAGCTGCTAACTCTAAATCATGTGTTCGATAATGCTCCTCATGTTTCTTCAACTGTCGAGAAGCATAAGCAATAACTCTCCCTTCTTGCATCAACACACATCCAATACTAATACCAGAAGCATCATAATAAATATCAAATGGCTTCTCGATGTTTGGTTGTGCTAAGATGGGAGCAGTGGTCATTAACTTCTTTAATTTCTGAAATGCCTCTTCACATTCACGTGACCAAACAAACTTAACATCATTCTTTAACAACTCAGTTATGGGCTTTGATATTTTTGAGAAATCAGGTATGAAACGACGGTAATAACCCGCCATTCCTAGAAAACTATGAAATTGATGCACTATTTTCGGTGGTTTCCAATCAAGTATATCTTGTACCTTGCTAGGATCAACAGCAATGCCTTTATCTGATAAAACATTTCTAAGAAATTTCACTTCTTTCAGCCAAAACTCACACTTGCTAAACTTGGCATACAGTTGATGTTCTCGTAGACATTGCAAGATAATTCTTAGGTGTTCCGCATGTTCTTCTTCATTTTTGGAGTATATCAGAATATCATCAATGAAGACTACCACAAACTTATCAAGTTCTGGCATGAACACTAAGTTCATCAAGTATATAAAATAAGTTGGTGCGTTTGTAAGTCTAAAAGACATACCCAGATACTCATACAGACCATATCGAGTAGTAAAGGCAGTCTTTGGAATGTCTTCCAGGCGAATCTTGATTTGATGGTACCCGGATCGAAGATCAATCTTGGAAAACACCTTTGCCTCTGCCAATTGATCAAAAAGTAGATCAATGCGGGGTAGAGGATACTTATTCTTGATAGTTACTTCATTCAGGGGACGATAATCCACACATAACCTCAAACTTTTATCTTTCTTTTTCACAAAGATTGCAGGACATCCCCAAGGTGATGAACTAGGTCGAATAAAACCTTTATCCCGTAACTCTTACAATTGAGTCTTGAGCTCTGCTAACTCAGGTGGCCATCCGATATGCTCTTCTGGATATTGGAGCAGTACCAGGCTTCAGATCAATTCTAAACTCCACCTTTCTATCAGGAGGCAAACCCGGTAATTCATCAGGAAACACATCAGAAAACTCACAGACCACTGGTATATCCTGGATCTCTTTCACAGAAGTTGCACATACTTTTTTGACAGTCCTTTTAAGTGTCGGGAGTTGGATAAGAAGTTAAGATTTGCAATTAGGTATGCTCACTTTCACAGTTCTATTCAGGATGTCTATCACAACACCATGCCATTTCATCCAATTCATACCTTGGATCACATCTATATCTTGATCCTTTAATATTATCATATCAGTGGGAAAAATATACCCACCCAAACTTACTGGCACATCAAGTACCATTTCTTTAGTACACATACGCCCCCAGGCGATTGTATAAAGAATTGTTCTTTTGTCCCCATGATTGGTATTTCATGTGTCTTAACAAATGTACCATTGATGAATGTATGAGATGCACCAGAATCGAAAAGCAGAATTGCAGGATGATCAGCAACAGGGAACGTACCCATCATGATGGGTTCTCCTTCTGGAATTTCCCCAACCTGATTGTAGAATACCTTACCAACCTTTTTCTCATTCTTATTATTCTGCACCTTCTGATTTCCTGCCCTATTCTGATGTTTTGGTTGCTGTTGTGGTGCAAAGGCCCTGGGAACATATGAATTATACTGCCTCGGATGCGGGCAGTATTTTGCAAAGTGACCTGGCTTACCATAATTGAAGCATGGAAGACTTTGTGGCTGGAAGGTAGGGTTACGAATACCAGGGGCATTCAACTGTCGTGGATAAGGAAGGGCAGCAGTAGGATGAACAAATGTCAGTTGCTGGGCTTGGTATTGTGGTGGACGGTAAGATGGACAGAAATGGTTTTGGGGATGATAAATTATTTTCTGGCGCTTTTGATTTCCACCAGAAAATCCTGATGTCCTAGTTTTCTTCTTCTTAGCTTCCATGTGTAGACGGTTCTTCTTTTCATAAGATATAGCAATATTTACCGTCTCATGGAAGGTAGCATTTGGATTCCCAGTCATCATCCTATGAATCTTACTATTCAGGCCTCTAAGGAAACGCTCTTTCTTCTTGCGGTCAGTACTAACATGGTTAGAGGCATATTGGGACAAGTGATTGAATTTGCCAAAATACTGCATAATTGACATATCACCTTATCGCAAAGAAAGAAACTCTTCAAGTTTTATGACCATAATTCCCTCAGGAATAAAATGTGCACGAAAAGCTTCACGAAACTCAGCCCAAGTAATACGATGACCTTCAGGCTGAGCAGTGACAAAGTTGACCCACCAGGCTCCTGCAATGCCTCTCAACTGCTGAGCTGCAAACATGGGTTTTTGATATTCGGTACATTCAATTAGCCCGAACTTCTGTTCTATAGTGCAGAGCCAATCATCTGCCTCCATTGGTTCATCCACTCTGGTGAAGACCGGAGGACGGGTGTCGGTGAAATCCACATATGTGGTCTCATTCCTATTATTCCGACCACGATTCCCATGATGTGCATTTTGATTCTGATTCTAGGTCATCATGGTGGTTGCATTGACTAAGGCCGCAACTGCATCGGCCAGGGTTGGTGAAACTGGTGGAGGATTCGGAACATCACCTCCATCATGAGATGGACCAGCAGCATCACGGGATCGAGTATGAGCAGGCATCTGTTGATAAACAAACTATACTTTATTCACAAAACTTTATTGAACTAGATTAGTAGATATTACAGACGTGCAACACACTTATGATACATTATTTTTGTTACATAGTCTGTACTCCGGCAAGACTTCCTACACCTATTAGAGTTTAGAAAACAGGAAAAAGATATATTATACATCTCACTATCCAACTCCTTACTCATCCTCCTCACTATCCTCCACAGGGACTACATCCTCCTCTTCAGGTTATTCCTCCACTATCTCTGGATCTTCTTCTTCCATAAGATCCCCTTCATTTTCATTCTCTATACCCATCTGGTTTCCTTCTTCCTCATCGATGACATCATCATCAGCGGACTCTATTTCTTTAGGATCTTTCTCTTCCTCATCCTGACCCATCACAAGACCAAGATCATCTTGGGCTGCCTAACATTGATATTCAGGATCCAACAGGTTATTCAGCCTCACACACTCATCATTAGCTTCCTCAGCATAGTCCTCCAACTCGTCCACATATTCCTCAAGTTCGTGGACACGCTCATTCGCTGTGGCTTCGCATGCCCAAGCATCATTCCTTTGGTGCTTCATATATCTCCGAGATCGCCTCAGCTGAGTAATCTTCGCAGCCTCTTCGATCCTATCGGCTTCAGCCCTCTCCAATTCAGCCCTAAGTCTTGCTATTTCAGCTTGCGGATCTGGATGGGGATTGTTACTGCTTTCACCAATCTCATATCTGGGGGCTAATTGATGTCGAGGTACTCCCTTCGGTGCAGTGCTCTTACGGGGAGTCTGCTTAGTAAGGGCCATCCTGAAGAAAGATAGGTCATAAGAGATAAGGAATAGATAGGGAGGAATCTGAAGGTTAGCATGAAATGGATTGATACTACTTAACCCAAACCACTTTAAAAGGGAAGGTAATTAAAATAGGTTAATTAAACATGATGCATGAACGAACTTACGATCTAAGCATAAATAAATGGAAATAACACATACATAAAGGTAACCTTTATAAAATAGGGCAATTTAATATGCTATTCCACCACCACACTTTGGAAATAAGAATAAGGGTCGATAGAAAGAATCATAGATAAGGAATAAGCAATTTGGATCCAAAATAGTCAAGTTTAAATTATTTGACTCAAAAACTTTTGAAGTTTTCGCAAAGAATACTACAACAACTCTTTTTAATAACGATCCGGCTTCGATACCAGCTGTGGCAGAACCTCCTAAATCATATGGCCCACATGCATTATTATTGTCTAAACAGACTCTAAATAACAATGAATGTGTTACATATGACTTAAAAGTTCTGTCGGGTAAATCCCGAATCATCCATGATTCTCCGAGCAGGATCAATCATTACAAAGAGACATTGCAGTATTACAACAGTTCCATACAAATAAGATATATCAGAGCGAAACAACGGAAGGATTACAATAACATAATTTTACAAATGTTTAGTGCAAACCTTACAAACCATAAGTTTAAATTATACAAACCATAATAGCAGTGGGGTAGCGATAAATAACTTTATTACAATACCAGGCGACATGCTCTGCCCAAGAGCCAAACATCCTACACATCGTCACTCTCCGCAATGACTGTCATGCAGCAGGATGTGAAGCACTCCTGCTCATGGGGCTCACCTGCAACAAGGGTTCAACAAACCCTGAGTACAAAAGTACTCAACAAGACTGACCCGACGAAAGAAAAGGGGTGAAGACTCAGGAAATGCAGGCTAGAGGGACAAGGTAGGCATGCAAGAGATAAGGATTTTTGCGGAAAAGCATTGAAAGAAAGCAAAGTTGTCTTACTCTAGATCCAGATTACCAACCAACTTTAATTTGATACCTTATCATCATTCAAGTTGTTACTACGATGATGAACACCGATCGAGTCTTCTTCTCCGAGAAGCAATGGCGATTCGAATCTGTTTTCATACCCAGCTGGGACCTAGATCTAGATATGCATGAGGCTCCAACCAAATTGCATACCAGACCAAAGATATACCAGGATAACAATCGCAACCATATATCACCATATGATACACGTGAGCTCTTCGACCCAGTGTACCGATATACATGGGAAATTTAACCCACAGTATACCACACTATGACATATGTGGGAACTCTGACCCACAAAATATCACTCCATGACATACCTGGGCTCCAACCCTTAGTATATCACTTCATGCATATGGATTTCTAGTTTCTCGATATCACCAGTTCACCATCAACACGGGACCTAGGGCATCAACAGACGAAAACACTACAGAGGGACTCCTTTCCCAATGCAAGTTACCTGTCCGGACTTGATTTATTAACTATTAACATGATTCCAACAAACAAAACCGTTCTCATCTTTTTCATTCTTTTACCTTTTAAAAACCTAACTAATTAAGCAGGGCTAAACATTACTACGCATCTTCTAGTAACAGGTAACAAGGAATAAGGAATTAAGACAGGTAATGCAATTGGTGGTTTTTCACTCATCTCCTATCACCTAATGCAATATTTCATAACTGAAACGATAAAACTTTTTCTAAAATAGAATAGAGTTTGAATGCATCCAGGGCTTGCCTTGGTATTCAGAAAAGACGGTCTCGAGCTCTGGATCAACTCCCGATTCCTGAATCTGCTCGTCCTTGGGATCTGATGCGACAACGTTAAACTCTCCGTTAACGGAAACTATACGATAAAATGATATGCGTCAACATGATGGAACAGTAAACATGATGCTCGATGAATGCATGACCAGATTAAGGACTTGAGTACAACTTTCCTTCACGATAAAGTTACAAGCTAACCAAAACTTACTTACTAAGTTCATTAGGGTTAACTATGCCATTTAATAAGGTTATTAAACACATGAAATAACGTCGATTAAGCCCTAATGACATGATTAACATAAGCCCAAACAATTAATTTAAGTGCCAAAGGTCGTTAGGGTTAATGACCCAAGGTCATCAATCAATCCCAAAGTCAAGCAAGCCTATAATGATTAAGCATAACTAAAGGGGTTAATTAATTATTTAAAAGCATAAAATAAAGGCATAAAAATTAAAGTTGTCGAATTGAGCCCAAAATTTTATTTTGAAAATCTCTTAGTCTAATTAGATGGCAAAATAATTTTTAGAAATAAAAGCCAATTATTTTATTTATTAAAAATCATAGAAGGTGCATTTTTCAATTAAAAGGACTAATTTTAACTTATGAAAAGTAATCAAATTTAGCATTTCATATTTTTTCTAGATAGAGAGTACTATAAAGAACATACATAAAAAATTTTTAGGATTTTTGGAACTATACAAAAATTACTATGATTTTTCAAAGAAAATAGCATTTAAATCATTTTTTAGAAAAAGAAAAAAGAAAATCCTTTTTCTCTCCCCGCATTGACCGACGGCGGCGCGACGGTTGACCGGCGTTATCTCGCCGACGGCGAGGTCTCCGGCGTCGGGGCTTGGCCCTACAGGTTCATCTCGGTACGGGGAGCAACTTGGGCTGGCTAATAGAGTAGCGGGGCACGAGTAGCTGGCTCGCCGGCGGCCATGGCGGCGTGGCGGAGCTCGGGCGTGGCGGCAATGGCTCACTAGAGTTTCTCTGGTGACGGCGAGCGCATGGTTATGATCTATACATCCACGCGACCGTAATGGACAACAAGATGAGACTCAATTTGATCCCCAGCCGCAACGACTACACGAGCGGCGACGCTGGCAAGGTCACGCCGACGGCGACGCACGTCGACCGAACACTAGGATGCGGCAAGGATAAAATTGAGGGCACCGATAGATGCAAGAGCTCACCACGGTGATGATGCGCACGTTGGTTGGCTCGGAGGTGAGCTGAGTCGAGTTGTAGTCGGCGGCGGCGATGGCGGCGGTGGCGCTCCGATGGCAAGAACGGCGTCGTCGTGGTTCCTTTGCACCAACGGATGAGCCAAGGTGCGCATGAGGAGCAGGATAGCATGAAGAACACGATAGGAGGGTTAATGGGAATATATAACCGACCCTGGCGACGGTCGACGGTCGCGAGCTCGCGGCGGCTCCGCTGCCGGCCACGAAGAAGAAGGCGGTGGTCAGGGCGATTCGGGCTGCGAGGGGCGATGCGAGCTATAGTCGGTGGAGCTTCTGGTGAGAGCAAGCAAGCAATGATGGCACAACGATGGCGAATTTGGCCGGCGGGGACGAGCTCGATGGCGGTGCGGGAAAGAAGAAGTCGGCCACGGCGGCCCTACTTATAGCTAGAGCTCGAGGATATGGAGGGCGACACGCGACGATGAAGCTTCATGCGCGGAGGCGAGCTGGCGGTCGTGGAACGTTGGTATGGCGCCGGTGGACAGCGGCGCGGCTTCAGAAGCCGGCGATGGCGTCCGTTCATAGGTCTCGATGCTGTTCTTGATAATTACAGAAATGCCATTTATCGAAAATAACAAATTACTCAAAAATTTATATAAGAATATGAAAATCTCCAAAAATAGAATTTGCATAACTTTTCAAGAGATACACTTTTCATTTAACTAGCATCCTCAAATTCTATATAAATTTTGAAATACGAATTCAAATTCAAAAGGAGAATGAAACCCTAGAAATAAACATTTGAATTTACTTTTGATTTTCCAATAAAACTTGAAAATCTTCAAAACTATGAAATTCTCAACTTGTCAAACCAAACATTTTTCATATACAAAGTTTTCCCAGATTATGCATAGTTTTTGAATTATGGTTTTAAAATCAAAGGGGGATAAATGCTGGAAAATTGTATTTTCAAATTCATTTGAAATTTCTTCTGGAAAATTGAAAAACTTTACTTACCAACTTTATAGCTCTTGTCAAGACCTACAAACTATATTTTGGGAGTATCTCCAAATTCTATATAGATTTTGAATTATAGAAAAGGGGATAAAACCAGGTTTTAAAATAAAGGGGTTTTGAAACCGAATTCAAAATCAATTTAGTTTCTAAATTAATTGGTTGGTCATTAGTGATCACAAAACATCATCCAAGGACATTTTTAGGTCCAAGACCCAATGACCCCTTGGTTGACCAAGTTGACTTTTGAAAAGACATTTTATAGCTTTCTAATTTGAATTTAAATTTGAATCGCAAGACTCGGGAATAAGCTTTGAAATCCAAATTCATCTTCAAATATGGAAATCACTTTTAGGGTTGAACTTAGATTTATATACTATGCTTGACACTTGTGTAAACGCAGTTTACACCTCAAGTACATAGAATATAAACCAAGTATTTTAGAATACATTCAAAAGTAAGGTTTGATTATTTCATGTGACAAAACATTCCAGAAACACAAGAAACCTATGAAATATAAACTTGTTTTAGTTGATGCACATCAAAGGTGAACTAATCATGAATGCTTTGCAATGCGTATGATGACATGGCAGGTTTTAGTTAACATAACACCAGAGGTGTTACATTCATGCATCATGCTTAATTAATCTGTTTAATTACCTTCCCCTTTAAAGTGGTTTGGGTTAAGTAGTATCAATCATTTTCATGCTAACCTTCAGAGTCCTACCTATCTATCCTTATCTCTTATGATCTATCTTTCTTCAGGATGGCCCTTACCAAGCAGACTCCTTATAAGAGCACTGCACTGAAGAGGGTACCTCGACATCAACTAGCTCCCAGATACGAGATTGGCGAAAGCAGTAACAATCCCAATCCAAATCCGCATGTTGAAATAGCAAGACTTAGGGCCGAGTTGGAGAGGGCTGAAGCCGATAGGATCAAAGAGGCCGCTGAGATTACTCAGTTGAGGCAATCCCGGAGGCATATGAAGCACCAAAGGAATGATGCTTGGGCACGAGAAGACGCAGCAAATGATCATGTCCACGAACTTGAGGATTACGTGGAAGAATTGGAGGAGTATGCGGAAGAAGCTGATGATGAGTGTGTGAGGCTGAATAACCTGTTGGATCCTGAATATCAACGACAGGCAACCCAAGATGATCTTGGTCTTGTAATGGGTCAGGATGTGGAAGAGGAAGACCCTAAAGAAATAGAGTCCGCTGATGATGATGTCATCGATGAGGAAGAAGAAAACCAGATGGGTGTAGCGAATGAAAATAAAGAGGATCTTATGGAAGAAGAAGATCCAGATATAGTGGAGGAAGATCCTAAAGAGGAAGAGGATCCCGAAGGGGAGGATGTAATTCCCGTGGAAACCAGTGAGGAGGATGAGTAAGGAGTTTGGATAGTGAGATGTGTAATATATCTTTCCCCTGCTTTCTGAAACCTAGTAGGTGTGGGAAGTCTTGCCGGAGTGCAGACTATTGTAACAAAAATAATGTATTATAAATGTGTTGCATGTTTGTAATATCTGCTTATGAAATCCAATAAAGTTTGGTGAATAAAGTATACTTTGTTTATCAACAGATGCCTACTCATACTCGATCCTGTGATGTTGCTGGTACTTCTCATAATGGAGGTGATATCCCAAATCCTCCACCAGTTCCACCAACCCTGGCCGATGCAGTTGCGGCCTTGGTCAATGCAACCACTATGATGGCCTAGAACCAGAATCAAAATGCACGTCAGGAGAATCATGGTCGGAATAATAGGAATGAGACCACATATGTGGATTTTACAGACACACGTCCTCCAATCTTCACCAGAGTAGATGAACCCATGGAGGCAGATGATTGGCTCCACACTATGGAGCAGAAGTTTGGACTAATGGAGTGCACCGAATATCAGAAGCCCATGTTTGCAGCCCAGCAGTTGAGAGGCACAGCAGGAGCCTGGTGGGTTAACTTTGTTGCTGCTCAGCCTAAAGGTCATCGTATTACTTGGGCTGAGTTTCATGAAGCTTTTCATGCACATTTTATTCTTGAGGGAATTATGGTCATAAAACTTGAAGAGTTTCTTTCTTTGCGACAAGGTGATATGTCAGTTATGTAGTATTTTGGCAAATTCAATCACTTGTCCCAATATGCCCCTGACCATGTGAGTACTGACCGTAAAAAGAAGGAATGTTTCCTTAGAGGTCTGAGCAGTAAGATACAGAGAATAATGACTGGGAACCCAAATGCAACCTTCGATGAGATGGTAAATATTGCCATATCTTATGAAGAAAAGAACCGTCAACACATGAAAGCTAAGAAGAAGAAAACTGTGACATCGGGATTTTCTATTGGCAATCAAAAGTGCCAGAAAATAATTTATCATCCCCAAAACCATTTTCGTCCTTCTTACCGTCCACCACAATACCAAGCCCAGCAACAGACATTTGTCGTCCTACTGCTACTCTTTCTTATCCACGACAGCTGAATGCCCCTGGTATTCGTAACCCCAATTTCCAGCCACAAATTTTCCCATGTTACAATTGTGGTAAGCTTGGCCATTACTCAAGGAACTGCCCGCATCTGAGGCAGTATAATTCTTATGTCCCCAGAACTTTTGCACCGCAGCAACGTCAGATTCCGAACAAGGTTGGTAGTCAGAATGTGCAGAAGGATAAAAATAAGAAAAAGGTTGGTAAGGTGTTCTACACTCAAGTTGGGGAAATACCAGAAGAAGAACCCATCATGATGGGTACGTTCCCTGTTGCTGATCATCCTGCAATTCTACTTTTCGATTCTGGTGCATCTCATACATTCATCAATGGTACATTTGTTAAGACACATGAAATACCGACAATGGGGACAAAAGAACAATTCTTCATACAATCGCCTGGGGGGCGTATGTGTACTAAAGAAATGTTACATGATGTGCCTATAAGTTTGGATGGGTATATTTTTCCCACTAATATGATAATATTAAAGGATCAAGATATAGATGTGATCCTAGGTATGAATTGGATGAAACGGTATGGTGTTGTAATAGACATCCTGAATAGAACTGTGAGAATGAACATACTTAATTGCAAATCTCAACTTCTTATCCAACTTCCAACACTTAAGAGGAATGTCGAAAAGGTATGTGCAACTTCTGTGAAAGAGATCAAAGATATACCAGTGGTCTGTGAATTTCCTGATGTGTTTCCTGATGAGTTACCGGGTTTACCTCCTGATAGAAAGGTGGAGTTTAGAATTGATTTGAAGCCTGGTACTACTCCAATATCCAGAAGAGCTTATCGGATGGCACCACCTGAGTTAGCAGAGCTCAAGACTCAATTGCAAGTGTTACGGGATAAAGATTTTATTCGACCTAGTTCGTCACCTTGGGGATGTCCTGCAATTTTTATGAAAAAGAAAGATAAAAGTTTGAGTTTATGTGTGGATTATCGTCCCTTGAATGAGGTAACAATCAAGAATAAGTATCCTCTACCCTGCATTGATCTGCTTTTTGATCAATTGGTGGAGGCAAAGGTGTTTTCCAAGATTGATCTTCGATCCGGGTATCATCAAATCAAGATTCGCCCGGAAGATATTCCAAAGACTGCCTTTACCACTCGGTATGGTCTGTATATGAGTATTTGGTCATGTCTTTTGTTCAAACCAATGCACCAGCTTATTTCATGTACTTGATGAACTCCGTGTTCATGCCAGAACTTGATAAGTTTGTGGTTGTCTTCATTGATAATATATTGAAATATTCCAAAAATGAAGAAGAACATGCTGAACATCTCAGAATTGTTCTGCAGCGTTTGAGAGAACATCAATTATATGCTAAGTTTAGTAAGTGCGAGTTTTGGCTGAAAGAAGTAAAATTTCTTGGACATGTTTTATCAGATAAAGGTGTTGTTGTTGATCCTAGCAAGGTACAAATATACTTGATTGGGAACCAACAAAAATAATGCATCAAGTTCGTAGTTTTCTGGGAATGGCAGGTTATTACCATCGTTTCATACCTGATTTTTCAGAGATATCAAAACCCATAACTGAGTTGTTGAAAAATGATGTTAAGTTATTTGGTCACCCGAATGTGAAGAGACATTTTAGAAATTAAAGAAATTGATGACTACTGCCCCCCATCCTAGCACAGCTGATGAGGACATGAAACCCTCAGATACGACCATTGATAAGGTGGCCCCGGTTCTACATTCCCATAGTGACTTTTGGTGCAACTCACTTGGTTCCACATGTACATGTCACTATTTGTTTGCAGGTATAAATGTATTTCAATGTGCTAGCTCATCAAAGTCCTGCATTCGGTTCGTCGACAGCCCGATAATGCTTCATTGGGAAGGCTATAACTCATCCGTCTGAAATGCAATTGAGGTGAATCAGCACTTATTGGAAAGGTTATTTGATAATATTTCCAATAGATCTGGTCCCACCTCAATATCACATCAGGAAGGCATCCGAATCATCAAGATAAACTGCTGCTGTATCTGCTGGGTGCTACTTCATCGTCATGGGCTCGAAATACATCCATGGGATCCTGGCCCAAGTGGGAGCACGCCCAAAGAAGATGGAGTACACATCAAGGAAGCCCTAGTACGTCCTCCACCCTGGCCACCATCTTTGGAGGCCAGCAAGGGCGTCCAAGCCAAGTTGGAGGCCCAATACATGTCAAGTTCGAGTCCATCTCGGGCTCCAGGACCAGTCAGCACTAAAACGGTCGCCCAGGCCACATACGGACTCAGAATTGGATGTTCTTATACTCTAAAGAAAGCTGACAAGAAGACCTTTCTAATGAGTCCTATTGGGGGCAAAAATTCATCTGGAGTCATCAGGAATCATCTGTGCAAGTTGACATTCAAAATCTGTTTCGGCGCTGCGACGTCGTATTTTGGTCTTTGGGCCGTGTATCGAGTTGGAACCCAATAGGGGTGCGTCCAGGGGGTCTTGCATGACTCTAGAGTCTTTAAGCCAGTAGCCTCCACCCAAGTTAGGGTTTGGGTTTTGCTTTAGATCAATCTATTATTGAACAGTCGCCGTTATCGGTTTGTGAAACCCCACTTTGTGATCTTAATCATATATCTGCAGTTTGTCCCAATATTTGAGCTGCGTACTTTTGAGTTCTTGCTTGTGTTCTTTGATTTGCAGGCAGGGATTAGCCTTCTTGGCGAGGTCAACCGGTTGGTGACATGGTTGATAACCAGAGGAGACGTGGTGCTAAGGTTGCAGGTTCGGGTCTTTGTGATCTGAAGCCGGATCGGTGTGTCGTGCTCCACCAAATCGTTGTTTATCTTGAACTGATGGAAGATCGGGACCCTAGTTCACATCAACAGCCAAACATTGAGAAGCCATTTGATGTTTATTGTGATGCTTCTGGTATTAGTATTGGATGTGTATTGATGCAAGAAGGAGAGTTATTGCTTATGCTTCCTAACAGTTGAAGAAACATGAGGAGCATTATCCAACACATGATTTAGAGTTAGCAGCTGTTGTCCATGCATTGAAAATATGGCGACATTACCTGTGGGGTAATAAATGTAATATCTATAGTGATCACAAGAGTTTGAAATACATTTTTACTCAAGATGAGTTGAATATGAGGCAAAGAAGGTGGTTAGAACTAATCAATGATTATAACTTGGAAATATATTACCATCCTGGTAAAGCAAATGTAGTTGCTGATGCACTTAGCTAAAAAAGTCATTGTCATTGTTTAACAGTGAAGCCCTTGGATACCTCTATATGTCATGAGATAGAGAAGTTGGGTATAGAGATGGTACAACAAGGAAGTTTGTCTAACATTACTGTTGAGTCAACCCTCAGAGATCAAATCATTACTGCTCAGAAAAGTAATAAGGGAATTAAACATATCAAAAAAGTTAGAAAAGAAAAGGTTTCTTGTTTCACAATTGATGAAGCAGATGTGTTATGGTATAAGAATCGTCTGGTCATACCAAATGTTCCTGAGTTACATCAAAAGATCCTTGATGAAGCACATCTTTCAAAGTTTTCTATTCATCCAGGAAGTAATAAGATGTATCATGACTTAAAACAGAGATTTTGGTGGACCAAGATGAAGATTGAAATTGCTAAGTATGTGGCTCAATGTGATACCTGTCAGAGAGTCAATGTTGTGCATTTGAAGTCAGCAGGAGAACGTCAACCATTACCCATTCCAGCTTAGAAATGGGAAGATATCAGTATAGATTTTATAGTAGGTCTACCCAGGACAGCCAAAGGTTTTGACTCCATCTGGGTCATAGTGGATCGTCTCACAAAATCTGCACATTTTATTCCAGTTCAAAATATATATTCAGTTATACGGTATGCCCAATTATATTTTGACTCATCATAAGTCTTCATGGGGTACCAAAGACCATTGTTTCCGATAGAGGCACGCAGTTTGTCTCCCAATTTTGGAAACACTTGCATGATTCATTAGGTACTGATCTTTTGCACAGTACAACTTACCATCCTCAAACAGGGGGTCAGCCTGAAAGAGTGAATCAGATACTTGAAGACATGTTAAGGGCTTGTGTTCTTAATTTTCCAGAAAAATAGGATGAGTGTTTACCTTTAGCAGAGTTTTCTTACAACAATAGTTACCAAGAAAGTATCAAGATGGCACCATTTGAAGCATTGTATGGTCATAGATGTAGAACCCCATTGAACTGGTCAGAACCTAGAGAAAGAAGGTTCTTCGGAGTTGATCTTGTAAAAGAAACAGAAGAAAAGGTTAAGTAGATACAGCAAAACTTGAAAGTAGCCCAGTCTAGTCAGAAGTATTATGCGGACAAAAGGCGTCGACCATTGTGGTTCAATAAAGGAGATTATGTATATTTAAAGGGGTCACCCACGAAGGGAGTTACTCGGTTTGGAGTCAAAGGCAAGCTAGCACCTCGTTACATTGGACCATTTCAGATTTTAGCACAAATTGGAAAGGTATAATATCGTTTGCAACTACCTGAACAATTGTCAGCGGTACACAATGTATTCCATGTATCACAACTCAAGAAGTGTCTCCTTGTTCCAGATAAGGTTGTTGATGTTGAAAGTATTGAACTTGAACCTGACTTGACTTACTTCGAGTATCCAGTTTGAGTTTTCGATCAGAAGGACCGTGTTACTAGAAGCAGAATAATCAAGTGGTACAAGATACAATGGGATCAACATTCAGAAGAAGAAGCTACTTGGGAATCGAAAGATTACCTGTTGGAGAACTTTTTGGAATTCTATGCTTCTATCTAAGTTATAATTCCCTCTATGAGTTGTAACTTCTTTAGTGAGAGTTGTAAAACCCTTTTTCCTTATGTATTTAGTTGAAGTGTGTTTTCTTGATACATTTCCTTTTTCATTACTTTACCTACATCTTTAAATCTCGGGACGACATTTCTTTAAGGGGGAAGGGCTGTAACACCCCTGGTGTTATATTAACTAAAACATGCCATGTCATCATATGCATTGCAAAGCATTCATGTTTAGGTCAACCTTGATGTGCATCAACTAAAACAAGCTTATATTTCATAGGTTGTTTGTGTTTATGAAATGTTATGTTACATGAAATCATAAAACCCTACTTTCGAATGTCATCTCAAATATTTAGTTTATATTCTATATACTTGAGGTGTAAACTATGTTTACACTAGTGTCAAGCATAGTATATGAATCTAAGTACAACTCCTAAAAATGATTTCCATATTTGAAGTTGAATTTGGATTTCAAAGCTTATTCCCAAGTTTTGCAATTCAAATTCAAATTCAAATTGGAAAGCTATAAAAATGTTTTTCAAAGGTTAACTTGGTCAACCAAGGGTGTCATTGGGTCATTGACCTAAAAATGTCCTCGGATGATGTTTGTGATCACTAATGACCAACCAATTAAATTAGAAACCAAATCGAGTTTGAGTTCGGTTTCAAAAACCCTTTATTTTAAAATCTTGTTTTATCCCCTTTTCTGTCCTTTAAAATATTTAAAGAATTTGGAGATACTTTCAAAATATGGTTTGTAGATCTTTACAAGAGCTAAAACTTTGGTATTCAAAGTTTTCAAGTTTCTAAAAAGAATTTCAAATGAATTTGAAAATACAGTTTTTCAACATTTATCCCCTTTTGATTTTAAAACCATAATTCCAAAATTATGCATAATTTGGGAAAACTTTGTATATGAAAAATGTTTGCTTTGAAAATTCGAACATTCCATAGTTTTGAAGATTTTCAAGTTTCATTGAAAAATCAAAAGTAATTTTAAATGATTGTTTCTAGGGTTTTATTCCCTTTTTGAATTTGAATTCATATTTCAAAAACTAAGCAGAATTTCAAAATGTTTGTTAAATGAAACATGTAGCTCTTGAAAAGTTATGCAAATGACGTTTTTGGAGATTTCAAGTTCCTATATAATTTCTAGAGTAATTTTCCAAGTTTCAAAAATAACACCCTCTGCTACAGTAACATGGCCTATGAGCAGCCGCCATCGCCGGCTTTTCAAGCCGCGTCGTCGTCCACCGGCGCCATACCGCCCTGCCGCGGCCGCCAGCTCGTCTCCACGTGTGAAGCTTCATCGCCCAAGTGTCAGCCGCTCCTGTCTCGCCACCGTGCTTTAAATAGAGGAGGTCGGCCGCCGTTTTGCTTCTCCTTCCTCTGCTCCACCATCGCCGATGACCTCCCTCCGCCACCCAAATTCGTCGCCGTCGCTCCATCGTCGCCCACTTGCTCTTGCTAGAAGCTCCGCCTCGTCCTTGCGCTCCGTTTGAGCTAGTTCATGCTCGCTCTCCCCGCCGGAGTCGCTAGTGCGCCGTCGTCTTCTTCGCGCGCGGCCGCCGCGCGTCATTTCATCGATGACCGCCGCCACCGTCAGTTACTTTCTCCTATCTTCTCCACCATCGTGCTTGCCTTGTTATGTTTCCCCTTATGCGCTCCGTGGTTCGCTTGATGGTGCCCAGGAACCGCCATGACGTCCACCTTGTCGCCGGAGCACCGCCGCCGCCATCACCGCCGCCGTCTGTAGCTCGTCTCCGTTCACCACCGAGCCCGATAGCGTGCGCACCAGACCCGCGGTAAGCTCCTACGCCTGCTCTTGCCCTCAATTTCATCCTTGTCGCGTTGTAGCCGCCGGTCACCGTAGCTCGTAGCCGGCATGACCATGCCGCTCCGCCGCGCGCGTAGCCATCTTGGCTGGGGGCCAGGAACGGCTCCATCCTATGGCTTAGCATGTTCGCCTAAGTGCCCCGCGTATGCCCGTGTACTCGTCGTCGCCGGAAATAGCTCCGGTGAGCTTTGTCGCCGCGCCGCCGTGCCGCCATGGTCGCCGGCCAGTGCGCCGCCGTACCCCCGCCGCTCCATTAACTACCCTAATCGACTCCCCGTCTCGAGCTGAGCCTGTAGGGCCAAGCCCCGACGCCGGAGACCTCGCCGCCGGCGAGGTATCGCCGGTCAACCGTCGCGCCGCCGTCGGTAGCGCGGGGACACTGTTCCCATTTTTTATTTCTATTTCCAGAAAATGATTTAAATGCTATTTTCTTTAAAAAATCATAGTAATTCATGTATAACTCCAAAAATTCTGAAAATTTATATATATGATCTTTATGATGTTCTCTACCTAGGAAAAATATGAAATACTAAATTTGAGTACAATTTGCATAAGTTAAAATTAGCTCTTTTAATTGAAAAATGCATCTTCTATGATTTTTAATAAATAAAATAATTGGCTTTTATTTCTTAAATTTATTTTGCCATCTAATTAGGCCAAGAGCTTTTAAAAATAAGAGCCCAATTAGGCAACTTTAATTTTATGCCCTTAAATTATGCTTTTAAATAATTAATTAATCTCTTTAATTAAGTTCAATCATTATAGGATTTGTTTGACCTTGGGATTGATTGATGACCTTGGGTCATTAACCTTAATGACCTTTGGCACTTTAATTAATTATTTGTGCTTACCTAGATCATGCCATTAGGGTTTAATCAATGTTATTTTATGCGTTTAATGAACTCTTTTATGAAATAGTTAACCCTAATGAACTTAATAAGTTATTGGCTTGCAACTTTATCGTGAAGGAAAGTTGTACTCAAGCCCTTCATCTAATCATGCATCCATCAAGCATCATGTTTACTATTACATCATGTTGACGCATATCATTCTATCTTATAGTTTTCGTTAATGGAGAGTTTAACGTTGTCGCACCAGATCCCAAGGAAGAGCAGACTCAGGAGTTGGGAGTTGATCCAGAGCTCGAAATCGTCTACCCTGAATACCAAGGCAAGCCCCGAATACATTCAAACCCTGCCCTTATTTTATAAAAGTTTTATCACTTCAGTTATGAAATATTGCATTAAGTAATAGGAGTTGAGTGAAAATCCACCTATTGCATTACCTATCTTATTTCCATATTTCTTGTTACCTGATGTTGGGAGATGCGTAGTAATGCTTAGCCCTGCTTATTTAGTTAGGTTTTCGGAGAATAAAAGAATGAAAAAGATGAGAATGGCTTTGTTTGTGGAAACATGATGATAGTTAATAAATCGAGTCCGGACAGGTAACTTGCATTGGGAATGGAGTCCCTCTGTAGTGTTTTCATCTGTTGATGTCCTAGGTCCCGTTCGATGGTGAATCAGTGATATCGAGAAATTAGAAAATCCTCATGCATGAAGTGATATACAGTGGGTCAGAGTCCCCACGTATGTCATGGAGTGATATATAGTGGGCCAGAGTCCCCACATATGTCATAGTATGGTATACTGTGGGTTTAAGTTCCCATGTATATCGATACACTGGGTCTAAGTGCTCACGTGTATCATGTGGTGATATATGGCTACAGTTGTTATCCCGGTATATCTGTGATCTGGTATGCATCAGAGTTAAACTCTCCGGTATCCCAGTGATCTAGGTCCCAGCTGGGTATGAAAATGGATTCGAATCGCCGTTGCTTCTCGAAGAAGAAGACTCGATCGGTGTTCATCATCATAGTAACAACTTGAATGATGTTTAAGGTTTAAGAATGAAGTTGGTTGGTAATATTGACCTAGAGCAAGACAACTTTACTTTTGTTATAATCAATGCTGAGTTAAAACTTGGTTCACAAGAGCTTTTCTACAAAAATTCTTATCTCTTGTAAGCCTTACCTTGTTCCTCTAGCCTGCATTTTCTGATTCTTTACCCCTCCCTTTCATCGAGTCAGTCTTGTTGAGTACTTTTGTACTCAGGGTTTGTTGAACCCTTGTTGCAGGTGAGTCCCGTGGGCAGGAGTGCTTCGCATCCTGCTGCATGACAGTCGTTGCGGAGAGTGACGACGAGTAGGATGTCTGACTCTTGGGCAGAGCACATTGACTGGGTTTTGTAAATAAGTTATCTATTTCTACTCCACTACTACTAAGGTTTGTAATATTTAAACTTATGGTTTGTAAGATTTGAAACTAAAAGGTTTGTAAACTTATGTTATTGTAACTCTTCCACTGTTTACTGTGATGTATATTATTTGTATAAAATTGTTGTAATACTGCAATGTCTCTTTGTAATGATTGATCCTGCTCGGAGAATCGTGGATGATTTAGGATTTACCCGACAGACCTTTTAAGTATTATGGAACACATTCATGGTTATTAGGAGTGTGTTAGACAATAATCATATGTGTGGGCCATATGGTTTAGGAGGTTCTGCCACAAAAGGTTAAGTAGACTTTTCCCTTTCATGATGTGACATTGGCTAGCCATTTCCCCTTCACAGGTCCTAGATAAGTTTTTCTTCTTCTTCTTCTTCTGGACTTACCCCTAAGGTGGAAAAACTTTCCATTGGCATCTCCCAACCTCTAAGGTCTTTGGTGTTTCCTAGCTCGCTCTAGGACCGAAAGCCCAATAATTTTGAGTTTAAGCCTAGCATGCAGATCTCTCTCCTCCTCTCTCTATTATGGCTACTCCTAGACCATGTCAAGCCACTAAGCAACTTCTAACACCATCCACAATTGAACCATAGTCTAAAAAAGGCTTTTTCTCCATTCTCTCAGCCTTTGTGAGTTCTATTGGGCCTCAGACATATACTAGGAGAATAAGCTCTGACATATTAGTGGACTGATTAATTAGGGAGGAAGGCCTAGTTGTTATAGATTAGATCTAAAAAAATAGTAGGACTCTACTTCTAAAGAGGCCTAAAGGCCATTAACATTATTGTAAATTCTATATATATGGGGGAATCAATCAACATAAGGAAAGCAAGTTTAGGTGCAATCTCTCATCTTTTCTCCATAGCCTAGTCTTCTCTGTCTGTTGACTCTCACTTCTCCTCTCCCTACATTGATTCTATCTCATATACAATCACCAACCACACTAGCATTTAGATCTCTCTCCTCCTCTCTCTATTATGGCTACTCCTAGGCCATGTCAAGCCTCTAACACAACTTCTGATGCCATCCATCGTTAAATCTTAGTCCCAAAAAGCTTTTCTCTATTCTCTCAGCCTTTGTGTAGTTCTATTGGGCCTCAGACATAAAGTAGGAGAATAATCTCAAACATATTAGTGGGCTGATTAATTAGAGAGGAACCTAGGCCTAGTTGTTATAGATTAGATCTAAAAGAAATAGTAAGGATCAAGGGCTATACTTCTAAAGAGGCCCAAAACATTATTGTAAACTCTATATATATGGGGGAATATATCAACATAAGGAAAGCAAGTTTAGTTGCAATCTCTCATCTCGTCTCCATAGCCTAGTCTTCTCTGTCTATTGACTGCCACTTCTCCTCTCCCTATATCGATTCTATCTCATATACAATCACCAACCACACGAGTAGCAGAAAAGCCATGCTTTTGGCGCCAGCCACTGATAGCCACCAGTACTTCCCTAGCCATCTGGCAATGCATCCTGACTGAAAGGCATGTGACATATATTGTAGTGTCTAATTCATTGAGATTATTATGCTAGATGAGGACTATGTTAACGTTGAGATTATTATGCTAGATGATGACTATATTAATGGAATGTAGCTTGCTAATATTTAGAAATTCTAGAGTGTTGCATTTAATACAATAGGAGAGGTTGTCGAGAACATAAATTGTCATGGTCGGTAAGACATATAGTAGAAGAATATGCTCAGACATGTTAGTGGGTTGGTTAATTAGGGGAACCTAGGCCTAGCTATTATAGGTTAGATCTAAAAGAATTAGTATGGATCATTGCTAAAGAGACTCAAAGCCCATTAACATTCTTGTAAACCCCTGTATAAACGGGTAAATCAATATAAGGGAAGTAAATTGAGGGTTAATCTATTGTGATCAATGGTGTTTTGTGCGGTCTAGCAGCTTGATGAATAATTTCTTCTTGGATAGACGGGTACACCGGCTGCTACCTCCCTAGGATTTTATAATATGAGCGATCGATGATTCGGAGTCTAGACTAAATACGAGTAGGAATTGTGTTTCTCTCTAGTTCATTAATTGGAGTACATACAACGAGTTATACGGGAGCTTCTTTTTCTCCTCCTATTTTTTCCATTTTGCAATTTTGCTCCAAGGCCCCGTGGACTCATGGAGTGTTGTGGTCCAGGTAGGAGATCAAGCTTGGGCTATTTTAGGCCCAACCAGACGATACTACAAGCCTGCGATGACGCAGACCTGAGTAGGGGCTTTGGTTTTGTGCACGCACACGGAGGCGCAGTGCACCCAAATGAATGATCTTTGATTACTATAGCAACAAGAGCAAGGGTTGCGGCCTCAGTCATCAGCATCAAAGTGCTCTGTGCAGCCTGGATTATGATGAAGAACTTGTGATAGTGCATTGGATCAATGAAGATCTCCAAGTCTACTTTTCTTTAAGTAGCCCTATCTATGTTTGGAGTTGTGGAAGCATCATAATAGCACCTCGCTCTAGAAAGCATGATTGAAAACTTGCATAGAGTTCACCTGCTGGGCAAGTCTAGCCTAAAATTATGTTGTTAGAAGGGCTCTTGTTCAAGGATGCCTTCATTTTGAGAACCTAAAGGAAGAGAGTTGTGTGCATTTGGCGTATTCAACTTCAATATCCGCGTCTACCAGATGATGAACCTGCAAAACAAACCATTTTTTCTGGTGGAATCGAACACTGTTTCTAGGTTCTCAAAGGTAGCAAAGAGTAGTCATTATTCTTTGCGAATCAACATCCGAAGCGTTCCTCTTTATGGTTGCCACCAAAGTTTCATGTATTCCATCATGTTCAAGAGGAAGCACATAAGTGCGCAAAGGAGCTTTGGCAGAAAGCCAAACTGCCTTTGCAAAGTTATAGTGGAAAAACAAATGGACATCATTTTCATCCAAGTTACAATTTTTTATGGAAACTTCGGGGGAGATCAATTGATCCCCACCTGCATTTCATTCCACAGGTGCCTAGGGGGAACCCTAGGCGGTGGAAGGCATAAGCCTTGCACTATTTTACCAATGAAGTTTACAACAAGGTGAATGGCATGAGCAATAGGTCTTACGTGTAAAGGATCCTGTATCCATGATTCAAAATTTCCTTGCCAAGCTACATGAAACAGATTTCTGGACGTCCATAGAAAGATTATTGCTAACTGCCCAAAGTGAGACCATAGATCGCTTTGCGTAAAGGACAGACAAGAGGAGACTAGATTACATATCAATGCAAGATCTCCAGTTTTGTGCTACCGCAATTTCTTTCCTAGGAATACGGCAGCTCCAAGACTTGACGGCGTCTCTACAAGTAGCTTGGAGGCGGCTCAGACATGGCGGCAGGTGGATGAAAACGACCTCATTCCAATGTTTTCGTAGGTCCCAGCAGAGGAGGAGGAGGGGGGGTTTAGAGCTTTCTTGGCGACGTGTGGGGCGAGTTGAGTTCCATAGCTCAGTCACCTTAGCAACAATGGCGGGGAGCCAGGCAATGTTTGCCCAGAAGCTGTGGGCAAAGGTGCAGTCACTCATGATGTGGCCTGTCATCTCCTCGGCGCCATGACAGATTCCGCACACACTTTCATCCACAATGTTTTTGCGAGCAAGGTTTCTCCTGGTGTTGATGCGATCCTTAGTTAGAAGCCAGCCGAAGAACTTGAACTTAGGGGGCAAAGTTCTCCCAAACAAAGTGATACGAGGGGCAGCTGTGATCGCCTCGCGTGGATGCTTTGTAGACCAGTCCAGAGAGCAGGCGGTGCCCTTCGTCGGAGAAGAAGTAGGAGCGTCATCGCCGTCTTCACCCAAGCACACGGTTTGCACTAGCTGTTGAAGAGTGCCAAGCTCCGCCTGTGCCTGCGAGGTGAGGCGCCTCTAGAAGATGGAGTGCGCGCCCAGAACAAGCACGTCCCGAACCTAGGTGGCTCGGGTGTCGACATGGGAGAATAGGGCAGAGAGCTATTCTGCGAGAGGAGCATCACCTATCCAGCAATAGATCCAAAAGTCTGTGCTGCGCCCGTCGCCCACAGTCACTCCGGGTGTCGCCAAGTTACAATTTGCATAGTTCTTGCTAATTTTGGTTGACAAATGTCCTGCCCTAGCCCCCATAGCTATGGCCCTCCTAATGAGTCACCAAGCAAAACATATTATGTTAGGGGCCAAAATCTTAAGGGCTCAAACCCTATCCATAATGTTCGTTACCCATGCGGTAACACTTGTTGCTCCTTGGTTTGTGAGGTCCACCTGTGATAGCGCATCAAGAAACCTGAAAGCATCTTTAGTGGTGCACACTCGTTTGGTACCGGGGCTTCCATCTGACTATATCCATGCAATAGAAGGAACATGCATAGTTTGGGATATGACAGTAGTTGCATTATTGTCAAAAAATATGAGAAATGAACTCAGTCCCAATCTTTACTATAGGAATCCTGCTTCCAAAAGAGAGCCGGGGAGCGTGGCCACGTCGCACGCTTTTCGTGGCCGTTCGATCGAGACTGTCGACGGCCTAGATCAGGCGAACCGCGATCTTTTTGCACAAAAGCCCTTCAATTTTCTGAAAATCAACCCGCACATCTTGTCCGGTACGAGGCCGGGGCCACTGCGCCTACACCCCCACCCGTGCCATGGTCACCGAGGCCGTCGCCCTCGCCGGGGTGTCCGGGACGGCCACGCCCACACCCCCGCCAACGGCGTGGTCGCCACGCCCACACCTGCGCCTAGTTATTTGGACCGGACCGGACCTGCGGTTCGACCGGTAAAACACCGAACCGGAGCCTCCACTGGTCCGGTTCGTCTTAGAGGACCAGAATGCAATCGAACCGGTAAAAACCGTTGAACCGGCCGAGCTTTTGCGGAACCGATGAACCGGCTGGTTTTTGTGGAACCGGTGAACCGGCCGGTTCCAAATGAACCACCCCGGTCTGATGCTGTGCGTGCAGTTCTGCATTCTGCGCAGCGTGGACACGTGGTCCTGTCCAAGCCGGTGGAGCGCCTGCACCTGCCCCAGTGAGCCCGCATGGCTGCCGCTTGCTTTGGAATTTGAATGTTGCATGCGTGGAGCCGCTCCCTGCTCTGGCTACTTTGACGTTTTGGTACAGTATGAGATGATGTGTTTTTTTAATTCAAAATTTCATAACTTTTTCAAATGAGCTCTAAATTGGACAAATAATATATCTATTTTGCTTGTCTCAACGAGCTCTTCCTAATGTTGTACTTTATTCTAGCATTTGAGATTGCTTTCCATATGTGAATATTTGAATTATTATTCTTGTCATTTATACAACAAATTGTAAGTGTTATACATATTTTTTTATACATATATGGTAAAACAACTCTAGGCACCAATATCTTGGAGTACCGGGTATGTTAGTGGGAAGCAAGTTATATAATTGGGTTTTATCATCTTATTTGTATATGTGATCAAATATATGTTAATAATTATTTATTATATATTTTATCCAAATATTTATTTATCATATATCATTATATTACACCGGTTTGAAGTACTTATGAGCGGTTCGATTCATCCGGTCCAAAACAATCAAACCGCCAGTTCAACCGGTTTTTAACGGTTGGACCGAGGAACCATCCAACCGATGGCCTCACGGTTCGACGTCCGGTCCGAATAACTTGGCACCTGCGCCTGCGATGAAGTGGCCGATATCGCCGGGGACCTCGACCGCGCCAGACCGACCGGGGTAGCCGCGCCTGTGCGCCCCCGCGGAGCCGCCACCGTAGGGGCCGCTGATGCCGCTCCGGGGTGCTCGAGGGAGGATCACCCGCGGCCTCCGCACATGGCAGGGTGGCCGGGGCCGCTGCGCAGTCCACCCCCATGCCAGCGCACGCGCACCCCGCAAGCGCCAGGGTGGCTGGGGCCACCGAGCGGTGCACCCCCTGCCCACCCGGCGCCGGGGTCGCTGGGCCAGCAGGCGCCGCCACGACTGCGAAGAGGTCGTCGGTGCCGCTGGCGCTCACCGCCCGCGCCGGGGTGACCGATGCCGCCGCGGCCGGGTTGGCGCCGGAGACGCCGCCGTGCCCGCGCCAACTGCACGTGCCATCGCTGCCGGCGCTAGACAGCGGCTCCCATGACCACGCGCTGGCTACCCGCGTCGGGGACACAGCGCGAGAGTACGAGCGGTGGCCGGCTACCCGCCCACGCCGAGCCCGCTCGCGCCGCGGTCGCCGGGGTCATCGCCCGCGCCAAGGCCGCGCGCCGGTGTGGCATCTCTCTCTCTCTCTCTCTCTCTCTCTCTCCCCCCTTCCCCGCTACTGCGCACAAGCGCCGCCGCCGCCGAGCAGCAAGGCGCCGCTATCCCGCGCTCCATCTCCCTCTCTCTGCCTCCCTTTCACTCTCTCCCTATGTTCTATCTGACCAGCCCAACGGATGAGGACGAGCAACGGCCTCCAAAGCCAGGCTCCCAGGCCACGGCCTCACGGACGGCCAAAGGCCCTTGGCCATCCACGTCATAGCAGCCAATGGCCACGCGACACATCACCAAACTGAGACCAAGCTCACGTGAACAACCACGGAGCAGGCAACCAAGCCCGCACCAGTATGCAGTATGGTAGCACACGTCAGGCACTGAACTGAGGAGAAAACGCTACGCGCACATGGAAAGTGTACACAGAAGAATAAAATAAGCCCTTTTCTCATTTCAGAAAAATCCTAGAAAATTCTTAAATAAATTATAGCCACCCTAGAACCTACCAAAACCTTTTTCACTCCTTTCCATCATCTAAAAATTCAAAACAATTTCCAAGTTCATTTCCCTTCGCGTTCTTTTGATAATAAACTTAGCAATAAACAGATTTAAACTACAAACACATTTAAAATAGTTACTCCACGCATCAAGGCTGGCCAAAACAGGCTGTCACACGGCAACGCCGCGTGTACTTTCTAGTTTCAAGTATTAGGGATCGAAAGGTCGAAAATTGTATGTCACAAAGTGGGAATGGTGATAGAAATATTAAGGCGACCATCAAATTCTTTCCAAGTCAAGGGCCACGGTGTGGAC
Source organism: Bothriochloa decipiens (assembly GCA_023333625.1). NCBI lineage: Eukaryota > Viridiplantae > Streptophyta > Magnoliopsida > Poales > Poaceae > Bothriochloa > Bothriochloa decipiens. The sequence goes on along the minus strand of CM041640.1, from coordinate 7,253,144 downwards.
CAGATACTAGAGTCGCCTGGATCTGATCTGAGTAGTGCAATTATCAATTCCTATATGCCCACGGACACGGGAGACGTGCCGTTCCCACTTGGAGGCGCATTCACGCTCGTAACGATGAGGTGGCAGCGAGTTAGTCGGGGCAGCCGCAAGGAGGACGCAGCAACATGGCAGCATGGGCAGTGGGCAGTGGAGGCGTGCGCGACGACGCGGGCACAGCACAGCAGCAGGGCATCGAGCGCATCACGAGAGCCCAGCGCAGGAATGACGACGAGAGCGGGGCCGGCGAGGACAGAGCGAGGCAGATGCGATCGGAGCCATATGCTTCATGAACGCCCGCTGCAACGCATCGGGTCAGCTTGACTGGGGTCAACACATCTGCGCGAACACCTCGCGAAGCACGCTGTTGGCCAGTGCCATGGCGAAGGCGATCTTGCAGAGCAGCAGGTTCACCAGGCAGCCCAGCGCCGTCCCGGCGACCTGGCTGATGAGCACGGCGTGCGGCCAGGTGAGGGTGAGGTAGCCCGTGCTAACCACCTGCATGAGGTCGCTGGCGGTGGAGGCAGCGGACATGACGGCGATGCCCGCGGCGATCCCGGCGAGTCGGCGACCACGCCGCCGTTCTCGAGCCCCACCCACGAGCCGAGGAGGAACAGCACGATCCTGCCGTACATGGACGCTGTTGGCTCAAATCGATCACAAACACACGAGTATGACAGTGGCTAGCCTAACAATCAACGCTCAGATGAGATCAAATGCAAGAACACACAAGAACATGTGGCAACCGCCACCAGGGCAAGAGGGTGACAGCGCCCCTTTTCTCTCTCGTTCCTGACAAGTACACATACTGATACAAAGTTTCTGAGGCCCTAACCGAGACCTCATACATCAGGCAGAATATACCAGCTGCTAACTCACACCGCTTACAAATAAAAACAACCTCTACACACGACACAAGATGCACTGAAACACACATTCAGTAAACCGTTGACGCCGTGGACGTGGTGACCGCGAAACGCCGTTCCCGCTCAGCCCTGACTTCATTCAAATTTGAATTCTGTCGCTCCCTCAACTTCAGCTTCACCCTGAACACATGTCTTGCATCACCACTGACAGGTTTACACCAACAGACGCCACGCTCACGTCCGTCACGCCGACGCCGTGCGCGTTGCAGAACATGGAGAGCGCGGGCCTCAGCTGCGGGTAGAGGTAGGGTATGACAGCGACGGAGGCGGCCAACGTAGCTGACGGCGGCTGCCGGGTCGTACACCCGGTCGCAGAGGAACACCTGTGCCCGCCGCCGGTCGTCGAAGCTCCGCGCCGGCGGCCGGTCGTCCACGCCGAGGCACATGAAGAACGGCTGCGTGGCCAGCTGGGAGTGCCGCCACTTGCGCATCGCGCAGAGCGTCCGGAGCAGGTGGATGGCGCCGTCGGCGAAGACCATGGATATCCCAATGATGCCCGGCATAGTCTCGATGTACGGCAACAGAACCCCGTATGATATCACGGACCCCACGAGGAGATGGTGATCGTCAATGGGCTGAACAGCCCCACGCCGACGTTGGTCATCGAGAAGTCGAAGTAGAACCTGAAACGATCGAACGTTGCATCGATCGAGGTTACCATTTACGAGTCGTCAGAATGTTGCTTCATGGCGTTCTTGTTTAATTCATGTGTCTTATACACACCCACGGTCAAATGCTGCAAGGCCAAAGATTTTTTTTTTTTTTGTTTTGAGGAATTAGCAAGGCCAAAGATTGGGAACGACTTGAAGCCGCAGCCCTCGCCGCCGGCGAAGAACCACTGCCAAAGCGGCCAGGCCACGGTTCCGACGAAGGTTTTGGACATGCCCGCAAAAATTGTTGCTTATAGGTAGGATTAATTACCTTGCTTGTTTGGCGCCGTGCGGCGTGTGCATGCTTTTGATGAGGTGCGCCGTGGCCGTGCCCGTCGGGAACGTGAGGTGGTGCCGGATGACGAGGGTGTTCCTGAATGGTATGACGGCGAAGTCGCCGACGAAGCTGGTGAGGAAGAGGAACGCGACCAGGCGGGCGATGCTCGGCTCGTCGACGTTCTTGGCGGTTGGCGCAGCCGTAGTCGGCGCCGTCCTCGACCGAGTTCCTGCTCGTCGCCAGGAGGTAGGAGCCGAAGCCGCCGCTGTAGGTGATGTTGATGTTAGAGAAGGCGACGACGAAGGCCGAATGTCTGGATCACGGTGTTCTCCTAGCGGGTGAAGGGGAGCTGCGGCGACGAAGGTCTGGATCACGGTGTTCTTGGAGCAGGCGACGACAGAGCCCCACCCGAAGTCCGCGTCGTGGTCTCGTGGATGGTCAGGCGCACGCGGAACGTGAGCGCCTCGCGGACCAGCGCCGACCGGCAGTATCCGTCGACCATCTGGTCCAGCATTGCCTGCATCACGGACGGCGACGCAACGTTGGGCCACGTCCCGTTCCTGCCCGCTGACGAGGCAGCGTGCGCCGTCGCGATGACGCGGTGGTTGCGCCACGTCTTCGGCCACGTGTACACCATGTCCCTCGACGAGCCGGAGCCGGGGCCGGACGACGACGACGGAGGATGCTACAGCCCGGCTACGGCCCGTGCGGCAACAGCGGCGACAAAGACCGTGCCACGGCCTTCATCAACCGCGCCAGCGCCGCGCTGCTCGACCGCCTCGGCGTCCCCGGCGGTGTGGCGGGCGTACCGCTGCACATGCTCCGCGTCGGGTTCGACGAGTTTAGCCGCGGGCCGAACGCCTGGCTGCTCCTCCAGAACAACTGCTCGCGGTGCTCCGAGAAGATTTCCCACATGCAAATTCGCCAGAGCTGGTAGCACAGCTCGCCATAGGGGGGAGATGAGGATGTCTCGTCCGCCAATGCTAAGCTAACCCAGCATCGGCGTCAGGTGCCGACTGCCAAACGCCTCGTCATGTCATCGTCCACGCGGCGGAGAAGGGCAGAGTCGACAGCGGAGTCACGGGGATGGGAGCTCGGCGGCGCCCGCTAGGGGAGAGAGACGTGCACGACCAGGGGAGACTACACGACGCGGGGAGGAACAACGGATGGGGTCGGTCTGTTGGACCAATATAGGAACTGGGTATGGGGGAGGAATTGGGGTCCCAACCTGTATGGGGTTTAGAGTAGGGTTCGTGTTGGAGCACTTTTTTTTTTTGTCTGAACTTGAGTGTTTTGAGGCCACCAATTACTCAAGCAATTTGCATGCACAAATCACCCTGATCTGCAGGCCAGAAAAAACCAAGCAAAAAAAGGCCTTGCTCACACGAGTAATTGGTGGGTTAGAAATACACAAATAGCATAGCATAGAAAATCAAGCAAAATATCCTGGGCTGTCACACGATTCCTAAATTTCAAAACTTTTATCCGCGTTTGTTCTTTTTGTGTCTGTTCTGTGGCCGTCACCAGCTGTGTGTTCTGTGGCAGTCGCATGGGGGCGATGAAGGAGAGGCCGCTGCCACTGCCGATGTATGTATCTGTGGTTGTGATGTGTCTGCCGCCGGCATCGTGGGAGATGTTGTGCTCCTTCATCCACAGACATCCTTGACAAAATTACTGCCATAATTATCAGAAACAACATCATCTGCCAATTTTATCTCCACAACATCCTTTTCGTGGAGAAACTGAGATAGTGAGTAGTGTAACATCATTATGGTATAAATAGAAATGATGTTAAGGTTTGTACATGAGCAGGTTAAGGTTACTGCTTTATTGTCAGTTATTTCACTTTGCAGTTTCATGGACATTCCTGAGCCTCATCCAGTTCAAATGCAAGTCACAAACAGACAGCGGTGCAAAGTCCAGGTAAAAAGGAGAATAATGCAATGGTAAATGCAGACACATAATGAACCTCGTATACATATATGCAGATTCAATACACATAGCGGAACTCTTGTTTTGTGATGCTGAAATTAAAATTTGGAACGCTGTTTACTGAGCACAATGATAGTGGTCCAGTGAGCTTAGATACAGGTATCTGTTCTTCTTTCAAGCAATGGGACAAAAAAATTTTAAAAACCTATTGACAACTAAAATGTATCTCTTTTCCTGTGAAGTACAAACAGGGCTATTTTTTCAGCAATATGAATGATGGCATGTCTCGAATGCAAGAAATACCTCCAATAGCAAGCCCTTGCTCTAACTGAACCCGTGCAGACTTCAGAATCTACTGATTATATGGACATAAAGATAATCAACTCAAACTAGATAATGAGGCTCAACGTTGTGCTTGCAACACAAAAGTAGCCCACATGTTAGCAAAGGGTAGCAGCGGCCATGGCTTCAAAAGTCAGGAGAGCACCTCCATCATCACAAACAGTAGCACTGTGCAGCTAATCTGCAGCTGCAGATTCAAATATGGATAGAGAGAGTGAACGAGCAATGAAAGAAACAAACTAGTAGCCTGAGAATTACATGGGAATAGCTGGCAAATAGCTTACCTTGTCATTAGGAAGAAGTTGGGCTCCTTCACGATCAGAGTGGAAGCATCAAAATCCACAAACATTGAGCATTCCGTATCGAGTCGGGCAACCCATTGATCCTGGCCTTGAACTCGTCATACTCCCTCTTAACCCTCCTATTCTTGACATATCCTAGCGAACCTTGTTCTTGTATGGGTCCTTCTTAAGATTGAAGTCAAGATTGCGAGGCTCAATGTTGTTCTTGTGACAGAAAGGAACCCACATATTATAAAAGCTAGCAGCTCAAGCCATGGCTTCAAAAAGTCATGAGAGAACCTCCATCATCAGAAAAATATCAAAAAACAGACCAAGGCCAGCCAAAACTGTGTCCTCATTCTTGTGCTTTATTCTCCATGTAAAGAACATACCAAGGACAACCATGGGGATAAGAATGAGAAGCCTGTAGGAAGTACAAGAAACAAGGTTAGTTTACAGGGACATTGTTGTGAAACAAATACACATCTATTTTGTAGAACAAAACCAAATCTGGACTATTTGATGAAGTTCTATGATGTAAAAATGCACAAGTTGAGAAAGCATACTGAAAATTTAACAACCCAATTGACTTAGAAGCATTTTGACATCTCCTCTCAAAAAATAGACTAAAAGCGCCCAGAGATCTGAGAACATGGAAAAGAAAAAAATCACAGTACAGATACAGAAATTTTAACAACCCGATTGACTTAGAAGCATTTCGACATCTCCTCTCAAATAACTATAACTTAGAAGAAAAAAAACACACTCTGTAGTTTGAACAACCGTGGGCGCCATGGACTCAAGTACTCAACCCACCCTGCATCTTACCCTCCTCATGACTTTCAGGGCTAAGCAGACCAACCAACTACGGTGTTTCCTCCAAGCAAGATGGGCAAATCAACATCCAGATCAAAGTAGGGTGGCCAAGACTACTATGAAAGTGGTGGGGGAAAACACAAAAGAATCTGCAAAATAACATATTCTAAAACTAGCTATTTATGGGTGACCAGCATTGAAAGTGATGGGGGAAACACATAGTAAAACTAAAAGAAGCTCATCGGATTAGGCAACGGGCATTATACTAACAGAGATTAGGCTAACTAAAAAAACACAGAGAGATTAGGAAAAAAGCATGTACTCTCTGCACTTTTATGCAGGAACCACAAAAATGTTGTACTGGGCAATTCTGTGTGGGGACAAACCAAACCTACACACACACACACACACATCTCATTGTAAGTGTTTAAACCAAAGAACCCGTGCAATGACACCCCCCACACCCCCAATCACACACAGAAACAGAGAGAAACAAACAGAGCGCGCTGTACCTTGGCCAGGTCACCACCAGGCAATACACACTGCCAAAAGCTTAGTTGCACTAACCAGGGTACAAAATAGAGTAGCTCTATGTCATAAACAGATAATTCAATATATTATGAAGAACAAAATTACCCAAACTAGAGCTTAGTTGCACTCATTGCTAGCAAACGAAACAAAACTCCTATGTCCTGATGGGTTTGTTAGGCAGTCACTATTTAAACAACAAACATCCGGTAGCTACACTATTTACTTTTGAAGCTCACCATCACATGCTCTGAGTCCCCTTGGTCATGATTTCTGGCTAGGTCTTCCCAATTCCAATCTGAAGATAACATCCTGCAGCAGCAACCAAAAAGGGCGGCCTGGTGCAAGCGGTAGAGCTTTACCGCCTGTGACCAAGAGGTCCAGGGATGGCTTCTGGCTATTTTCCCTTCCCCAGACCCTGCAGTGCGGGAGCCTACGGCACTGGATACGCCCTTGTTTTGTTTGTGTGATTTTTCTCTGAACGAAGCAAATGTAAGTTGTTGGTGCCAGAGCTGTCGTTGATGTTCATTGGGCGGCTGCTGGGCGGCTGCTGCTTCATTTTTTATTTTTGAGTAGTAGCAAACCGCAGTGATGCTTTTGGATGCATAGGTAACTGATTTTTTGGGATCTGCATCCCCTGAAAACATAGCCCCCAACCACCAAACACACGCACAATTAGCAAGCAGGAATCAAAAGCAATATGTGTAGGCATCAACTCATCATGGCCTCCGCAATCTGGCCTAGCCTGCCACCTAACCCTGATCAACGACTTATCAGATGAGCCACACCTGGCTGGACACTCTTTTCTCATGGAAATCTTCTCAGTGGCTGAGGGAGTGAGGATTATGAGAAAGAACTTATACTACAAATAGGAAGAAAAATGAGTCTGGGTTGCAATTATTGTTTAAGGATGAGCAAACTACATTAAATGCTCTTTATTATTATTCCTAAACATCATCAGGAGCAATGCAATATCCAATAAAACTTTAGTTAATTTAAACTAAATGAGCTCCAAAGATCAGATGTAAATGTACTGTAAAAATTATGACCACATGATACATATTCCTAGAAAAAAAAGCATGTAGGATCATATATTGAAAAGAACATAAAAGGGAGCATAATGCCGACAGATCTAACAATTCGCTACATAACCACATGATACATGCTTGCTCATATACACAGGGTAACAAAAAAAGGCCCAGACCGCCAAAACCAAACACCCCCCCCCCCCCCGACTAATAAAAAAGCATAATAAAAAGAACTCACATGATCATACAGGGACTTCCCCTTGTCACCACCAGCCTTGCCCATCTGCCATTCACACAGCCACAAACATCATAAACACCATTCCATACCAACTAGACAAAACAAATGTCTCAAAACCGAATAACTGGATAGTGAACTAAACTACAGCTTACCACAGAAACTTGCTTCAACGTGTGGTGCTTGTCCATTAAATCCTTCATGAACTGCATAGGTAAATCAGACCCAAAAAATCAGACCAAAAAAAAAACTCATCATCTTCGGCTGCATTGGTAAAATCGTGTAGTCTATCTCAGTCCAAATAAACTTCACGTCTATCTCAGGCCATATGTGCAGTACACATGTATTAGCAGATTTCAAACTGCCATACTGCAGTACACACACATTCAGATATTACAAAACTGCAGCACTGCACGTTCACATCCACACATGATAACAACAACAACAACAACAACCAAGCCTGTCAGTCCCAAGCAAGTTGGGGTAGGCTAGATTTGAGACCCAACAAACCACCCTCGGTCACGGTTCAGGCACGTCGATAGCCAATTTCCAAGCACTCCTATTCAGACACAGATCTCTAGGTATATCCTTCAAATCTCTTTTTATTGCCTCCTCCCATGTCAACTTTGGCCTTCCTCTGCCTCTCCTCACATTATTATCTTGACTTAGAACTCCATAATGCACTGGTGCCTCTGGAGGTCTCCTTTGGACATGGCCAAACCACCTCAACCGATGCTGGACAAGCTTCTCTTCGATAGGTGCTACCCCTAGGCGATCACGAATATCATCATTCCGCACTCGGTCCATCCTCGTGTGACCACAAATCCAACGCAACATACGCATTTCTGAAACACTCAGTTGTTGAACATGTCTTCTCTTTGTGGGCCAGCATTCTGCTCCGTACAGCATAGCAGGTCTAATCGCTGTTTTATAAAACTTGCCTTTTAGCTTTGTGGTATCCTCTTGTCACAGAGAATGCCAGAAGCTTGGCGCCACTTTATCCACCCAGCTTGGATTCTATGGCTGACGTCCGTATCAATATCTCCATCCCTCTGTAGCATCGATCACATTCAGATTCAGATAATATGCAGTACACACTCGCATTTAAATAACTCAAGTATTCAGTTAACTTAGTGAATCATCCAGACTATTTCATTTACTAATATCTTCAGATGCACAAACCTGGATCACAGATTCAAATAATTCAATGAATTAAATCGGACTACCTCTGAACACATCCGCATTTTAAAAAACTGTCATAGGTGCAGTACACACACATTCACATTCTCACACAATAGATGAATGCATTTTCATTTTCTACATGAGCAACTTTAAAAATAACAAACCATGCAAATATCATACTTATGATACCATATTACTGTTATCATGACAACAAAACATCTAAATATCAGGGTAAACACATGAAAGAAACGAAGAAAAAAAAGTGAGGGTCAACAGAGGCACATCTAGTTAGTGGACCCTACTAGTTTGGGGTTAAAAAGACTATCAAATGTCAGGCACAAGACTCTGGAGCTCTTCTTTACAAACGTGTTTTGATGTTGGAATATCCCCATGATGATTCTTTGATTCTATTTCAGGTAGGAATACAGGGAGTTACAGATGATTGTTACTAATCACTGGTTAAGCTATTTTGTTTCTAACAATGGCAAACTGCACTGGTTTCAACATAATACAGACACTCAGATAAATCAAATGATACAAACCTGACATAGGAACCTCTGTTCAGCAAAGTAACCCTGTTGAAGCTATTCTAGAGATAATATTTACATATCTGCTTCGGTTGTAATTTGTCTACACAACAGTCATTAGTTCTACTCATGGCTGTAATATTTCATAGCAACAAATTTTCGGGAGTTATTTAACGGGGAAAAGTGGGTACTCACCTTCTTTTCTTTGTCAAAGCATAATCTAAGTTTTTCGACCGAACCCCTATTGCAAATAATTTGTGGGGATCCCCCAAAATGGAACTCCCTGTTAAGGTTATTCAGTCATGCCATTCTCAGAAACATCTGCAGAACCAAATTACATACTGTCAGCCTCTACTTTGCAAATCAAAAGTCTGTATCATAATAGAAAGAATATTATTCCACTCAAGATGAGCTACAGGTGAATCGAGCAGAACACGCCACAATCAAGAAAGACAACATGCAAAAGAAACAACAACAATCCCATGTACCAGATCCAGATGTATTGACCTGTTAAAACTAAAGAAATTAGTCCTGATTCTCATGCTTGATCTGAAAGTTCCCAAATCATCAAAACTTATTGTGAAGCCTATCTACATCCTCTATTTATATATTCATGTCATTAAGTTGGCCTCCTTTTCAGGTCTTGAATGTTTAAAGACGGTTGTTCTACTAAAGCAATATTCTGAAACTCTGGATGGAACACTATATGGAAGGTAGGAAATTAAGAATGGCATTTTTCAGTAATAATGATGTACACATTATAAGGGACACCACGAAGTGCCTCCTATATTCAACGCGTGCAGCAACGTTAGAGTAGCTAAGCTAGTTCAGTAGAAAACATCACCATCATATTGATTCAAATTACTGAATACTACTACTATGTATATGTACGTACCGTAGTACGTCTGTATGTTGCTTGCGTGCTTTCAGTTTCTGCAGCGCAAATAAACAAACAAGCTACACGGCTTCGTTCCGGATTACATTGGCGCAGACTTCGCCGGAGACTCTTCTTGCGGATCCGCGCGCACCCTCCCGTGGACTCCGGCTTGCCACGTCGGAGGATAATGAACCGGACTTTGTTCTTGAGGCATCTCCAAAGAGAAAATGGAATGAGAAGATGGAATGAGAACTCACCGCTGGAAACCAACCAATATGAGGGCATGGCACACAAAACTAACCTCGTCTCTGTAGAAGTTGTTGTTGCTGCCATGCTCCATCAGAGCCCAACTTGCTTGGCGAAGAGATCTTGTGGGGACCATGGGTCCCGCTGCTAGGATGGCCGTCGCACCATAGATCTCGTCTCTCGTCTGGCTCGTCGGCTGCCGATACAATGCTGACCTATTCTCGAAGGGATGGCCTGGGGAGTGGGATCTTTGCGTGGAGGAGCTAGGGAGGGCCGGGATTTTTGCGTGGAGGGGCGAGGGGGGACCGGGATCTCCGGTATCTTTGCGCCGGAGAGTGAGGGAGTGCCGCGCATGGGAGCGCCTGGTCATGCGGGGAGGCGAGGTGAAACCGTCAAAGCCGGGCGGCCTAGCACGAGAGGAGAGGTGAAAGCCGGGCGAGCGAAGCGAAGGAGAGGGCGGTAGTTTTCGCTCGCCCGGGTGAACGACGGGTGAACGATTTACTTTGGCTCTTTTTTGGAGTTAGATTTACTTTGTTCCTTGAATTTAGAGAAATCATCTCATATGAGTAAGATTTGTAACGTAGTGGACGCAAGGTAAAAAAAAAGACATGGGAATAGAAAAAAAAGTCTTTGTATAATCTTTTTTGGAGAATTACACAAATACAAAGCAGATGCCTAAGAGCTTTGCTTTTGATGTGGATGATGATGATTTGCTTTGTGTTGGTGATTGATGATTAGGATACTATTTTGGTATGTGTTGGTTGGCAACTTTGCATAGCGAGAACCTAATACTTCCAATAAAGTGGTTTGCATATCGATTTCGTGCTTTCAACTAAAGTGGTTTTTGTCATGTGAGAACCGAGCAATTTCAAACGGTAAACATGGAAAATTGCCGCTTAAATTATTGAATTCCATGTTTCGTGTATTATGAGAATCAATGCTATGACATGTTCAACTTCTTGGCAACATATGTTGTCACTCACATAATTGTAAACCGTTCATTTAATAAGATAAGATGGTTTTTGACATTTTAGGAGGTAACGGGTGAAATCGGAGAAGTTTTAGGCATAGAGATTGATGCATACATGATCTACTCCCTTCGTCCTAAATTACAAGTTAAATCTAACTTTCTTAAAGAGTAAAAAAAATATTCCAAATTTGATCAAATCTTTATAATAGAAATATTTATAATACCAAATAAATACTATTAGAATTTTTATTATATTTTCATAATATATCTCCTCTATAATTTTAGTCAGACTTGAGCTGATTAAACTCTCTAAGAAAAAAGTTAGAACGACTTGTACTTTGGGATATAAGTAGTATTAGAAATTTTGAATTTGCGTATTCTTTCAACTTTAGATATAACATAAAGTAATTAGAATAAAATAACTATTTTTTGCTGCAGCCACCACGTGGCCCTGCTCTTAAAAAAAACATGAGCGGAGGTCGTGAAATGCGCGAAACGACCCATGCGCGGAATGCACAACCTGACTTCACAATGCTTCCTCCGTTGCAAAAAGAAGAAGACAATATTGCTTCTAGGAATTGCTTGCCACCTTTCATTTCAAAAATGTTAAAGATGGGTGCTGATATTGACATATTCACATAGTCTAGAGACGAGCGTTTATTATTACAACCGCCCGCACACGAAAAAGGACGTTAACCAGCTATTTACGTCCATCAATGTTATATCCACATCAATTACTATCATCAGTCCACAAGTCTACGGTCTCACATAGAAACAATAGAGTCTGGGTGCTAACAGTCATGTCACATCAATCACCGGTCCATCCGTCCCATTACGTCAATCGCCGGTCCTCAGGTACTCACCAGGGTCCATTACATCAAACACAGGCTGGGGTACTTCCTCACCACTTGCATTCTCAAACAACTTCTTTAGGTAGTCCTTCAATTGGAGAAGGTCTTCCTTGAGTTTGTCTTCGGAGCAAAGGATCACTGGAATGGCCGCGGCCGCTTCACTGAGCCAGTGTAGAACACTCTCCTTTTCGAGCCTTTGAACTCGGATGTCAGTTATCTTCTGCCGTCGATCAATCTCATGGATCTTCTGGACAACAAGCTTCACAGCCCCCTCCTAAACAAAAACAACGATTGTTAAAAGAAGATCTAGGCAATCTAAGTACATCGATGACATATCATTTCAAAATTGTAGCCTACAATTCATGGAAGAGACAAATAAGCAAACTAGATAACCAATTTTAGACAACCACATCATCATGTTGGATACCTATATATCTTAGCTATTGATATTGAAAAAGATGATAGAAGGATGGTGGTTCGCCCCATCTTGTAAGATGATGGAAACATTTAGTGTTCCATATGTGAATATAGCGTGAGGACATTCCATATAAGATTCTAGTCAGCGCCGCCGCCCAACCCTGCGCCTACAGCTCCTGCATCTCCAACGCCTGTCACTCCCTGGAGAAGCAGCCGCCTTGCCCAGAAAGCTTTCGCAGCAACCACCCAGCCCAAGGAAACCAAGGGAAGGCCAGTGGCGCGTGCCCAGGAGGTGCTCATGTCAAAATGGGGCATACTGGATGAGAAGGAAGCACCCAAGGAGACCCACAAGAAGAGGCATCTGAAGATGTATGATGGCCCACTGTCAGCTTCAGCTCTGGAAGCCATTGATGATCTGCTGGACACAGGAAGCATCAAGCCTGTGCATGGATCGGCAGCAACGGCAAGCCATGAGGCTTAGTGTTCTCCTGGTCCACAATCAGTAGATCTAGCCTGTATGCCATGTATTGTGAAATGAATAAGGATGTGTGGATGGTAGGCGGTCACCAAGTAGGAGGGTATGTGTCCGGTGTTCTCAAGTCATGGATAAGTCTGTTGTTACTGTAGGGGTTCGACCTTTACATCTGTCTGCTGTAAACGTCTTTGACTTCGAGACAGCCATAATGTCTGATCTCCAGCACATGCCTAATGAAGTTGTTTCACAGTTTGGCAATGAATGACAATGTTTGCACTATGCTTAACTGGAATGTACGTGGCCTCAACTCCACAGCTTGACAGCAGGTCCTGAGAGACCTCATTGCAGATCACAGATGCAATATAGTTTGTGTGTAAGAAACAAAATTGGCAATAGTGGATGACTGTTTGTTGGTTCTGTGGCCGTCTTGCCAGCGCAAGGAATTAGTGGAGGGGTGATAATCAGATGCTCAAGAGATCATTACACTATCTCTGATATTTCAGTTGGTCAGTATACAGTAACAGCAAAATTCAGGCGTCTAATTGTCCAAACATCTTGGAGCATCACAGGAGTCTATCGGCCCCAGGGAGACACGGATAAACTAGTGTTCATCTCTGAAATCAAAGCACTAAGGCACAGATGCTACCTAGTTGGACAATTTTGGGAGATTTCAATCTTATATGCAGAGCTGAAGACAAGAACAATGACCGGGTCAATAGGCGACTTATGAACACTTTCAGATTGGCATTAGATGAGTTGGAATTGAGGGAGATTCAACTGCATGGTAGGATATTCACTTGGTCCAGTGAAACGGCAAACCCAACCTTGACAAGAATAGATCATGTCTTCTGCACAAGGGAGTGGGAACTATTACATCGGCATTGCCACGTGCAGACACTCTCATCCTCAGCATCGGACCACTGCCCCATGCTCGTGACATGCTCCCCATTCCATAAAAAAGTAAAACGGATTCCGGTTTGAGTCATACTGGCTGCACCTTTATGGTTTTGCAGAAACAGTAGTGGAATCATGGACAAAACCATTCCAATCAAACAACACAATTAGAACCTTGCATGTGAAGTTGGCTAGACTGGGAAAGGCACTTAAAAACTGGAGCCGGGCAAAGGTAGAGGAGTGGAAAGGAAAAATTGATGTGGCCCAAGAATTAATTTATCAATTGGATCAAGCACAAGAACGACGTCAACTTACTGTACAGGAAGTGGAAGTGCGGAAGCGTTCTTAACAACCAGACAAACATGTAAATATTTCTTTCCAACTCTATAATGAAAAGGCCGAGCGCCTGCTGTTCCCCGCTAAAAAAAAAACCACCCAAATCCTAAATCCTAGAAGAGGAAGGAAGCGGCTTACCGTGGTCAGGCGGCGGCGAATGGACAGCCGGTACGGCCCTCCGGTGCGGCGCTTCTCACGAGGCAGGCCGTCAGCCGTGGTCGGCGTCGGAGCGGACGGACGTGGCGGGCGGTCGGCGCAGGTCGGGGTCGGAGCGGCGCGTCGGTCGGCGGAGGTCGGGGTCGGAGCAGCGCGTCGGTCGGCTGAGGTCGGGGTCGGCGCGGCGCGTCGGTCGGCGGAGGTCGGGGTCGGAGCGGCGCATCCCCTCCAGAGTAGCTTGACGTGGTCCGCGAAGCCCTTAAGGGGAGGGGCCCGCTGGAGGGTGCGGCCGCCCTCGAAACGAGGCGGGTGCTCGCCGACGGGGGTCGGAGTCGGAGCAGGGGTCGGTGCGGGAGAGGGACCACGCCACAGGACCTTGGCTCTCTCCGCCAAGCCCTGTAGCAGAGGCCGCCCCCCCTGGAGAAGACGCGGCAGGGGGCCCATCCCCACGGCGGCGGCGGGCGGCGACTCGGGGTTCGAGGCGGCGGAGGGCGGGACCTTTCGGTGTTTTATTTTCTTGGATTTGTTTTGAGACGGGGGTGACTGTCTCTGGGCCCGGGAGCTGTATATGTTTCTTGGCAGAGGCGGTGCGGCGGTGGGAAGTGGCACCACCGGCAACGGGCAACGGGCAACGCGGCCGGGCGCGGCGGAGTTTTTTTATTTTTAATTTTGTTTATTATTGAGTTGTCGTGTGGAAAGTCGGAGCGGAGGCAGCCCAAGGAGAGGTTGATTTCCGAGATGGAAATATGGAAATGTATGGATAATGTTTTGAAACTTCGAACTGATTTTGCTTTTTTTTTGAGGCACTGATTTTGCTTTTTTTAGTCACTGGTTGTGCTTTTGTTGACCATCAAAGAATTCATTTGGTTATGTTTGTTTTTTTTTGCTGAAATTGGATCATTGTAGCCTTTATTTTGGGCTTCCCAAAGTGGCAAGTTAAACCCACAACTTGGATGCTTTTGGTTGGAGGACAATGGTGGATGAGATATAGTCATGAAATCCATGTTGCTTGTTTACTTGGATGATTGGGGTGAGTTATTTTTTTTTTTTTGTAGATGAGAATGAATGGAATGAGAATAGTTAGCTAATTATATATATTTATTTAAAAATAATAAACACTTATACACTAATAAAAATATACAGTAACCATAATATTTCCATGATAATCAATAATTATAATAAAACTAGTAAAATTTGCCCTAAACAACATACTAGTCAAAACTAATCTTTTCATCATATTAACTAATTAATAATATAACATACTAATAATCCATAATTTGTTTGCTCATAATAAATATTAGAAAATATAACATACTAATAATTCATAATTTGTTTGCTCATAATAAAGATTAGAAAACATGGATATGCTTATCCGCCAATTTTTTTTGGAGGTAACTGTGTCCAGTAGCTAGTTGGAATATTCCATGTTGGCATGTCTAACCATCCTATCAAACCAAACAACACATATCTATGGATTGCCATATCCGATCCATGGATATCCCATTCAACCAAACACCTTATTCATTTATTATGTCACATAGCAGAGGTGAATATTGAAGAGCATAACAAAAGCTAAATTTTGGGAGGAGACAGAAGAAGAAAAGCTCTTGCATGCATACTACCCTTTAACATTGCAGTAACAAAATAATGGGACTACGAGTGATATGGCATAGATTGACGGGGGATGGTTAAATTTTTCCCACTTCAAAACTTTTTCCAATTTAATCCGTATAGTAAAAAAATAATAGTTTTAAATTTGGAATAAGTTATTCTTTTTAAGTTTACCAAGTGTATTTAAAGATAATATCATATATTTATGTCTCTATATATAGGTGTACTATACAAATATATTTCTAACTAATCTAATGATACCAATTTAGTATCATAAATGTTAATTTTATATAAAATTTGGTCAAACTTTAAATTGTTAAATTTCTTGGAAAGTGGGAACACCAGTTTTTTTAAGGGGAAGTCTTCATAAAAAATTACATGGACCCATGAGACAAAGAATCGTAGAAAATACCTCAGGTCGGTGCCATGATCTTTGTCCCAAATAATTTCATATTGACATTGTGGATATGTATGTTTGATGTAGCGGCGGATCGACGCTAGGGCAATTGTGCCCAACTTGAAGACGTGTTAAATGGCACCCACCTTGGCGTCAAAACCTCTAGAATCAACCTTGGCGCTAACTTGCATGGCCCCGAGATAGGCTCACCTTAACCATTTGTGTAGGGAACTTTTTCTTCTTCGCCCCGCTCGAATGGAACAACAAGGTGTTATTTCCCATTCCATATCTTGGGTCCCCCTCTTTGATCTATCCATTCAGGTGTGAAGCAAGGTTATCTCCCTCCCCTCCCTTAGTTATGTCCACAAATCTAAAATATTTAGATGTGATTTGGATAGAAATCAAGGATGAGCTCGAGGTTGAATAATTTCCATTTTTGTTTGGTTATGGCCCTAGCATTTCATGATGGTTTTGTATGATTGATTGATGTAGGACTTGTAGGTACTAATTTGTATCTCACCATTTATGATAGTTTTGGATGTGAATATGCAGTTTTTGTTGTTGTAGAATGAAGGTCGAATCTGTCCTATGATAACCAATAGTAATTAAGTAAATGAATTAAGATTTATAATCCGTTTTTGGTGAAATATAACTTTAATATGCATAATGACTTGTTGCAAACTTTCATGTTCATGTCCATGCTTATACTAGGTCCGATGTGCAAATGCTATATCCTTGATTCCCCTATACTGGAATCCATGCACCGTAGGCCAGCACGAATGACTGGCAGAAACCGATCGAAAACCCCGTGTGCTTGCGCTTGGCTCACTACCGCTAACCAACTCTGCTGGACGCACCTGGCCGCAATCCCGTCCGGTAGCGGATCAACTCCCAATTTCCACAGATCCATGCATCAAAGCTGGGACCACAGTGATACGCGGCGGCCGAGGCCTCGTTGGAGTGGGCTCCACAGGCTCGCAGCGGGGCCCGTCGCCGCGCGCGGCGTACCCACCGAGATCCCTCTGGTGCGCGCCCACCGTGGTGTATGTTCAATTATCAGTGATTTAGCTGATTCTTTTAAAAGAGGATATATAACCCCATTTCCATTACCATAGTAACGGAAATACAAGTGGTTTAGATTATTCAGAAAAGAAGCAAAGAAGCGCTAAAGTGAGCTAGAATTTAAATATTGAACTCCAGCAAGATGAAGGTACGTGAACAAATTAGCTAGAGTTATCAGTTGTAGATGTATCATCGTCACCCTGTGTTGTAGGTGATCCTGCCGATGCTGTTGAGAATATTACACAATTGGATGTGGCTGATAATTAGGCCTAGTGTTCCTTTAGGTGATGCAATTTCTTTATCCTTTTTCATCTTTTTTATTAGGCCTGGTGATCCTTTAGGTGACGCGATTTCTCCCGACCCCGATCGTGGTTCTAGATCCCGGTCCCTGTTATCACTGTCACGGCAATTGGTGCGTTGCCTTGACAAAAAAAAAGGATAATATTTCCTTTGAAAGGAAGAACAAAACACATAACATGTGTTTCTCAAGATATGCATTGCTGGAATTTTTTTTTGCTGCATTTGTCTTGTCCCATCACGCCTGTTCCTCTTTTTGCATCACGCCTGTTTCTCAGAACATCGTGTAGACTGTCAGTACCTCAAGGAAGGCAAATGTAAAAAAGCCTTGTTCTCTGTTGCAAAGTACTAATCCAGGGCATGCAGTTTGGATATGTGCAACTTCTTGACAGATGTATAGATAGGGTGTGGAATTTCCAAGAGAACCTACTCATCTCTGGTTAAAGCTGCTTTTGTTGAAGTAATAGTCGAGGATATATACAGTAACGATAGACATCTGCTCTGTTCTTCTATGGGGCAAATAAATGGCACAGAAGTTATCTTACAGCAATCTTTGATAGTCAGCTCAAGAGACTGGACGCAAGGAAGCAACAGTTCTTCCAAGTTCCATCATACCAGATGGCTTGATTGTCAGGTATCTTGCAAATTGTGTATGAAGCCGCATTTTGTCGTTATCACTTATCATTGTAAATCTCATCCAACATCATTCTTGGTGAGAGCAACTTGGGACAATCATTTATTTTCATTCTCTCTAAAGATACCAGTTTCCTGAAAGCTTGAAATGAAACAGGGACTAGATTGGGGCAGCTCACGATGTCAAAGTTAAGCATTCTAGTCAAGCTGTGGAATGCCAACACCTTCTCATCCAAAATACTCAGTTCTTCAGACTGATATTTAAAAAGAGGACAAATCCTTCATTATTTCCATTGCTGGCGGCTCTGAAACTCTGCGAATAGATACAGATATCTTGCAGCATTTGGTGGAAGGTGGAAGAGGACACGACACCATCAAATGGGGACAATGCACCATGAGTTCATATGCATTAGGCAGCCATTCTTTCTCCTCATCTTGAGACAGAAAAACCTGCAATACAGGAAAATGGAATAATTTGCTGCATTTTACAATTTGCAGTACTTCTGTACTGTCAGAAAGTTGGTGCTCATTTAGACTGGTGCAACATTCTAGATTTGGCAACTGGATCAGAATCAGCTTCTTCAGGCAAGGAACTGATAGTGTATAACACCTGGCATCTCAATGGCTCCAACTCCTCACGAGATTGCATCTCCTCAGGTGCAACGGTTCTCCACTACCTGCAATTTCAACGATCTAATGACTATTTCATTTGAAGAACAAAATAAAGTCCTCATATTTGGAAATGAAAAAAAGACACTATGCATTATATAGAACTAAAAGGAGAAATGACTAATTATCTGAGGGCAATGCTTGATGTTGAGTATGTTGAGAAATTGAAACAGCGTTGTAAGTATAATGGTAGATTATCATAACTAAATTTCAGAATAGGCAAAATACTATCACTGCCTTTCTATAGAGTTGTCCATTGTTCCTGAACTTTGTACCAATGCTCACAGGTAATATCTTGTCTCAAACGGGCACCAACACTTTGCCCAGCTAGCGGGTTACCCTTAAGTGTTTTAACAATCTGTTTGCCAATGGCTTGTAAATTAGGATGATATCTGTGGTTCTCATCACCAAATGCATTGGACTTGAAGAACAACCAGAAATCATCATCATCCAATCCTTTCAGTTGAGTGTACTCTGTGTTCCAATCATTTTGGCAACAGATGGGCTCCTAGTGTTGTGGCTAAAATCATGCAGCCCATTACTTCACTGCATTTCAGTGGAGCTAATAATCTACTCCAGCGGTTCCTATCCTTGTTGTCGCACACATCATCTACAACAAGAAGAAATCTTCTGCTTCTAATGTTGTCTCTGCAAAAAGCTCTTGAAGCACACTGAAGCTGCTTATTTTATTAAAAATCCTTCCTGTTTTTATAGATATGCTCTAACATCTTGCGTGTTAGACACACCTCGTCGAAGTTGTTGGATGCACAAACCCACATTTCCAAATCGAAGAGTTCTCTAATTCTTTGATCGCGGTACACAAATCTTGCAAGAGTCGTCTTTCCAACTCCACTGCCAACTACTAGGAGAACATGTTGATCACTGGATTTCCCGTTAATCAGTAGCTCTACTATCTAATATCTATTTCTCAAAAAAAAAAAAAAAACTAATCTCTGCCCATATCCCTCCCATACACCTTCTGTTCAACGGGAACAGAAGTTGTCAGGGGCCTGATGATGACTGCACCTTCTCTTGGTGCTGCAATGCAGTATGACATCACCTCACAGAATCATTAACTATGCACAACTGGCTTGCGATTTCATTCATCCTGCGAGACATATGACGCTTGTTCTTGAGCGGCATAGTGATGTCTTCTGCTGGTCAGTCCTCACCTCTTCTCCTTTTTCTCCCAGTATGGATTATGACAGAATCTATGGCCTTTGAAGCCCATGAAATGAAACTGTCTCTAGCATTCCATACAAGAAGAGAAGTAGAAGAGGTTGCCATGTCATTGAATGAAGATACAAAGGAGCAGCACCTAGATAAAACAGGGGAAATATTAATTCTGTGTTCAAATTTTAAACGACTACTTGGATGGAAAGAGTGCACCATCCGTTGCTATCTTTATAATACCAGCAACCAACGATCGGAACTCGGAACCGAATCCGAGCAGGAATCTGTATGTGCAGATTATTATACAATCCGATTAAGAATATAGTCAAGTTACATATGTATATTATTACTAAAGTGTTCATCATACATATCTTTTTCTACGAGAAGATGGCATGTAAGTCGTGTTGTCTCACAGACCCAAAATATACATAAGGTTCCGTTTCGCAACCAAAATATACATAAGGTTCCCACACACACAAGTTTAATAATAATATAATGAGCACGCCACAAGTAATGCCAGCACATGCCTCGTGCCCAGGAGAGGCAAGGGAAGTTTCTTCCCCCCTGCACTGCCTGCTCCCTCCGGCAATCACTGGGACGTCCCAGCGTACTCAGGTGCCGACCGATCAGATAGACAACTACTGCTCATCTGCTTAGAGCCGAGAGATGAGCAGCGGGACAGAGACAGGGCTGTCTTCACCCATGGCAGGGTGGCACATCTCCAGCATGTCCAGCTCCCTGAACCGCTCAAGAACCCGCATCTTGCACTCCTCAGCTGCCATGACACCAGTGGAGAAAGCGCCGTGCACCGTGCCCGTGTACTTAAGACTCGTGGCCTCTCCCGCGAAGAACAGGTTGTCCACAGGGATGCGCAGCTTCTCGTACAGGTCGCGGGGTTTGCTCACCCCATCGAATGTGTAGGAACCAAGTGAGTTCTCATCCGAGCCCCAGTGTGATACCAGGTAATTTATCTGCAACAAAAATTTTGGCCAGCATAGGCTGTAAGAAATGCTCTACAAGATCCTTTTGTTACTGTACTTGAAGGAATTGTCAACAAACTAACCGGCTCAGCTGCATTGGGAAGGATCTTCTTCAACTGAGAAAAGGCAAACTGCGCAGCAGCCTCATCGGACATCTTCTCAATGTCACGAGCAAGGCGGCCAGCAGGCATGTAAACAAGGACAGGGTGACCTGTTGCCTTGTGAAGGTTGAGGAAATAGCTGCATCCATACGTGCTAGAGGAAACAACGCCGAGGAACTCCACGTTAGGCCAGAAAACCTGGCCAAAGTGAAGAACAATTTTGTTCTCAACTCCAACTGTGAGTTCTCTAATTGCTTCTTCTTTCCAGTCTGGCAGCCTCGGCTCAAATTTAATGGTTTCTGCTTTCAGGACACCCAACGGTACAGCGACCACTGCAGCATCCGCAACAAATGTTTTGCCACTACTTACAGTAACCTCTACCCTGTTCCTGTGGCGAACAATTTCCACAGCCCTGAAGAACAGAACAAGGATCAGTACTGAAGGAATGGCTGATGAAAAAGAAACCAACTATTGATTACCAAATTAATAAGGAAAGGATAGATATGCATACTTATGGTTCAGTCGAATATCTAAGCCTTTGGCCAGAGTATTTATAACTGGACGATACCCACGAACCATGAGGCCATGGCCACCTGGAAGCAGCACCTCCTGCATCCCATCAACATTATCATGCATAAGGCATGGCAACTTCATAACGCGCAAATACTGGCAAGCTACTAAGCAAAAAACATACCTGATCCCAACCCTGTAGTGAAATTGAATCAGCATCAGTGGCAAACCAACCCTCCATACGGCACAAATACCACTGAAGAACTTCATGAGCAATACCCTCTTGCCTGTAGTGAACACAAGGAAAAACCCAACTAAATGGCTGGAAAATGTTTGTGCTGGCCAGTGCACAAAGGCAGAAAGTAGATTAGTGCAAACCTGAAGTGCGGATTTCTATCCATAACAATTGCAATGGCTTTTGCAATAGACATATCTCCATCGATTTCTTCCCTCAATTTGCCAGTCTGTGCACAGAAGTGTTATGGGTAAATCAATAATAGAAACTACCTAAAACCAACAGGCACCAATACACCACTAATTGAAAGGAGGGAATACCTCTTCCAGTATGGTCTCAAACACCTTCCCAATCTTTTCTACCAACTCTTGTGGTACTTGACGTCCATTAGTGTCATAGAGTGCATAACTGGAAGGCAATAGAACAAGTTAGCTAACATCATTTGCTCCATCGTCTCAAAAAATAACTCAGCCTAATGTTAAAGTTTTACCTCTCAAGGTCATGATCAAACAGCACAGAATCATCTCCACTTGTGCGGTACAGTGGAAGACCAAGCCTTCCAATTATTGGTGCCAAGGGATTTTCTTCACAGACGCCATGAAGCCTGATGAATAAAAATGATGAAAAACTGTTGTAGATAAACTTTAGGGCACATGGTGAATGTTAAAAAGAATGGAACTCACCAAGATGCTCCCAAATCGACTGGAAACCCAAAAGAGTAGTCAGTGTGAACTCTGCCACCAATCCTATCACGGGATTCCAGAAGAATAACCTGGAATGTGTCTCAATAATTAAAATGCATCACATAAGGGCCTTCTCATATCATCAAAGAAATACGGGTTGTAACATTTCATCACCAACAAACAAACATGACAAAAATAACACTAAAAAATACCTCGAAGGACGCATTTCTGAGGGCATCAGCAGCAGCAAGACCAGCAAACCCACCACCAATAACAATAGCAGATGGTGTGTGTGGCTTTCTCCTAGCATTTTCACCGTATGAGCCTGACATGAAGACAAAATATGTTTTATCTCAGTAAAGGTTAGTTCAATTAATCATATTGAGAAGGAAAAGTATGTTTCAAGGACAAATCTAATCAAATTTATTATTCCATCAGTATCACAATTTGGACACAGAGAAAAGAAGGAAATAAAGGTTGATGGGTCCTGCTTTTTTAATTATATCCATAAAAGAAACTTCCTGAAACATTGCCATGTCCATTACTGCTAATGTGCTTGGCTGACATACAAAACCTGTTTAAGTTTAATCTTCTGCAAATTTTGATGCAACTGGGTGGTTACTAATCTGGAGGTGTTTAGCATAAGACTGATAGTTTACTCCAGAGAGCAAAGTACCTCCAAATCATAAAAGACCAGTTCATACAGAAATAACATAAAGAAGCCTACCAAGTTGTGAAATTGCCGATATCGCCTGTTCTTCTCACATCAATCCTCCTCTACCCCCCTCCACCATGGAGGGTTAGTAGTGAGGCATGTTCCCCTGTCTCAGAACAATGATGGTGAGGTAAGACAGGACAGTTTAAGATTTCCAGTTATCCTCTCAGCAACTAAATTTGGGCTTGTGTAGTGTTCTTGGTCTGTATTAACCGCGGATGCTCTGGCACAAGACAGATCACTCTAGACTGCAACATTTTTATAGCATATAAATTAGGGGGTTCCAGAAGATCACAATGGTGAGAACAACTTTTTATTTATCTTTTTTTTTAAAAAAAAGGGGGGCCAGAGCATCGTCATGACACAAGGTCATTAGTGATTGGTACACTCTTCTAGATCATGTTTGGACAAGATGGACACCAAACTATAGGGAATAAGCATGCCATGTCTCGTGGCTATTGGCTAATGTTTGCCTTGTAACACTACATACTCGGTGGGATTGTGGAAGACACCTATTTAGCAAACCCCTCTATCAGATGTGCTTCAGGACACTAAAAAAGCAGCCCAACTTTATTGGTTACCAAGCATCTGTCACCAGGTGATAGCAGGCACAATGAGAGACTAAGAACCAAAGTAATATCCATGAATGTATAACAATGAAAAGCAAAAGCACTATATACCGAGAACAAGTACATGCAAATTGCAGCATTGAGTAGACAGGTACATCCACTAGCCAATATTATGATACATTTGTCTACCCGTGTTCGTGAGCATGACTACGATGTGGATCACACATGCATGGAATGATAACACAGGCAGCATAGCACTTGACAGCATATACTATTCGGTAGTCAGGTTTTGTAGAAATCAGTATTTATATGCTAATTTTTCCTTATCGTGCTACAGTGGTGGGCTTGTGAGAATATCAGTGAGCCAAGGTCCACAGGAACTATAAAATAATAAAATGAGGCACAGGAGTCCACAAATCCACGTGGCGTCAAATCCGAGAAGCTTCCAAGTGGCCGGTCCCTCTTGCATGAGGTGTATAAAGTGTGAAGTGTAAACAGCTACTCCACTTTGAAGAGTTGGAGTCTAGTTTATTTTTTCCTTCCTTCCACCGACAAATGAATATGGGACTTCATGGTTCATGGCCAATTCATCAGGCCCATGCTGCCTCCCAACAACCACAAGAAACCCAAAGTTTAGGATGGAAAAATTCAATTTTGCCACTGTGGTGTCAGATCCACCAAACAAATACCTAATCAACAGCCCAATACCGTCTCATGTGAGAAAACAAATACTAGATGATTCCAAGTCATCCAATCGATTCATCTTCACCTGAGTAGCTTTAATAATTCACATCGATGTAAGATATATTCCCAAACTGGAACAAAATCCAATCTGCCAACTATGAGCCCGAAACTGAAAGAGCTCCCGGAGAAGAAGCAGGACTTACTGTTGTTCGCCATCTGTGCAGCTCTGTTCTTCTCCTCCTTGACAATTACTACTTGAATTAGAAGAATTGGACGGATTTAACAACTGGGGGGAGAAATGCAGCAGGAAGATGAGTAGGCAGGCGACGTAGTGGTTCGAGTTCGAGTTGAGTCCCAGGTTCACGAAACAGTTCATACAGCCGCGCAGCCGAATCGCCGCAGCCCTCCCTCTCTCAGGAATTCACGGTCTCCCTCGTGGTCTCACACAACCTTCCAGTGTCCCCCCGATCCCATCAACTTCCTAGCCGATTCGACTGCGGAGCAGAGGAGAACTCCGGCGGGGCAAGCAACACTGCAGAATCAGGGAAATCAAACTGTTAATTCGTAGGATTTCCGTCTCTGCTTCAAAAGAAATAGGAGGATTTGCGGCACTACGGGAGGGGAATAGGCACAAGTTCGCTCCTCCGACGCAATCTGGCCGGCCAGGATAATGATTCCAAAATTCGCCAGGCAGCCGGGGGAAACCGACACGGAATCCCACCACCGCAAGGCGAGCAATCCAGGGAGGGTCAAAAAAGAGCCCCGTCCTTTCAGGTCTCCCCGCAAACCAGGCTGAAATCACGCGAATTCATTCATCATGGACAGAAAAAACAATCATGAAACCCACCTCGAAAACTTGGCCGGGGCCGAAGAACTGGAGGAGATTTTCCTTCGCACAGGGAGCCGGCAAGGATCTCGGTGGGTGGTGCTAGAGGGAGGAGTTCTGCGGGCTGTCTGTTTCCTGCCGTCTGGGGAAGCTCTGGGCGTTGCTGGTGAATGGTGATGGCGGAGGGGCAGTGGCGTGGTGCGGCGATTGGGTGGTGGAATTTATAGCTTCGTTGGACGGCGACGACGAGGAGGGAGGGTACCGTGCACCACCAGGTCACCTTACCCGCCACCTGGGCTGTCAGATCCGCGCCGACCCCACCAAACGCGTGGTCTAGCGAGCGTGTGATCGCGCTTGAACGGTGATGATGGGCGATGTGGCTGGACGAGGGTTGCTGGCCACATGTCAGGGGTGAGGCGATATTTCTTTTTTCTGCTTTTCCTTTCCATCCTGGCAAAAGGAGTGTATATATGTATATAAAAAGAATTTAAGACGCATACAAGTTTCTAGAAGGATGCTTGATGCATAGAGTACGCACAGTATTATTGTCACAAATGATTTGTAGTCTTTTGATTATAATTTTGTTGAGATGATGTATATAAGGAGCTTCGGGGGGCCATTTGCAACACTCCTATAGCAGCTCTTCGTGGTGATCGAAAAATGTTAACATAGATTGTTATAGAGATTAGACACAAATAACTTCGTAAACATTGGAGCTAGGATATAAACAATGAGTCTTCACTGTTTTACATTTGATTCAATACTTACCACAATCACTTCCTACCAGCTCCACATCCTACTCCCCCACTACATCACACCATCAATGAGTTAGCGAGGTACAGTGAATAATCATAGAGTATAGGTTCAACATACAGGCCTTAAAGGTGTGCTTTGAGATTGAAATTGGGTCAGACTAGGCTTTAGAATGCCCCCATGAAATTCTTTAGCCCAAACTTGACACTACGTGGGAGTTGTAAATGCAATGTTGAGTATGCAATGCTTTTTGAGAGTTAAAGCAAAAGAATCAAAGAAAATCAATTTTAGCTATAGAATCACTTCACCAGATAATCAAAGAGCACAACTGAAAAAAATCAGGAAGCATAACTCTACCAAACGAGCACCAAGGGGATGATTTGATACTACTTCTTGCCAACTAAGTTGAGTTCATATGATTCATCGTAGATAGGACACAGTGAGGTGTAGGCCCATTGGTGACACCCCTCCAACTCCATGTTTGGTATTGATTGAGATTGAGATAGGACACAGTGAGGTGTAGGCGCCAAGAATGTGATTTTAGAGACCATGTGGTGTTTCTTGGCACTTATTGTCTCATCGGAAGTTTATATATTATTAATTATTCTTTTCTAGTCTAAGTCGATGTGTATTATCGTACTGATCAAGATTGAGACTACTCTGTGTTTTCTAGTTTTGCTCCATGTTTTTCCAGTTAAATAGGTACAATACAACTCCACAAACCCTACTCTAGGGGAGAAAAAGGTGAAGTTGAGATAGCATAATTGTTACTATCCGCGTTTATAACGTACATATCCATCTGAATAATCAAATCACATATTTATAATGTCTATATCTATTTGTATCTTATATGAGTTATATCTATGGGGTATAATTAGCTGATACTATCCGTATTTAAATTTGAATCGAAATTCAAATAAAAATATAAAACAAATGTAGTATCAACTATATTGGTCCGTATCCAATTGGTTCGCACCCCTAATCATAGCGAATGCGATGGGCATTCCTTGCACGTTTGTCGTATGCGGTTGCCGTGCGAGTGAACAGGTCCAGTGCTCGTTGGTCGATCGTTGTTGTTACTACTGCTACCCTGCTGGCTGGCGACGAGAGGCGCGGGTTTAACACCACATGAAAACGATGGCGGCGAAAGAAACCCGGCCGTGTGGACGTGTGGTATCGTGTCGTCTCGGCCACACCGTGACGCTACCGTTCGTCGTTCTCGGCGCAGGGGTCCATCGGGACGAGCACGAGGGAGTTGTGCTGCCTGAGAAAGATCCTTTTTTTTTTTTTCCTTCCGTTCAATTTCATTCATATCGTTTTCCGACGAACCATATGAATACCCGAATCGTATCGTAACAAATCTTTACCTAATAATTAACTAAGGCTTACCACCATACCTCAACAACTTTGTTGATTTGTAACAAAACTTTTTCATATTTACCGTCGTTAAAATATAGTATTGCATGTATTAGAAAAATAAAAAACAAACAGACAGAATGAATATTTAATAGTTAGCAAAATAAAACAAAAAAAATATAGTTGGCAAAACAAAACAAAAAATATAGTATTGCATATATTAGAA
>CM041640.1:7173118-7225672 GCA_023333625.1 Bothriochloa decipiens | reverse complement strand
TTGGCAAAACAAAACAAAAAATATAGTATTGCATATATTAGAAGAATGAAAAAAATAAAACTACAAAAAATATGGTATTGCATATATTAAAATAACTTGGCAAAATGAAAAACTAAGAAAAATATTTTATTGCGTATATTAAAATGTGGTATTGTATATATCTATATGTATACCGATGTACCTGATAATAAAGAGACAATTTTGAACCCACTTTTAACAGTTTTCACATCATCATTTGAAAAACAAATTGCTCTAACAGTAAAGCAAAGTGTTTTACTAAGTGGGTCCAAAATAGAAACGAAAAAATAGAAAAAAATTACACCTCATCTGCCACCGCGCTTTACTTCACCGAAATATGGAATAGATAAACTTATTACTTCAGATAAGAAAATAATTTATTCATTCCTGGATAGAATTTGTTGCGTCAATCAGTAACAACAGCGAGAGACAGTGAAATGAAAAGAACGTGTACTCGACTGCTTCCAGGATGCTGACACGCCGCTAGAAGTAGAGTAGGCTGCATGACAATACTCGTGCACATACACACATACAGTATTATACATACCTTTCAGTCTTGGGCATGAGAATGAGAACGTAACAAAAACGTAACGGTGGGGAAAAAACCGGATAGGATCAAGCGCAAAAAGTAGCACACACAGACGGACACGTATCATGACGCAATCTGAGCGTGCGCGTGATTTAATTTTTAACAGGATGGAACTGATTCTGGTTAGGAAGGAAGTGGGCGCGGTGGAATAATGAGACCACCAGCTCTGATGATACAGGATCGGACTTGACTTTCACGTCTGAAACAGGGCCAAAACAGAGAGGTACTA
Organism: Bothriochloa decipiens; assembly: GCA_023333625.1. Classification (NCBI taxonomy): domain Eukaryota; kingdom Viridiplantae; phylum Streptophyta; class Magnoliopsida; order Poales; family Poaceae; genus Bothriochloa; species Bothriochloa decipiens. The sequence goes on along the minus strand of CM041640.1, from coordinate 7,224,836 downwards.
GCAACGCATGATTGCATTTCGTGACATGATTATCGGTGATCATTGGCTCGTTGCATGGTGCATACTCCTTATGCGAAGCTCGTGCCTGTGCTTACTACTGTTAAGAGTAGTGTACCGGTTACGCGTTTGTTGCGAGGTGGCATGCATGTACGTACGTACTCAGGAGTCAGGTCCTTCTTCCAGCTTTCGCAAAGCGGGAGGCCGCCATGTTCATATGTGAGCAGATATATACAGTACATCATATGTGAGCAAATATATACACGATCGTATCCCATGTTCGAATGTGCGCACATATATGGTTCTTGGCTTCTGCATCGCGCGCACGTGGAGAACGAGAGGAGATATTAGTTTGTAGCATCACTTATGGCCTGCAGGCGCCCGGTCCGTATGTACATGCCGGAGCGGGGGACATCCCCCGGCCCTGCTGCACGCCACGTGTTGGCCCCGACGACGTTGTCCGTTGCGGCAACCTATATGTACGGGAACAAGACGTCCGGCCAAACCTCGTGGAACGCCCATGTGGATGCACATGGTTTGGATCGTCAACTCGTCATGGATTGCTCAGCGCAACCATGTGAACAACAGCATCCGTAGGGCCGTGCACCGGACTCCGGACCAATGCCGCCGCGGCCTGTGGTGACTGCAGCGAAACCGCCGAGTGCGTGAGCGCCCCCACTCCCACCACGCGGCGGTCACCAGGAGCAGGACTGGTGCTGTGCCCGCGGCAACCAACCCTGGTCTCGTGTCGTGACTCGCCAGCCTCACGCTCTCACAGTCACAGAGGGACGTGCGCCGAGTCGAAACGCGTGGCCGATGCTGCCGGCCCGAACGCCGGTGGTACGCATCCACGGCGATTCGGCGAATCCCCCGTCGGTTTCGTGCGGGCAAGGGCATGCGGGGAGGGGAGCGGAGGGGAGGGGGTCCGGCCCGGGAACTCGATCATCATGCGCTCCCGAGTCCCCGTCCCCAGTGCCTGCCTAGTCGTGCCGTCGTCGTACATGCACGCGGAACACGCCCCCGCCATGCTCGGGCGGGCCGGCGGAGGACCGCAGCGACCCCGCCCATCCGGCCTGCGCTCTGCATGCCACTGATCCGCTCCACCGCGGCTGCCAGCGGGCACGGCAACCACGAGCAGATCAGTCGACCACCACACGACGTGTAGGTGCTGCTGATACCGTCACCATCGCACTAGCACCACATGATCCACAATTCCACATCCCCTCACACGCACGGTGGCCCAACACTTTTTTTTTTTTTTTTGAAGAAAAGAGTGTTTGTGGTGGTTGCACACGGCGGCGAAATGCGACTACACGCGTGCTGGATTTAAAAATTCAGGGGTTCCCGCATGTGTGCGGTGCGGAGTTCCGCATCACGGATCGTGTTCGGCGCGACATCTGCATGCGTCATGCATGGTCGTAGAACGTGACAAGTCGGATGAAGTTGGGGGCTTGGGCACTTGGGGGGTTTGGCGTAGTACTTACGTATTCACGGCTGACACGTCCAAAGCAGCCTTGCAATGTGATACAATTCTTGACGACCTCTGTCATTCTGAAACATCTACATTCATGCACACTTTCAAATCTTCAAGGAATCCCACAGTTCCTGAATCAACAAGAGTGCTGGACGAAACATACCTGATGATCCAAATCGATGGGGTCTGCGCGGCGGACGGCGAGGGCGCTCACGCGTAGGCCCAAGTCGCGTCAAGGATGGCACAAACCTCTGGACGCGGCTGGGGCGTGACCAGACGTCCTCCACAAAGTGCCCGCCACGCAGTCGGCCCCCTTGTGCGCAGCGTAGACCCCTGCACCCGCCGGATCATGGCCTCGAACCGCGCCTGCACGGACCCGGACTCGGCGCCTTGACCATCCTCACGGAGGAACGTCGGCGGCGGCTCCCTCTCCGGCATCTCCTCGCCCGTCCTTGCGGAGGAGATTTGAGCCGCATGTGTATATGGAGACTAGGCATCAGCGATGTGGAGCCGCCGAGCCATCCACCGCGCGCGGAGCCGAGCCGTCTGTGAACAGTTGATGTGGCGACAAATTTACCGATGTCGTCGGATGGAACAGGTTTCCACGCGGCAGGCATCGCGCCGGAGGAGCACGCGCCGCACGGTGTACCCAGGGTGCACCCAATTTTCTTCCCAAGAAGAGGCCTGAGATCGAGACACGAATGCACGTGCCGCGCCTCACGAGCCGTTTGCGTCAGCGGATCACCCCACCCACCCTCAACCACTGCAGATTTCTTGAGAGCCGCAGGTACGGTCTTGGTATGGCCGGTTTGTATCACGATCACAAGCAAGAGTTTGACAAAGGTGAGCGAGAGAGAGAGAGAGAGAGAGAGACGTGGCTGTAAGTGTGCTTGCAAGAAAACAAGCACCGGCCTTACGGGACACATGGCTCGAGCACAAAGCTTGCCTTCGGAACGCGGGGAAAAAGTACACCTCTGGAAACATCAATGGTTGGTCAATCACACGCTAAAGGATTTCCCAGCTGAACGAAAACGTACAGGACTACCGATTGATACATCTGAGCTGTGCAGTGTTCACCTATTCCTCCTGAGTTACCTATTCAAATGACCAGAAACCGCAGTTACAGTTACCTATTCCTCTTCCTCCTGAATCCTGCACCCAAACACCTGCCCATGAGGCCATGGGGTCACCTAATCTAACTTGTTGAAGTTTGGAACAAAACTAAACTAGTCGAAGTGGCACCCAAAGGAGTCAAGGCGCAGGCCTTGTAACCTAACAAGATGATGATAGCGGTGATGTGCATGGATTCCACCCAAAGCAACTACTAAAGGCCACGAGTGGTTTGCTTAGTTGTCATCTGTCATCACTGCACAACGCATGTCTCCAACCTAGGGTTCAAAACAAAGAAACATTTTTTAGTTTACAACTTGCATGAAATGGACGGCAACATAGGTAGCTTAACATTGGAAAAAACCAAAAGATAGTCTCAATTGTTTTGCTTCTCTTTTTCACCCAGGCTTCTGCAAGAAACTGGTCAACAAACCACATATGGCCAACTAACAGTCGTAGCTGATTTTAGGAAACAACAATAAACACATCCCAATATAGGGCTAGTTATTAATACGCAAGAGGCGAACCACTTATAAACTTCTATGGTGCTATCTTCATCAGTAAAGTTCAACAAATGAGTGGACCAAAAAAGTCACACAGCACGGTCTGCTACAGCAGAGAACCTAACTCAAACTAGAAAAGAATGAAGAGCTCGTCCAAGTTAAACAATCACACTAGCTTGTACCAAACAAAGAAATCTGGATGGTATATGATGTATAAAATCTGCAAACAAATTGGTATAAAAAATACACGGTCTTTTCGATTTTCACGAGCCATAGTCGACAGTCCCTAAGCTGTCACCACGACTTTCATAAAACCTAAAAATACAACAAACACATATGTCTACATCAATTACATCCTGCAGAAAAGATAATACTCTTTTCAACAATATTGTGACAAGTGTACATTTTGACGTCACACTTCCCTACTTTTAGGCCGAAACATTAACATTCCAATCGTGCACTCTGCTTAGTGGTGGACACTATTACTTGGCCCAATCGATCGATAAATTCAGCTCCAAGTGCAACATTCCACCATTTCCAACAAGTGAGTGGAATCAGTATATAATACCACGATGCAAGAAGATGGCTAGAGACACCAAAATACTATCACTGGATTGACCACAGTTTCTAAAACCATAGGCATTGAGAATATGACATACTACACCATAGGCATTGAGAATTTGATTATCTAGGAAATCACTAAAACAACCAGGAGATTCGAAACCCATATTCAAGAAACCTTTCTAGCTTCGCTAAATCTCATGGCCTCATTCATTAGATCGTCACATGTCAATTTTAAATCCCGAGTGATTTCTGGGAGAATGCCGCATAATGCTTCCACATCTGCCATTGCTCTATGAGACGGGCCTTTGGAACTGATGCCATAGCGTTCTCCCAATGCCTCCAAGTTCACAAGATTTTTCTTTTTCTCTCCTGCAGTAGAACAGAAAATCCACTTAGAACTAGATCTACTTGTGCTTCAGATATACCCATAATAGGAAAACAGCGAAAAATATGCAATTAAATTGAGAAGTGTAAAATGATATATACCACAAGAACCATTCAAATAGTAGCACAAATATGGTTAATTGAGTTATGATACTGAATTCATACACATTTCACAAGAGAAACACTTTCTGTCTAATACTATGCGTGAATAGAAAGAAGTTGCAGTCTTAAAAGGAGCCAAAAAGAGCTGTCAGGATTGTCTTAACAAGGTGCAAGCAAACAATATATGATGAGAGGAACCCAAATGTACGATGACGTACCATCTATTTTCTTCAACTTTTTCGCTAAAATAAGACTGTCGACAAATAGCCAATCTGCAGGAACCTGGGCTGAACAACGGCCAAACTCTAGGTTAAGAAAAGGGATATCAAAATTTTTTGCATTATGTGCAATCCACAGAACTGGCTTGCCAGGGGCTTGGCGACTTCGAACATATGCTAGTAGTATTGGAAGAACATTACGGCAACCAAATTGAGATGGCGTATATGGGTTAGTGGAATGTTGAGAGTGTTAACAGAATACACTCAATAAATTTTTCATTACAAAGTCTTGAAACCTTCTTGCACAGAAAGTTAGCAAATACTTGCTTATTATAAAACTTTTAGTAGCATGGATATTTGCCTAAGGTGGAAAAAAATTGAATGATCAAATTCAACTTTTCACATAATTGGTTACAAATTATGGTCTGTGCTGAGTCATGTTCAGGAATGAAGAAATTGAGAATTAGGATGGAGTATATATCTCACAAGGTTAATCTGTGGTGATGTCATCACTCATAACAGTTGGATTTGGTGCACAAGACATGCTCTTATGAGCTAACTAAAATGGTCAATTGGATTCAGAATAAAAAAAGCTTTAACAACACTATCTCAAGGGAAAACTGTTAGAGGCTGAATTCTTTACAAAAACCTGCCATGCATTTGCAACAAATCTAATCACACCACTATCATGAACACGAGGCAGCTACGAAGGACGCAAGCCACATAATAAATCATAAATGAATAACTGAAATGCCTCTAGGTGTGATTAGAACAATTTGCATTAGTTACAGAGAACAGGATACACTTTACTTAGTACTTACCCAATTTATTTCAAGTTATCATGCATTCAAGGTGCTTGGGTAGTTATGCTATCAAGTAGAGCATGATGAATTTAAACTAATAATGATGCTGAAAGGATAATACATCCTATAAACTCAAGCACACCGAAGTTGAATAAATCTCACTGAAAGAAAGTTAATAGTTGATATCTTTCTTGCTAGTTAACAAGTTTCCGAAACAAACTGCAATGGAAACAACCCTTTGTGGTTTCACAATGAACTGAATGGGTTTTATAGTTCCTGAGAATAACACCGTGTACATTAGGCATTTTATGTTTTATTTTCAGTGTTTATAGACACATTTATAAACTAATAATGTGAATTCATGTGACCGAGAGATGAAGAATAGCATACATGTACAGAAGAGAAACACACCTTGGAACATCAGGCCTGCAGACCATTTCAGTGGTAATGTTATTGAGCTTGGAAGTGTATTTGGGAACATCCCTGTTCAGGATTAATGAGAGTCTGAAATGTGCAATCTTTTCCTCCAGAAAGGTCACGAAGTGCAAACTCAACAATTCTATTTTCCACATGGAAATAACCAGTAGTCTCAAGATCAAAGACAAGTAAAGTTGCAGGTTGATCATGTCCAGAAGTTCGCTGAAGCCACAGCGACGGAATTGAAGGAACACAAGAGCCTGGATCAGTTTTGTGCCAACTGTCTCTGTAAGATTCGTAGTGAAATGTTGTTTCTCATAGCTTTTATTAGGTTGAAGCAGTTTCCCAGATGAAAATCCAGCATGTTGCTTCAGAAGCCTAACTGGACAGCTAGTCCGTATGTTGTTCCTCAGCAGACTGAAGCAAAGAACTAGTGACGACATTTTGTGCAACATGTGTACTTGGATTCAACACAGAACAATTATTCTTTGACTTATGTGACTCACACCTGCACATGTATATACAAGTATATAAATCCGAAACTATCATATAAATCAAAGTAGGGAAAATGATTACAAATTTGGTTTAAAATTCATCCACATACTTTTTGCAGTGACAGGAAAAGTAACATTTAACTCTGAATATCTGATGATCTGAGGCTACAGGTTTAGATTGAATCAATTATTCAATTGGTAACATTAAGTTATCAATAACGCAATTCAGAAATTCATTTCTTAGTGATCAGATGGAAAGTATTTCCAAACATTGGGCAATGCAAGATTGAATACAAAACAACGCTTTTCCTCATTATAAGCCAGACTACTAGAGAACGAAAAACAAGACTCAAAACCCACCAAACCTAGAGTACTCAGTACCACGCTACCACTGCAAAATTACATAGGAAATGCAACGCACACATACAATCCTGCATCATCCTCATCTTTTAAATTGTGATCAGGATGGGCAAAAGGTTCAACAATAACACCCAGCATTGTCTCAGCCACCCCTATTCACGATCCTTTCCCCTCGAAATGCAAAACCTTGCGCCCAAAACGCAAAGCCCAAATGCACCCTCTAGAAAAGGAAAGCTCAGACCATTTCCCCCAAAATCATCCGGCCATAGCCCGCTTGGCCGCTGGCTCTTGTACTGAAACGCCCCCATACCCAATCCACCACACAGGGCATCACACGCAGTAGCACAAGGAAAGGGGACGCTTGGGGCGAGTACGAACACTAGCACGCGCGCCGGCCAGAGAGACAGGGGGAGCCAGGGGGGAGGCGGAGGATGCGCTTACCGGTACGAGATGCCCATCGCAAAGCCCGCGCCCCTTTCTCCGTAGTCGTCGCCGCCACCGCCGGCGGCGAAAGGGTCTAAGCCAGGCGGTGCAGTGGCAACTGGCAACCGTGCGCGGGGAACGGGCGATGCCGCGACGGCGAGGGATCGATCGAATGAGAGGGAGAGGGGTCAGGTCAAGGGTAGGCTAGTCATTTTAAGCGCCGTGAGTGGGCCACATTTATCACTTTTACTGCGCGACGTGGTGGGTCCCGGGTTCAGCGACGCGGTTAAAATCGCCAAGCAGTTCGTGGTGACGTGGCCTGTGGGAGGTTGGGGTCGCTGCAGCGTGGAGAGGGAAACTGAAAATTGTGAAATTATTATTATTACAACCGTTCCTCTTCACATTCGATCTGAATTTTGATATCCGCCGCAACTGCTTTATTATTATTTTTTAAAAAATATAATATAATACTTACTACCTCAAACTTCGATGTTTTATCCGACATCTGATTCGTTCCATTAAAAAAGTGTCAGTCCCGTTTCATGCCTGAACTCTCCTCAGCGTCTGGTTACAGTGCCCAGAGAGCAAATTCATTCAGTCCAAGTTGACAGGCGCCGCGTAGTGTTCCCCTGTGACTTGAATTCCTTCAGTTGTCAGCAAAGCTGAACATTTCTTGCACTCGTCTCTTATTTCCTTGCTATGATCCTATCCTACGTGAATGCGTGATGCAACAACACTAAGGATAGCTACTTGAGGTACGTCCACTGGCCCTGGCCGTGTGTCGTACCTGCCGTCGGGGATTGCCATTGGGATCCCGCGCATCATGCCATGCATGTAACCTACTAGAATAATCCGTCTCTCTGACGACTAATCGCTGCAGTAATTCGACACGGGCCTTGTTAAATAAATGAGATGAAATGATAAGAGGTTAATTTAAAGTAATGCCATACCATCATCATCCAATCCGGCATCTCGAAGATGTGAAAGGGATATCTGGTAGAATCTTTGCCCGATGCCGGCCGCTATTGCATCACACTGCTCGTGCATGCAAAGTTCAGTGCAGAATCTCTCTGTATTGCTTCCTGTTAGAATGATGCAAAGCTCAGTGCAATCTCTGTATCATGGTCCCTTTAAAGTTTCAGAATCTCTGTATCATGGTCCCTTTAAGGCATTGTTTAGATACCAAAGCTCGTGCACCAACTTTATATAGTAAATTCTGTTAAACACCGTAGCAATTTTGTTTTTATTTGGTAATAATTGTCCAAACATTGATTAATTAGGCTTAAAATATTTGTCTCGCAAAGTATAACAAAACTTTATAATTAATTATTTATTTCATCTATATTTAGTATTCCATACATGTAAAATTTGGAAGTGAAATCTAAAATCTAAACAAGGCCTAAAGTTTCAAACCCTGCAAGTCTGCAAATCTGTTGTGTCCAAGTGTCAGAGAACGGGACAAAGAGAAAACGGAGTTGTTGCCATGCACGGTCTGGTCGTTGGATACTTGGATATGAGGAATTGGCCATGCTCAAGTTTGGCACTCCTCTTCAGTTCAATCGCAAAACTGGCAAGTCCTCAGCATCTAAGCACCATGCGCAAGTTGGGCCTCTTGCCTTCTTCTCAACTTTCAGGTTTACGGACGATCTATCGATATTTCTGGCATAAATTCAGATGAAGTGAAAGCCATCTGGACGACAGAGCATGCTCTTATATACTCCTTGCAGATCGTACGCGCCCCTAGCTGGAAGCTGAGGACGCCGATGTGCGTCCTTGCATGAATTGCAATTGCAATTGAGGATTCAGCCTTCCATTTGTTTTGTTGTGAAAACAGAACCGGAAACCGCTCATGGAGCAAAACTATGTGCTCTCTCTGAGCCTCTGACAGTGAATAAGTCTGAAACTCGCTCTACAGAGTAAAGACTACATGTGACGTCATCACGTCAAGTATGCCACATGATGTTTGCCTACTTGGCTGATGCAGAAAACACTAGGCAGGCACAGCGAAATCCACTGTTTCTAGTTCTTACAATTCAACGATATCAAACTAGATTAATCTGGCTCTCTAGCTGAGACACATCAACTTGTATACAACAGCAGAAATATATATTTTAGCGGTATTATTATTATTATCATCACTCAGACGAGTTCGTAGCTCCATCGGTTTAACACGGGCCTCGTTGAGTCTCTGCGAAGGAAAAATGCGTGGTTGATTCTAATTTAATACACCAGAAAACATTATCCAATCCGACATCTGACAGTCTCCAAACTGCAATGTGAAAGGAACAGCTCAAAGGATCTTTGCCCTTGATGCATCATTGCACGTGCTATCTGTTTATTATCTCTCAGGATCCGGGCTAGTTTCTGATTCTTGAAATCCATCTCAGCCTGTCCAGTTTCTTTTTTTTTTTGAGCATTAGCCTGTCCAGTTGAGACGGCACAACTTTCCTACAAGAAGCTGAGGTGCTTTTTTGTGTCATAGTTTGGACTGGACATAATATTCCAGGCACGCGCCTTGGATGCTGCGGAGAAGAATTATTGTGTTCATGCCAATTAACAGAAATGACACTTCAAAAATGACAGGATAACAGGAATCTGAAGATGTTTGTCACAGGCATGAGACATCAGACAATACAAGCGCGGAACTCAAAGCTCAAGTTGGTGCACTGAGCTGTCGATGTCCCAGCGATTTTGCCATTGCAGTCAGGAGAGCCTGAACGGCTACAAAACTGCAGTGCATGTGCATGTGCAGGGACCAAAACAAGGTGAGACAGTATCATGCACTGCTCTGAAACATTTCTCTAAATCGCTGATCTAGCTGTTCATTCTTCTTTCCTCATTTCCTCTACCACCTGGCTTTATAATTACATGGCATGCCCACGTGCAAATATGCTGCCACGTCAGATGCTCAGGACTCAACTTAGCCCTCACGGGCGGGCGCTTAACACAGTGGCGGTCTGACAGCACCCCATGACACCAGCTGATCCGAGTGTTTAAATACCCACACGGCTGGCCACACCACGAGGCCCCTGCTCCAATCCATCACTCCAAATCACGCGGGCGGCTGTCACAGCCTCGGCCACTTCCGCTTCCCTTGCGGGCTCAGTGAGTTCTGATCTTCCCCTCGAACCTTCGCTCTGATCATTTCATTTCATTCGGTCTAGTTTTTCCGGCCGGGTTTCTTGTTTGGGTTCTTCTGCGCAAGGAAAGGATAGGGTAATCGTTCCTCTCGCCTCTCCGTCGCTGGAATCGATTGGAGGCCTGAATTGGATCGGTTCCTGTATTTGCAGTGATGATTGATTTATGGGATGCCCCTAGCTAGGCTACCAAAGAATGTCCCTAACTCTGAATCCGCGAATCACTCTATTGTTGCGGTCTTATTGCTCTGCCCCATGTTTTGATTTGTGCTGTGATCTTCCTTGATTTCTCTTTGTTGGACTATACCCAATCCCCATTTGTTCTTGTTCTTGTTCATCATCAGTCTCAAAGGAACATCATTATACTGTTCTGAAAATTCATATGATGGAGAGTGGATTGTGTCAGAAGTCTGAACTGCCTATGAACTGAACTGACTGTGAGGATTGTTTGGGCAGAGACATGGAACTGATCACCAATGTCACCGAGTATGAGAAGCTCGCCAAGGAGAGGCTGCCGAAGATGGTGTACGACTACTATGCCTCCGGCGCAGAAGATCAGTGGACGCTCAAGGAGAACAGGGAGGCCTTCTCCAGAATTCTGTAAGCCACAAGCTACCTTCCAAAACAGTCGGTCTTAGCCGTATTCGATTGGTAGCACACCGCTGATTCAACTGTTCTTGTTCTTGTTTTTACTCACGTCAGCAGCTAATAATTCACTGAAAGTCAGGAACTTTATGGAAAACGTTCAGAACAAGCACACAAGGATGACATATATTTTTTTGATACCGTGTTTTGCTTTCTATAAAAGCAGGGCTTATCTCCACCAAAACCATATACTCTTATTTTAAGTTTTTGAGTGCGTATAGGATACTGCATGAGGTGCCTCTCCAATCCTTGTGGAAAATGCATAGCTTCATGATAACAATTAGTTTGAGGTCACTTTGTCCAATTGTTTAGTCTAAGTGGATAAAATCACCTTTGATTAATAAAAGTAAATGGTAGCAAAGTGGACCAATCACATGGAGTAGAGGACACGAGATCAGATGTGTCTTGTGACTTGTGGCCTGCATGGTCAGAAGAAGATGGCAACTTCATTAGGAACTCTCAGATACGACACATGACATCAGAAATGCATGGACATGTGCAATATTGTCCTTACAGGTTTCAGCTCTTCGGTCATGCATCTCAACTCTGAATTTTCGTACAGACGACGTTGAGTATGGCCTTTGGTATGTTTGTAGTAGACCTTAAATAGTTATCTCCAAGACTTTTTGCTCATAATGAACTCTATAACCATCCCTATGTGTGACAAGAGTAAGAATTAATTTATCCACAGCACAAACACTGACATCGACTCAAGCTTGAGAAAAGGATATCAGGGAACGAAATGTACCAATTCCTCTTGGCCTCCTTTGTTCTCTCTCTCTCTCTTTTTTTTTTTTTTTTGGAATAAGGTCGGCAGGGGAGCCCCCTACCTATCCTCCTTTGTTCTCTGAGAACCTCATTTTGTGCTTCCGTATGAAACTGATTACAGGTTTAGGCCACGGGTATTGATTGACGTCTCCCATATCGACATGACAACAAACGTCCTGGGCTTCAACATTTCCATGCCTGTTATGATTGCTCCTTCAGCCATGCAGAAAATGGCCCATCCTGATGGTTCAGACGAATGCTCAATAATTACGATTTTCTACTCATTTTTCCAAAGGAAAGTTCTCATGGAGAAATTATCTGAATGCAGGAGAGCCTGCAACGGCAAGAGCAGCAGCCTCTGCAGGAACAATAATGGTCTGAAAGATCACACTGCTTGTGGCACATCAGTCATGACCCAAACACTAATCCATTATATTGTGCTGATCCTATGGCTGATCTTATGGTTTTTCCAGACATTGTCCTCATGGTCTACTTCCAGCGTGGAAGAGGTCAACTCAGTTGGGCCAGGGATTCGTTTCTTCCAGCTCTATGTATGCATTATCTGCATGAACTTACAAGAGGCATAATTATGTTCTGTTCATCACACTGACCTTAACGTGTATCATCGTCTCCATCAGGTCTACAAGGACAGGAATATTGTACGACAACTCGTAAAAAGGGCCGAAATGGCTGGCTTTAAGGCTATTGCACTCACTGTAGACACTCCAATACTTGGCCGCAGGGAAGCTGATATAAAAAACAGGTGCTAATCTAACAACTGAACCCAGTGCAGGACGAATGTTCATTATTTCTATTACGAATCCAATACACGCATCATATATACTGTGAAACCGTGCAGATTCACCTTACCTCCACATCTGACGTTGAAAAACTTTGAAGCTCTGGATCTTGGCACGATGGACAAGGTTACCTGAAAACTGAGCTTGACATAGGGCTATAAAATGCATCTATTTCTTCAGGTTTTCTTACCAAATATCTCTTGATGTGTCAGACAAACGACTCCGGCCTTGTTTCCTATGTTGCTGGCCAAGTTGACCGCACTCTTTGCTGGAAGGTATTATCTGCACACCCTAGCTTCCTAGTTTCAGATAACGGCTAATCAGAAGTTTGACATAAATGGAAGATGCACTCACAAAAACACAAATGCAATAGTGTCTCACTTCTACTTTCATTCAAGTGTTCTAGTATGTGGCAATAAAATGCTGATAAGTAGCAATACAACAAACAGGACATCAAGTGGCTGCAAACAATTACCTCATTGCCGATCTTAGTGAAAGGAGTCGTGACTGCAGAAGACAGTAAGTGTTCAGTTTCAGACTTTCAGACTTTGAGGTGCAGCTTCAGTTTCGCATCAACATTGATCTTAAACATATACCGAATGCAGCAAGACTTGCACTTGAATATGGCGCAGCTGGGATCATTGTGTCCAATCACGGCGCTCGCCAGCTAGATTATGTGCCTGCAACGATCAGCTGCCTGGAAGAGGTACGCTAACTGTCCTTCTGTATTCAGATTCAGAGCTTCAGTGGTTACGTTTTCCAGAAAAGCACAGACAACTTCATTATGAATAGCCGAGTCTTCAGAAGGAGCTTGCTTGTGCTTCCTGGCTTTCCATCTTCCATAGTATTTACTAGAAAGTGCCGCATGAATTCAGGTTGTGAGGGAAGCGAAAGGCCGGCTGCCGGTGTTCCTCGACGGTGGCATCCGCCGTGGCACGGACGTGTTCAAGGCCCTGGCGTTGGGAGCTTCAGGAGTGTTCGTAAGGACGACACACCCGCAGCCATGTTGTATATCTTGTTCAAGCTCGACACCTGACACTGTTGCTTGATGTTGCAGATCGGCCGGCCGGTGTTATTCTCGCTGGCAGTGGACGGCGAGGCCGGTGTGCGGAAGGTGCTGCACATGCTGAGGGACGAACTGGAGCACACCATGGCGCTCAGCGGCTGCACGTCGCTGAGGGAGATCACCCGCGCACACATCATCACCGACGGTGACAGGATCAGCCGCTCGCGGCTGTAGAATGTACAGTTCAACTCAGCATGTTGGTCTCTCGACTATTATATTTGTAGCTGTGTTGTGCTCCCATTTTACGTTAGGCAAATAAGGAATCTGCGTACACGCATGCCTGTTCATGACGTTTGCACCTAGTCGTGTTTGGCACTTGGCAGTGTTGATTGGCGGTACGTGTTTGTTGGTTTGGGTTTCGGTACATGGAAAGGAGTTTATGAGATTTGGAACTCGTTCAATGTATTAGCCCAACTCGTATTCTCATCGAAATGATATAATCGTTTTGACTTTTTCCGGATGCATTTTCTTCCACTATATAAATTATACATAGAAAATCATTAGATAATCACTTTCCTTCGATAAATAACTTCTCATAAATCCCTTGATCACAAAAATTGCCCTACCACGTGTGTGTGTTTTGTTGTTGAATAAAAAATAGTCAAAAGGTGCATCATACTTCCTCCGTTGCAAAATAGATGACGTTATGAGATGCATGCCGGTCAAATTTAAAACTTGATTAGGTTTTTAGAAAACTTATACAACATTTGTGTCTCCAAATAAGTTTATGAAAATATATTCAATGATCTATCTAATGATATCAAATATGTATTATAAATATTAATATTTTTATTATATAATTGATCAAAGTTAAAAAAAAGTTTAAATTCTCAAGAAGCGATAATGACATATATTTTAGGATAGAGGGAGAATATGATATTTAGCAAAGAAAAAAGTAACAAACAAAAATAAAAGATGACACAAAATTGGCTATAAAACGAAATCAAAGAACGATTTAGTTGTCTTCTTTCTTTGGTCATTCCCTCTCTATTAGAGTTTGAAAATTGCATTAAAAGGATAGCTAGAGAAATAGACACAAGTAGACACCCTCGTTATACCATCTGATTGATGAAGTTAAATCCCTAGTGGATTCGAATTTCTTGAGTTTGGGTGTATTTTTGTTCCTAAAGATTGTAATTGGGTTGCTCATGAGCTAGCCGTGTTTGGGGTACCTCTATGTACTCAGGGTGAGGAAGCTACTACAGTCTCTCTGCCCGAATGTGTATCAGTCATTGTCTAACAATATGTTAGCAAAGTAATGAATTTTCCAAGTTTCAAAAAAAGACACCCTCGTTATATAGAGTTAGGAAATAGTAAAAGCCTCTCTTTTACTGACATTGACATTTAGTGACATTGAAATAACATTGGACAAGAAACTAGAAAAGTAATGCATGATTATAATCCTTCAAAATGGTGGTCACGTAACAGATCAATAGAAGAGACAAAATCCATTCAATTATTTTCTGATAAATGTATTAACTGTCAAATATTGAAAAGGAAACAATACATCTGACATCATACTATCAAGACCCTTTGTCGAAGATCCTTCACTAACACTAGATTAGACATCATCAACGGGAATGGACCTAAAGACCTTATTCTTATCACGTTAATGTTAAAAGAAAACGGTAAAATATACAGTACAAACCATATCTTTGGTGCAATCCATAAAAATCATATTAAAATTCTATTTAGGAGAAAATTTGAAACTACATATACCAATAGTGCATCTATAGATGTGCATTGCAGCAAAATTTGTGATTCAAACTCGTTTTATAAAAAATTATATGAAAATAATAAATTTTACAAAATTTATGATTCAAACTCGTTTTATAAAAAAATATATAAAAATAATAAATTTCATTTGCATATGTAGATGACAGAATTTCAGAAATTCTTTCCTCTAGTGCATATGCAAATAAAATTTATTATTTTCATATGAATTTTTACAAAACGTTTGGATCTTAAATTTTATGACAATAAATATCTATAGATGTACTATTGATATGCATAGTTTTATTTTTTAAAGCTTTTAAGTATGGTTTTACACAAGTTTTCACGATTGCATTGAAGATATGATTTACACCGAATATTTTGCCAAAATAGACACCGACAACGCAAACTTATACCATCCTTAGGCTCACGTAGTCAAAAAAAAGAATGAGACCACCATTACCCATTATTTTGAGAGCCAAAGGTATGCATGCACAAGCTTTTCTTACCCTCTCCTCCCAAGCTGTCATTTTCTTCTCACGCTCTTCAATATTCACCTCTGCGTCAGCGTGTTCGTGTAGGGAAGCCCCAAAATAAAGAACTACAAATGATCTAATTTCTACAAAAAAACAAACACAACAAAACGAATTTTTTTCAATAAGAAACAAAATGAAGTTTTTGATGGCCAATAAAAGCAAAATGAGTGCCTAAAAAAACAAAATCTTTCAAAGTTTCCAAAAATCATCCATATGTGCATACGGTTGGCTGCCTTGTTAGCGGCAATCGAGATAGGGTGAAGAAATTAGAGATCGAGCGGAAGAACTGGGAACGAAACTGGACGAACAGCAAAGCAGGGGAATAGCGAAGTTAAATTAGCAACGAATGAGTGCTAGCTAGTTTAGAATTCTGATTTACAATTTCGATACGTCAGCCATCGGCTCACCAATTCTTATACTGCTTGTTACACGGCCGTAGCCCAAGTGAAAGTTGCAAGCACGTTCAGGCCCATTGCTCGTCGAAGATGTTCTTGTTGGGCCTCCTGATCCGGTGCCTCTCTCGGCCCATCTCCTGCTTCTTCGTGCTCTGTTCTTGCAGAGGAGGTGCTAACATGCCTCCGCTCCGACTTTCGCCACGACAATTCCGCCGCGCCCGGCCGGCGGCCGCTGGCCCCCGCCGGCCCCCGCCTCGGCGCACGCACAGCGAGACGCATCCGTTTGAAGCCTGGAACCAGCACCACCGCTCATGCCGCCGCCCCTAGTCGGCTAGTCCCAACTACCTCCGCCCTCCCCCCAATTAACTGAACCAACGGCGGATGACCGGAGCCAGCCATTGTCCGCGTCATGACGAAGCGTCTCATCCGACTAGCGCCTAGCTCTCGGTCTATCAGCTATCTCTATCTGAGACAGCCAACAGCTGCATCGTCGTCCTACTGCTGTGGAAGGGATGGCAAACTCGGCTGTCGTCACCGGTAGCTACGGAGCGTCGAATCCCACGGCCGAACAGCAGGTGCGAATATTTCAGTCACGAATTTACTTCGAGCACAAGTGCTCCGTCTTAATCGGAGCGCATTATCACAGGTGATATTTTAGATTTCCTACTGCACTGTCACTGTCGCCTGTCGGTCACTGCTGAGTGCTGATAGATCAGATATTCAGATACCAATCACACTATCTTTGCATATTCATCACGCAGAGAACGAAATTGGGTACTAAAAGCCAAACGCTTTCCAGCATATGCACGCGGAGGACGAAATTTGTCAGCATATGCGCGCAAAGGACAAAACTGATTACCAAACCAACAGTACCCATTCTAGCGGTAGCCGGTAGGAACAGACAGTCACCAGCAGAAGGATAATCCATTCCCTTACGCAGGCACAAACGCTGAGCCTGCTCTCTGCAGCCTAGTAAGTCAAATCCTCTTGTTGAGCCCTCCTGAACTCGAAAACTGCTTTGTTGTTAGTGCTATTTCTCCTCGTCTTAGTTTGATTGGATCTGTGTCGATTTATCGAAACGATGCATGATGTTTTTAGTACATCACCCTGAGGAGCTCTTATGCTGTTTTGATTTGTAGCTTAGCAATTAGCACCGATATTTGAGCTTCTCACATATTTCCTCAGTTCGCATTAGTGCAGTTCATGAATTGCCTTCATCCTTTGCTCGTGTTGTTTTTGCCCTTCTTGACAGACATGTGCCAACTACTAGACAATCTTTTGTTTTTTCTGACCTTCTGAATTTGCTCCAAATTTGGGCAGGGAGATGGCGTTGATCACGAATCTCTCTGACTATGAGGAGCTTGCAAAGAAGAAGCTACCTAAGATGATTTATGACTTCTATGCTGGGGGTGCAGAAGACCAGTGGACACTCAAGGAGAATAAGATGGCATTCTCCAGGATTTTGTAAACTATCTTCCAGATTGCTAGGTCTTAGCTGTGTTTATAAGCTCAACTGGATGACCTACATCACTTGATCCGCTTGTGATTTTTTTGGGTTTTGTTTTTGGTTTCAAAACACTTGTTGTAGCTCTAATCTATCAGTTCTGGTTTCTGAACTGCAGACTGAAGAGCAAAGAGACTGGCAATGTTGTTCCTAGTTTGAAGAACCACAAGCACGCGGTTTATCTTTAGCGAATAGGATCATGTTCTCCTATGCTTATTTCTTTTACAGAAAATATATGAGTCGTGAAATGGCACATACATTTGTTTATCTTCTTTATTCAGTACAATCAATTGAATTGTCCAAGTTCTGCTCTTTTGTGTTTGATCCAAATTTCCAAACAAGAAAATAAGATAGATATTGAGAACCTCACTGTGTATATCCAATGAATGGTATTAGGTTTCGACCACGGGTGCTGATTGATGTGTCTCACATTGACATGTCTACGAGTATATTGGGTTACAAAAATTCCATGCCTATTATGGTGGCTCCCACTGGTTTGCACAAACTGGCCCACCAAGAAGGTTCTATCTTGTTGCTATAATTAATTTTTCCCCCTCTTTTGGCACATTAAAAAAGAAAGTTCTTTTACAAAGTTTCATCTGAAATGCAGGAGAGGTTGCTTGTGCCCAGGGAACAGCTGCTGCAGGGACTATAATTGTTTGCAAGATTGCACGTTTTTATGTGCTACATGATGGCTCACATATTAATTCCTTTACTTGTTACATTTTCAGACATTGTCTTCATGGTCATCTTGCAGCATTGAGGAAGTTAATTCAAGTGCACCAGGAATCCGTTTCTTCCAACTCTCAGTATGAAGTTCATACTCATCATTACTTTCTTACCTTTTTCCCTGCATTTGATCTTTCCCCTGTTTACCATCATTGTCATATTTAGGTATTCAAGGACAGGGATTTGGTGAAACAACTTGTCAGAAGGGCTGAAAATGCTGGCTATAAGGCAATTGTCGTCACTGTCGATGCTCCATAGCTTGGTCGCAGGGAAGCTGATCTTAGGAACAGGTCTGCATCTTGAATATGTCATTGTAGTTTAAGCAGGAGTTCTGTATGTGAGCGATACTTACTTTTCAGAGAATTGTGTATTGCTCTATGTGTCACTAGATTCACGCTGCCTGCAAATGTGGTATTGAAGTGCTTTGAAGGACTGGATCTCAGCAAGATGGACAAGGTAAGGTTTACTGAAAAATGAGCTGGTCCAATTACATGGTGTTGAAATTGAGATGAATATATTTCATTTCATTTTTATTTTATTTTATTTTATTTTATTTTCACAACAGTTGTTTTATGATATTTGATATTTCAGATTGCTTCAGGCCTTGCTACATACTCCGCTAGCCAGATTGACCGTTCTCTTTCTTGGAAGGTAGGATTCGTAACATGCTAATGTTAGTTACTATGAATGACTTCAACCATCAGAGGACAGTTAAATATCTCATCCATAAACCTCAGTGAAAATGAAATATCAACATGACGCAATGCAGGATATCAAGTGGCTACAGACGATTACCCGGCTGCCTATCTTAGTGAAAGGAATCAGATGGTAAGTATTTGGTTTCAATTAATTTTTAATGCTACGCCACTCAACCTGATCTATGATCCCATAAAATATTTGCAAATTTGCAGCTCGACTTGCTATTGAATGTGGTGTTGCTGGCATTATCATGTCCAACCACGGGGGCCGCCAGCTAGACCATCTTCCTGCAACCATCAGCTGCCTGGAAGAGGTATGCAAATCGATCACAGGCACGTTTGCACAGCTGCCTGGTTCATGGCTTGATGCTAAATTACATTGGCAAGGAAAATTTCAGGTTGTAAGAGAAGCAAAGGGCCGTGTGCCTGTGTTCCTTGACGGCGGCATCCGCCGTGGCACTGACGTGTTCAAGGCCTTGGCACTGGGAGCCTCAGGAGTATTTGTAAGGGCCGCTGCTGAATTACTCTGACTGAACAATGCATGAACATTTGTTGACATTTACTGCATTATGCGTTCGTGTTTGTCCCCTGTCAGATTGGAAGCCCCGTATTCTTCGCCCTTGCTGTGGACGGCAAGGCTGGGGTGAGGAACGCACTGTGGATGCTGAGGGATGAGCTCGAGATCACCATGGCGCTGAGCGGCTGCACGTCGCTGAAAGATATCACCTCGGATCACGTTATCACCGAGAGCGACATGATCCGAAAGTCTGTTGCCCCGCATGACTGTTGCTGTTGTTCATGGCTTTGATATCCGGATCACGTTATCACCGAGAGCGACATGACTGTTGCAGAAAGATATCACCTCGGATCACGTTATCACCCTTGGTTCATGGCTTTGATTCGTTCGCTGGTTGCTGTTGTTCAGAGCAACTTCAGCCCAAGACCCTATTTGAACTCTTATCCTAAAACTTAAAAGTTTAAGAGAAAAATCAACTTTTTAACGAAGCTTCTAAATAGACTTTTATTTTTTATAACCTCTTAAATTATAATTTAAGTCCCACGTCTAGTAACCCTCTACCCCTCTCATCCGTGGGTCCCGCACCACATTTCCCCTTCAGCCGCCCGCCGGAGCAGGGGCTCCTCCGTGCGCGCCGCCTTCTCCCGCTCCTCCCCGCGCGCTGGCCCGCCCGCCGGAGCAGGGAGGCCGCGTGGCACCGCGAGCTTGACAAGGAGCGGAGCAGGGAGGCTGCGAGCTTGACGAGGAGCCGGAGCACGGGGTCGCCATGGCGGACGGCGACGGCAGCTGACGGTGACCCGACCCTCCACGGCGGCGTGCCCTCCTCGAGCACGGAGCGCGCGCAACGGCGCTGCTTCCCCGCGGCGTAGGTGCAGCGCGGCGCGGCCCAGCCCCAGTCCTGGTCCGCGGCGGCGCGTTGCGGCCCTGCCCCTCGCCGTCCGGAATGGAGGAGCCGAGACGGCAGCGGCGGCGGAGAGGGCGTGCGCGAAGGCGAAAGGGTCCGTAGTGCAAAGTGACGGCTGTAGCGCTGGTGCTGCTGCTGGCGAGTGCGGTGAAGATGGTGGAGGCATTGGCGGGTTGGGAGAACATGAACATCCATGGTGATGCTCCTGTTCTTGCAGTTGCAGGTGGCATCAAGGAGGCAACTTTTGCACGGAGCATCGTCAACCTCCACTGCCACGACTAGTTTTGCTGGCGCCGCCGTGGTTATGGTTGTGTGGTTGCTGGACACGATGACTATATGTTTTAGACAAACATGATGCTCTGGCAAATTAAAGTTGAGATTAAATCAACAGAGATGCTATGCTATCAGAGATGCATTGTATATCATCCTTCTGTTATCATTATCAATGACATATCTGCAATTTGATTAAATATGTGCTATCATTATCAATGCTATGCTATCAGAGATTCTTTGTCTGGAATTGACCAACAGGAACTGCTGTTACCAACATGTTCTGATTGTTTTCTTTACTAGTGAAGTGCTGAATTTTACTAGTGCAGTTTTGGGCAGTTTGCCTGCTCCGGTGGCAGCTGTTATCAGTGGGTCTGAACCATCATGGTTGTGGGTCTGAACCAACATGTATCTTGAGTGCCATTGTCCAATATAACTTGCATATAGACATCACACGCAAATAGTAGAAGAGCAGTTGGTTGTAAGTGAAGACACACAGACTCTAATCTCTGTTCAGAAAAACGTTCATTCAGTTGCAAAACCTGAATCAGATGCAATGGGTTAAAGAGATCATACATAGGCTCATCCTGTACTCAAAAATATAACAGCTAAAGGTATATAGGATGCTGTGAATACAATATGTGAATTTAATGAAAAAAACTCTTGAACCTTAGTCATTCCTATTCAGCACTACTCTACTATATTTAAAAGGAAAGAAGCAGCTGACATCCCTACCATTCTTCTATGCATCTGAAGACACTATCATCCCTACCATCAGTTCTGTACAGGGCTGAAGCACTATCCACAACCATAAGAGCCAAGTACATGGAACTCTGCACATACCTTCTACCATGACACTAACTCAAGTGCATGGAACAACAAATTGCTATGATAAATAACTAATGAACACACATCTCTTGCAGCTGGCAGCCCACATCATTGCCCTGCCATTTCATGTGCCGTTGAACTACTATCTAAAACAACAATCTGCCACTGTTATTTACAGCCACAGTGAGGGTTTGTACTCCTTAATTTTCATACCTACAACTAATAAACCATTGCCGTCCCTTTTCTTCGCAGTAAAATATCTGAAAGTTTACACCTGAAAATACCACAGCTAGTTCCTGTACTCTGATTATCTACTGCAGTTCCATGGACTTCTCATATTGTGGCAAGTTATGTAAACTTATTGTGGCAAGTTATGTACCCTATTTGTGGCAAGTTATGTAAACTTATTATGGCAAGTTATGTAAACTTATTGTGAAGGGCGGCCCTGGTGCAAGCGGTAGAGTTTTACCGCCTGTGACCAAGAGGTCCAAGGTTCAAGCCCCAGCCTCTGCACATTTGTGCAGGGATGACTACTGGCTATTTTCCCTTCCCCAGACCCTACAGTGCGGGAGCTACGACACTGGGTACGCCGCTTTTATGTAAACTTATTGTGGCAAGTTACTTCTTTTGTTATAATGCTACTATTATGGATCTGATGACCCAGTTACCTGGTGATGTACAGTGAAGAGAAGTAAAATATGCTTTCCTATTTTTCTTTGCTTGCTAACTGTTCTTGTTCTTCCTCTACAGTGCACAAATGTTCTTTGAATTTGGGACGGTGGGGAAAATCAGTGCTCGTACATGTGAGAAGATATCTTGGTCATCAGTGGATTGAATCCCTTCACGAGCACTTCTGATTTTGAGTTTTCAGTTCTCAGTTGCAGCTACATGCTGGCTTCAGTGAGTGAAATTCTGTAATGCAGTTTGGTTCAGTTTTCAGAAACCCAGTTCGGTAGTAGCAAATATTCAGAGTTCCAATTTCTGAATACTGTGATGTTTGTGCAATTCGGAGGGTGCAGCAGCTTGCCTTAAATTTGTCAAGCACTGAAGTGTCACTTTCATGCAATAGTCAATACACTATCATTCTGTTCATCAAAAGAACTGAAATGGTTCACACTTGTAGAAACAAAAAAGCCCAGTCAACACACGAACCAACAGAAGAGTTACATGGTTCACACTTGTTCATCAAGAGATTACTGGCTTATATTAATACTGATAAAGATAGGAGAAGAGTTACATGCACACAATGCGCCGACAAGCACCAGAACCAACAGACTGCTGGGTCTGGATGATGACTAAAGTGTATTACTCATTTGTGTACATTTCAACTAGGAAAACAAAAGCTTCTGCCTCTACCAATTTCCCAAAGTAAGAAGTCATCGATGATTTCAGAGAGATCAACTGGAGATTTTTCATTTCACTTGAAGATTTTGTCTTTCCTTTGCTTCCAGATGTCCCAGACTGATTGCCAAGGAGTGTCTTTCCTTTGCTAACTGAGTCTGATGTCTAACAAATGTGGTATTCCACCTGTCAGTCACTTGGCTTCAGTCTGTCAGTCATTTGAAATAGCATCTCTAATGCTGCAGAGCCTGGATTCCAAGATATTGAAATCATGTGCAAGAAAATTCTGTAAACATGGTAACTTTTCATTGCCATGGTGTGTTTCTTCAGCATCAGTTTTCTTTTTGTCAATTGACATTGCTAAATCGACAATGTCAGACTCCAAATTAAAGAGATCTTCCATCTTGTTCTCAATTGACACAATTAAGTCCTTTCCTTCTGAAAGCAAGAATATAGAGTTCATTAACACACAAGTGCTACTGCTACCAAAATAACATGAACAAAAATTATACAGTACATTCCCAAAATTTCTTAATGGTTGGGCTCTGACAAACATGCCACTGAATTTGGCACTACAGTATCCAAGACTTACTGAATGAGTTGAGTCGAAGTTGGCTTCCCCAATTCTGAACGAAGTTGGCTTCACCAATCGCCACTAACCTTTTTTTCTCTAATGAGATCCACATGCCCATCTTCCTGTCACCTCAGCTCATCCCTATCATGATACTGCTACTACTGCCTTGTAGCCTTTCTTTTACACATCTCGCAAGGCTACATATGATCACTCCTCCACCTTAACTAGAGAAGTGCTCAAGTACTGAATTTTCTACTGAAGGAATGGGACAATAATGTCCATTGAACAAGCTCAATGGCAGAATCAGATACGCCAACAGAAGTACACTAACTACACTGCAGACAATGACACCAGTAGTCAGTGAACACTGAACAAGCACACGGTACTGAAAGAATTACTCATAGTTGGTGCCCAACCTGGAAGCCGATGGCCTCCATGCGGCGGGCAGTGAGCTCTGGCTGTGTAGGCAACAAAGCAGCGAGATCCAGCCGGACAAGGATGATCCGGTGCGTGTGGACTCACCCGAGACAGAACGAAGGGAGGTCGCCGGAGGGGAACGATTTCTTGGTCAGGCGGGGCGGGGCTGTGGCGGGCGGCGGTGGCGCGGTGGCGGGGCGCGGCTGTGGCGTGCGGTGGCGGGCGGCGGAGCAGGCGCGGTGGCGGCGCCGGAGCAACGCGGACGGACGAGCAGCCGAAGCAGGGGAAAATCTTCGGAAATGGTATTAATTTGCTCGAGTGGACGAACATGCACATTTTCTCAGATATCTCGCCTACTCCATGGACTAAAAGATAATATACCCGAATTTATTATCTAAATACTATACAGTGAACTCTTAACTCAAGTCCAGCGTCTCCGCAACGATGTGCAACTGCAAGGGTTCTATTCTGATCCCCATACAGCTTGCAATGATTTTTTTTTTAACGAAAAGCTTGCAATGAATTTCATTCGTTGCTTGCATGCATCGTGTCATGCTCCGGATATAAGAGGAGTTCTCTGTTGTGATCTTGTTTCTGTTTCCGTGAGTCCTTATGTTTTCCAAATCTTGCACAGAATAACCGTAATATACGGCGAACAACAGAATAAAAGTTTGCTGCGAGTTTGGATCATAACTGCGAATATCTACACTAGATGTTGATCCTACTTGTCACAGACTTATGGTTGACAAATATGCACCAAACAATCTGTTAGTAAGAGAACAATTAGAGAGAATATCAACGAGGCCAACTCTAAACACCATGACACTCCCTATAAATTGATCCTTTTCTTTCGTTGAAGCTCGTCTCTCAAGTGGAATTTTTGCATTTTAGTTTTTTTAAAACATTTTTTACAAATAACCTTCCGGTGAAACATTTTCTAAAAATGCACCGTCTTTTGGCGTATTAGGACGTGACGCCGAGGTATGAGGCTCGGCGTCTCCTGATACAACGCCGAGTTCCTCGCCACGTCACCAGCGACCGCGGTCGTCGGCTTCCGCTGGCCCACAGCTCGGCGTTGCGTCATCCAACGCCGAGCCTCATACCTCGGCGTTGGACCAATGTACGC
The DNA here is from genome assembly GCA_023333625.1 of Bothriochloa decipiens. NCBI lineage: Eukaryota > Viridiplantae > Streptophyta > Magnoliopsida > Poales > Poaceae > Bothriochloa > Bothriochloa decipiens. The sequence continues at coordinate 7,200,019 of CM041640.1, read as the reverse complement.
CGACGTTTGGACCAGGCATGGACGGCCCACTTAAGCGCTCCGGCCCAAGAAGCTCGGCGTGCCACCAGTTAACGCCGAGGTTCATACCTCGGCGTGGCCTGACTCGACGCCGAGGTCTGGGCATTAGAGGCCGCTCCGAGGCCCCTTCTTCCTCCTCCCTCCCATTCTGTTCGTGGCCGGTACCTCCCTCTCTTTCTCCACTCCGCCCCCCTCAAACCCTAGGTGGTGAATGGTCCTCTAGGTGGCCCGATCTCCCTCCTCGATGGTTGGCCGAGGTAAAGCTCCATCCCCTCCTCCAATCTGTCGGATCGATTTACCTGCATTGTCTCAAAATTGCTTGAACCGTGCTTATATGGTGCTGTGGTATATATGTTTCTTGAACCCAGAGTAGTTAGATGAACACTTGTTTTAAATTGTATTCATTTTTTCTTAGCTTCACTGGTTGTTATTATTAATGGATTGGTGAATTGTGAACTATGCTCGCTTATAAATTTATATTAGTTGAACTTAAAGTAGTTGAATGTACTTGTTAGATTATATTCATTTTTTTCTCAGCTTTACTTGTTGTTTTAGAGTAATTGAATTTGTAGATATTTATCATTTGCATTGTCAACTATGTTATGTTATTTATAAATTTATAGGTATTGAACATTTTCATTTTTGTTAGATACAAAACTTGTGGCAGACGCAGCTTTGGAAAAAATGAGGTCGCCCTAGAGAATTGTACCCTGACGTGTCTAGCAAGGATGCCCTTGTTCCTCCTGCACTCTCTGTTCCAAATTACGATTGTGGAGAACCGACTGATATTGGCCAATCTCGCCATGAGGACACAGCTGCCCGTTGCTACTACACATACGGTGGATTCAATGTAAGTAATTGCATCTCTTGCATTGCGTCTTTATTTATTGTACTACTTCACTAACAACGTCGCCACGAATCATATTTTGTAGGACCATGAGCGGTGCCTTTTCTTTTAGTAGATTGATGGTCCAGACATGTTCGACCCAAGGTATCTCTAGTTTGACGAATGGTGGAAAGGGAAGCATAATCCACCCGATCAATTCGAGCGGTGGGTGCCACCTCCCCCTGACCCCCCGCCAATGACAGACGAAGAGAAGAAAATAGCCCAATTGAGACGGCTTGAATCTCCGCCTCGTTGCAAATACAGAGATTATTCAGTGATAAGTTCAGATAGGCCTAACCAGTTCGAATGTCCTAACCCCGTCAGAGTAAGTGCAAATTGTATGTCTTCATGTCTTTCTTAGTCTTTCTGTATGTACTAATATTTCACTTTGTAGGGTGGGTACACCTTGTTGCGAAAGTGTAACTTCAGGGAGTGGCTCTGGGGTCCTAAGAACAAATGGCCAGAGCCGAAGGTGGACAAAAAGAGAAAAGTGGTTACCCCCGCTCCTCCTATGATGTGCAAATGTGGTGTCAAAGCGCAGTATGGCCTACTTCCTACGGAGCTTGGAATAGGATATTGGTGCGGCCATATGGTTGATTACGATGAGGTTCGTTCATTTTACCTCTTGCTTCTTGATATTCAAACTTTGTTCTTTTTGTTGATTTGTGTATAATTCTTCCATTCGAGCACAGAGTCTGAGGAAATGCAACTGGGAGGTTTTTAACCATGGTAAAGACCGGAGGGAATACATGGGTACACTCAAGAATAAGCAATTCATGGACCAGAAGATGAGGTCTGGTATTCATTTTGTAGACAACTACATTAAGATGCGGAAGCAAGAGTAGCGTGCTTATGCCCACCGATTGGGTGTCTAAACCCCAAGAGCTGCTGCTTGGAAGAAAGACTGTGAGACAGTGAAAAAGAAGAGAGCAGAGGAGGCAGCAGTGCATGCGAAAATTGAGGCGGAAAGAAAAGAGTATGAGGGCATCAGAGGCCTAGAAGCTCACCTGTGTCTCAGTGAGTGTCTTTCAAAGCTCGTAAACTTGTTTATGGTTTGTCTTTCTAACTGTTTGTTTTGATTACTATAGAGATTGGATGCACAGGGAACTGGGATGTTGAGGTCGCTCGTTCAGCTTATCTGGAGCAGACGGCGGAGGAGGCCGAAAAGAGGAGTGATGAGGCGGTGATGGAGGATGACGATGACACTTCCAGATTGGACGAGCTCATCGCCCTAGCGGAGGCCGATTTAGAGGCGGGTAAAGGCAAGTTTCTTACTCAATACGCTGAGGACGAGGAGTATGATGAAGCGTTCACCCAAGCCCTCGATGAATTCGAGGCCGCTTACTACAAAAAAAGGAAGAAGAAGCCAACACAGCTGAGCGTAGCCATACCAATGAGTTTGTGTGAAAGGATAGTGGTTCCGAAGATGAAGATTTGCTTCCCGGTTATGTTTCGGATTATTAGGGCCGATTGGGTACATGAATTCAGATTCATCGCCCTCGCCGCGAACCACTATGTGGCCATGACCTATAATTGTGTTGTAATGGACTATTATTATGGCCACAATACCTCTCTACCTATATATGTGTATGCATACTAAGGAAGATTTCTAAAGTCACATAAACCAAAAAAACAAAAGTAAAAAAAATCCTCGGCGTGAAATCAAGTGACGCCGACACCTTACTGTGGCCCAGCACGCCTAGGACTGCGGCCTACCTCGGCATGAAGTCAGCTGCTCGACGTTAAGTCACCTGACGCCGAGCCTGAGCACCTCGGCGCCATAGGCCACCGAATTCCAGTATGGCCAGGGCTTCGACGTGAAGTCAAGTGACGCCGAGCCTGTCACCTAGGCGTTAGGTCACCTGATGCCGAGTCTGAGCACCTCGGTGTCGTAGGCCGCCGAATTCCAGTATGGCTGGGCTTCAGCGTGAAGTCAAGTGACGCCGAGTTTGAGCACCTCGGCGCCGTAGGCCACCGAAATCCAGTATGGCCAGGGCTTCGGCGTGAAGTCAAGTGACGCCGAGCCTGAGCACCTCGGCGTCAGGTGACTTAACGTCGAGCTGGCACAACAGGTTGCCTTAGATTTATATCTTGACAAGCCTAGAATTTAAGATAAATAAATTCATACAAATCCAAATATAAATAAACAAACACAATCCAAACATAGTGGCTTAGTCCGTACACAAACATAGTCCATAGCTCGTCCATAGTTCACACAGCTACAATTTGTAGCTGCGACACAGTCCATACAAATGACACGAAGGCCATGGTCGCAACACCATTAGTTACACATTCCGTGCGTTCTCATCTACCACCCTCCATTCATCTGCCACCATTTCATCGCAACACCAACACACACATTGTGCATACACAAAAGAAAGCACAAGTTCATCATGTCTACCATCCATTCATCTACCACTTGTCAAAGAATTTAAGGCATTTGTTAACAACAATATACCAAGTTTTATGGTATTAAGAATGCTAGTGAAGTGACGTACCTTAACGTTACTGACGAGCGATACGCTTGCCCCTCCCTAATGCGTAGGTACCTGGAGTGTACCTGTCCACTGGTCGGATTTCCCTATGCGGTCGTCCTGATGCCGAGGTTTGACTTCCCATGGGTGCATCATCAAGCTATGACATGCCAATTTCTTCCCATCGCTCCCACCGTGCATCTTGTCCTTCATGCCCTTCTCCTTGTCCTTCATTCTCATCGCCTTGTTGTTCCCATTGGTCCCATGGTCCTCCTTGTGCAGTTGAAGGGCCTGCACCTTGTTGACTAGAGCTTGCTCCAACATTCAGCTGTGGGGCTATGACATGCTATGGGGATATGACCTGCGGGGCGTGTCTGCATCCAAGGCGGGCTGTAACTTTACGGAGACGATGCATCGAACGCTACAATTTGAATTCAGTAAAAGTTAACTTACATGATCGTTATTGTTTTCAAGTTGTTGTTTCTAGGAAAGTGGTAATGAGTACATGAATGCATTGGCGTAACAAACTGGCCTCATTTGGATCTCCCACAGGAACCATCAATGCCACTCCTTGCTCCGCAACAGTCCTCATTATTTCCATGCTCTATGCAACAAACTAACTTATTTATTAACCATCAAAGGCCACAATCTCAATCGGTACAAATGGTTTAGAAACTTACCGCTCTAGCTAACACTGGGGCAATCTCAACTTGGCGGCCTTGTCGGATACCTTCGTCATATGGGTTGTTGCTTTCATTATCGCTTGCAATTTCTGCAATGTCCTCCTCCGTCCAAGCTGGTTTCAACTGCAGCCGTGTTCGTTCACCAAGCCAAATGAGGTACTCATCGAAAGCATTCTCACGATGCCTACGAATATGCGCATGTTGTTCTGCTCCATCAAGTTCCACTCATCGATGTACCGATGGTGCTCGAGCTGCCAGTTGGTGATCTTCTTCTTCTTTTGTTGACTGAACTTGTGCAGCGCCCAGGAGGTGGAAAATTCTTCAGGAGGACAAGGCTGCAGCTTACCAAACTGCCGTGCTACACGGTGAGGTAGATGGTACTCCACTGCATAGAAACAAATGACAGGGCACCGCATCTTCCATAAGGCCTCGTCTTCCTTGCATAAGGTGCTCAAATTGAGACCTATAAATGCAGCCCTGTCATATGGTTCCCATTCAACCTGTACAAATAGTGCTCATCATTTTGTGCTCACTGTATTACGTACTGTGATGATGTCGAGCAAGTTTGAGAAGCTGATCTAACTTACATGTTGTGGCCGCAGGGTGTCCAGCTCATTTGTGTAGCTGATGTACGCGTACCGCGACACGTGGTAAGTTCCATGGGCTCTCTCATAGAGGTGTGCCACGGTAGGGGAAATGACGGTGTCACCTACTGGAAACCAAGGGTTTGGTGGATCAAGTTGATGCGGTCTCCCAACTGGAAGCCTCTCCCATATCCAAATCTGCAACAGAAATATGAAGATGGCTGTTAATTTCTTTTACATAAAAACCAATGGTTGTTGTAGACAGTTGCACAATATTGATTTATTACCTACAACAGTGTGATGCATCCTGACATTGTTGCGTGCTCACCTCCAGTATGACGGCAAGCCTCACAAAGCTGACGGTACAGGAAAGCAAGTATAGCAGAGCCCCAACTCCTGTTCTCGGCATCATCCCAGTTCCAAAGGCACGGGATGTACATCCAAGAAGCAGTGTCTCCAGTGCCGTCGGGGAACAGAACCGTACCAAACATGTGTAGCACGTAAGCCCGACAGTAGTAGGTCACAGTGGCCTCGTCTGCGTCGTCTGGACAATGCCCAAACTCTTGACGCAGCCACCTCAAGGATACTCTACTGCTACGTCGTTTCCTTCCTGGCTCAGGTGCAGGTAGGGACCGACCCAAGAAGTGGGCCACACGATCCTCCCATCCTGCAGACTCCGTGTCTCCGGTCACTGGGAATCCTTGGATTTTCACTCCAAGGATCATGGCTACATCCTAAAGAGTGATCGTCATCTCCCCACACGGAAGGTGGAAGGTGTGTGTCTCTGGACGCCACCTATCTACCAACGCTGTCAACGCCGCTGGGTTGAACGATGGCGTGCCTCGACGACAGACACGAGCAACGGTGGCAAGGTTCGCCCGCCTCAGGAGAGGCGTGTAACGGTCGTCGTAGGCCATGGTGATAGCGGCGTCATGTGTCATTGGCCTCAACACTTTCAACACCTGCACAAAAAAACAAGACAACCAAGCAAATGTTGTGTCAATGAGAATGTGACGAAGGTACCATACAAAAAAGAATTCTACTTTACAACCATGTATGAAAATGCAAGGGTTATACCTCTCCATTCTCTATCCTTCGGGCTTGGTGCTGCTCGTCGAACCTTGAATCAAGCAGTGGGTACCGATTCATTCTGCAAGTGAAGTAATCACAAAGCAATTAGTATTTAAGCAAGAAAAAACATCCATATGTAGTAAGAAGTAATACAAAGTAAATAACAACATGAGGAACCAAACACTTGTAAGTAAAACAAGGAACCAAACTATTATACGTAACAAGCAGCTAACATGGATGATACCTGCTGTCTAAGTAATTCAGGACATTTCCTTCTATTGTGGTCCGGTTCATGGCACCTTGAGCAATGAATTTTTTGGGTGTCCTCTAAAAAATGTGTCCCAACCTTACTCACAGTTGATCTACCTGGGGTGGCTCGGTCCATGTCCATCCTGAACCTCTTGCGCCGCCTAGGTCCTCTACTCTTCCACAGTAAACCAAGATTAGCCATATACTTGGGGCCATCATAGGTAGGCCACTGGCTCTCGTCTAGGAACGGCTCGAACTAAGGATTCCATGTGCTCATTAGGTTCCTCAGAGAGAACTCCACAGGCATACGGGGAGAGACCTCAGCGTCAACACGTCTAAGGCGACAAGCTGTAATCATGTGGGAGCAAGGCCTATGGTATATGGTGGGTTTTTCACAAGAACATTTGTTCTCATTGATTATTACTTTATGTTTTCGAGCACCCCGATCTTCACCACCGATGTTAGTTCCACCTACCTCTAGAATCTCATATCCATGGTTGATTGGATCAAAACAATCTCCCTTCTATTTTTTAGACTTTTTCTTTGAAAAAGCTAGTTCCCGAGAAGCTAAAAGTGGCCAAGCTCTGTTGTCAGTCCATAATTTTCTCGCATGCTTCTTCCTCGCAACAAACCAAGCATTCGACTTGTAGAAGGTGAATGATGCAATAACAGTCACAGGCAGACCACGACAACCTCTCAGAAGACTATTGAACATCTCTGCCATGTTACTAGTCATGAAGCCCCATCTCCAACCTCCGGTGTCGTATGCAGGCGTCCATTTCTCCTTAGACGCCATCAGGTCATTCAAGAACTGCCTGCCATCAACATTTGTGGCCAACTTCAAGGCATCTAGCTTCTCTTCGAATAACTCTATCTTTGTTGCCTACAAACCTCCTCAAACAACTTGAAATTGTCCTTTGTGTGGTCACGGCTTATGAGATTCTGAGCAAGGTGTCTTGTGACCACCGGTGATGTATTTGCCCATATTCTGGCATCTCTTCTTGTACAACATTAAGAATGCCAGCATGCCTATCCGATATGATACAAACATCACATCCTGGCCTAATCACCACTTGTCTTACGAGTCTCAGAAACCAACACCAACTGTCTGTGTCCTCTTTCCAAACAATCGCAAAGGCCAGTGGGACAAGTTGGTCTTCTGCATCTGTCCTGATACAAATAAGCATTGTGCCTTCGAATTTTCCTGTAAGAAATGTACCATCAATTGAGACAACAGGCCTGCAATGCTTGAATGCTTCAATGCTCTGCCCGAAAGCCCAAAAGGCCCTACCAAAAACCTGGCTGCCATTCCTAGTTTCACCCTCCTTAGGTAAATACTCAAAGTGCATCCCGGGATTTACAGCTCTCATTGCATTCAACATTACAGGGAGACGCTCATATGCTTCTTCCCAATTTCCAAAGATTATTTCTAGTGCACGTTGCTTTGCCCTCCATGCTTTTCCATACTTGACATAGTAATCATAGCGTTGGAAGATGATCTCAACCAAACCAGAAACTGTGATGGTTGGCATATGCTTCACCACGGGGCATAATTGCCTTGCAATGAACCTAGAATTCAGCTGCAGGTGGCTCTATTCTGCCTCAGCCGTGGCACTCTTCTGCCTCAGTCGTGGCACAAAGATGTGGTTGCTGGACCGAGGTAATCTTTCATTTGCCTGCCCTGTTCTATCTAGCACATACTCTCCAACTACACTATTCTTGTTCACAAGCCACGGTGTACCTATTGTTCTACCACGAAGTGACGACCCTAAGGGACGGTTGTGGACAATAGAGTACTCTTGCAACCATAATTTTAGTTGATCCATGGTACCGAATAATAGGCCCTTGTGTATGATGAAACAACCGCTATCATCAGGGACTGCTGTATCACTTGGCCCTCCATCAGCTACTGCCCTATGAGCATGACTAAGGTCCTCGAAATCACCAACTTCTGGATCCCTCCAAGGCAAGACCCTAGACAATATTTCTATTTCCCTAGCATTGAGACGATGAGCAGGGCGATCGTCATCAGAGTCCTCAGCCACGTCCTCTTTGAAATTTTCATCATCTCTAGCAACTTCAATGTCAACCCGGTTGGTAGCCCTAGCATCACCAAAGTCTTCTTCACCACTAAGATCATCTTCATCGCTAAGGTCATCCTCAATAACATCATCGGCGCTATCATCGTCCGAAGCATCCTCTTCACCACCCAATACATAATCATCATCCTCCTCGTCAATATCATCATTGGCCTCAACTTCACCAACCACATTCTCGTGATCATGTCCATCGCCCTTAAAAAATCCTTCATCACGATCGGGTGATGCATACCTGTCGCCACCACCGTAGCTTGGTTGTGTCAGATAAACCTCTTGTTCATACATTGCACCATCACTAGTATGAGTTGGGGAACATGGCCATGTTTGAATGTTATCATTTCCTAAGCTAGACTCCTTAGTTACCACTAAATCCAAAGAACGAACTTCTGAGCCCAATACAACTGCCTTGTAATCAATCCAATCAGACTCGGTAGAAATTTTGAACAACTTCTTTATCCATGGACCTTTGGATGACCCAACATCTATCAAACCTTCAAACTTAAGATTCACATTGACTTCATTCCAACATAACTTTTCCTTCACTCTGTCCACTATCTGGTTTAAAGAGGGGGTTTCAGAAAAATTAAACAACTCTTCGGACATGTCCACCAATTTCAAACTATCATCTCTTGTCCTAAGAACATGACCTCCATGATGCAACCTCACTAATCTGTCCATCTATATCTAGCACACAACAACACTTGTCACTTAGTAGGAACTAGTTGCCACAGTTTCAAAAATACGACATAGCCTAATAATTAATAGTACTAATTCAAAAATATGACATAGTTGCCACAGTAGGAACTAGATGCTTTTTTGGTGGAGGTCACATCTATATGATAGGTTAAAAGGATAAACAACCACTCTAATATCGTTTGGTATAAGTAATAACAACCCACCCATGTCTTCGTTTTGCTGCCTGAATGAGATTGTCCAACAACCCAAAAAATAAGAGCATCTAGAAACCTTTGATTGAAAGATGGGGAACACTTGTGAAATCTTTCTTTCCGGTACATCTTTACACCAAAATACATATTTGACACTTATAATCTGCTATCAATGTTCTAGCCTCCATTGGTGTCCTACTTTAGTATATTCATCATAATTGTTTCCTGATGATTGTGAATTGTGTATTATTTACTTAAAGGGGTACACTGAACTGTACTAAATCGTTTAGTCGTGTTAATTCTTGCGCATCAATAAAAACACTCCCTTTGAAAAAAAACTGGAGGTCATTTCCATGGACAGCTAACTGGGCACGCACGTGGAAGCATATGTTTAGAAGCGACTGTTGATCCAGACGTCTCTGGAAAAAACCTCGGACACCTCTAAAATTTATTTATGTTGTAAAGCTTTTAGCAATTCATTAAATTGTTTATTTAGGGAACTATTCCAAACTAATAATCCATGTAATCCATTGTACTGTTGATTATCTTCCTTTACCATAAAAGTTTAAATGTCTTAAAATTCAGTGTCCAACTTCAGCCAACTTTATGGACAAGCAGGTGGTGTTTTCCAATGTAAAGCACCTCAAGACTCAGATGTGATAATGTAAAGCACGATTTATATTAGAAAGCAGACAAACACAAATGCATCCACCAAATCTATGTCACCACCATGAGTAGACAAGAATTATTAGTAATAATTTAACCAAACCCTAACCAAAGGGCACCATGGGAATCATACTCTAGCAACATGATGACATCCAAGTGAGACCCTAATCATCTTCCACTGCAAACAATCATCCTAATCCTACCATTTCGCAAATAAAGTTACATATACACCACACCACCATATATCGATGAACGAGGCACATTCGAGACAAATGCAGGTAAATCGATCCGGACAGATTGGAGGAGGGGATGGAGCTTTACCTCGGCCAACCGTCGGGAGGGAGATCGGGCCACCTAGAGGATCATTCACCACCTAGGTTTGAGGGGGGTGGAGTAGAGAGAGAGAGAGGGAGGTACCAGCAACGAACAGAATGAGAGGGAGGAGGAAGAAGGGGCCTCGGCGCGGCCTCTAATGCCCAGACCTCGGCGTCGAGTCGGGCCACGCCGAGGTATGAACCTCGGCGTGAACCGGTGGCACGCCGAGCTTCTTGGGCCGGAGCGCTTAAGTGGGTCGTCCATGCCTGGTCCAAATGTCGGCGTACATTGGTCCAACGCCGAGGTATGAGGCTCGGCGTTGGATGACGCAACGCCGAGCTGTGGGCCAGCGGAGGCCGATGACCGCGGTCGCTGCTGACATGACGAGGTCCTCGACGTTGTGTCAGTTGACGCCGAGCCTCAAACCTCGGCGTCATGCCCTAATACACCTAAAAACGGTGCATTAGGATTTTTTAAAAAAATGTTTTAAAAAAAGACCAAAATGCAAAAATACCACGTCTCTCGTAGCCTCGTACCACAGAAGCCAACCAAAGAGATCGATGGCGCCGTCCAGCAACTACACGCTGCACGTCAGCAACTTCACGCTGCACGTCGCGTCGCTTGTGGCCTTCGCCAGCCTGCTGCACCAATCTGCGGCCGCCAGAGACGGAGGTGCAGCTAAGGCCGCGGTGGCTCCTGCGCCATCGGTCAACGACGTCCTGCACCCGACGTCCACGACGATCGAGATCCCTGACCTGCCACTGCCGCGAATCCTACCATGCCCGCCCGCGTTCCCAAAGATCCCGTTCATCCCCTGCCACAACGTGACGCCGCTTCCGCCGCCGCCGCGGCCAAAGGAGTGCCGGCCGTCGCTGGTGACGCTGATGCCTCCGTGTTCCGGTTTCCTCACGGCCAACAGCAGCAGTGCCAGTGCACCCAAGGATCCGAGCAAGAAGTGCTGCGAGGGCGTCAATCGATTCGCCATTCACAGCAGTGACGACATCTATGATCCTTATTGCCTCTGCCACGTCGTGAACGGCGACGTGAGCCAGATTCTGACGGCGCCTGTGGACCACGCGCGCGCGCTCTCCCTCTTGCAAGCGTGTTTCCCCGGAATAGACCCAAATCAATTCTCTGACGTCTGCAACAATTTGAGTAAGTCATGTATATGTACTTGCATTTTATTTCCAAAAAACTAATAATCCTTGTTTGTATGCTGCATATATAGCATTGTGATTTATAATAATGCAACTAATTGATGTGCAATGATAATACCATGCATTACACTGAACAGGGGATAAAATACCACCGATGGAGCTTCCCAAACCTCCAACGCCAGCGCCAGGGAACAAGGCTTAGGGTATTGCCTTTTTTCCCTTTCATTTTTTTTCAGTTACTATTAGTTTATCAGCATTCAGCAAGCCAATTGTGTTGTTATAAACATCCTTTTATTTGTGGATTTTTGGCAGGTCCCAGGAGAAATAATAACTTAGAGAGCTGTGGATTTGATGGGTCTACAACCATCAAAGTAATAGGTGCGTTCATCCACGTCATAGTCAGCCCAGCCGTCGTCGTCGTCGTCATCATCGTAGTCGTAGCTGCATCTTCGTTAAGATGTCATATCTGAGGCTACGTGCCATTTATCAACAGAAACAACCGTTCTTGCTCAATGCCTACTTTGATATATAATATAATATCTGCAGTTTTTTCTCTACTCGTGCCTCGATTTGATTTGATTTTATTTTCTTATGACACTATAAAAGAGTGGACTTTTAAGGGGCTTTTCCTTTATAATAATAACCGTTTAATCTATACATAGATTGAACGGTTATTACAAGGCATTTTGTTTAATGAAATACATCGTGTTCTCGAAAAAACGGTTATTATAAGGGGAAAGCCCCCCTTAATTATTTCACTCCATTATAATGTGATAATGATGATGATGAAGAAATGAAAGAAGAAATAGAAAAAATAGAATAAATAGATAGATATAGATAAAAAATATAAATATCCTTTATAGAAAGAATAAAACCTTTTTAAAAAAACCGGGGGGAAAGCCCCGCTCAATTGTTTTACTCTTTTATAGCGTGTGATAATGACGATGATGAAATGAAAGAAGAAACAGAAAAAAAGAACATATGGATAGATATAAATAAAAAATAAATATATAAATTATAGAAAGAATAAAAACTTTTTTAGAAACAGAAAGAATAAAAGATTTAAAACAAGAAAGAAATAAGAAAAAGATGTAAAAAAATGTTCGAAATAATGAACGGGCCCATACGCAGAAGGCCCGTTCGGCTGCGTTTCCCTCGGCCGAGCCGACTAGGGCTATATTCGTTCGTCGTTCTCCCGGCGTGCTCCGTCTCTCCTATCTCAGCGCGAGGACTACGCTACCGCCGACGCCGCCGTCTCCGCCCTACGGTCCAGATCTTCGTCGGCCTCTTCTCCGGCACCGAGCACCAGAAGATGGTACGCCCGCCCCTTCTCTTCTCTTCCTGCCGTGCGAAACTTAGCAGCACCCAAAACCTAGCCTAAGCTATTTGGCAATTTGTAATTGGACCTGATCTATTCGCAAGTGGAATTATGCCTACTAGCTTCGATTATTCGCAAAAAAGTTAGGGTGTAGATGCGTACACCCATGTCCTTTGTTGGGTCCGCCCCTGATCTGCGTCGTGGCTTTGTTCAGGTGGTCCTGCAGTCAGATCGGTTCCTGAGCGAGTTGACGAGCATGTACGAGCGGAGCACGGAGAAGGGGTCCGTGTGGGTCACCATGAAGCGCTGTGAGTGCCCTCTCTGTTGCGTGTTGATTTGCAGATTGGAGCGGCTGGGGAGTTGAGGCTTGACCCCTGATGCGTTGTTGTTGTTGTTGTTGTTGTTTTGGGGGCAGCGACTCTCAAGAGCAAGGCACAACTGCATAAGATGGAGAAGAAGGGGCAGGAGGTAGAGCACCGGTGCCTCGTCCGCGCCAATGATGGCAAGAGGAGCATCGCCACCTCGGTATTGCGACTATCCTTGTGCTGCTGCTGTGATTAGTTTTGGATAGGATGCTGGTTTTGTGCATACTGTGTAGTGGTGATTGGTCAGCAGTTTGCTAGCAAATTTATTTCTGATTATGTGCATTGGGTTGCTATGAGTATGAATTTAGGATCAGAGATTTTCGTATGTATTTGCCTATGTGCTAAAACATCATGGTTATTGATTCTGGACACATAGTTGTAGACTGTGCCATTTTGTGTTCTCTGATAGGGAATGTAGGGATGTAGAAAAAGTATATGGAAACACTGCTACCTTTGTAGATTAAAACAATGTCCTCAATATCTAGAAATCATATGAAGACTAGTCAGGGCCATGGCCACATGGGGTAGAGCTTCGGCAGTATGTGGAGCCTATCTTCTGTGTCATTTTAGGATGATGAAAAGTAGAGGAACTATAGAAATCAGCTTCTTAGTACCGGAATCCATATCATCATTACCTATATCATTTATACATTTGTGTTTTCTGAGCTGTACTTTCTTAACCACGAAATAGCGTAAACATTGTTTGGTTTTTATTGTTGTCATTCTTGCAAACTTTGGTGCATGACATGAGCAAGCAAATATGTTTAACATTCAGCTAGTTTGTTGATCTAAGGGAAATGCTTGAGGCTACTACATATGTTTGACAATTGTATCCATTGTTAGTTCCTAGGTTTGTGAATCCCTTTCTAAGTATTGCATCTTTTCATGCCCTAACCTAGTCTTTCTTTCATGAAGTGTGGAGAACTTGATATATCTCACTTGTAAGCATCAAATCTGTAAAGAATGAGACTCATTTACTTGCTTTGTTGAGTTTGTAATTGTGTTTAACAGTGATGACACTCATTGGTTTATACATTTTAGCTGTTGGTGAAATCTTTTATCAAGGTTATGTGTTAAATTTTTCACCTCAAAACAGTGAGGCATGCAGCTTCTTTTATGTGTGTATATAATAATATTCCTACAAACAGTCAGTCTGGAGACCTTTCCAGTTATTGACAGGCATGACATGTTTTAGAGTTTCTATTCCTCTTCTAGATAAGTCTTTTTTCTTGAACTTATATTTAATGATGAGATTTTATGATATAAACTATTTGCATATCTAAGGATAAAAATATTGGTACTTAGATCCATAATATTTGTGAACTCCATTTCACCATAAAAATGTAATCAGAAGCAATATTAATAACTTTGTATTTTCTTCATCATGGAACTGTGAATGCAAGGCAAATTGTAGTCTGGTAACACAGATTAAGCATGCGGTTAGTTTTGTTCTTTATTGTGCACATTGCTTGTCCTTGTATCAAATTTGTGCACAGCCAATTAAGGCATCTTCTTGACCAAATGCTTCACTAGAGATTGATAAGCCTGCTAGTGTTTAACTGTTTACCTAGATGCTGATTTTGGTATTTTCCATGCAATGTCTTCCAAGGTGAACACATTCATTTGCAATTTCTTTTGTTGTTGTCATGATGCTTAATTCATGATAAATTCATTTATCCTTCCTGCTCCGTAAACACTATCCCAATTTGTTGGAACTCTAACTTTACTCTCAGGTCGAATGGTTTGTGGAATGAGTTCACAGAACTTACTGTCATTCAACTTCTGATGTCCTCCAGGTCTCTCTAAAGGAGTATGCAAAGTTCCAAGCTTCGTATGCAACAGTTCTTAAGGCTCACATGCATGCTCTGAAGAAAAGGGAGAGGAAAGACAAGAAGAAGGCTGCAGATGCTGCGGAGAAGGCAATCGAGACCGCACCCAAGAAGAAGAAGAAATCATCTTCAAAGAAATCTTCGGGGTCCAAGTCATAAGACACTCGCAGAACTCACTGTGTGCCTACTGCCAGACTAATCAGAGTGTCGTAAAGTTTTTCGTATCTGTTTTTTCTATCTGAATTCGTGTCTGGGAGATGAAAGCCTGTGAATACACCTACATAGAGCCGTGCCATCAATACTAACATTTTTGAATCAGAGTTTTGAGGTGAATGTGAGGCGCTGTGTCCTGATTGACATTAACGAAGAGACATGCGTTTTGAACTTTTAGGTGCTGTTTGGTTGCATAAAGGGAAAGGCCTTTTGAACTTTTAGTGCTGTTTGGTAGAGAATATCTTCGTCGCTAGAATGTGTTTGGTTCACCCATGGTAACAGGGTGGATGCGAGTGCAAATGCACAATGGGTTGGTGCTCAAATTGGGCGTAATTTACTTACTGAAGCATGGGATTGATTATTCTTTGCGTGTCGAATCCTGTCGATGGTGAAGCAAACAGAAAGTGAGAGATGCTTCACCATTAGTTCACTGCGTGATCGGATATAACGTCAAAAAATGCTTAAACAACATGACATATTAGACCTTATCATTGAAATCTGGTGCAATTTGCAAGGCTCACTGTCATTGGTACTTACAGAATTTGTTATGGACCATATCGCTTTTGCAGCCTGTGAGCTTTTTCTCTTTTTGAGATGAGATACATAGTAAAAACTATTTGTCTAAAAAGTTGGAACGACTTAGGAGAGTGTAACATTTTTATAGCAGAGTTTCCAGGTGAATGTGAGCCGTCGCGGCGTTTTCAGAGTAACATTTTTGAAGCAGAGTTTTCAGGTGAACGTGAGCCGTTGTGGTGTTTTCTTGACTGGCATCAACAAAAAAAGACTTGAGTTTGTACTTTTAGATCCGATTATCGAATTCTGGTGCAGTTTGCAGTTAGGGGTGTGGTAGACACATAATCACTTCTGATCCGATGTACTCCTTACAAAAGCTAAAATGTCTTATAATTTGAAATAGAGTAAGTTTATCATGTTGCTTTTCCGTTTAACCATAACTTGTCTGGAATATGTTGCGTCGCGATCGAGATCCCCATAATCCCATATGGTAGTGGTCATCATAATATAATTTCTATAGTTTAAGGATGGGTCTGTTAGGATAATTGGGCCAAGCCTATTATTTATTCTAAATAATCAGAAAAACCTCAAAGGCCCATAACTGTGTAATCAAGTGGAAAGGTGATTAGTACCAACTTGACTAATTACCTAGAGGACAATCAACTTAAATAGTGAGCTTTGGGATGCCCACATAAGCTGATTGAGGAGGAGAACCTGGGACCCACACACGCGCGCCGCCGCCGAGCCGCGCCGCCCGCGCGCGCGCCGGGCCGGGCTGGCGTGGCTTCGGCCTGAGGCCGTGGGCTTTGGGCTGGCTGGCCTAGGCTTTTGTTTTGCCACTCGGCCCATCCGGCCGAGGCAAACCCTAGCCGCCGCTCCAGCCCACCCGGCCGCCAGGGAGATCCAACGGTCTCCCGACAGGGGCGCCTCCTATATAAGGGGCTTCTGTCGAAGACTAGGGTTACCGGGTGTTCTCTCCCGACCAGCCGCCTCCACTCAACCGTTCGAGCTTGAGCCGCTCCTGTGCACCTCCGGCCAGATCCCCTGCGAGCACAGGAGGCTCTGGTGAGCAGGCCTCCGGAACTTGTCCCGTCAAGCTTACCTGCTCGGGTAGGCGGGCAATCAAGTTTTTGGGAGCGTCCACGGGCGCGACTGCTCCGACACGCTGCTGCTGCCTTCCCCGACTTCGTCTTCGTCTCCGTTCAGCAGCAAGATGGTGGCGCGACTGTGGGAGATGCCGGCGACGCCACCGCTGCTACTGGTGCGGCGAACTTCACCGCCATCCCTGCAGGCAACAATGGTGCTGTACTGGCCGCGGGTACCGGCAGTAGCACGCTAGGGTATAAACTGAGATCCCTGTTTATGCTTTATTTCGTTGCTGCTGTTATTTTGCTCATGTTAATCAATACCAGTAGCAGTAGCGATTGTAAGACTGTCGCACGCATCATACTAACATTAGTATTTTGCTTATCACATTTATGAATTCATTCATGGCGTAAAATGACTAAATATCCAACGGGGTCGATCGTGCATAAACTAACGAGGACATCATGGCTTCTTGCCGGACAGTGACATCCCTCAGTTTATCCCTCTGCAAACGCATGCGCCACCAGCCCACCATTTCTCAAGTGTCTGAACTCTCAATTTCTCTACAAGAAATTTTAATAGCGCTTTCCCAGCGCAGAATGAATTTGTTGGAATCTCCTGAATACGACGATATCACAATTTGTCTGCCATTAAACATTCTTATGTGCTACCAAATCAGCAATGCTGTGCTGAAGAATCTTTGATTTGTTTTACAGGACCACAACTCAACTGAACCGCTCCAATCTTTCTATCCCGATCCCAACTCCAAAGCGGGGATGGAAACAAAACCCTGCAGTTCTGCACCACCAGGTGGGTGGGTGGTGAGGTTTGGTGAGTCGAGGTCGAGGAGCCGTCACGATCCACCACCAAAACCTGACAAAACACGAGCCACTGATCACTCACTGATCCCCGTCATTCACCACCAATCCTGCAGCTGCTGCCGCCTTTTGCCACGAGCGCGCGCACCACCCGATCCCGATCTCACCGAACCCCGCACCACCAGCCTGCCTGCCGGGGCTCGCCACGATGAGAGGCCTCCTCGCCCTCGCCCGCCGCGCCGCCTCCGCGCCCGCGCGCGTCCGCCACCTGGCGGGCGCGGCGGAGGCGGCGGCGGAGGCCGAGCTGAAGAAGACGGCGCTGTACGACTTCCACGTCGCGCACGGCGGCAAGATGGTGCCGTTCGCGGGCTGGAGCATGCCCATCCAGTACAAGGACTCCATCATGGACTCCACCGTCAACTGCCGCGCCAACGGCGGGCTCTTCGACGTGGCGCACATGTGCGGGCTCAGCCTGCGGGGCCGCGACGCCGTCCCGTTCCTCGAGACCCTCGTCGTCGCCGACGTCGCGGCGCTCAGGGACGGCACGGGCACGCTCACCGTCTTCACCAACGAGAAGGGCGGCGCCATCGACGACTCCGTTGTTACTAAGGTCGATGATAAGCATATCTACCTCGTTGTCAACGCCGGGTGCAGGGACAAGGATTTGGCTCACATCGGGGCTCACATGGAGGCGTTTAATAAGAAGGGAGGGGACGTCAAGTGGCACATCCACGACGAGCGGTCGCTGCTTGCATTGCAGGTCACTGCTGATTCTTTCCTTTTCCGTGCTCTGATTCAGTTGATGACTCCGATGGGTAAATATTATATGTGTTCAAGAACGGTATATGTGCTTGTTTCTAGGATTATTTGTTCTGGGGAATGGAGTTTTTATTAGGATATGGAGATATGCTGACGGTAGAATGACGACCCGCCAAGTGATTGTTGTCGTTTGAATGGGGGAAAAATGATGTGATTGATTTTAAATGTTCAGGATCACTAGATAGATTGAGAGGCTTGTTTGATAAATTGCGGTTTAGTTCTAGTATTATCAGTGACTGTACTTCGAATTTATGACTGAATGTAGATTGTTCCATAAAGATGATTTTCTGCTTTGTGTTTCAGTTGTGCCATATATAGGATTCTTATTTTCTGTATGTACCCAATGATGTTATGGACTATGAGTTCTAGGATAGTGAATAATGTTTGCAGTTTGTCTAGGAATCCTATGATAGTCTGTGGTGTTTGAATTTTGGAATCCTTGAATTTTGTGTCAAAACATTGTGTGATGACTCTTTTAGCAAGACAAACTGTGTTTGGTCAACATACTACCTAAGTGGTGGCATGAGAGTAGTTCAGTACGAAGACCAGAAGTTTGATCTTGATGTACATTGACAGTAAAACATAAACTTTTGTGATGTTATGTAACTGGTGGGTTTCTTTAAAATTGTTAACGATGATTTTCAGGTTGATGAATCATAAAAGAGACATCAATGCCATTTAGTTCTATCCACTAATTGATTTAGGTATCAAGCAGTGGTGCTTGCTTGCTAGTAGATAAATCAAATCCTTATTACTTTAGCTTCGCTGGATTAGTTTATCTTAGACAGTGGCTGTCCTTTTCTTGGTTGGTGGAAGTAAAGCTTCCTCCATGGTCTTGTTTTTCTGGTTAAGAAATGCCTGGAGTAGAGTATCAACTCAGTTCCAATGTCCTATGAAATTATCTTCATGGGGTAGGTAGGTAATTGTTCACACTGCTAATCATGGAAAGAATAAATCTGCATCATGTGTATATGTTTTTCATGTCTAATTGCTTTGGAAGCACCAAAGCAGCCTTCCATCTGTACTATCCCTAAGCATACTTAATATCATCTCACGGAAGCGTTCAACTTTCACTTTAATGGAAGTTGAAGTAGAAAGTTCATTTGTCGAGTCCTGTTGTGTACCCATTTCCAAGTTCATAAAAAGACAGCATTATAACTTGTTCCTTGACATAAGCAGGGTCCTCTTGCTGCACCAACTCTCCAGTTGCTGACGAAAGAAGATTTGAGCAAAATGTACTTCAGTGACTTCAAGATGACTGATATCAATGGATATTCATGCTTTCTCACGAGAACTGGGTATTACTTTGATTCTTCACTGCCATTATTAAAAAACCCACAACTCATGTGATTCTCATCCTTTCGACGAGACAAAACCCTTAACAACCTAAGTGCTTTCTTCCTCGCATAGATTATCCATCACTCTTCCTTGATACCTAAGAAATATGTATTATTTTCTATTTGTTCCAACATGCCAAAGTGCGTACTTTGGTAGCAATTGTTCAACCAACTGTAACTTTTTCATTATTGTTCAGTGTAGGATTTTACTGCCACTAGCATTTGAATTCCACAATTTATTGGCATAGCTGTTCTTTTTCATCTTCCCAACATCCATAGTTTTTATCTTTTGGATGATGACAAGTTGATGTGGAACTTTCCTATATTTGTTTCAGAAAAATTGAACATAGTTTCAGTATTGTAAGGATTGACTTATTTCTTATTTCAGTTACACTGGTGAAGATGGTTTTGAAATCTCTGTTCCGTCAGAGAATGCAGTTGATCTTGCAAAGGCCATCCTGGAGAAATCCAAAGGCAAGGTGCGGTTGACTGGCCTGGGCGCCCGTGACAGTCTCCGGCTGGAGGCAGGCCTCTGCCTGTACGGCAACGACATGGAGCAACACATCACGCCAGTCGAAGCCGGCCTCTCATGGGCGATCGGCAAGAGGAGGAGAGTGGAAGGCGGCTTCCTGGGCGCGGATGTGATCCTGAAGCAGCTTCAGGAAGGCCCAAAGATCAGGCGTGTCGGCATGATCACGCAAGGACCGCCTGCACGGAGCCACAGCGAGCTCGTGAGCAGCTCGGGGGAGAGCATCGGCGAGGTGACCAGCGGAGGGTTCAGCCCGTGCCTGAAGAAGAACATCGCAATGGGCTACGTGAAATCAGGAATGCACAAGGCTGGGACGGAATTCAAGGTGGTTGTGCGTGGCAAGTCCTACGACGCTGTGGTCACCAAGATGCCGTTCGTGCCCACCAAGTACTACAGGCCCTCGTAGATTGTACAAAGGATTGTACAAAGGGCCTGTAGAGCTAGCCTTGAACCAGTTACTGAAGCCCTGATCAGATTCTCTCTTCCCTGCCAACTTATGCTTTGTGTCTGCCTGTCTGGCACCTCGTCTGTATCTTGAATTCTATTCTCCAAACGTAGCATGCAGTTTATCTGAATGCGAACGCAATCTATCCTGCAACGCTACAACATGCATGTACTTGCAGCTTGCATCTTTGGATCTTTATATCAGTCAGTCGTCCTTCTCATTCCTAAATCCTAAACCACTGATCCCTGAACTCTTGTTGCCTCATGCAATAAGATTACCCCCGATCGACCTTCACAGCTCCATCAGATACTTAATTGGGGCTTGTTTGCTTTGAACCCTGAAAAGAGTTGCCTTGGACATGCATCATCTCATGACAGCACTTCCATCCGAGCAATCATGGAGGAAGCATGTCAATCGTGTGTTAAGCCCGTGGATCAGCAACGCGTAGCTGCACTTTCAGACTGTCAGATATTCAGATCTGACAGTGCCGGCAGCCAGCACGAGCCACCGGTCCCAGGAAAAAAAAAAACACCCAGCATAGGTTCAATCCCGGCCCCTTGGATCTTCATTCTTGGATTGGAGACTAACCGAACAAACCTTAAAAGAAAAAAAAAAGCCTGATAACCTATTGACATATAGGACCATGCAGGCATCATTAACAAACTTAATGTGCTTTTCAAAGAGATTGTGCAAATGCCAATACGCAATCAGAATCTGCGTGCAAGCCGCTCTACGTCCATGGATGACCAGTGTACCTCCAGCTAGCAGTACTCATGACGGCCACATCTGCTTCCTCGGTCCCCAAAACAGCAGAGCTTATTCAATGTTTTTTTTGAAAGGCGGTAAAAAGACTTGCCGTGATTTTATTAGACGAATAAAGATGAAAAAAGGGAAAAAAAGAAAAAATACAATCCACTTTCCACTCTACTTTCTCCACACTCCACTGCTACTCATCTATTCTACTACAATAAACTCTGCAGAAACAAAAAACACTACAAGATGAAAAACACACTATTCAATGTGAAAGAACACTAGGACAGACAGAATTTTATCACAATGCAGAGTTCCTCAAAAACAAAAACAATGCAGAGATTGATAAACAAGAGGTTCATGGTTTCTTGTTACAATGGGGATCGAAACACATTTTGCAGCAACTGTTCATGCTGTAGGTAGTAATACCATACGATGGCAATATGCATGCATCTCGTTTTGTCTCTCTATTTACTACTACTATCGCTTTTGCTCCTCTACTTGATACACATCAGGTTCAGGTCTCCGAGCTAAGAGAACTGTATATCTCGCATCTATGCGCTATTCTTCTAAAATATCATGCTACATCGAGCAAAAGCATGAAGGGTTTTTTCTTTTTTTGGAAGAAGAAGAACCAAAGCACGAACGGTTGATGAACTATCAATATAATCTAGCACTTTTGCAAATAACGGAGCACAAGGGAAGAGTATCTAGAATTATGATGCGGGAGTAACTCATAAAAGTGTACATCCTGTTCACTTGAACTCAACCATGCATGGAACAATGTTTTTCTCCCACAGCAATGACGCACTATAAATATGATATGTAAGGAGAGAGAGGATATATACATATATCTTCGTCTTTTAGAGAACAATGCTACATACCCTTGCCAATCATCTTATTTCAAAGATAACTTAAAAAATAACGCAAAGAACTCTGTCACACACGAGGGTGGAATTCTCTCGCAGGCATGAAACGATGAAGAATAACATTAACACATGATCTCCCACAGAAATGGAGGATGGGTAGTAGTAGCGCAGTACACGAAACTACGAAAGCATTAGAAGAATGGCCAAGTATCATTACCAGAAACTTACGTTCATTACAAATGAATGCTTTGAGATTTCCATAAATTAACAAAAACACCACTAGCTAGCATGTTGTTAAGAACAAACCCCACACACAAAAACGAAGTCACGAGAAGAGAAAATGCATGTAATTCAGGTAGTAACTGGCAAAAGATCAAGAACCAGCTGAAGAGTAATGGGAGGATAGGCAAAGCTAGGACGTGATATTGGCACGGCTCAATCAAAGAGTGGAGCTCCTCGGGTTTGGAGCACAAGCTTTCTGATTGAACCGCACCAATATCCCGTAGGCCTACCAGAAAATCAATCGATCGTTCCTCGATCTGTAAAGCACAGCATTCTTACCACGCGTACACAGCAGATATTTTGGCAGCAGCCGAAGGAGAGAGCTGAGGAATTAACAAACTGCGATAGAAACTCATCATTGTGGACAAGAATTGATCGAAGAACATTGCAGTAAGACTATAACTTGCTCAACGACGACGACGACAACACAGCTAAGGAAGGAAAACGGACGTACAATACTGAAGGCACTCCTTTTGTTTCATGCCGAGGAAGGTGAAAGAAGAGCGAGAACAGGACGAGGGGAAGGCACGGGCTTCTTTAATAGGCCTTGTTGGAGGCGATGCAAATGAGAGTGAGTGGGAGGGAACGAGATCATCTAACATACTGCAATCTATGTAAGAGGGACATATCTTTGCCTGATCACGTTCATCGGCCATCCGACGGTCCAGCGAAATCTGCACGGAAGCCACCCATGTACTCGACACGGCCCAAAACGCGGACCAAACGATATAGCAGTCTGTGACTCGTTGTCCTCGCCGCCGCGCCCTGCTAAGTAAAAAATGGCGCCAAACTGACGGAAAATGGCGCGTGACTGGCTGAAAAGAGCGCGAAGTTGGCAAAAACGGGGCAAGGTCGAAACGACTCGATCGCAGAGGAACTGCTTGCCGCAGGGACGATCTTCTCTACTCACGTAAGTCTCATGTTAATATCCTGCCCTTTGCTGTGAATGGCTTACGGGATTCATCATGATTGCATCGTTGTGTTTCTTGGATTTTTTTTTGATGAAATATGTTTCTTGGATTTTGAAGGTCTCTTTTTCTCATGGATGAAACATTTGGTTGAGATCCTATGGCGATGGATGTAAATCAAAGCAAATCTCAACTCACATCAGTTACACAATGACAATTCAGCGCTACCAATTGTCTACTGTTAGTATGAATTTGACTTCTCAAGGTGTTGTTGGTGCTAGTCTGAACTCTGAACTTTGGAGTTCGGCTTCGTGCCAGCAGCGTGGGGATGAGCCGATAAGAAGGCGGAGGAGAGCAGCTTCCCCGAGATGCTTGCCTACTCTAGTGCCGAGGGAGGTCATGAGCAGCGGCGCAACCGACCGGTGGCCATCTTCACGCGCTCTGCGGCGACGGTAAGTGCCTGGAGCACTCCATCCCTCTGCGGAGGACGGCGGCGATGGAGAAGAGAAATTTCGCTTGCGTGCTCCAGCGCCGGGGAGGCCGCAAGCAGCAAGTCGGGGAGGCTGCGAGCAGCAGCAGCTTTCCACCGGCCATCTTCACCGGCGCTACAGCGGCGGCTGCGGCGTGGAGGCTGGAGCGTTTCTGTGTTTTGTGCTTCCTGAACATGGGCCACATCGAATATATGGGCCGAGGGAAGACGCCTTCAGTGCTCATTTGCTCCGTCTCGTCTGATGGCCGTTGGATTGTGGAGCAACGGCGTAGCAGCTTTCTATGTCCCTCGTACATAGAGACGAGTGTGTTAGAGGAGCTCGTTCCCAGTGGGAGGAGGGGAAGGCCGGGGCCCGGGAGAGAGGAGGGGTTGAGGAACTTGTCTCTTTAAGTTTGAGTCCTTCAACTTAGCATCAGTGTTAACATGACATGTGTAAAGGTCTATTTGGCAGAGCTGTACTTCTAAATTCTCTCGCTCTGCTCCTTGATTTTTTGTGGAGTAATTCTAACTGATTATGGTGGATGATTAGCTAGGGCGAGGAGCATGTGGGAATTAATTCCTAGAGTGATAATTGTTGTGGGTTTTGAACATGGAGCAGTGGAAAACAGTTTTTGAACTCCCACCTCTCATTGTAAATGGAGAAGTGAATCTCGGCTGCCCTACACCTTAGTATATGCGAGATTTAGTTGTTTGGCTAGGAAGAATGATTCTCATGGAAAATCACTTCCAGAGAGGCCAGCAAATAGGCCCCCTAAATGGTTGTTTGGTGCTTGTATGTTTTGAAAGATGACTAACAATCAAGTTGTTTTTTCATTGAGAATAAAAAAAATACTTAAACTCGAGTTGAATGCATAAACCATCCAACTTAGATGATGTAGCTAAGCTCACTTCCTTGTCTCATGTTCCGAATGAAAAATAAAATAATTAAAATAAGCGTGACGAGGAGATAAAATTGCTGTAGTAGTGGAGCATGCAAAGCACGGTGGTACGTGTGAGGGACGTTCATGGGTACATATAGGATGGACGGATGGAGGGACAGCAACGCCGAATTGAAGCAGCCACAGTGCCCGGCCTTAGATAGCGGAGCAGGCCTGAGCTAGCTAGGCGGCCTAGGTGCGTGGTAGCGGCGATCGACGAGCGAGCGCGAGGCCGCGAGTGAATGCGCCAACAACCCAACAAAGAGGAGGTTGCAGAATTGAAGAGGTTGGAGAATTGAAGTGCCACATTGAATTCAACAGACACAGCTAGCGCACGGGCCGACGATGGCCGGCGGCTGGGGGCGAGTCTCGTCACACACCCTGACGCCCCACACCCCTCGATCGATGGCAACGAGACGCCTCGAGCGAGAGAGAGACGGAGATGGAGCCGGGAGGCATTCAAGATGGATTCCCATAGGCGGCAGCGGGCACTGCTGCTGGGGGAGGCCGCGGTGAATGCGCTGCAGTAGTAAACTTGCCAGCCATCACGCACGTCCGCCCGGCCTATCCTACAGAAACTGCAGGCATGGTATGGGTCGGGATGTTTGCCTCTGCCTTGGGCCGTCGCGTCGTGTTCGTGTCTCTGTCAACTATCCGCACTCATGAAACTCTATATTCGCACTCTATCCATCGTATAGCGTACTCTATTCCAATTCTTCCGTACACATCCATTCTATACGACGTAATCTATCCACTGTGGGGTCCACTTATCACTTTATCTAAGTATATCGATGTGTGATTTCTTTACAGCGTACTTTATCCACTGTGGGATCCACTTATCACTTTATCTAAGTATATCGATGTGTGATCTAGTTTTGAAGGATTCATTGAGACGAGCTCCCTCCGCCGTCGCGAGCGCGGGCGCATGGCCCTCCGCCGCCCGACCAGCGAGCGCGGACGCGAGGCCCTCCTCCGCCGCCCGTCTGCCTCGCCGGACCTCGCCCGCCCGTCGCCGGAGCTCGAGGAGGAGCTCGCCAGAGGACCAGAGGAGGGAGCTCGCGTGGCCGCCCGCACGCCGGACCTCGTGCGCACCCTGCCGGCAATGTGCGGTGCAATGGATAAGGAGAGGGGAAAAAGGAAGAGAAAAAAGAAAAAAAAGGAAAAGTAAGCCCCACAGTGGACGGTAGTTGAGATGATCAAACAAAATATAGGTTAGTTGGTATAGAGCAGAGATATAAAATATAGATGGATACGAAAAAATTATAATTAGAATAGAGAATCTTGATGACCAGAATGGATAAAGTACGAATATAGTACGAGTGCGGGTGGTCTCGTGGCCGGCATGTGTGGATGCGGCGACGGACAAGCGTGTGCATTGCCTTGACGGAAACTATCGAGTGCGCTGGGTGCCGTGCGTGTGACGCGTGACATGATCGATCGATGCAGCGCCGCCGGCCGGCCGTTGCGCGGTCAGCCACCATGCTATCCAAGCAACCAACCGGCTGGCCGGGACGACGTAGATTGTGGGTCAGTGCTCATCATCAGTGGGTCGCCGGCCGCAGCGGTAACTGGTAAGGCGCCATCTCGCTGTCGCCAAGTCGCAGGTGGCCTCCGCATGGCGCTTGTCCCCCGGCCGCGCCTGCGCGCGTTCCCTAGCAGTCGCCTCGCCTGCGACTCGATCCAGGCCGGCCATGCATGCTGTGCGCGCCCAGGCGGCCAGGCCGCAACGGCGGCAGGCGCAGGCCGTCCGGAAGTCTGGACCGCAGGAATAATGAAGGATTATACAACGTACTGTATATACTACTGTACGTATGCCTTTTGATTGAGCTAGCGTCACGCAACATGGTCACTGACGACGAGGCGTACATGCCGTGAGAAAGAGAAATATATACGAGGATGTTGCTTGTGCTTGAACCGGCATGTGCTTCCATTCCGTTGGCACGTGCTTACAAAATGTATACAAAAAATAAACGGATTTTGCTCCGGTGGTCCTCTTTTACAGAACTGCGCACATCTCAAAGCACCTAGTTTAATTAATTAAAATTTATTTGGTTTGGATATGGGCTGGGCTGACCCTACCCATGTCCAGCCTAGGCCCGGCCGTTACCTGATCCATAACATTAGTTAGACTATAGACTCCGATATTTCTTCGATCCATGAGATTTATGGTTGCATTACTTATAGCTTCCTTATTCGTAGACAAAGCGGATTTGAAATTGTCTTTCCTTCCGAGGATAACTTGTATCCATGCGCTTTAGATTATTAGCCTAGAGTTCACCACCAGCAGTATAGCCAACCCTACCCTATCACGTCAATCCCACAAG
>CM041640.1:7158398-7172718 GCA_023333625.1 Bothriochloa decipiens | reverse complement strand
GAGGTGAAAATCTCATGTACGGTTCTGTAGAGGGACAGTAAGGATGATTTATCCGTCGACTTTTCCACTATCAACCCCAAAAAACCCAACTCTGTCTTACGTAAAGTTGCCAGAGTACGATTAACCTCTAGATTTAAAATCACGGCTTATATATCTGGTATTGGCCATAATTTACAAGAACATTCTGTAGTATCAGCAAGAGGAGGAAGGGTCAAGGATTTACCCGGTGTGTCCGGCCGTTACCCGATCCATAACATTAGTTAGACTATAGACTCCGATATTTCTTCGATCCATGGTACATCGAGGTGCTCGGGCTCGTTCGCACCGGCGCCGGGCGAGGGGCGGCGACGTCGTCGCAAGGAAGGCTTGGCAGCGGCGGCGCATGGAGGGATCCGGGGCCCACGCCCGTGCCCCAATTTGCGCTGACTGCTGCGCCGCAGGAGCCATCTTCCGCCACTCCTCGTCCTTCGCGTTCCTCTTCTCCAACTGCGACTTTGGGAGGCACCGGAGTGGTGGTGCCGCTGCGCCGTGCAGACGTACTTCCCGGTGCCCTCGAGCACATGTTACCCTCGGATGCAGGTGAAGAGAGGAGGTGGCCTCGCACGAGCGCCGCCGTCGCAATCCTTCTGGTCACCTACGACTACGGCGAAGGGGACTGGTTGCTCGTCGGAGATGACGTGCCGTGGGAGTAAGTATCAAGTCACAACTACTGTCTGTATTGAGGGAGCGACGGCAACAACCCAATCCTACTATTCAGCAAACTTGAAACAACGTTGGTTTCCTTGCAGGGTCTTTGTGAAGTCGGTGAAGCGTTTGCCTAGCCGACGACGTCCACAGGAGCAGCAGCGACGTGTAGTTTCACTACTTGCTAGTAGCAGTATAGTGTACCCACATCCTGCTCCAAAAACCCTGCAGGCCACAGGTTCATGAGTCAAACAGCGAATCGTCGATGCAACTTGATGCTGGGTGGAGCAACAAACTCCTCACAACCATGATACTAGTCTTCAGTTTATTTTTATTTTTTTTTCTCAACTTTTCTTTTCAATTTTTAGCTAGATTTTTGCCTAGAAGAAATGGATTTTAGAAACATCTACCTTACATAGTGAGCATAGGGTAATTTATGGAAAATTGGATCCTGTGGCGGCTCTCAATCTGGTTGATAGTGTAGGACAACTTGAAATGATGTTTGTGGAAATGCCAAGAAGCTTGATACTGAAACGAGATTATCAAAGTAGGCTTCTATGTTCTGTCCTAATATGCCTTAATCAGATTCCCAGCGTGTGGCATTTACATCCATCTCTCCTCGGTTGTTCTATGATAGCATCCGGATGCATTCCCAACCAAATCATTTAGATCACGAAATTTGAATGGCAGCTACGACTCTGAAGAAACCAGTTGCATAAAAAAGAAACACGGAGGCATCTGAACAACGCAGTTGAACACAAACAAGCGTTCATGATGTGCAACTGAACACAAACAAGAGTGGTCCATCAGGTGACCGTCGCCCGTCGCTTATGCCGCCACCGTCCGCCCGGTCTGCCACCGCCATCATCACCATACAACACCGTTGCTGCCGCCCACAGTACAAGACCAGCGCAGAGCGGGGGTTGCCCAAGCAGATCGTCACACATAGCCCTGCACAGCTGCCGCCGTCACCGACTCGATGCCGCCGCTCGCCGCCCACAAACGCCGCAGTCCGCACTACAAGACTGTCGCAGAGCGGGGGGTGCAAGGCGATGGATGGTATCGCCGCCGTCACCGGCGCCGGCCACCTCTCCAGTTCCGCTGTTCCAACGAGAGAAGAAACCATGTGTGTCACTGCGTAGCAACAGATGTTTTGAGATGCGTGCACCTCTCTAAAAGAGGACCACCGGAGCACAATCCAAAACAACAAACTACTTGTATATTCTATTCTATCTAATGAACAAACGATTTGCAGCACGCACATCGATCACATGTCACATGTGGAGCCTGCCTACGTGTTTCGTAGCTGACATTATTCTGACAACACATGGCAACGTCAGGGGACGGCCGGAGATACTCGTACAGTTACTGCGCCTAGTACTATGTACCATGCATGCACGGATGCTACGCTCCCCGTGGAGCCGTGCAAAACGACGACCACGACACGAGATAGAAAGCAGGGAGCCACGCTACCTGTAGCTAGAGCCTGATGGATCGTCTCTGCATGCATGGAATCACAGGCCAGGAGGATGCATGGTACCATACCGGCTATCGATGATGGAAGACGATGGGTCATTGAGAGGTTCAAACTTCCCGTCACCAGCTGTCGTAGGGACACGATTGTCCAACCTGATGATGAGAAATGGGTTTCCAATGTGTATTACGCTTCGTGCACTAAACCACTGATGCTAACCTGTCAATCTATAACAATGAGCCAGCAAAACATACGGCCACCACCATGGAGCCATCCAGGCTCTGGATCAGCAACAGAGCCTAAACCCAAGGCCGAGGTGCCTGCGGTGAGCTTTTCTGCCAGCTGCTGCTGTCGGTAGCGCCAGCAGCCAGCAGCCAGCAGCCAAGCAATAAAACGGCAACAGAAATCGGATTCAATGGCATACTGCAACCAGATTGACCTTGTTACAGCCTACCAAGGACCAGTAACCGTAAACCGACATATGAGACGCCACATACCGACCCGAGATTCAGGTCCAGTCAATCACTTGGTTTAAACGATGTCCATTACATAGTCGACAATCTGATAGGCAGGCGGTTTTAGCAGCCTGAGTGCAATCAGAATATACACAGTTGCTTGCAGGTCTTATTTACAAGAGGCATGGGCAGGGCATTAGTATTAGTAGGGAAACAAGGGCAAGGCGACCGACTGCGGTGAGCTGTGCTGTTGCACCATCCATCTAGAGCAGCCCGAAGGTGTTCTCACCACTGTAAGTCATATAGAGGAACCCATCCTCGTCCTTGTTCTCTTCATAGATTGAAGACATCAGAGCAGCTGCACAAGTAAACAGGAAAGCAAAATCAAGTGAGAATACGGATCATGTGGCCAACTGCTCAATGGAGAGTTCTAGGAAGCAAAATAAAAGTCGTAAGAATGTTGTCGCTCTCTTGTTTTCCAGACCTGTTGGCGGAAGGGTGTTCTTCACAAAGATGAAGATAGCCTTCTCAGCACTGAGCTTGATTCTCTTCCTAACGACATACACGAATTGTCCAACTGTAAGATCAGCAGGGACGAGGTACCTGCAAAGTGATGGCCATCA
This sequence comes from Bothriochloa decipiens, assembly GCA_023333625.1. Taxonomy (NCBI): domain Eukaryota; kingdom Viridiplantae; phylum Streptophyta; class Magnoliopsida; order Poales; family Poaceae; genus Bothriochloa; species Bothriochloa decipiens. The sequence goes on along the minus strand of CM041640.1, from coordinate 7,169,482 downwards.
GAAAATCAGAACAGCTTACTGCTTACTATGACTGCCACAGCACATAACACGATGATGTGTGCAATATTACTTTAATGCAGTAGCATTTCTTCTGATGAAAATGGTACTGGGACCCCTTTTTAATCACCAAAAAAAAAAAACTAAAACAACCAATATTTTGAGGACCACAAAGAATGGAAACCAAGTAAATATACTCAACAAGTCTGTTTATTAGGAATAATGTCCAATTGTTGCAATTATCAAACAATTTCTATTGCACCATAGATAGTGATATAGTAATCGGAACAACATGTATATATTGTGCATAAACGACCACAATGCAATACTGTTGCACATTTATATCATGGCAGCCCATAAGCAAAATGGATGGCACCAACTATCATCAATTACCAGGAAAACTGAAATCTCACTAGCATTAACTCAAAAACATTTAAAGACGAACATATCTGTATAGCAGTTAAACATTTAAAGATGAACATATCAGAATGGCAGTTATGATTAACAAGTTGAGAACTGACTTTTTCTTGTCGATGTCAGGAATATCACTCCTCTCAGCCTTCTCAACAATCACCTGCATTACATATATTATATTGTCATAAATTTGATCAAAGCAATCATGAGCAAAGAAGCAACGCATACAGGAGGTAGAAGCTTACTGGAATTCTGTCAGGGTACTTCTCTCTGATCCGGTTAGCCTCAGACTGCCTCTTCTCTACAAGACAAGGAATGGCAGGTTAAGGGTTCAGTTAGGAATCTTAATCTGAATAAAAAACTAAATTGTCTTGCAGGGAAATGATAGAGGCTGTAGCTAACTGAGAACATGTTGGAAATCATAGCTGGGACATAATATCGTCTTTGTGCAAAGACAACTCTAACTAACAGAGTAACGAAGACATAAAATGATATCAAGCACATATTTTATTTTTACTGCCTCTTACATAAGGAAAAGAAGAAAAACTATCAATTGACGGTAACCAGCTCAACCAACCATGTCAATTCAACAATGAAAGATAAGTAGTAATAAATGTAAAAGTTCAAATAGGAAACAGTAACAACTTAGGACAAAAAAAGCACAATAAAATGTCACGGCCCTGTAATCAAGGGTATGACCACATTGTTAACAATAGCAACCTTTCAATACCAAATACAGTTGTAAAAGGACAATTGCAGCTTCCCATGAAAAGAGCATTTTACAGCTGCCCAAAGTCTTGGAAGGTACAAAATTCTTGTGAGTCAAATGTATCATGTGACTCATATAGTAATTAGTAAACAAATCTCAAAAATATGATCCTCCAGACAAGGAACCAATTCAGAAAAATCTCACATGACAAACCCAATGATTAGTTTATATTTTCATAATATCACTGTCTAACATAAACTTGATGAATGGCAGAACACTAAGTCAAAGAACATAATTGCAGTCACGTATTACTACCCAATCAACACCAGCAACATAATCCCACGATAATCGCAACCTGCTTAACAATTTTGGCACAAGATATGTACACTTTGACCGGCAGTTGCTAGCTTTTGACAAGGAGCTTTCCCATAAGTAAGTCAAAGCAAATCACATAAGGAAACTCCACCTATCACGATTGCTAACAAATCTATGCAACAAGTGCAACTAGATGGATAAATGCTCCTTTCCTTAGTACTACCAATCCGCAAAATTATTATACCCTACTAAATTTGTATTACAGTCAACCATCCAAACCACAATATACAAGCAGCAGATATCAACGGTTTTCTACAGAATCACAAAACCTAAAGTTTGGGCATGGGAGCATTATACGAACCGAGGGGGTGCTCCAGCTTGAACGAGCTCGTCTTGGCCATCACGCTCCTTCCTGCCTGCAGGCACCAACCAATCTTTCAATCAAATCACCGACGACAAAACCGCACAGCAATCGAGCCGATCAAGCAGCTAAAACCAAGAGCCAATCGAGTAAACCTGACCGGTTAGATCGAACCGCAACGGGGGATGCAAACGAATCGACGGAGGCGGCGAACTGCTCCTGGCCCTAGAGTTCACCCAGACCAAACAGACAGCAGATCGATTAGAAGAAGCCCCCCGATCGCCGGAAACCCGGGCCGATTGATGGAAGAGCGGAGGAGAAACGCACGGGACTCACCGGATTTGGGTGGATAGGGTTGGTGCCTTGGTGGGGGCGAGGGTTTCTTCGTCTTCCAAGCAAGCGGCGGTGGGTGGGGAAAGAGGTGGGGGGGATCGGGGTTGCTTATGTAAAGGCCCACGCGCGCACGAAACGTAACGCCCAGGAAACTTGATTGGGAAAACACGAAACAGGCACGGCTGCGTTCGCGTAGGAAAACAACCCAAGTCATGATGATGATCCAATAATGCAAGTTACTACCCGATCAAAGAGGATACCGCATTAGGCAATGGTATCCTCGTTGATAAATTCCTTTGCATATATTACGTATACAAATTCATAACTGCTACGGCAATAACCGAGAATCTTTAAGACTTGGTACACTGGCTACCCTAGTTTTATTTCCCTCTGTAAACATTTGGCTTTCAATAAAAGCTGATGAAACTCGTTTAAAAAAATAACCGAGAATCTTCACATGTTACGTACAAATTCATAGATGGGATCCTCATTGATGAATTTTTACACATTACTAGTTATCTATTCTATAATAATAATGTAAATATAAATATAGTCACAATTATCCTTTTTTCTTTATTATTAGGAAGACAAGAATGATCTTCTAATCTCTCATCTCGCACTTTAACTCTGTTCCAAGTCAAAATTATCTACTTTTGGCGATATTTGTAGAAAAAAATTACCAACATCTATAATACAAAAATTAGTTTCGTTATTTTTTCGTCACACATGTCATAATGTTGCATATATTTGCACTTGTCTTTATACCAAAATCCAGTCAATTTTTGAGCAAGGTTCTTCTGCGGTGGATTTGCACACGATATCGATGATCATATATACATAATATTGAAATGATGAGTGGTTCCCCTCCATCTGTCGTTGCCATCCCCTATCTGTGTGTTGGGTGGAAGTGGAGATGGCCAAATTGGTCCCAACAAAGGTTTTCTCTTTGTTCACACCAAAAGCCATTCAATCCATACCCCTTAATAGATGCTTTAAAGATTGCTATTAGATGACATGGATGTTGATGTTATGATCCAAAAAATAATAATAAACTTCCAATAACATGTTCTTAACCCTTGATCACTTGTGAACAATGTCAATAATATAATATTTGGTTACTGAGCTCCACCCAAAAGGGTCCAAATGTGCACCTACTTAAATTTTGTATAATTGAGTGACTGTATACATCCTTAGTTGCTACAATGACCGAAATGTATGCATCCATTGAATTATATAAATATGTAAGTTGGTGAACACCTAAGATTTGAACCTTGTTGGTGCAAAGAGTTCTTCAATGGTTAATTGCTTCGTCTAAAAAACCTTAAAATGACATTGAAATGTATCTTATTTGAGTTAAAATTGTATAAACATGAGTTTCATTGGACTTATTGCTAGCTTCTTGAACTCCGCCTGTCTCGAGGTGATGACCGCTTGAACATGGCTTGATGGACATAGGATCACCCAACTGTTGAATCAAAATAGAAATAAAAAAAAAAGTTGGATCAAAGCAATCTTTAGCAAGAGATATTTCATATCCCTCCATGAGGTGGAGACCCCTTTTATGTACTCCTTTATCTAGTTCGAGTATGAATTTGATTATCAATTGTTATATAATAATGTGATAGATTATATTTTTATATTATTATTCATTCTGTGGATTTTTTCTTCGTGAAAAATTTGAGGACGTTTCAGTTAAAAATATAAACTATGGCTAAGTTTGCAGAGCCCGCTCAAGGCCTTAGTAGAAAAATAATGCACACTATGAACTTTCTTTTACTTAACCATATATTATCCTAAAACACAGAAAGTCACTTCCCCAAAAAAAGATGGATTGTTTCATTTTTATAACAAAAAAAAAACACAAGACATGTCTTCTATTTTCTTCTTAATACTTAAATTATCTCTAGTTAATGGCTTATTTTTAGAGAGTAACCACAGTTGAAAAAAGGACTCCAAGAGGTAGTTTTACTTTCCAAAGCACCGAGAGGTTGCACCCCCTAAAATTTAAGATTCTACATAGAGATTTATAGGAATATACAAACCGCTAGAACTAAATTGCGAAAAGTGGCATCTTCCTATATAGCTATTAAAAACAGATAGTTAAGGCTAACCGAACGACCTTTAACCATAAGTTCATGAACCTTGCACCCGCACATCTGCTCAACGCACATTTTTGAGGTTGGTACCTCCCCCAAAGGCAACTACCCTACTATTATTTATTGTACTGCTTTCTCATTTAATTTACGCCGTAGCGTGTATTTCGCTAGGTCCGGGGAATGCTCATATTTTTTGGTAAAGAAAAATATACCAGAGCGGAGTTCAAGGTGCAAGAAACAGAAGCAGGCTCGGGCTGGGAGAAAGGAACCAGAGGCCCGTAATTCCTTATCAGCGCCAAGAACTGTTGGCCGGTTTTCATACAGAACCAGGCCACTTTGGACCACACTGTTCTGTCGTGGTGTCTACGAAACGGGCCGGCCCAATTTGATTGGAATTCAGCAGTGTCGGTCGACGCACGAGGCCCATCATGGATGTGCGCGGCGATCGTAGTCGTAAGCAGGGAATTAATGGATACGACGATCTGGTTCGAAATCCTATCCTGTCCTGTCCCATCTGCTTTTCAAATCTGATCTCCATCGTATCTCTCGACCACTCGGACGTGTACGGTGTAACGACTAGCACCTGGTGAGAAGTAGGCATATAGCTTGATTCTGTTCTCCGATGATAACTACTCCCTACATTTTAAATTACAGTTTATTTTAATTTTTTTATTTATATAAAAATAGATCGAACCCCAGAGGAGGAGCAGCTTCCCCAATGATAGTGGCGACGTCAAGCAAATGATGCCTTGTGTGTTTGCAAAGTGTGTGTGCTTTCAAAAGGAGCACGCCACCCTCCAGGTTTGGGCCCTAATAAATCAGGGCGTCCGTGCTAAGAATTACGATGTGGTATTAAAGTACCTTATTAATTCTCTACCATATGGAACAGACATACTGGCTAGCTTTCTCCACGTGCCAGCCCGTTCTGTTCCGGCCCGTTTCCGATCCGCTCGGCCCATCAACGATCAGATTGGCTCCCAAAGCATATACGATCTCTATACGCGTGGCAGACTACATTTCACTTAACGTACGTACGTGACGCTGACACCGCCCACGGTGACCACGTCGCCGGCGCACCTCGGCACGAGCGACACCACGATCGTCTTGTCCCCATCAGCTCCGATTTCGTCCAGCAAGTCGGTGATGCCAAACCTCGCCGTCGTCTTCACCGAGCCTCCCTCCTTCTGCTGCTGGGTCACGTGCGGCGTGAGCGCGAAGCTCCCCGCGCACTCGGCCACCGCCGTGCCGCTGCCGTCCCCGGCGGCGCACTGGTTCACGAAGACGTCGAACTTGACGTACCTCATATGATCCGCGACCTGTATCCCGTCAACGATCAGCACCTCCTCCTCCTCGTCCTTCTCCTTCTGGCTCCTGGAGACCCTGGGCCTCGTCACGGCCACCCGGACGGTCTTGTCCAGCTTCACCGGGAACACCACGCCGCCCGTGGCGGGCACCGGCGTCCCAGCCGTCTTTCCCGGCCTGGCGTCCAGCCACGGCAGGCCGACGTCCTGGTACGCGTAGCTCAGCGCGGCCGGGTCGAGGCAGTCGCGGACGCGGGCGCGCACGAGCCGCGCCTCCTCGTCGTAGAAGTGGAAGCTGGCGTCCAGCCAGTCGGCGTCGGCGAAGTCGGTGTTGCGCCGCGGGCTGAGGCCGCGCCACACGTGCCACAGCCGGTCGATGTTGGCGTGGTGCGCGAAGAACACCGGGTCCCGCGCCGCCGAGTAGAAGTTGCCCATGTTCTCGATGGTGCCCGCGCCCGGGTCCGCCGCGTCGCCCGCGCGGTACGGCTGCCCAAAGAACAGCTCCCTCTTCTTCGCACCCGAGACCATCTGACGATACATGAACTTTAGGTTCTGGTCGACCTGCTGATCCCTCGGCATGTTGGGGTCGGTGTCACTGAAGTCGAGGTCGAGAAACGACGGTGGCTGATGCGCGGCGTCGCGTCTCTCGTCGTACAGCGGCGAGAACTCGCTGGTGTAGATCGCCGGCAGAGTCATGCCGCCCGGCGCGTCCCAGTTCCAGAACGGCAGCGCGAAGGAGTCGTCGCCGATGAGCTTGCCGAGGATCCTCTCATGGAAGTACAAGTAAAGCCTGTGCCACGGAAAGAAGAGCCAGCAGTTGTGGATCTGCAAGTCCAGGTCGTCCGGGAACCCGGCCTCCTGCCCGTACGCGCCGTTGCAGTAGGCGCAGTGCACGTGCGCCTGCTGCACGAAGCTGCGCGGGTCATCGTCGGGCAGCGCCTTCATGAGCGCCACGGCTCTCTCGTACTTGGCCACGTACGCGCTGTCCACCAGGTGCGCCGCCGGGCGCACGCGGAGCGGCGACGACGCGCGCGGCGGCTGGAAGTCGATGGCCGCCAGGCCGGCGCGGTACGTCATGCAGCAGGACGGGTCCGCTGCCGTCGCGGGCACGTCAGGCGTCCGGCAGTTCTGGAGGTCCGGGGCCTGGACGGGCGCCGCGAGCGCGCTGCGGTGCGTCGTCGCGAGCTGGGCGGCCGCGGCCGCCGCCGATCCGCCCAGGCCGAGGAGCACGTCGCGGCGGTCGACGACACCGTGGTCGCCCCCCGTGGCCTTGCAGGAGAGGCGCGGCGGCCGTGGTTTCGTCGTCGCGTTCTTGGTGCGGATAGCGGGAACTCTTCGGCGCACGAGTGCTTGGAGGCTGCATGGCGTGCGAGTCCGTGCACTGCTTGGTGGCACTGCCACGTTGGTGCTCTCCATGTATGCTTCTGTTAACGAACCGCCTGTGTGGCGTGCACAGAGCTGGGGTATGGCGCTATATATAGATCCTGCGGGAACGTGTACACTGCAGTAACAGAGTGCTGATTGGTTGGTTGGGCTGCTGCTCGTCTACGCTCGATGCACGATGCTTGAGCTGGACTGAGCCTTATTGGGATGTTATCCGATTCACTTGAATCCACGTGTGAATGACTACATTCAAATAAGGCTCTAGGAATGACTTGTATTTGGGTCGAAAGTTTGGTCGCTGGCACTCAGGCGTCTAGAGTTTTGTATTTTCAATTCTCCATGTATGCTCAGATTCTAAGAGTGTCCCAGTTGGTCGAGATGCACACGGCAACTATGTGCACGGTGGCGTTGAAGCCATGTGAAATCGATATCGACGGATCAGCAGCACTTGGGTTAGCATTCAGCAGCTACACAACAATCTACCACAGTACCGCTCTTTTGGGAATCTACAGTACCAAATGTGCAGGACATGTGTTGCAAATCTATACATGCCCACGATTGCACTCTAGAAACCATGCATTCTCACTGAACGTTTTTTCCTCCTTAAGCAAACGCACCGGATCAGAGCAGCAAGTCAGCAACCACTACTCACAATAAATCTTGTGGGCCGCTAATTAATGAGTATATATATTTTTCAGCGTCAATAGAGTGACGACAAGCTCAGAAAATTGCACAGGCCGCACAACAAAGACATTCAAGTTCACATATCACAGGACATATTCATCGATCGTCAATCGAGAGAAAGAGATTCAAAGCTAGCTAGGTTCATAAGTTCCTTTGTCCTCCACCCACCATATACGTGTGGTGAGCCTTGCTCGTCCAGCTTCCTAGTAGTCTTTGAAGTGGATCATTTTTCTTTTTAAAGATCCGGTTACCTGGCATTATATAAATAAGGAGGAGAAGATATAGTTCACAACATGATGCGCCGAGTGACGCGCTCCCATGCAGCAGACTGCTACATGGGGTTAATAATACAAACAACTAATTACTCACTAAATTATTAGCTACTAGTATGGGTCTCACCGCCCTTCGATCAGCACTAGCCCACCAAGAGCGGTCGTCTCTGGTCACAGCATGCCCCTCCATTGTCGACGATCGACACAGGTCTTCAATTTCCTGGTGCCATGTTTTGATGGTAAGATGCATTGATCCAATCTGCTGCTTCCTCTGCATCTGCATATCTAAGGGGTTTCCATCTCTGTTGTTCCAATCTCAGCTGCAATGGCCACGAGTGCCCTGAAAAGCTCCTTGTTGTCCAAACGGGTTGCTGCTCTGATGGCCTTAATCGAGGTCGTTCCCGTGACTGTCGACATAGGCTGTGATTGCTGCATCCGGTGCCATCGACTGTGCGTCAATGAAGGATAGCTGACGCCTTAGCTAGTGCTGGGCACGCTCAGCTACTGAAACTGAGGACGGCCGGGCTGCCAGACGCTTGCTAGAGCGTGTGGCACTAGTAGGAGACTTCCTTCGGCCTCTTCTGCTGATAGGAGGGGGCAGGGGAGGCGAGTCTGGCCTCGGTAGGATCGGAGCAGGGGCGGGTTTGAACATCCTCGCGCGCGCAGAAGGCAGCACAAGCATCACCTGGCCCCTCGGCAGTCTCATCATCCGAAGTGCACTGATTTGTGGCGTCCTGGATGGCTGGGTCATCCGCGTCCGAGACATCCCCGGTGCCAAGGGCGAAACCTTGGTCGAGGACGACCCGATCAGAGATGTCAGCCATCAGGCTTTCAGGCCGCCGCTCTGGATTGTCCATCTGCACTCCCGGCGAAGCGGATCACTTGAAGCGTGCGTGCGTCAACATGGTCTACGCGTGCTGGGCTAAGCTTTGGGCTGCTTAGCCTGACAGATCGATTGATGCTTGGACTGATTCCCTTCCATGGGCAGGTCCGTTTCGGATATTTCAAACAGATGTGCGTGTGTAGGATAGGATGGGCTGTTGAAAACTCTTACGCGCGGATGGTCTATGACTTTGGTAAATCGGTAGTTTAGCCGTTTATTAGTCCTGCTCCTTGTTGGTAGGTAGGGTGTGTGTGGTTAAGATGGGGGGAATCGCCGAGAACGTCATGGTGCCTCGCTTTGAAAAGATGCAGTGAACGTACTACTGTTCTTTTTTCTTTTCTCGATCTATCTATCTATCAACCACTTCAATATGACGTCACGGGGATGTCAGGCAGGGCTTTCCAACAGCTAGCTCTGTGACTGTAGGTCCGCGTCCTGGTGCGTCGCCGCGAGCCCAGCCACGGACTCCACCCAAGTACGTGAGCGTGGCCACGCCCAGCAGCCCGAGGAGCACGTCGCGGCGCACGACGCCGCGCCGTGGTCGCCCATGCCCTGCTTCTGATTGCCCGCCTTGCAGGACAGAAGGAGATCGAATTGAATCAATCGTTGGCACTCGATCAGGCTCGTGCAGATGAGACACTCCTGCATGCATGCAGCCGATTTATTTATAATTGAAAACGGATCAGCAACTAGCACGCTGGTACTCATCAAAGTTTTACTAGTGTGCCACTTGGGAATTGGGATGAAAACAGAACAGTAGTAACCCGTACTACCTACGACCGGTGTGCCACGTACTCCATGGCTAGCTTGGCGTGCGCAGCAGAGCGTTCAACTGTTCAATATGCTGTCCTTGTCGTGACGCACATGCCTCTTGTATGGTTCTCATATCGATAGTAATAAAATATCTTTTTATTTAAATTTATTAATTAGGTTTAATCCAATATTATAAATAAATCAAATAAATTATAAGATCCGTTGCTCTTGGCTTGTTAGTTGATCCGTGGAGACGTATGGAGAAGAGGCGAGACGGGGGTAGGGGGAGGAGTTATATACCAACTAAAATCTATATTTTATATCTTTCTTTTAAATTTGATGATTCTGTAACCCAACTATACAAAAATGATTATGGAACATCACTCTTGGCTCTAAGGAACCAAAAGAGAAGGCGGTAACTTGATAGATACATATCAATGAATGACCACCGAAACTAATTACACTTGTCAACTGAGTTACATTCTACTCTGATTTTGAACCATATTTATTTGCTACCTAATGTAAATTGGCAAGCCTAGCATGTGAGAGTATATTCGGTAGCGAGCTATAGAATAAGTTGTTGTATAGCGACTTCTGTTTATAACAATATAATATAATGATTGCAAATACATATTTACGACAGTTGTGTTACTATAATACATGGGGATATTTACCAAAATGTTATAGTAAATCACATAGTGAGGAGTTACTATAATCTCGTAAATTAATATAGTAATTATCCTGGCTACAAAAAAAGTTATTATATAGTAAACATATTTTAATACCATTATACATAATATATGCAAGATTATTTTTAATATTTGTAATATAATATTTTTATAGCCTTCTTTTTATCTTGCTAGTATTTTAATACATGAAGGGCGGCCTTGGTGCAAGCGGTAGAACTTTACCGTATGTGACCAAGAGATTCAGGTTCAAGCCACAACCTCTACACATCTGTACGGGAAATGCTGCTAGCTATTTTTCCTTCCCTAGACCCAGCAGTGCGGGAGCCTATGGCACTGGGTACGCCCTTTAGTATTTTAATATATGCAATACCATATATTTAAGTCTTGCCATTATCAATACAATCTTTTTATATTTTTTTTGTTTGGCCAAAGCACGGTAACTGACGTGATTATTTCAAATTATTACAAAGTTAAATAAAAAAGCTCCAGTGAGCATCGCGGGAGCCCCATTGGTATGGTGGTGACCGCATTGTTATTTATTGGTGGAGAGTGGAGACTAAGCTAGGTTCGAATTCTCATCGCATCTGTGTTTTTGGTCTTTTCGCCTATGCATGTTGGTTCAGCTGTTTTGGGCCGCGGCCCATGGTCTTTTGCGCAGGAATTAAAAAAAATATATATAGACAAACCTGGCTCTGGTGGGCACGGAAACGGAATTTATTTAAAAAAAATCGGGACGCTGTGGCGGACAGAAGCACATTAGCGGATAGAAATTATGTGGGAAATTTTGGCTTTTAATTATTATATAGGTAAAGATAAGTCAGCGCCTGCGTTAGTCCGGTTTGAATACCAACAGCTTCTTCCATCAATTGATCTCGACCCTTCGTATTTGCCGAC
>CM041640.1:7110227-7153398 GCA_023333625.1 Bothriochloa decipiens | reverse complement strand
GCCCCGCCGCTCCTCCGCGCCCCGCCGCCCGCCCGCGCCGCTCGTCCACGCCGTTCCGTTCGTCCGAGGTAATCTTCCGTGCTCGCCGCCTGCCTGCGCCGCTCCAACGACCTTCCGTTCCGTTCGTCCACGCCGTCGTCCTCGCGCGTTGCCGGAGGAGAAGGTAAAGCCCCTGGGTTGTCGGCCTTCGTGTCGATGTGTCGTTGACGGCCTTCGTGCCAGAATTATGGTTATGTGGGCTTTCGTGCCCCCAAATGTGGACGTCGGCCATCGTGCCGGCTTTTTCTTGCAGGTTTTGGAAACCTCCCCGTGTAGGGGAGGTTCTACCGAAATTTTTTACTAATAGCGATGTTTTTGTTGTTTTGCAGAGCAGGACATGTCGGAGGGGACCCGGAGCACCTTTGTATCGCCACGCTAGGTATAAATCACCTCTCTGTCTTATAGTTGTTGTAAGTAGATCGCGTAACCGAGTTAGGCGTCTCCCGTCCGAAAGGGATACATGGTCATTGGTATGTGGATCAGTGCATATCTGTGACGGTATCTCTTTCGAATTGTCCACGTTTTTTGGACAGCCCGAGGATGCGTATACAGATGGGTTAGCTTCGATGTTCCACCCCCGTCCGAGTCGGAGTTTCGGCAGCACATCCCCGTTGTTCTCTGGATACACACTCTCCCTGTCGGGACGTGTATCGGGAGAACAGTGGGGAGGTGCTGCTGAAACTCCGTCTCGGACGGTTGCGGAGCATGGAAGCTAACCTCATCTATGCATCCTCAGGTGGGATTAGAACCTATCCTTCACCTATTAGATGGTAGGAACGCCTTGTAGATGCAGATGATGCTTTTGTTACTCGCTTACATTGGCGCATGACAGAGGATGGCTGACTGTGAGTGGATGTACACGGGCTTCGCAAGTAAGAGCCCAGAATGGGTTAGGGGGACGGATAACTTCTTGAAGGAAGCATTTGGCCCAGCTGTTGCTAAAGGGTCGGTTCGGATGCCGTGTCCCTGCACCAAATGCAAGAACCAGAAAAAGAAAGACTACAATCATATGTACAAAGATATTTTCAACAATGGATACGTTCCAAACTATACCCGTTGGATCTACCATGATGAACGCCATCGTATTAGGGGGGAGGAGGTGAGACCCCTCCTCGAGGGGTTTGATGCAGATGCCGGGATGACAGAGTTGCTGGCAGACGTACACGAAGAGCGGTTCGCTCAAGGAATGGAGGTGGATGAAGAAGATCCAGAGGAGACCACAATGGCGTACTACACCATGATGGAGGCGGCAAAGCAGCCCCTTCACGAGAACACTATGGTGTCACGACTGGATGCCATTTCATGCCTAATAGCATTGAAGTCACAACTAGGCATTAGTCGAGAAGGTTTTGATCTCGTGTTGGCAACTGTTGGGACACTGCTTCCGAATGTTCACTTCCTACCGAAGAACACGTACGAGTCACAGAAGCTCCTTTGTGCACTCAAGATGCCGTATGAAGCGATCAAAGCTTATAAGAATGGGTGCGTCATGTTCAGGGGAGACCACGAAACAGCAACACACTGTCCAAAGTGCAAAGCCTCTAGGTACGTGGAGGTAGAAGGCAGTGATGGCAGTAAGAAGCAGTCTAAGATCCCCGAGATGGTCATACGACACCTTCCTGTCATACCGAGGCTCCAACGGCTGTACATGACAGAGGAGTCCACGAAACAAATGACGTGGCACAAGAAGGGCAAATGATACAGTGACAAGATGCAGCACCCAACGGATGGTGATGCATGGAAGCACTTCGATGATATGAATCCTGACAAGGCTGCGGAGGCTCGGAATGTACGCGTAGCGATGGCTACAGATGGGTTCAACCTGTTCGGAATGATGGCGGCCCCATACACTTGTTGGCCCGTGTTCGTGATCCCCCTCAATCTTTCCCCCGGCGTCATGTTCGAACCCAAGAACGTGTTCTTGACGCTGATAATACCTGGACACCCGGGCAACAATATGGGTGTGTTCATGGAGCCAGTGTGGGATGAATTGGAACGTGCTTGGGAAGAGGGGGTACTGACGTACGACCGAGCTACAAATACAAACTTCACAATGCATGTGTGGTACCAGTACTCAATGCATGACTTCTTGGCGTATGGCTTATTCAGCGCATGGTCTGTTCATGAGAAGTTCCCTTGCCCAACATGCAAGGCAGATGTGATGTTCACCTGGTTGGCCAAGGGTGGCAAGTATTCTTCTTTCGACAAACATCGTCAATTCCTGGCTGAGGACCATGAACTGAGATGAGATGAAAAGCACTTCACGAAAGGTGTTAAAGTCACCGATCACATCCCTCGGGATAAGAGCCCTGCCGACATCCTTGCCCAGATAGAGGCTCTCCAAATTGATGAAAAGAAGGGTGGTTTTAAAGGATATGGTACCGACCACATGTGGACTCATATATTGGGCTTGACTAGGCTCCCCTACTACAAGCATCTTCTTCTTCCACACAACATCGATGTAATGCACACAGAAAAGAATGTCACCGAGGCACTTTGGGCAACACTCATGGACATTGGCAAGAAGTCAAAGGACAACGTTAAGGCTAGACTCGACATTGAAATGATTTGTGATAGACCAAATCTAGTGATGAAGACCCCTGCGGATAGCAAGAAATGGAAAAAGGGGCCGGCCGATTACATCCTAAAAAGGGGAGATAGGAAGGAAGTACTAAAGTGGATCAAGACGTTAAAGTTCCCTGATGGGTATGCGGCGAATCTGAGTAGGGGAGTGAACTTGCTGACTATGGAGGTCTTAGGGATGAAGAGTCATGACTTCCACGTATGGATTGAGCGGATCCTTCCTGCGATGACACGGGGATACCTCCCCGAGCCAGTGTGGCACGTCCTAGCAGAGTTGAGCTTTTTTCTTCCGCTAGCTTTGTGTCAAGGAGTTATCTCGGGACGTTTGTCTTGAACTGGAGAAGGCTGCACCTTTGTTGCTCTGCAAGTTAGAGATGATATTTCCACCCGGCTTCTTCCTGTCCATGCAGCATCTGATTTTGCACCTACCGAGCAAGGCACGTTTGGGAGGGCCCGTGCAACACTGTTTGTGCTATCCAATCGAGAGGTGTCTAAAGCTTCTTCGAAAAAAGTATAGAAATAAAGCCAAAATTGAGGCTTCCGTGGTAGAGGCATTCGTTCTGGAGGAGGTGTCGACATTCACACAGGCGTACTATACTGAGAAACTTCACAAACCGCACGATCCAACCCCTCGTTACAACATCGACGAGAATACATCAAACCTTAGCCTTTTCAGAGGTGATCTCGGAAGAGGAGGCATAGGGCCCAACAAGAACTTGCAGCATGATGAGTGGCACACTATCATGATCTGCTTATTATTGAACCTTGAGGAATGCATTCCTTATCATAAGTAAGTTCTCGATGAGCTTGTTACATATGCCACTATCCTCCACCTATCGATCCGACCCCCCTTGTCTTTTGTTTCTCCAGGGAATATATTAATGAACACTGGAGAGGCAGTATAGATCCTACCAAGCAAGAAGAATACCATCTTCTCAGAAATGGTGTGCCCAGTTTCGTCAGTTGGTTCTGTACAAAGGTACCATCCAACTAACCTCGTTCCGATTTTGAGATTCCACTTTGCTCCTAGGAGCGAGTAATGTAACGACGTCCCTGTCCTAACCTTGCAGGCCCTTTATGATGCGGAAATGAGTGATGAATTAAGAAACGCGGGCAAAGGCTTCAACCGAAGGGTCAGGTCATTCAACGTTTATGATGTGAATGGCTATCGCTTTCGCACGAGAACTTACGAAGAGAAACGGGGCAACCTAAAAACCACGTGCAGCGGAGTTCGTACGCCCGGCTCGGATGGGAAGGACTATTACAGCATAATCGAAGAGATATTGGAGCTTGACTTTGGACCAGACCTAGGTTGTAAGCCAGTGGTATTCAAATGCCATTGGTTCGATCCTAATGTCACGAAAAAGGACCTTACGATTAGGCAAGTTGAAATTCGACAGGATTCCAAATATGAAGAAGATGATGTCTATATTGTGGCTAACTGAGACACCACACAAGTTTATTACCTCCCATGGGCGTGCCAAAAAGACAAGAATCTTGCGGGTTGGAGCCTTATGCAATTGGTATCGCGGCACGGTAAAGAGGTTGTCCCAAACGAGGATGATTACAACTTTGACCCAACAACAGATGAGTTCTATCAACCTGAGGGGCTAGAAGGTAGTTTGGAGATAGACATTCTTTCATTGATGGGTATAGAAGTAAACAACGACATCAATGAGGACGAGGGTGATGAGGTGCACGATGCCGAGGACTTACGAATCCTTGATGAGTGGCAAATGAAGCGCCTGATGAGAGAGCACGATGACAATGGAGAGCCTGATGACGATGGAGATGACGATGACGATGGAGATGAAGCCCGACACTTAAGAGAGCTCGACAATTTTGATAGTGATGACGACAGTAGTGATGACGAGTACACGCCAGCCATATTGCCGTTTGCGGAGATAATTTCTAATTCATGTAATACTATAGTGTTAATATTATTACCTTGCAATTATGTTTCTTTATAAGTACTTGTCATTTATTTATGCTAACTACTTCAATCTTTGTCATTGCAGGCACTCGATATGATGCCGAGCGGAAGGCGGCTACAGCGAACAGGGATCCACTCGTGGTACATGGTCACCAACGCGGAGCCCGTGGCCGCCGCCGCTGAGGACGAGGCGGTCGTCGGTGAGGAGCTTGACGTGGAGAGGAGCACCCATCATTGCATGTCGTCGAGGAGGCTGTTCCAGGACGCCCAGCAGGGGATGACGACGACGATCGGTGACGGTGACGATGACGGTGACAGTGACGGTGACGACGACGACCTCTGCGGAGACGATAGGGATGACGAGCATACACCAGACGCCTCGACTTCCTCAGCTTCGAGCAAGCCCTACGTGCATGGGGCCTCGTCGCTCCTTGACCCACCGCTCCTCAGCCGTCGCGTGGTGATTCGACCTATGGGCAAGATGTAAGTAACCATTGTTGATTTCACTTGTTGTTCATATGACATGTTGAAATTTGAACTACAGACTAACAATTGTTGTTAATGACTCGTGCAGGGGCTGGGAAAAGGTGACTGACAGGAAGAGTTCATGCCATGTCAATGGCATCCAGGGCCTCCTGATTAGAAAGCACTACCCTGGCTTGGTCACCATCGAGGGTAAGCGGATCATGCCCAACAAATGGGACCACTTCTACAAGGTCAAGGACGAGCATGGCGAAGTCCTTGCTCACAAGATCAAGAGGGAGTTCTGGGTGAGTCTTTGCATCGCAACGCATATCTCAATACTACGCATTCGTTGAACTTTCTTCAAACAATGAAATGATGTTTGATGTCTGTGTGTAGTTGTACTTCAAGTTGGAGGAGGGGCAGGACGAGCAGCGGGCGGCGCGGCAGCAGGAGGCGGTCTGCCACAACCGTCTCAAGGACATGTACCACGAGGCGCGTCTCCAGGCCGTCATCAGCTACTACGCCAACGTGGAGCTCAAGGTGGTAAAGAAGGAGCGAGTCAGGGAGATGATACTGGACAAGGAGACCGACCTCACCGAGGAGCAGTACATGCAGGTAATTAAGTAGGAAACATCTGTTATGATTTCTTACGTGACACATTCAATTCATCTTATGGAATATCAAATACTTGAATGTCATGCGGTGGTGTCCAAGCTGGTGCGATAAATACGAGGACTGCTGGCGCCAAATTGTGTGTGGGTGGCGTACGGACTCGGCGTACGAGAAGCGCAAAGAGCGTCGGCAACTTCGCCTGCAAAATCCTCCGGTATCACACCACCAAGGGAACCAGTGCCTCCATGGGTACATGGACACATGGGTATGCTTCTGTTGATCCATTTATTATAACTCTCAATTGTCACTACTTGTAACCATGTTTGTGTTTTCCTCGCAGAGGGAGACGCATGATGGGCAGGAAATCAATGAGTTCACGGGGTACGCCCTTACTCACAAGGGCAAAGCATCAGCGGCGTCCACCGTCTACAGCTCGGAGGATGGGCCCGAGGCCTACACCAACCCGAACGTCTACAACAAGCTCGCCAAGTACACCGCCGTAGGTCTCGAGCGCCATGGGCCGACGTTCGACCCCACCAGAGCTGACCTGGATACTGACCTCATGATGAGGATGGGAGGAGGGAAGCAGCACGGCCGGTACGCTATTGCCGACAGCGCCATCGACCCGTCCTCTGTTCAGACACTGAGCCAGATCCGAAGAGGCGACACGGAAAGGGGCGGATCGCAAATCCCCATAGCGCCTCGGCAGCCGAGCAATGCGCAGATGATGACGACACTTCAGGTAAGTGCAGTTTCATTCGTCGTTCACTCGTTTCACACATGATGTACCTTGCCTTCACATACCATCAACCTTGCGGGTGTAATATTGCAGGCCACGGTCGAAAGGCTGCAGGCCAACTAGGTCACCCAGGAGATGTTGCGTCAGTAGCAGGAGGAGGCCCATCAGCAGCAGTTGGCGGCACTTTCGCAGCACTACCAGCGTGCTCTATCGAACCTGACCTGCTACTTTCGGTCCCAGATGCCGGGAACGCAGGAGCCTCCTCCCTCGATCTTCGCTCCACCACCACTTCCAGTTCCAGTTCCAGTGCCTGCTCCTGTACATGTTCCGGTGAGTATATTGCCTGTTGCTTTAGCTTGTGCAGGCATCCTGCAGGTACTAATTACATCACTTGGCCTTTGTGCAGGCACCGTCGGCGGGTTCGAACCCGACTCCAGGTGGCAGCCCTCCACTGGGTCCTTCTCCACCGCAGGGCTACCCGACCTACTACCCCACGCAGCAGTACCTGTGGCCTCCTCCAGCGTCAGGGCAGGGGTACTCCTCGTGGTCGCAGGCGTCGACGCAGCAGGGGCACTCCGGGCAGGTAAGCGTTTTTAGACCTACGCAGTAGCAGTGGCACTACGGTATGTCCCCGCAGTCGGGTTGGCCTCCGTACGAGCAAGCTGGGGGCTCTGGGACCCCTGGGGATGACGCACAGAGCTAGATGCCTTTACTTCTTGCTTTTGGACCTTAATCGATGAGGTTGTTGCACGTTGGACATGTTTAGCGTATGTTGGACTTGTATGAATTGTTATGGCCATGTTATGTGTATTGTGGAGTTGTATCGATGGATTTGAGGACCTTCATGTATGGATTCATGTTGAAACTGAATTTGATGCTCAAATGTGGTTTATACGTGATGAAATGTGGGTTATATGATATATATGTGATGAAATGAGGTAAAAATTTCCCAGCTTTGCCGACGGCTGGGCCTGGCCATCGGCAAAAGGACCATAAATTTGCCGACGGTCGGCCGTCGGCAAAGTGACCAAACATTTGCCGACGGTCGGCCGTCGGCAAAGACTTTTTTAAACATTTTTTATAAAAAATAAAAATACGCCACGTCACCTACTTTGCCGACGGTCGGACACGTCAGCCGTCGACAGAGGCCGCCGTCATCGTGCCGCCGCAACGACTGACGTGGCTCCTTTGCCGACGGCCTGGCACTGGACCGTCGGCAAAGGCTTTGCCGACGGTAAAAGGAGCTTTGCCGACGGCCATACGCCGTCGGCAAAGCAGGCGACTCCGGTAGTGAGTCATCCGATCAATCATTGACTTAGCCACTCAACCGACACCAAATTACTCGGAAAATCTCCAATAATAGTTCCCAAAACTCACTCCCAGTCTTAATTTTCTCCATGACTGAAACTTTTTTTAAAAAAAGAGCTTTCTCCATCAACTCCTTATCCAACTACCGAAGTTTCAGCACTTGGAAAAATAGATCGACAAGCATGGAAACATACACGAGTGAGAGGGTATTCCAACAATCCGGGTGGTGGCAACATAGTAAAGGGATAATTATTTAATTATCCTCATCTAAATAAATTTAACTTTCTTTTTTCCTTTTCCCGGATCAAGAGTCATAATAAATTAGAAAATAAATAGCATCCAAAATACACTGGTTGTTCTTGTACTGAAAGGGTCTACGTATAGCACCAGTGTACGTACTCAAGCAGACTATATCTGGTTGGGCAACTAGGGTCGTCGTCGTTGTTTCAACTGCATGCCCGAGTTTGGTTTCGTCGTTCTCCCCAGCAAGTACAACTGTATCTCTGAATGAAGAAATCAAAATAATGCAGTTTGGTTTTTGGCCGTCCACCGCTTCCACGGCAGCATATCGTGGATTAGGGGTTTCTGGAGCAAATCCACTACTGCAGTCTGTAGATGTGCAAATGACGATGGCGCACCAAACGACAAAGTTAGCATCACGGTCCGAGCATGTTCCACGTACGCATGCATCACAGATTCACAGTCGCACGTCCATGCGAGCCCCAAATTACTGCATGCATGTTCGCACCAAGCGTGTGCTTACCATGCATCCTTCGTGATCACGGTTCCCTTTCGTTGCCAACACCCCACTACACCCTTCTCAGTAGCTGTAGCTCTGCAGTCTTAAAAAGGTAAGCAAGCTTTTGTGGCAAATATGGTCACTTGGAGGTATAAACACCCACTACTACACCCTTCTGCTTGTTTCTTCATACATATATGCATGTGTAAGGTCTTTATTTGCTGTACTGGAGCAAGCATTCTTCAACACTGTCGTCTGTCTAGCTGGAAAGCACCGTATATTTGTTGAGCCACCGTAGTATACTAGTATCAAATATAGTGGAATTGAAGCTGAAAGCAACTAACTCATCACATATATATTCACATATGTTGGCACTGCATCAGCCACCTCGCCTATGCTAGCTCTTGAAATCACTTCATTTTATCCTCTTGACTGTACGTTTCCCATATTTGATCTTGTAGAAAGTTCAAGGGGTATGGTTGACATCCAAAATATGAGTTGGCTAGGCTGATTTTGGCCCATCTCTGTCGAGCATTCTAGCTCCATAATCGATCTAAATATCAACTGTGTCTGATTCTGATCTGTCCACCCATGGTGGCTTGCTTCTATAGAATATATAGATGTACATCTCAAATGAGAATTTCCCGCTCATGATTTTAAACCTTCTTTCTCAATGCAGATAACCTTTAGAAAAAAAGGCAAAATGATATAGTATATGCAAACTTTGCAGCAGTGCCCAGGAAAATCCAAAACACCTTTGCTAAAGAATGTATACTAAACAAGTTTAGAACATTATCCTTGGGTGGTTTAACTTAACAGCGATTGCCGATGCCGGCAACAAGAAGGGCACTATCTACACACGCATGTTGAAGAAAATGTAGATAAACTAAATTGAGAGAAAAAAATGAAGGAAGGAATTGAGGGCATCGTCGTCTATCTCAAGAAGGCCTGACGAAGTAACTTCCTTTATTAAAGTTGATATATAACTGTTCGATTGGCAAATGGTCAAGATCGGAATGTGTAGCCACCAGCAATGGTGAAAGGAGGGGGCGCGGGGGGGCGCCGCGGGGGAGGGGGGGTGGGGCAAGACCCCCTAATTTTGTATAATTCTCACTATCTTACTATTACTAACTAGGATGACACACCTGATAATCAAGGTTTCTTGGATGACACATTTATAAAATTGTTAAGACGAGTGGTCAAACTTAGGGTTAAAAAGTTAAATGTCTTACTAGTTTGGGATGGAGGAAGTATACTCTATTATGTAAATAAAAGTTTATATATCGTTAGCTTTTAGTAGCTTGGTTGGAAAAATTTTGTACTCATCCGTGCTTCTATGTATCTAACTACTTATAATGGTGGTGATTTAGCATGCTTAATTTTATTATGGTATTATGAACGGTTGATGTGTTCATAATAATAAAATTTGCATTGCTTAAGTTTATGTACACATGAAATATTCCAGTGTGGACCCGTACAGATAAGGATGGCAACAGGGTGAATTCGGATCGGGTAAAGTCTTTGGGCACTCAAAACTGAAGCCAAAACTGAAAACCCAAACCTGCCCCGAACACCAATTCAAGTGTAAATCCATGCTTGAAATAGAAACCTACGAAAACCCAAAACCCACTTTGTATGGCAACATACTAAGGGCAATAAGGACTTTTTATAAACATTATATCAATATATATATTCACATGTATAAACAAGTGTTAACAAGTAATAAATAATATAATGAGTGAATTCAAATAAATTTAATAGTCTAAGTAAACAAGTTATTATTGATATATTTAATTCTAAATAGTTTATTTTGGGTAACGGAACATGCCATTCCAACAAATATGACCCACTAAAACATGACATTCTATCCCGTCATCCAAACAAACAGCTTGTATCATCATGCACATGTAACCTTTAACAATCAACACGTACCGTCTCATCTAGAATTGACCCATGCAACCTATTCACCTCTGTCCGGCGACGTGTCTGCGCCTCGTTGCCGCGCGGCCGCGCGGCCGCCGACCTCCACCACTGCCCGTGGCCGGCGGCGATATCGCCGCGCGCCGCTTCCACCCCGCCATCCACTAACTACTCCGGTTGCTTGCCCCAAGCCAAACCCCGAAATCCCTAACCCTAGACCCTTCTCCTTCGATTCCGGTCGCCGCCGTCCGGCAGCCACCGGCCCCAGCTAACCATTTTTGGGTAGGGAGGAGGTCCCGGTGGAGAACCAGTGGGGGTTGGAGAGAGAACGGAAGTGAAGTAGGAGAAGGTCGAGGGAGGAAGAAGAATCTCCGCAGAAGCCACAATCTCTGCCGAAGCCACAGCCCCATCAAGACTCTGCTGTGCAAGACGACGGCGGCACTGAAAAGGCTGCTGTCTCATCGCCGGAATACGCTGCAACCTCCCTCCGCCTGCTGCAATGGTAACCTCTGTTCCGCACTTCCGCATCTCGCTTTCCATTTAAATGGGCGTTCAATAAATGCTGGATAAAGAGACAGCCATTATAACTTTGCAAAATTGGAGATATGCCATCCTGTCCCACATGTCATTGTCTCATGTGAGCCCCACATTTCAGTGCGATACCAATGGCAAATCACCAACTTTGCAAACATGTTAGATCCATGCTTGATTACTCCACATTTCCAAGTAACTGGCAGCAGTAAATAAAAGATGTGATAATGTGACGAGCAGACTATGAATTTATCCTTCCTATATTCGGTTATTTCTGTAATTCTTCAAAATATGCAACTTCCGATGCTACGTGTAATGTCTGGGCATGAGTTCATGCTATTTCTTGGTCAGCAATAAATGGCAATCCTTTTCCAACGAGAAGCACAAAAACTTTAGCGGAAATATATGCTGGTCGTCATCAAGTAGTTAGTGGTTGCAATGTTGCATTGATCTATTCACTCGAGTTCACGTCAGTTCCAAATCAGCAATAACAGCTTGGGGTTCTGGACTCTGGAGTGCCAACCATACTTATATGCATAACAACTCGCCCCGCTAGATTAGATTAGAGACTTACATTTACAGGCAAAGGATATTCTGAAAGCCGTTCCTGCTTGATCCCTGTCCATCATTGGATTAGTTGGAAAGCACTGTCCAACTACCTGATTAGACCTACATTGTTGAGGAGAGACACCAAATTGCAATGATTAATAAATTCTGTGGCCAAATATTTTTTTTTCTTTAAAAGAATGGTTCAGGTGTGGGGCGCCATGCACTAAGAGCAATCTGCCCACAACCTTCATAAGTTCATATATCGCCTGTCACTAGGCATGCCACAGCGATCTGACCCCCAACATACACAACAGACTGCACCCCTTTTAATTTGGAGCCACAAGTGACCAATCTCCCAACAAACATAGAACTCTAGTACTCCACTATAGCACTGTTCCATAGCTGATTAGTCATAATCGATGACTATGGTGTAAATACTACCCTCTCTGATTACGAAAGAGTGATACATGTATTCAATCAAACTTCGTAAACTTCTGTCCAGATGTACACAAAAAGCATATTGGAAGAAAATAATATTTATCACACCAAGTAAACACCATGAAATGGTTTTCCCACAAAACAAGAAAGCAGGAGACAAAGGTGAGACTAACCAAATAACCTATCATGGAGTCATACCATTCTTGATCATGAGAGCAACAGAAGAGAACTTCTTAACATACATTTTCAAGTAGATACACTTATCCTCCCTTGATTTATAATGTTCCATTACTCCTTAAGGTGCGACCCATGAACAGAGTAGGCCATGTTGTAGCAGCCTAGCAGGTCATTGTTGTGATGAGGACAATGCTTATAATCGGAACTTCATTCAGCAGTCATTCATGGAGGGAAGGGACTGCAGTAGCAATAAAGCTTTTTTTTTTCCTTCTATTTCACTATGGCTAGGTGGAGTTTTTTTTCCCTATGGTGTGGTTGCACAGTCCTTGTATTTATTGCTTTTGGATAGTAACACGTTTGAATTTATTTATTGCTTATGCACACTGTCTTATGCTTTCATTTTGGATGCAGGATGAAGTCTTTCGGAAGCTAGCCCTTCTGTGTAGCACCTAGCGTTGTTGTGGTGGAAGACTAAAAGAACAGTTGCTTCTTTCCTGGCTGTGTGATACACAAAACTGACAGTGACACCTTTGTGCTGACCCAGGAAATCACAGACAAGGAGTCAGATTTAGTGGTCCACTTTAGTGACAATTCTGCAAAACCTGCCAAATCCATTGCAACAGGGCCATGGTTCGATGTTCTTGCAGTTGGAGAAGAACATAAAACGTGTAGAAGTGTTTCGTGGACCGACCCTGTCATTGACTCTAATGTTTTGATCCTTGTACCCAAGTCCACATCATCTTACCAAAAGATAATAGGCTTTACCTCATGGTCATGTGAGGCTGCAGCTGGAGATGCTCCTCCTGTCAGTGTAATCGATCGGTCAAGAGATCTATTCATTACATCATGTCGCCATGGCAAAACAGAAATGATGGTTTCTACCCCTGTGTTCAACAAAAGTGGCAAGGGCACTGGAGTTGTTGTCTCTGACTGTGAATACAAAAGTGATGGGGTTCCGCAAAAGATATGCTTGTCAAACGCTGGCCTTATGGACTATCTGCAGATTATCACTAAAGAAGAGAATTGGAAGGTATTTGGACTTTCTAACAAAATTTGTCTACTACCGTCGTTGTTTTTTGAATCTGACATGTTAAATATGCTTGCAGGATGCACTTTCAAGAATCAGTGATAAAACAAAGCTGGAGCAAAGTGGCGATGAATCAAAGAAAGAGCAAAGCGAAGACAAGCCGAACAAAGAGCAAAGGTATGCTGGAAATTTGAAGAACTTTCATTTTACTTTTATCCATTTTGTGTGAAAGACAAACTAGTCTTGTGCATTGGAGGAACCCAACGCACTTATACACTGCTTATCCTGTATTCCTGTTCTTGAAGATTTTGAAACAACCAACAAATATTTGTCGTTTAGCTCATTAGCTGAAAAGCTTGGCTGACTGTGTTAATTCTTGTCATATAAATATAAATCCTCTCCAATAAAAATAAATAAATATATGCACACATATATTAATAATTTAGCTCTTTTGGCACGTCAAAGATCTCAAACACAACAACAAATTTGCTCCTTCGAAACAGCGAGAAAAGCGTCACGATGCAAGAATGTTCATAGTGCCTGGGCTTTTAGATTACACCTTATTTACAGGAAATGAAAGCATGGGCAAACAAAAAAACTGGGAGAAAAGCGTCACAGCACAAGAATGTTCATAGTGCCTTGGCTTTTAGATTGCAGTTAACATGGTTCCCACCCTTTATTTATTTACAGGAAACGAAAGCATGGGCAAACAAAAACTGGGAGCAAAGCGTCACGGCGCAAGAAGGTTTCATAGTGCTTGGGCTTCTAGGTTCCAGTTAACATGGTTCCCATAGAGTGAAACTGGGAGAAACGCATCATGACACAAGAAGGTTCATAGTGCCTGGTCAGCCCCGGGCAGTTGGCCGAGTTGAAGCATTGTTGCATGTAGGCTCATGGCCAACAGCGCAACGACCAATTATTTTTTGAGTTGGTGTAATCTATATATTGATGGTTGTCAAATACCTCTGAGGCCACCCGTGGACATGATGCATGTTTTTTTTTTGTTTAACTTATTCTTGATAACATATGGTTGCTTGAACCATGTCACACCCTGTTGCCTAATATCAAGGATGACAAGAAAACTAGTTTGAGAGATGGATTTGTCTGGTACATGTTTTCTGTTTGGTTCTTTGAGGCTCCTCGAATGGATGCAAACTGCCCATCTTATTTGATCCAATGGCCTTAGATCACAAATGACAGATTCGTCAGGATCTCTATATATTTTAGTCCCTCATGTTCATCATTATTTATCTGTTTGGGGGCCTGAATTTTTATTGCCCAAAGAGCTGGCCTTAGGCAGATAAAGTGTACACTAGCAAATATGCCCGAGCGTTGCAACGGGAGAAAAATATTCAAAAAATTATTGAAAATGACAATGAGAGAATGGTAAATATATCTCGAACTGGTGATACTAAATCTTGATTTTGCTCAATGGTTCATGTTCGATATGAATCGTCCTCTACTCAGAGTTGGTGCATCCTTAACCTATCTGATTTTGATACTAAGACTGGATCCACATGCCCGCATCCTATATGAATTCGTCGTAGCACACGTGTCTTAGTTTAGTAAAACAATCGTGTCCCAATTAAACACAGGGACATATATCTATCAAGAACAAGGGATTAAACAAAAGAGGGATCATGAGTTGGCAGAATAAAAGAAAGGTTTCACACTTTAACATTTAAATTATATCCTTGGAAATACCTCTCAATCTCCTTTATGGTTTCTCCAGCAAAGTTCCTCCTCACATGCATGAAAAGAGAAATGATCATAGTTTATTTTTCTCATCGAAATGCAAGTATCCTAACTACATCGACCCAATGAATACAATGCTAACGATTATACAAACATAACCACTACCGATAGAAGATTATTAATAAGCAATCCCACCAAAGATGGATCTAGTGAATCTGTATCTCACACTCCACCACCATGAGCAGCACGCGACTCAACATGGGGATCGTTGTCCCGCCAGTCACACGCCGTCTTTCCCCATGATACATGCCATCTTTTCTGGCATCGCCACCACTATGGCATGTTGGCCACCTCCGCTTTCATTGCTCGCCGATTAATAATACTCTTAACTAACTGATTTTGGGAGTATATAGAGCCGCGATACATATCTATGCATAGGTCGCATGAGCTTCTCGTCTTATATTTCCTCCTATTCTTGTTTTCTTTACCGGATCCGTAGACATTGTCCAACTAAAAACAATATTCGTCAGATTTCAAATATCTATTGTTTCAAATCATGCAATCCATTGTTTAAAGCATAGCATAAACATCATTATTCCTAAACCCTAAATATATCTATTCAGAGAAAATACGATATTCGTCACATTTCAAATCATGCAATCCATTGTTTAAAGCATAGAAGAAACATCATTATTTCTAACATGAACTGCAATGCTCTAACATCATTATTTATAGATCTAATATACATACTACTCACAGATCTACCCAGAGTCAACTAAAAACTAAACAACTCTAGTGCACATTATATTTTACTAATGCATAGCAACAGACTTGTAATGTATGAGAAACTTACCTAAAAGCCGAGGTCTCAAACTGATAGGGCTTCACCGTTTACTTCCTTCCCCTCCCTCCTCTCCTCTTTCTTTTTTTTTTCTGGAAAATTTAGTGAATATAATGAAAATCTGAAGAGGGGGGGCTGGGTATATATAGGTGGCCGCCTGCAAAAGTGCGTGGCCGGCCTCGCCCTTTTGCAGGCGGCCCCCTGGCGCGCAAAAAACGCCCACACAGTGGGCGTTTTTTGGCTGCTCCGAGGCCCGCCCGCAAAACAGCGCGCACTTTTACAGGCGGCCCCCTCGCCACCAAAAAACGCCCACGCAGTGGGTGTTTTTTGGGCGCTAGGGGGCCGCCCGCAAAAGCCGGCACCGGCGGCGGCCGACCCTGTGCCACGTCACATATAACGCCCACACAGTGGGCATTTTTTAAAAAACGCCCACTGTGGGCGACTAGTTCTGTCATATTTCGAAACAAAAAATTAAAATTATAGAAAATTTTTTAAAAAAATTAAAAATAAAAAAATTCCTTTTCAGTGACGTGCGGGACCCGGATGTCAGCTTCATCCCTTCCAACGTACACACCGCCTCCCCATCACCGTACCGGCCCCGCCATGGCCCTATCCCGGCGACAAGGGAGACTTGTGCACAGGGGCTCGAACCATCTCATCAATCCGCTCCCCTCCTCCCTTGTGCCGCACAACGCGTCAATGTCATTAGAGGCTGACACGGGAGACACCGCGGGCGCCATTGACGAGACCTCATAAGGAACCGACCTCGCCGGAGCAACGAGTGGACGCGGAGGCAACCAGCCTAGCACCCGGGATAGTCCCCAAGCTCGGGATCATACGCAAAGGAAGCAAGGTGAGTCCTGGATCCCTTCTGTACCTTTTCCACTACTCCAATTCCCATTCCCTGCCCTCGCTCTGCTGTGCCCTCCGGCCGTGACGCCCCCGCCACCGAGCCGCGGCTACGCACCATTGCCGCCGTCGTTGTCGGAAAGGAACGGACGAGCACGTATACACCCCACACACTCGCAAACACACCACGCGCGCACCAACTCACGCCTAAATGCCTCGAGCAAGGGTGAGCCCCTCACCGCGCCGCCGCACTCACCACGGTGCGTCACCACCGCCGCTACCGACCCACAACGCCACCCCTAGCCCTCCAGAAGCTTCGGAATGGAACCGGAGCACCGGCGACCAAGTAGCATCGAGCGCCGAGCATGGACGTTGCCAGCCGAGCCAACTCCGGCGAGGCCCGTGTCCGGCTCTGCTTCTGCCTCGGTGTCAGCGGTACCCCGTCATGTTGTCGTAGTCCTCCGTCTTTCCACTTTTCAGTATTCTCTGGCACGCGGGCGCACGGGACAAAACGGCGTCCCGCCATTAGGAACCACGTGACAGCGACAAACTGCGCCGGTGCGTTGGCCCCACTCGTCATACACACCAGCTCACACACGCGGTTCAGTACACACATATATTGCTACAGTCACGCGGGCAGTGTACATAGGGTGATTGGAAACCTAT
This sequence comes from Bothriochloa decipiens, assembly GCA_023333625.1. Lineage (NCBI taxonomy): Eukaryota > Viridiplantae > Streptophyta > Magnoliopsida > Poales > Poaceae > Bothriochloa > Bothriochloa decipiens. The sequence continues at coordinate 7,136,287 of CM041640.1, read as the reverse complement.
TTCCCCAGCATAGAAAAATTCTCAGAAAATTCCTAAAAATAAGAGTCACCCTAGAACTTAACCATACCTTTCCGCAACTCAATATTCATTTAAATATTCTAGAAATTCTGCAAAGTTTCTAATACCTTATTTTAACTTGTATAGATCATATATTTTTCATTTTAATTCCGTCTTCCATGTAACCACCACCTAAATCCCTCTAAAATCTTTCTCTATTTATTTTATCTAGTACCACCATAATATAGTTCAATGTTTGCTTTTGTGTTTAGTAGTAGTCTCTTTCGTTTAAGACGATCGACAGAGGGCGACGACTACCAAAAAGGCGAGGAACAGATTCAGTTGGTCTTTGAGCTGTTGATAAAACACAAGTTATACCTCAAGGAAACAAAATATACATTTTCTAGAGATAAGTTGGAGTACCTAGCCATATTATTTTTTCAGATGGGGTATCCACAGACCACAGCAAAATTACAGACATGCTCAATGGCCAACCTCACAAACAGTGACAGAACTAAGAGCATTTCTTGGCTTAACATGGTACGATAGAAAATTTGTCAAAGATTATGGAATCATCTCCAAGCCTCTCACCAACCTTCTCAAGCTTAAAGCTTTTACATGGACGCCCACAACACAAGCAGCTTTTGAGGCTCTCAAAAAAGCAATGTCACAAACTCCAGTGCTCAAGCTACCAAACTTTAAGGAACAATTCACCATGGAAACAGATGCCTGCAATGATAAGGTGGGAGCAGTACTCTTGCAACAGGGACAACCAGCAGCTTATCTGAGTAAAGCACTGGGTATCAAACATCAAGCCCTTAGCATTTATGAAAAAAGAATTCTTGGCTCTGATAATGGCAGTAGACAAATGGAGGCACTATCTGGAAAGAGGGCAATTCTTCATTTAGACAGACCACAGGTCCTTGGCTTATTTAACTCAACAAAACCTCTATTCTGAACTACAAAGAAAAGCCATGGCTCAAATGATGGGTCTAAATTTCAGAATAATCTACAAAAAGGCAAAGAGAACATGGTGGTTGATGCACTATCTAGAGTAGGTCACCTGATGACTCTTCAGACTGTTTCTGCAGTCCAGCCTGTATGGATCCAAGAAGTGTTAAATTCTTATACTACTGACCCTCAAGCACATCAGCTGCTCAAAAAGCTAGCAGTATCAAGCCCTGATAGCAATGGCTATAATTTGGAAAAGGGGATTATCTGGCAAAAAGGCAAAGTTTGGATTGGCAATAATCTAGCACTGCAGACCAAATTGATCTCCTTCTGCCATTCCAGTGCTATTGGAGGACACTCAAGTATAGCAGCTACTTACCACAGGCTCAAAAGGCATTTTTCTTGGAAGGGCATGAAGATAAATGTGGAAAGTTTCGTCAAGCAATGCACAATCTGCCAGCAGGCCAAACATTCCGTTCAATACCCAATGAGACTCCTCCAACCTCTTCCTATACCAACAGGTATGTGGAAGGATCTCACCATGGATTTCATTAAAGGGCTCCCAAAGTCTTAAGGTTCTAGTGTCATTCTAGTTGTGGTGGACAGATTGACCAGGCATGCACATTTCATACCAATCAAACACCCATACCCAACATCATTCATAGCAAAACTCTTTATGGAACACAGTTAAACTCCATGGAATTCCAACTTCTATAGTCTCAGATAGAGATCCAGTTTTTGTTAGCAACTTTTGGAAGGAATTTTTCTCAGCATACAAGATTGATCTCAAGTACAGCACAACTTACCACCCCGACTGATGGCCAGTCAGAGAGAGTCAACCAATGTCTGAAGATGTATCTCAGGTGTGCTGTCCATGAATCTCCCAATGAACGAAAATCTTGGATTTGGCTTGCTGAACTGTGGTACAACACCTCCCTACATACTTCGTTGGGTTCCACTCCATTGAGAGCACTGTATGGCTATGATCCTGATTTGGGATTAATCCCATCCATCACTACAAACACATCTACACCAGTTGCTAACCAGTGTTTCCATAGAAAAATCCACACAAGAAGAGGATCTCTCTATGCACAAAATAAAAATAAATGTGCGGGAGTGCCAGTGTACTAAAGTACACAAAATAAATAAAGGAAGGGGACATTGACTTTATTCATATTTAAAGAAAATACAAATAATGTTCCCTAGTACATATGTGTGCTCACTATGGCTGTCTGGCGGCGATTTGACTTGGGCGATGCGGTCTTCGCGGTTCCTAGTGCCTTAGAAGGCTCCTAGTTAATTACCCCCGTAAACTAGCTCACGGAGTTCCTCCGATTAAGCTGCTGTGGTCATCGTCTTCACTCTTTGCTTCACTTCTCCATGCATGATGTTGGTGTAGATGTGGATGGCGTTGGCATGAGGACCTCGTCAGTCCATAAGCCGGTACAACATGGCTGGAACATCAACCACGCCTGCCTACGTCGTCCGCCTTGTCGGTGTCGAACGGCACATGAGGTCATCGTAATCTCACTTGCATGGTTGGTGTTGCTTTTGGACTGGTTCGGACTTGCTTGGCAGCGTCGTCGAGGTACGCCATGGAACTTGATCACGGTGGACTTGTTGAAGTTGTAGAAGGCCTCGTCAACATCAAGTCGTCAGGGTAGTTGATGAAGCGTCGCCCGCCTCGCTGGTGTCCACCGGCAGTGTCATGTGTAGTTGTTGCAGTAGATGGAGTCGCCCTGCAGCTTCGCCGGTGTCAAGCAGTGCGTGGTAGCGGTAGTGGATGGAGCGGTAGGCAGACGTACGTGGTTCGAGTGTCCAGACACCTTCTCACCAGATACACAGTAGACAAAATTATACAAATTGATTTAGGGCTCGAACGGCAGCCGAGCTCCCCATATTTTGTCACACGGGTAATTAATTCAAGCGCGCGCATACACGTATATACATACATGTGTTTACATGCAGCTTGGCCGTCTTCATGGCTTGTTAGCTTGCGTTTATGAGCACACCGGTGCAAGCACATATGCACGTGCATGCATGAATGCATCGTCGCCAAAGCGCCCATGGTGATAGGCACAGAATAACTTCACGTCGCGGTGACAGGTATGTGGCACATGCGTTCATCGATCAGCCGCTGCTTGGCGTACGTGTTGTCAGCACGACATCGTTGGTGTAGGTGCGGAACCATCGACGTTGATCCGGGTTCACCTCCGTGATGCGGCGGCGTCATGCAGAGCCACGGTGTCCGAACTCTCCTTCGTGGTGTGGCGGCGTCTTACTCGCCGGCGTCGAGAGAGACGCGTGTGCTGTCGACGTAGGTGGCTCACGCGTGCATCATCCTGCCATGGACGCCGAAGATGCATTCGTGGTGGTTCCGCGCGCGTCCCCGGCTCACGCGTGCATTTTTTAACCCGTCTTCAAAATGGCCAGATTAGAGACGCATGTTTTGAGACACGACCCCTAGCCGTCACTAATACTGTGCACTACCCGTCTCAAATGTTTAACTCTGCACTAGTGACTCCACATTCCTGATGGTCGTGGTGGCCGGACTCCGGTGTCGTAGATGGTCGTTAACAAAGGGCATGATAGATTCATCGCCGGCTCGCTCGTACCGTAGATGCAGCCGGAGCTCGGACGTATAGATGCACCCCGCCTGACCCATACGTGCATGTATGGACGCATGCATCTTGGTGTATGTAGCTTGTGTGTGGCCTCGTTCATATCTCGGCCTCCGGTAGTCCGGTTCTAAGGGCATGTATGATGAGCTCGTGACGCGAGCATTCTCGCAGTCCGGTGCCATCTTCATCATCTGGCCTGTGCACGCCATCCTTCGTGCTTGGCCCTACACGTTGAAGAAGACGTGCCTTGGATGCAGGACTTGGCCGCCAGCTACCTTGCAGGCTGGAGGTCGGCGTTGTGGGTGGCGAAGAGGAGCAGCCTGGCGGCGCTCCTTGTTATTTCCCGCCCCCTCCTCTTCTCTGTGCTGAGATGGCTCCTTTATATAGGCAGGTGATTAGGGTAGCCGATGGCTTTGTTGGGAACGCGTTTTTGCGTGTATATATTGGGTGGTGCTTATCCACACCGCTCATTATTGCATCGAGATTTGTGCAGCACTTGGCAATAGTGTGAAACAGTGGGGAGAAATGGAAAGCAGTTGGGGAAAAGTGCAGCAGCGCAAAGTTCAGAGCACATTTGCACGAATCTTAAAGCACATTTGGACGGTCCGGATAAGCACCGCTGAGCATTTACGTGCTATGTTAGACTATCCGCAGCCATGTTTCTCTATATTTATCCTTTAAAAGGAATATTCTGTCCTGGTCACCTAGATTCTCTCCTCTATACTATTTTCTTCCGCACCCATACATCCTTTATATCTCTCCTCTATCAGCTGTGGGGTCCACACGTCAGCAGTATTTTATTTTTCTCTCTACTCCTTTTTTCTCTCTCCCTCTGGTCCCTCCGTCGGTCCTCTCTCTCCCTCCGCCGGGTGCCAGCTCCTCTCTCTCCCCTTCTTCATCCCAGCAGCAGGCAGCCTGGCACCACCACCACCTCGCCTCGGAGGCGCTCGGCGGCGGGGATCGGAGGCGCTCGGCTCGCTCGGGCGCGGCCCGGCGGCGGGGCTCGTGGGCGCTCCCGGGGGGGGGGGGGGGGGGGTTGCCCGCGCGCACGGCGACGCTCGGCTCGCCATGGAAGATGGAGGCGGCCCTGCTCTGCCCCCGTCCGGTCGCGCCACCTCCACTCTGCTCCCTCTGTCGGCGGCGGGCGCGGCCCCCTCCCTGCTCCCTCCGGCGTGGGGCAGGGCGGCGCGGAGGAGCTTGGCGAGGTGGCCACCTCCGTCTCTGACGCGGACAGGCGCGGGGGAGGAACGGCGCAGAGCGGAGGAACAGCGCGGGGCGGGCGGCGCAGTGGCCGCGAGGCCGCACGGGCCGGCGGCGGGCCTCACCGGCAGCTCGCAGCCCCGGCCATGGCGTACGCGCGGGAACAACGGCCTGCTCCCCATGGAGTACACCTTCTTGGGCTTCGTGGGCTGCGGCCATGGCGGGCGAGCCTGGTGCGGCCTCGGCGTTCGAGCCCAGGAGAGACCACTTCCTCTGCTCCTCTGCTCCTCTGCTTCCTCTGGCCCTCTCCTCCATTCCCTGTGAGTCTGGGGGCAGCGGCGCCATGGCCTTTGTCGCCACCATGCCCTCTGCCATGGCTCCCTCCCTCTGTCCCTTCTTCTCCTCTCTGCTCGCTCGCTCGGGACGGCACGACGGAGGCGACGGGGTCGGAGGAGGACGCGCGGGCACGGCGTTCTGTACTGGACACGCCCGTACGTCCGGGACAGACCCAGGACCGGAGCGCGTTCTGAGCTTCCCAGGAGGGTACTCAGGACCCTGCTGCAACTCTTTCCTCCTGTAAAGGCTCCTCCAGAATGCCTTTATAGAAGCCGCTGCGGATAGTCTTACATTATTGCTTTGTTGGCCACACGCGCGCCGCTAGGAGTCTGTTGGCCAGCGCAAGATATCCGGAGCTACTTCCTTCATAGGCAAGCTGAAGCACGTGCTTATCCACCAGCCGTCATTATCTCTTGCCATGATCACGTTTTTCAAGCTGAGATATTTTACCAGGGAGTCTTTCGGCCACTGGAAACGCGTATACGCAGCTAGCGATCAACACAAATATCCGCTGGTTCTAGAATATTCCGAGACTGCGGACCGAGTCGTGCTCGTATCGCGCCGCGTCGACTTGGCTGGTTTGCCATTATATATACATGAAGTACGTCTCGTAGACCAACACTGCGGCAAGTGTAAGGGTCAGTTTGGTTTTTTTAGAGTAAACTAAAATAGACTAAAATAAATGACTAAACTTATTTTAGTCATCCTATTTGGTTTTTATAACTAAAAGTGACTAAAGCTAATTAAGACACTTCAATAAAGACCAAACTACTCCCGTGATCAACTAGCACTGTTGCCCCTGTCCGCGCTTGGCCGCTTGCTGCTTCATGCCCCTGGGCCCTGGCTGCTCCTGACATTTTTCCCGCCATTTTTTTTAACACAGCTGCTCCCTCCATATGAAATACTTGTACATGAAACAAATATTCAAACAATAATTTAATAGTTCATCAATACATTGTGGCAGTTCTCAAATAGTTCTAACAGTTCATATGAAATACTAGTACGATCACATTCGAATCCGCTAAACCCGTCATAGAAAACAAGCACAACACAGTTTGCAATCCGCATCTCGCCATACATAAATCTCATTATTACAAATAATGAAATCTACAACCGATTAAACAAATTAGACTCTTGCTTAACAAACCAAATAGTGTTCATATGTAATACACAAATCTCTTCTTAAAATCTCTTCTTACAATTCCTGAGCTAAGACCTACTTAACAAACCATTGGTTATCCACTCACGGAACTGATTCATATGTTCATCTTTGTCGGCTTGATGGGTAGCTCTTCGTCGACGTCTATTTTCTTCAACCAAGAATGAGTAAGAGTGTAAGACAGGTAAGAATTCAATGACAGCAGGTACCATAACAATAATCAGATGTTGGAAAGTACAAAAGGTTATAAGATTCAAGAATAATGGCATTTTAAGGTACCACAACAAGAACAATCAGATGGCGCCAACACATCATGCAATGCATCAGATGGCACATGTTAACAGGTCAGGTGCAATTGCTAGTAAACAAAATGACCCCATATCTAAACTGCAGTGAGATCAAGCATGCCTTTCCTCAGAGAAAAGCAGGTTTCTAGAAAGGTAAAAGTTCATATAAACCATCATGCATGCATGCCTTTACTGAATGATGTCCAGTCACTATTATACCTTGATTCCTGGCTAATTACCTGATTGACTGATCGGCTGCTTGTCTACAGAAAATCCCTCTAGTGTTTGCTGGGTACTTGTAGCATAGCAGCAAACCAAGCAGTCCAGCTGCACCGTTAAAGCCGCTGATATTTGTATGTGTTCCTTTAGCCGGTTAAGCAGTGGCAGCTCGCAGCTTGCTTAATCGGACCTTATAACAGGACTCCCACTTCTCTTAAAGCAATACGTGTAATATGCACGATTTCAAAAAAAAAAATGTCACCAACCAAAGCACAAACCAAGTAGACACCACAGCAAATGCAGGTCAAGAGAATTTTACAAAAGCTGCTGTGCGACACACTGTCCACCACAATATATTTCAAGCTTCCAGGCAACTATGCTGAAAGTTAAACTTAGCAGATCAACCTACATTAATGTTTGTATATCGAAACAGTGCAATGGACTGCAAGGGTCAGCATCTACTCGTCTTTGAATGTTTTGTACTGAATTTTCCTAATTACTCTAGACAGTTCATCTCACAAATCAAATCATCATAGGATCCAGAACACAATGTGTTGACATAATTCAGAATTGATAGGATGGAATAGCTACCCATTATCATTCTTGATTCCTAAAACAATCCGGCGGTGGAAGAACGGAAGGAGGGCGCCGCTGAAGAACTCGTCTCAGAGAAATAGTCGCGGTAGCCGCTCTCGTGCCTGTCCATGGTGGATCCGGTGTGGGGAGGAGCGGGGTGTCGCTGGCGGCGTGGGGAGGAGCTGGGGCGTCGGTGGCGGCGGCGTAGGGAGCAGCTCGCGAGCTCTTCCTCGCCCTCCTACTCCTGGCCGTCGTCGCGGCCTCCGTCGCCGCTGGTTGCGTGAGGTCCGGGAACCCGGTGTAGGAGCGCGTCGGGCTCCAGGTGTGGGCCTCGGTGTCGCATCCGGCGGTGAGCATGCAGACAGAGGCCCAGTGGACGGCGCAGCGCGCAAGGGCGGCAAGGACGACGGCGAATCAAATCGGGTGATGGTGGCGAGTCGGGCTTCAGGCGTGGATCGGGCTTCGCGGCCGCAGTGGCCGAGCGCGAGGGCCGCGGCCGCCGTGGCAGAGCACGGGGGGGTTCCGGTGTGGGGAGGAGCAGGGGTGTTGGTGGCGGCATAGAGAGCAGCGGCAGCGGTGGCGGGGAGCGGGCGGTGGCGGGGAGGCACGCGAGCGGGCGGGTTGGGGCGAGTGGGGCGAGTCTGAGGGGTACGCCAGTCCAACTTGCTTTTTAGTCCAGTTTAGTAGCTCCTGATGAACTAATAGGACTAATGCATTTTAGTCCTATTTTAGTCTTTGTGTTTGGATGTTTAGTCCAAAAGAGACTAAGTTTAGTCCATTGGAATCAAATAGGCCCTAAATTATGTACAGGTGCATGCATGCATGTATATACAAAGCTAATCGTGTTAGCTTCTCCATGTGAAAGAGCCTATTATCCTTTTGGCTTGAATTATTATCGAGGCACACATATATACATGCATATATGCTCTCCTTCTCATTACGTAAAAAGTCTGCTAGCTTGCTTCTTTATTATTCCTGCATGGCTCACGTTTTCAGCGCGCCGTGCTTGCCTGTGCGTATTCGGAGAAGTAATCTCGTGTTGGTGCACGTATATATATATACATGCAACCATAATGTTAGTTAGCAACCTCGTACAACAAAGAGGCTATATATCATCGAGAAGCAACACACAACTTGCTAGCTTCTCATCTCTTAATTTCTTTTAGCTTCTCAGTATACAAACATACAAACATGTATGCAAACTAATAAAGTTTGCACAAAATCGCATCAAACAACCAGATTCAGAATCATGAGCAACAGTTGGAGGCCGTCAAACAACATCTTCTGAGAGCTCAAACAAGTTCAAACAGGCAGCTGACAAGAAGAAGTGACTTCGAGTTTGCTGTGGGTGATCAAGTCCTACTAAAACTCCAGCCATACACTCAATCAAGTGTGGCCAACAGACCTTTTCTTAAGCTGTCATTCAAGTACTATGGTCCTTTCTCTGTCTTACAACGCATTAGCAAAGTGGCTTACAAGCTGAACCTCCCAAGTGACTCACTCATACACCTAGTGTTCCACGTATCTCAATTCAAGTCATGCACACCGAATTTATACACCTGTCTTTAATATTCTACCAAAGATAACAGACCTCGAAGCTACAGATTCTGGAGCATCGGATGGTGAAGAAAGGGAACAAAACAATCCCTCAAGTCAAGATCAAGTGGTGTGGACTGCCAGCTGAGTCGATGACATGGGAGGACTACAACATCGTCAAAGCTCAGTTCACAATAGCGCCGGCCTGGAGACCAAATGCTTCTCAATGGGGGGAACTGTCATACCTGGCGCTCGGACACTTCAGGAGTGACGACGATCGTGGAGGCATCTTCGAGTTAACAAGGCGTATTCTTGTATTTGCGTTCTACATTCATGTATGACGTGGGGGCCACATGACAAAACTTGTAAATGCTCTTAAGCGTGAACCTATGGCCGATCCGGCATCATCATCCTATTCAGTAAAAGAACAAACGCCAAGGACGAGGGTGAACCTCGCAGGCGTCAGGGTTCTTCGGCCAAACCACTATCTCGCTCATGTCGCGATCGACCTGTCGTGGCCATGGGCCTTACTTACAATGAGGATCCTATCGCGATTCACAAAGGCCGCGGACTGATGAGCAAGCTCGTCGCACAGAGAAGCGGTGCCCGCGACCGGGGTGATCTTGCATGTGGCCTTCTCGACCTTGAGGGATAGCGCGGCGGCCACTGCGGGAGGAATCGTCGCACGGGAACGAATGAAGAAAAGGAAGAAGGGGGCCGCGTCCGCGGGAAGATTGAAAGGCTCCGCCTCGGCGTTGAGTCGAGCCGCGCCCTGGTAGCAAGCTCGGTGTTAACTGAAGCCACGCCGAGCTCCGTGGTTCCCATGATCATACGTGGCTTAGATGACCAGCGACCTTGCTGACCTGGCACGACCTCGGCGTTCTCAGACATCGCACTGACCTTCATACCTTCAGCGTCATCCCTAAAACGCTTAAAAATGGTTTATTGTTAGATAAAGTTTTGGCAGAGGTCTACTTGTAAAAAACGTTTTTAAAAAAGACTAAAATACAAAAATTTCAGCGGCTCTGCAGACAACAGTGTGCATCCGCCACTGCGCTTGGGCAAGGCAGGCCTGCTGTGCCTGCTAGGCGCCTAGGCTGGCAGGCTGCTACGCGCCGGGCGGCCTGCACCGAGCGGACGGGACATGCCGATAACGCGCGTCCCGCACAGCACCGTCGTCCTCGGACCCTCCGGTCCGTCCGAAGCCATCTCCCTCCCGTCGTCCTGGCGCGCAAGTATAGGCTGAGGCGCTGATGAGCTAGTATTATATAGGTCCCATCGGGCGTCCGTATCCAGCGACAAAAAATTATAAATGTTAGGTCGAGTGTTACATATACTCCCTTCATTTTAATTATAATTTTATTTTTATCTTTATATATATATATATATATGTATTTTGATATGCATCTAGATGAATATTATGTCTAAATATATAATAAAATTCATGAATCTAGAAAAGCTATAAAACATACAGTACCATTTGAGGGTAGAATTCGACAGTAAATCATGAGAAACTTATTAATTAAGCCCATTAATTTGTCACTAGCATATATTTACTGTAGCAGCCTACTGTCACATCATAGGTTAAGTAAATTTGTTTCAAAAAAATAGATTAAACATGTTTAATAGATCTCTGTCGCAAATTAGACTCAATCCATGTGTTTAGTTTTATATTATTCTATATTTAATACTATGTGCATATGTAAAAGCGAAACAACACGCAGCAGTAAATAAACACCCTTAGTACACTTTAGCAATACCCAGCAGTAAAACAACTAGCGCATACGTACACGCTGATGTGCGACCGTGCCGGCAGAGCGCCGGAATCCAAGGCAAGCTCGCACACCGTCACGCTGATCGACACGACCGTTGGCAGCCAGGCGCCGGCATGCCGCTAGGCGCAGACTGCTCGTAGGAGTACGTACGTTTTACGTGTTCCGCACCCGGCGCACCGTTACATCAAGCATTCAAGCTGACATCGCAAACGCCAGGCGCAACTCGCGGCGTCCGAAATGTCCCTGGATGGGATCGATCGGACAGGTCTCCGCCGGACCGGGCACGTACGTCTCAGCTGTTTGCAATAATCGGCGCCCCTGCTGGGCCGGCCAGGTGACCGGGGTAACCTCGCTTTGACCATCGGTTTCGGACGGCGGACACGGCTGCGTGTGCCGCACCGGTGGGGGGGATTCGCACAGTTGAAGCCGTCTCAAGCTTCTCGCCGGTATGGGTGCATGATTGATAGCCACTGGGATACACGATGATTCATGAGTTGGCGAGAGAAAGGTGTGTGGTTATTATGCATGCTAGTGTCGTGTTGCGCATCAGATCTGAGGCTCGATCGGCCACTTGATCTTGTCATCTTGCTTGTAAGCAGCCCGCTCAGAGTTGTCTAGTTTTTCTGTGGAGCATGCAATTCGTAGCAACGTCTAGTGCTGTATCTGTATCTCACCGGGCCGAATTAAGCTGCTGGCTTGCATGGCCTAACTCGATTGGATATTTTCGAGCTGTATCAAAATATAAGTCATTTTGATTGTCTAGTTCATCTATTTGGATTGACATATTATTATTTTATTTAGATGTAAATAAAAATAGATGTAACTATAGATCTCTTTTTTGCTGCATCACATATAATTTAGAATGGAAGGCGTATAGTATATATAAAAAAAAAATAATCAAAATTACACTTTGCAGACCATGTCATTATCAAAAATGACTTCTTCTATCAACATGAAGCAAGTACTACTTTTTTGATCGAAAATGATCGGCGTTGTTACTTTTATAATAACTATTTAAAGTAACTATAGATTTTTTTTGTTACGTGTATGTATTTGTGGGAAATGATCTACCGCCTTGTCTGCAACATTGTGTCCATGAGATTTTGGGGCCTGGGCAAGCCCGCCCCGGCTCCAGGGGCCGCCGGGCCTGCTCATTCAGCGTCTCCGTTCCCCTTCCTCCTCACCATCCCATTTGCCCCACTTTCAACCCACTCCTCACCTCACGTCTCGCTCTTGCGCTCTCGCCTCAGCTCCTTCCCCTTCCTCCTTCGTTTGGCTTTGCTTGCCTCCCTCCACTGCGAGCACGGCGGAGGGAGCTAGCTCGGCAGCGCCACGTCACCTTCGCCAATGATGTCAAGCACCGTGATGGCCAGCTCAAGAAGGCGTACGACCTCTCCGTGCTCTGAACACGCCATGGTCGCGCGCATCATCTTCTCCTACGGCGGCAAGCTCTAAGAGTTCTGCAGCGACCAGAGGTATACGCACGCATAAGCAGCGCGCACACGTACGGTGCCCGAAGGCTGCAGATCTTCTTCCCGGATCTGGCCTCGATCGGGGAAACGCATAGATGTGGCGGGAAGGTGTCTTATTAGCTTGTTCAGGGGAGCTTGCTTTCGTGGGGATTTGGGTGAGACCGGAGTGGATCTGTGGGAGAAACCACGTACTGGTGGTGTGTGTGATGCCTTCTCGAGGTTTGGGAGTAGATGGGTTTTGCATTGCTCGATGGCTTGTGGGAAATGACGATCTTGGTAGATTGAATCTACGTTCGTCGTTGCTAGGTTGTAGCACATCGATTGGTCTAGAGATGGCAGATGTGAGCTGTAGATTCATTTAAGTAGGGACTAGATATGCTAAAGATTTTCCATTTCTCGTCCTCTCCGGGCATGTTTTCTTTTGGAAATTTTCGGTCTAATAATTGGGTGTGGTATTTAGCAATAATTCCTGGGTTAACACTTAACAGCTCGGTTTGGGCACATCAGCAGCTACTAGCTGTAATGACGGACACTGCTGATGGGTTCTTAACATGCATCCCTTGTTTGTTGTTTAGATCAGTACGAAAAACAACTTTTACTCCATATAGACACCGTGAAGCTCAGCTCAGCGCCTTCTATTCTGGTGTAGAGTTCATTTCAAAAATAAAATTTGGGGTTTAAACTTCATTTTGGGAAAAGAATTTCCATATGTTTACCCTAAACAATAGAGAATGTACACCATCTAAATTTTCAAGTGCATTTTTCTTGCATTATAGTTTGGTCACATCTCGGAGCTATAGAGTGCATTCTAAGATCACTTTATTCCTAAATTCATTTTCTTGCTTTGAAGATCCTGACTTGTTTGGATGATCCATAAAAGGTAATTAGAACTAACCAATTAGCATTGTCTAAGATGTAGTCATCACAGAAATCAATTTCAGCATATGCCAGATTTTAGATAACTTCTTTTCTAGTCTGATATTGACTATGTTTTTCTTGATTGACTATGTTTTTTTTGGATTTGTTTATTTGTTCAGTGTACTAATTGAAGAATCGTGTGGAAAAGTAAGTGAGTTTTCCTTTTTGTGAAACAGACGAACGTTTCAATCACCAATGTAGTTTGGTTCCTTATTCAAAATATAATTAAGTATATTCTGTACGTCGTCTACTGAACAAAAAAAAAAGGGACTCGATCTGGATTGGTTCCAGAACAAAAGAAAAGGTTCCTAGAATCATTTTTTTTTTGTGTATGTGTGTGGATAGGTTCATAGAATCCTAGGACTGACTAGTATAGCTGCTCGAGTACAATCAGTCTTTCAGTACAGTTGTCATTCGTAGTGTCTCTGAGCGAATTGTCATTTCATGTTTTGAATCCCGTTGCCTATAGATGCCAGGCCTATACAATTGCTACCTAGTAGTGCCTACAGTAAAGCTGGTTGATATGCATATCTTTTACCCACTCTTTCAAGACCACATTTTATCTAATACGTTATTGTTCTCGTCTAAACTTTGCAGCATCACGAAAACACTGATAGATACAAAACATGAAGTGGGTGGGCAAGAGAGACTGCGATAGGGAACAAGGTAATTAAGCTTGATACTTTTATTTATATGTGATTTAATTTCTCATGTCTGCTCTTTTTTCTTTTTCTGAAGGATATTTGTACTAAGGTTTTTTTAAAATAATTTATATTCATCTTTAATAAATAGCTTCATGAGCAACTGTTTCATTGATTTAAACATGTGGTAACTAAAACTTTTCTTTGTTTGTGCAAATGTCTCATTTTGCAGCAGTTCATGAATCATTATACCTTTGTAAATTTCAGATTTGTCATTTTATTTCCTCTTATCACATGTAGTAGCAAATTACATATGAGTTCTGAAAGTTCAGATATTTGTGCTCTTTTCAAAGATGAAAATTATCCGATGTAAACTTTTATTTTCATACAGAATACAACTTCTGCATTGGGCCAAAGGAACACTGCATTTGGCCAGATAAGGAACACTTAATGTACCCTTTTTTTGAACTGAAGGGTGTAAATTTACAGAGAACTCAAGGTAAGTTGAGTTCATTTAATTATTTTCCCTCATGCATGGTTATAATAACCAGGATGTAAGCTGATATAACCCTGAAAATTGCTATACCTGATAGTACTTCCATTTTCCATAGTGTTTAAGTAACCATGCATGTAGGCATTTTTGTTTATATATTTTCTCAGGAGGAATAGCAATGCATGTGTGTTTTCCCTAAAATTCTGTGATAATCTGATGTATAATAGAAACACAGATTAATTGCTATTTCTACGCGTTGAGTCTAGAGCAGACATGGATGGCTCCAGCCAGCCTCTGAAACCAATATTCATGGAACTTAATAAAGAGTCCAGAACGTAAATTGCAATGAAGTACTACTCATTAATTAGATGAAATGGACAAAATTGCACAATGCCATTTCATTAAATGGAAAGTACATGAATTTGTTTGTTGAAGATAGGGTCACTTGACATCACAGAGCTTGAGCAACTCGATTCATCTTTTAAAGGATAACTTACTGAATATACCATTTTACCATGCAGTAAACTTCCTCTTGGACAAACCAGGCATATACCATCCTTTACAGATACATTCTGTTCATTTTCCAGTATTGGGAATTGCTAGACGCAATAGAAAATTTTAGTCCCATAATTAGGATATCCATTCATCCAGTATATATCACTGGCTAGATTAATGTGCATCTTAATTATGTTGGAATTCGTTAGTATCATATAAACGCTGATCAAAATTCTGTTCTTGCAAACACAGCATATGGTTGGTCACCTTCTCTGATGTTCACATCTTAACATAAATTGGTGATGATTCTATCCATTGACATATGTTTAGTCAATAATCTCTGCACATATAAGAGATAGAATGTAGGGGAGACGGTCTATGTTCCCCTCACCAACGACCTTTAACATTGTATATACAGTAGTTTACCTGATCTTATCTAGATACTCCAGGATTGCTTTTGTTTCGAAATATTTATTTGATGTTGGAGGCAAATGCACATTTGGAAAATCATTTCTTCAAATTGCAACACTGTGATCCCTCTACAATATAATTGTATATATTTATATAAGTGCATGCAAATATATGTGGCATCAACCAATTAATTGGGTTTCCATGAGCATATATATAGAAAAAAGTACAGCAAATCTTTATATTGAGGATGTGTAGCTCAATACTTCTAACTTGGTGGTGCATATCTCAATTAATCTGCAAATTCCATTGTGTCCAGAAAGATTTTACAAGTTTGGCCACATTTTTTGTGAGGAACTGTATTTTAACTATATGACAGTGCATTTTGCAAAACAATAACCTCGATCTTGTCAGTGTAACTGCGCATTATCATTCAACTGCTACAATTAATCCCTATATCCACTGAACCAACGTAGATTTGGAGAAATATTGTATATGCATGCATATGGAAGTAGATTGTTACTATTCTCGAGATTACAGCGATTGGATTATCTTTTTGTGAGGGAAAATTAAGCTGGAGAGGCCAGCAAAAACAAGTACATGCATGGGCAAGAACACTGTGCCACACCTTTCTTGGGCTACGACTAGGAGCGGCAGCTCCTGCAGCGGGCGATATCACATGCTGGCCGGCAACGTGTATTCTTTCATTTCACGCCCAGCTGGACGCTGCCGCTGAGCGCCAGCCCCTGCGGGCAGATTGGGTACTGTATTTGTACCAGATGCTTATTGTCGTTCGCTGGTAGTACTCTACAGTAGTTAAGCTCGTGTGCAAACGATGTGTGTGCTCTTCTCTGATCCACCTGTGACTTTTCTGTGTGTGCCATTGCTAACTCGCGGTCTTGGCTCGCCTGGGCAGATGAATAACATCATCCGATCCCGACCGACATGGCTATCCTTTTTTTCTTATGCAATGGAGGGGTGTGCACCCCTATAGTGCTTTATTATGTAAAACTAAGGCCCTGTTTAGATAGCAAAGTTGGTGTACCAACTTTGCATAGTAAATTTTGTTAAACACTATAGTAATTTTATTTTTATTTGGTAATAATTATTTAAATATTGATTAATTGGGCTTAAAATATTTGTCTCGTAAAATACAACAAAATTATATAATTAATTTTTTATTTTATCTATATTTAGTATTTCATACATATGCCGGTATTTTGATATGATAAGTAATCTTCTTTTTTATAGTAAAATTTAAGATAAAATCTGAAATCTAAACAAGGCCTAAAACAAAGAAAGTGTTATTTCAATGGCATTGGCACAGATGCCAGCTATCGACATGGCTATATTGGCTACCCCGAATTGAAGATGATGGATCGGTTCACAGTGGCTGATGTCGCGTCAACATTATTATTGTTGTTTATTTACGAATCTCGTCGTTGCTGTGTGTAGTATACGTAGTGTCATACGGTTGTGGCCCGCATGACACATTCATTTCAATTCACGTATTAGTTCGGACACCACGTTCCGATGTAAATTAATTCACGAACATCGATCTGGCAACCTGGCCGGTCATCATGCAATAATGTTCTTTGTCGCTCATCTTTTTGATTTCATCATCTAACTTAATTCTCTCTCTATATCTAACTTAATTCGTTTCTCAGGCCACTCAGCAGAGCACTGGCTGGCCTGTCACTGTGCTTTGTCTCGCCGTCGGAACCCGGCCGGCCGGGTCTCCCATATCACCCTCTCCCATCCATTTCCCTTCCACTCCTCACGTGACCATGGCAGAGTAAAACCACATCCCCATCCTTTCACTTTACTCTCTCGCTCAGCCCTAGCTCTGTCCCGGCCTTCACCCCCGATCCAGCCGTCGACACGCCGCCATCCTTGGCCTAATTAGCCTCCCAGTCATGGCGCCGCCACTCTGGCCACCATCTCGGTAAGCTTCGTTCCTTCGCACTAGGGTTACGCCTCCTCCTCCTCTTCGTTCGGTTGCCTCTCCAAGCTTTAACCAAAGCATTCGTGCAGTTGAGCTGTCCACGACAAATAGATCTACTCCACTCCGACGTCCCTGTTCTCGAGCGCGATTCGATCCGTCATCCCTCGCGAAGGTACAGTAATTAACAACCTGCTTTCTCTCTATTTTTTCATCAATATCATTCTCACACTAATACTTTAACCCGGCTCATGCACTTCTGCAGTTTAGCTGTTGGGGACGGAGGCGACGAGCAGATCCTGATCTCCACAACGGCGACTTACTCCATCAGCGTAGACCGCGCACTACGACCCAGCCAGCCGGCCGTCCTCGCTGAAGCCCAATAAGAAGGTCTGTCTCTCCTCCCAGCTCCTCTCTCCATATGCTGCAGTCTCCCTCTCTGTCTCTAGAATAACGACTCTACTGGGAACTTCCTTCTTGTTAATATAAATCTGGAGGAGTGAATTTTGTCATTTTGGTTAGAGTGAGCGAAATCTAGCTTAAAAACAAGAACTTTTGACTCGAACAAGCCGCTAGGGCCGAAACAGGATTCGAGGGGGATCGTGTTCCATGCATAGAGAAACATCCGCCCTTAAAAAGTAAGTAATTCTTGAATTTCCTTTTAATAGAACCCATATGTGAACTAATGAATAGGTTTATTTTGGCCGAATTTGACTATTCGAATCGGATTTGAGTCTCAGATTCGGTGTGTGGTAGACCCGTGGGTCTCTCTTCGGCATTCATAGGGGTAGAGCCCACATGTTTTGTTGAATTGTAGCCAAATCCATGTGCTATATGACACCATAACGAATGCGTATGTTGGAAGAGCTAGTTTGTGGTACAAGTTGGTTTTGTAACTAGGTATAATCCTTTCATTGAGTGAAGAAAGAAGTAATTAGGGATAAAACAACGTTGAAGTAGCTATCCATGTTTTCATACTCCATAATCCATTCTAAATATAGTTAATATAAACTAGTACTCATGCTATCTATATCTTCATTTTGTTTAATTTAATCCCGGTTCATAACATCAACCCAGGCTATAGGGTCTATGATGGAATTAAGCCTACACTTGTATCTTACTTTTCTGTAATTTAGCTTTATGCTTTAGAGTTGCCTTGGCTCTCGAGTTGATCATGAGATGCCTTGGCTATCAAGTGTCTAGGAGCATCTTGCTTTATGCAAGAATATGCTCAGGGTAGTTGGCAGAGGCCTTGCTCTATATAAGCAGCAATCACCCCTTGTATGCTTTAAGCTCTGCAACTTTCCTATTGAATCAAAGAGCCTTAGCAGAAAAAATGACCTCTGTCAGTGTTGCTTCGCATATGTGATTTCAACAATTGGTATCAAGAGCCTAGGTTCAAAGCCCTACCCAAGTCGCCGCCGCCGCCATGTCTATCACTTCTGCTTGCCGCGCCGCCAACGCCGCCAAGGAGTAGAACCCGGAGCCCAGCATAAAGGACGCGGACTCGGCTAGTCTCAGGGCGTGGCTGGCCGCGGCAGAGGCTACAGCAAAGAAGGCGGGAGAGGTCGCGTCACCGCGGCAGCTGCGGCGCAGGCCGCGGTGACCGGGGCCGCTGCTCTACGCGCGGAGATAAAGGAGGAGGAAGAAGAGGCGGAGGGGTCGGCAACAGGGTCGTGGCCACCGCCCCGAGATTACCGTCGCGAGTTGCGCTCTTCGGATCACCACTGTCGCGGCCTTTGCGGGCGCTCTCTGGTGGTGCAGGTGTACCATAGGGAGAGCAGCGCGTGGCCGATGCTCAACCGCGCCAATTACCAGGACTAGAGCCTGCTCATGAGGGTGAAGCTCCACTCGCGCAGGCTCTAGAAGGCCGTGCACTACGGCAATGTGGTGTACGAGGAGGATTGGCATGCCTTGGAGGCACTCTGCGCCGCCGTCCCGCTGGAGCTGGCCACGGCCATCGCCAACAAGGCCTCCGCCAAGCTTGCCTGGGAGGCAATCACGACTCGGCGCATCGGTGGTGAGCGCATACAGCGTTCCATTCTCCAGCGCCTGCACGGTGAGTGGGAAGCTCTCGTCTTTTGGCTAGGGGAGCAAGTCGAGGACTTTGCCCAGCGCCTCACCAGCCTGATGGAGCAGATGGCGCTCAACGGCGCCGTGACCTCAACGAAGAACGCACCGTGGAGAAGCTTATGGGGTGCGCGCCGAAGAGGTTCGGCCAGATCATCAACTCGATTGAGACGCTCCTCGACTTCGGGGAGCTCACCATCAAGGACGTGATGGGCCGGCTTAAGGCGGTCCAGGACTGTGAGACCATGTTGGAGGCCGAGACCATTGCGCCCAAGCTACTCTAAACCGTCGAGCATTGGTGCGCCTTCGACAAGAAGGAGGAGGGCGTTGGTTCATCGAAGGATGGAGATCGACGCCGGCATCCCCAGGCGTCAAGAAGAATAAGGCCAAGGAAGGCGGGGAAGGAGGGGATTGTGGCGGTGTGGACCATGGCGGCGGAGGCAAGGCTAGAGCCGCCGGTGATGATCGTCATGGGAACTAAGATACATGCCTCAATTGTGGCCAATCTAGCCACTGGGCAAGAGATTGCCCGCATCCACGCCATGATCGAGAGCGAGGTGGCGCGGCGCACATGGCAGAAGTAGAGGAGGACCATGCTCTATTTTTGGCGCATTCCTGGAGATGGATGAGGAGCAGAGACCAGGCACGGCCCAAGCTTGGTACTTCTACACCAAGAATGCCGACCTCAACCTGCAGGAGTCGCGGGAGCGTGCTTTTTGGTACTGACTCCGGTAGCGGCGAGGAGATGGATGGCTGGTACTTGGACAGCGACGCCATGCACCACATGACTGGACGCTGAGAGCTCTTCACCGACCTTGACACATCAGCCAGAGGTACAGTGAGATTTGGTGGTGAGTCTAAGGTGTAGACCTTTGGTGTCGGCTCCATCATCTTCGAGGCCAAGAACGGCGAGCACTGGGTGTTGCACGGTGTCTACTTCACCCCGGCGCTGCGAAACTCGATCATGAGTCTTGGCCAGCTCAACAAGGCTGGCTCCAAGGTGGAGATTGAGGATGGCGTCCTGAGGATCTGGGATCACCACAAGAAGCTGCTCTCGTCAAGGTCCGTCACGGTGTCAACCGGCTCTACGTCCTCCACATCAACACGGCCAAGCCACTGTGCCTCGCTGCATGCAAGGATGACGCGGCCTGGCTCTGGCACGAGCGGTACGGCCATGTCCACTTTGACACACTTCGGCAGCTGTCAAGGAGAGGCATGGCGTGCGTGGGTTGCCGGTGATCGACCACGTCAGGCAATTCTATGATAGTTGTGTCATCACCAAACACCGCCGAGCTTCATTCCCGTCCGAGGCCAAGTTTCACGCGCAGGAGTCGTTGGAGTTAGTCCATGGGGACCTCTACAGCCTTGTCTCTTTGGCGACTACTGGCAGCAGGTGCTACTTCCTGCTGCTGGTCGACGACGCTACGCAGTACATGTGGGTCACGCTGTTCACCACTAAGGATGCAATGAGGGATGCCATCAAGCATCTCCAAGCTGCCACAGAGAAGAAGAGCAAGAAGAAGCTGTGTATAAAAATAGGCTCGAGTGAATGTCGCCGAGTTCACAACGTATGCACCGAGGGCATTCAGCGCTAATACAGCGCCCCGTACATGCCACAGCGGAACGATGTCATAGAGAGGAGGAACCAGACCGTCGTCACCATGACGTGCGTGCTGCTGAAGCAGAGGAACTTTGCGGCGCGCTTCTGGGGTGAGGCTGTGGTGACCACGGTTCAACTCCTGAATAGGTCACCCACCAAGGCGCTGTAGGGCAAGATGTCATATGAGGCATGGCACGGCAAGGCGCCAGTGGTGGGCTACCTGTGCACGTTCGAGTGTGTTGCCTTCGTCAACGATCTATCATAGCTCAAGAAGCTGGATGACTGCAGCTGCCCCGACATCTTCATTGGCTGCGCCGACGGCACCAAGGCGTACTGGGTGCTGGACCCGGCATCCTAGTGCATGCACGTCTCACGAGATGTTGCCTTCGATGAGAGCTACGACTGGGATTGGATCAGGGAGGAAGGAAGGCTAGCTCCTGCGAATAAGGAGTTCGGTGCCGAGCACCTCTAGGAGGACAGATTGGGGGGAGCAAGCATGACATCACCTTTTCCCCTACTAAGAGCCCGGCCTCTGCTTCATCTATTCCACGCTCACCATCACCGACTCCAGGGAAGTAGGGCAGCCTAGAAATAGAGCATGGCAGGACTTTCCTGCCCCAATTATCCCCAAACGCTATCGAGGTGACACCAGCGGTGGCCACATCTACGGTCGTGCCCGCAACTAAGCTGGCCACGCCCTTAGAGGGTGATAGGACTGGCTAGACGCGTACTACGACAACGAGCCACTCCGCTACTGCACGATGATGAACATCATCAGCGACGGCTCTCCACCTGGTCTAGCGCCATGGCTGTTCACCCAGCTTCATCTCACGCATGCTGGCGAGTCGATCAACCACGCGGAGGCTAAGGGCGATTCGACGTGGGAGGCGGCCATGAGGACGGAGCTGGATGCAGTCGAGAAGATCGACACTTGGGAGCTCGTGGACCTGCCCACCAGCCACCGACCCATCTCCCTCAAGTGGGTCTACAAGCTCAAGAAGGATGAGAAGGGGATGGTGACCATGCACAAGCAAGGCTCATGGTGCGTGGCTTCATGCAGCAGGAGGGCATTGACTTCGAGGATGGCTTCACGCTGGTGGTGAGGATGGAGTCCGTGTGGATGCTCCTCGTACTAGCAGTGCAGGAGGGATGGAAGGTGCAGCATATGGACGTGAAGTCTGCCTTCCTCAACAGCAACCTCAAGTAGGAGGTGTACGTGCGGCAGCCGCCCAGTTTTGCAGTCGCCAAAGAAGAAGGGAATGTGTACTGGCTGTGTAAGGCGCTCTACGGGCTCAAGCAGGTGCCGCACGCCTGGAGCGCGAAGTTGGATCGCACCCTGAAGGAGATGGGGTTCAAGCAGAGCGAGCATGAGGCGGCGGCATACCGGTGAGGCGATGGCCGCTCTCTCCTGCTAGTTGGCGTCTATGTCGAAGATCTTGTCATCACCAGCGCCAATTAGAGAGAGGTGGAGGAGTTCAAGCAGGAGATGAAGAAGAGGTTCAAGATGAGCGACCTCGGTCTACTCTCTTTCTACCTCGGCGTTGAGGTTCACAGGATGCCAAGGGCATCACGCTACGACAAGCTCACTACGCCCAGCGCATCCTCGAGCTCAGGGAAATGGTGGACTGCAACCCGGCGTCTACGCCCATGGAAGAGAAGCTCAAACTCAGTCACGAGAGTAAGGAAGAGGAAGTGGATGCCACACAGTACCGGCACCTCATCGGCAGCCTGCGGTACTTGGTGTGCACCAGGCCAGACTTGGCATTCTCCGTCGGCTACCTCAGCCGCTTCATGGGGCAGCCCACAATGGAGCTCCAACAGGCCACGCGCTCTCCACTACATGGCTGCAACCTTGGACTACGGTCTTCACTACAATAGGGCTCCCAACATGGCGCGCTTCATTGGCTACTGTGACGGCGACCTTGCTGGCGACATCGACACAAGCAAAAGCACCAGTGAAACCAAGTTCTTCCTAGGCAATTGGCTAGTTAGCTAATAGTCAATCAAGCAGAAGGTTGTGGCTTTGTCCAGCTGCGAGGCAGAGTACATTGCCAAAGTTTTAACAGCAACTCAAGCCCTGCTCGGGGAGCTCTTGGGCATGGAGATGGAAGTGGTGGAGCTTAGGGTGGACAACAAGTTTGCCTTGGCCGTGGCCAAGAACCCTGTCTTCCATGACAGGTGCAAGCACATTAGGACTAAGTTCCATTTCATCAGGGACTTTCTTGAAGATGGGAGCATCAAGGCCAACTACATTCCAACCACTGATCAGCTGGCTGATATCCTCACCAAGTCTCTAGGTAGATCCAAGTTCTAGGAGATGAGGGGAAGAATTGGCTTGAAGAAGATCAAGTAGTGTTAGGCTTAAGGGGGAGATTGATGGAATTAAGCCTACACTTGTATCTTACTTTTGTACAATTTAGCTTTATGCTTTAGAGTTGCCTTGCCTCTCAAGTTGATGGAGATGCCTTGGCTGTCAAGTGTCTAGGAGCATCTTTCTTTATGCAAGAATATGCTTAGGGTAGTTGGTAGAGGCCCTCCTCTATATAAGCAGCAGCCACCCCTTGTATGCTTTAAGCTTTGCAACTTTCTTATTGAATCAAAGAGCCATAGCAGGCAAACTGACCTCTGTCAGTGTTGCTTTGTATATGTGATTCCAACAGTGTACATTAGTCTCAGTTAATAACACCAACCTAGATTAATGTAGACCTTTTAGTCTCGGTTGATGTTATCAACTGGGACTAAAGGTCATTCTAGTCTTAGTTGGTGTTACCAACCCATACTAGCTAAAATTCCTTCAATGGGTCAATTCAAGAGAAAGCATCACATCCAAAGTTATAGGTCTTTGCCTTTAGTCCTAGATTCGTAGTCCTAAAATAAAGTTTGGGAGTAAAGTCCATCTGCCTACTAGTGCCTGCTTTTGAAGTTAACTTTATATGAGTCTATAGAATAGTCTAATAGTATTTGCACAAGGTCTATGTCCCAACCAGGTCTAAAGTCAATCTGCCTACTAATGCCTTATGAAATTAACTTTATGTGATTCTAGAATATTCTAATAGTATTTTCACAAGGTCTAAACCAGAAAACTTGAAATATAATGTTAAGTATTTTGAAACAAGAATGAGTCAAAGTGATGCATATTGGCTTAGCAAAGGGAGGATGGTGCCTGGAGGCCTTATCCCATTTTTTTGAAGGAAAACAGGAGGGGCCTTATCCCATTCAATAACGACTGGTCTACTTGTGGGTTCCATACTATTATAATGTCCTTTTCAAATTTCATTTACTGAGTGAGCCATGGGCTACTCATGCCATGTAAGGCCAGTCTCAATGCATATTTTATGCGAGTATCATGCACATTAAATAGGATGCTAGTTTGCAGTCTTAGTAACTGTGTCATTAAACTATGCATTGAGACTGGCCTAAGACTTTCATCCTTACCTACTGTTCTAGCTAGCATGTATATTTATATCCAACTATTATATGTCATGATACAATTAATTAGTTCATAAAAACATCTCACAATTAAAGATTGATACGCTGCACAACCACTTATAGAGTATTTATAAAATTCTCACACTTGCCTTAAGTGATTTGTTTAATTTTTAGAGTGTTTTGTTGATTTTTTGTAGTCTTATAAGGATGGAACAATCTAATGAACCTGAGGTCAACATTGTTGAAGAGCCAAGCGCTAGTGAATATGAGATTGCCGCTCGGAAAGCGCGTGCGGAGCACAGTTCTGCAACAGTGTCCCTCCTACAGTCCCTCAAGTCAATGAATCACTCGATGAAGATATTCACAGGAAATGCTTTTGTTATCAGGATTGACCAAGAAGGTGGCTGCAAATTAATCATGTGTCAACATTTGATCCAACAGAATCTTGTTGATGATAATTATGAGCTCTGGGCTAGATTTTTTGGTGCCAATGAAGACGCAAAAGTCACAGTTCAATACTCTAGTGTGGAAACGGATATTGCAATCCTGAATGTTGCTGAGCTACCTGATGAAGTGAAGCCAACCGTGTCAGAGTTCACCAGAAAACACAGAGTTGGAACCACATGTACACTATTAGGATATTTCAATCCTAATAAAATGGAAGACCTTCTCCGAAGTGACAATACCATTGCCAAGAGTCCTAATGCCATACCTGGAAAAATATGGTACGAACTCTCTACTCTTGCTTATCTATTTATCTGCTATTTATTCTTTTCTAAAAAAACTAACTTTTTGTTTTTGTTCTTGTTTTTGTGTTTTTTTAGTGGACACCTTACATTGGACACCATTTATCCAAAGAAGAATTGGCTACTTTCGGTCGACTGTTATGGGATATTTGGAAGTTGTGGCAGCCCAATTATCTCCCATAAAGAGTCTGGGAAAGGAAAGGTTGTTGCTATGTTTAAACAGAGCATCGAGCAAATTCATTTCGGAATTGCAACGAAGACCATTAGGGAGCAGCTGAGAAAGTGGCTTGGGGTAAATTTTTCTTTACCAGAATCTAATGTACACAAGTTTTTGTAATGATACTAAAATCTGGAAATGATTTTCAGGCACCCTGGTGCAAGTGGTAGAAATGATTTTCAGGCACCCTGGTGCAAGTGGTAGAGCTTTATCGCCTGTGAGCAAAAGGTTCAGGGTTTAAACCCTAACCTCTACATATTTGTGCAGGGATGACTGTTGGCTATTTTTTCTTTCCCAGACCCCGCAGTGCGGGAGCCTATAGCACTGGGTACGTCCCTTTTACTAAAATCTGGAAATAATTTTCAAGCACCTAAAGAGGACACTCTTGGAGAAATGATAGGGAGACTGTAATAAGTGTGCTCCAGGTCAAGCGCTCTGTCCTACCGTCTACTTCAGCTTGCAAGCAAGGTGGGAGAGGTTGTCTCACGTAGTCAGTACTTAGCTATGTAGTTTTCTTTGTTCCTGCAAACTCCTTCTAAGGGCCTGGACACACTATGTGTGTAGTCGATATTTCAGAACTTGTTACTGCTGATCTAGACTTATGTCTGCGCACACTGGTGAATTAATGTGCACCGATATGCTCCTTCTCCATATGTGCCATCAGCAGCGGCGGGGTGCCAAATATGCTCCTGGTTACCCCATGCAGCGGTGGCCGCTGTAGCGAGAAACCGGATGTGTATGGCGACGACGGCTATGTCACTGTGTGCCATCCGCTGAAGCTGCCGGCTCCATTGGTTACCTAAATTCTTCTGGTCCTATCGCATCGTGGTATAGGTATTTTGATGCACGCTTCCTACAAGACAGAATGCCAAGATATGGCCCGAGAGCAATTCGTTGCCAGTTCACTGTGAACTATAATACGCTTCTCTCTCTGGCTAGCTAGGATGCTGGTGGTTTCGTGGCTCGTGGCTG
>CM041640.1:6962863-7110217 GCA_023333625.1 Bothriochloa decipiens | reverse complement strand
ATCTAACCTTCATTTGCACAAGATCAACTTGTAGTCATGCCATTCCTTTCGAAAAAAGATTAGTGGATGTGAACAAAGCTTTTTTTTTTAACCCGGATGTACAAAGCGCTGGTGTTGCTGTGTGCGTGTGAGTGTTGACCTAGCCCACAAGGCCTTACAGACCTGCTCACCTCAAAAGCCCGATCTAATAGGGAGGACCGCCCCTGAACGAATGAGGGAGGACCATCCCGCCTTATAAGCTGGCCACTCCTCCAATCGATAACCGATGTGGGACTATCCCAACAGTAAGGAGTTCAGGAACTACAGCATGAGTAAACAAAACAACTAAAAATGCTCTGGACTCAGGAGGAATCGTTTTTGTGGATCCTGCAAATTAGCTGTTCACGTCACCTATCTTTCTGTTGGCTTTGTTTCTTAGACACTAGAGTTCCTAATTTGGACCTTTGCTTCTTCACAATCTGCTAGAATGAAACACAATCTATATCTATATGAATGAACTCATGTCCTGTTGCGTTTATAACTGCTCACGTGGCCTGAGCTTATGCTGGTAGGGCGTGCAAAGCGCACCGTATTTTCAATTTTCTAGTATTAGTAATGAAATTCAGGTTTGGCCATTGTGAAAACAAGAATGTCAAACCAAACAATGCACATGCACATGCATGTAGCACACCTGTCTTTTGGCTGCAGATATTGAGTAACCAGTAACTGCTCATGAGCTAACTGTGCTAAGCTTGTAACGACGATTGCTTCCAACTTTCAACGGCTTGCAGATGCACATCATGCAGGTGACCAAGACCAACTACGATGCCGTCGCCAGAGGTGGCAGCAGCATCGGTCTGGTTAGCGGCTTAGCGCCACCAGTTGTCTCAGCAGCAGCGCGCGTCTTCTTCCGCACCTGACAACGGGGAAGAGTAGACCGCCGATCTCTGTTATTGTTTTGGCACGATGATCTTGTACCATCGGAGAGCAGTGCCGTATATATCATTCAAATATTCAGTTTTGTCACCCTCACATCTGATATTCTTATTTATGTACTAGGATCTTCTTCTCCGCTTCTCTTGGGCTGTGTGGTTTGATCGTGCTACAGAAATACAAATGCCTGCCTCGCATTGGTTTAATCAATCTGAAGTTATGTTGCAATGCAATCTTTATGCTGAGCATGTCATAACAATTGAGGAATGTCACCGGGACACTTTGAGATCCTTGCGCTAACACTATACCGAGCAATCACAACTAACCATTGCAGATGGGAAAACAACATCCTTTTGGCATGACGTTTGGGATGCAGATGATTCCCTTGCAGAAAGATTTCCAGAACTCTTCACTCATTGCAAAAACCAAGGACTGACGGTGGCAGAGGCATATCATTATATCAAGGTGACCTCCAAGGATCCCTCACTGCACGTTGTTCAAATGTGTCTGTAGCACAACTGGCACAGGCCGGTATTGGAGATTATTGGGCTTCATACACTCACAGAGGGTAAAGATCGAAGGCTGAGTATGATGCTGTAGTAGAATGACGAACTTGATAGCTCACTGCTGTACAATGCTCTCAAAGCGGCACACAGCAGCCCCGATGCCGGGACAAAATTCACCTGACAAAACAAGGCCCCTCCACGAGTGAAGTTTTTTGCACGGTTGCTATCGCAAGGAAGAATACAATGTAAAACAGTGCTAATGAAGAAAGGAGTGGTGGACAAGCACCTGTGAAGTATGTCAATCTGCAGACGAGACCCCTGCCCACATCATATTTGAATGTCCCTACGCAAGGCAATTTTGGGAGCAATCAGAGAAGAGACCGATGCAAATTGGCCTGTCGAAGCAATCAAAGACCTCCAACCACCAGACTACATTCCAGCAAAATATTTCACGACTCTGATTCTACATTGTTTTGTTGGCATATTTGGAAACGAAGAAATAATGCCGTCTTTAGGACGAAAAGAACTGCGCTAAATGCAGCTTTAGCGGCGTGCAAATCAGAAACCTACTTATGGGGTGCAAGACTACCAAGAGACGATAGGATCATTGCTACAATTTGGTGTTCTGTAATCGCTGACGTAATGTAAAACCAACACCGAAACTAGCTGGTGATCTTTGTAATCTTTATGGCTATTTAAGAGCCAATATCAATGAATGCATCAGGTGGGGTCTCTCTCCCTCCCGTCGACTTATCAAAAAAAAAAAAATCCATGATCTTCACCTGACAACGACTCTGCACCTGCTGCCTCCTCTCTTGCAGGATGTCCACCATGTACATCTGCTGATCAAACGCTCGCCCGTCTTCAATGCTCATGATCGTCAGTGGCGGGCCGAAGGAGAAGGCCAGAAGGTGGAGCAGCCAGACGGACTTGGTGGCGACGAAGAAGCACTGCAGCAGCTGCTCCGGCCACGGCCGCCACCACCCCAGCGTGGCCACGCCGCCGCTCATCTTCCGGTAGCAGAACCGGCTGAAGTCCTCGGTGAGTTTAGTATTTGGTGCCGTTCCGCAGCACCTCGTTCCAGCTCAGGTTGCGCAGCGCCATGAACGCGGCGAAGCTCCGACGGCGATCCTCCATGTTTTCGAGGCACCTCGGCGAGCCATTCCACTTGAACGCTGGGTTCTCGAAGTCCTGGTACAATGCCAGGTTCATGATCGCCTCGAGATGGTACAGCGCGGCCTTCGAGCAGTGTTTGCCCACGCCGCCGCCGGTGAGCGCGAGCAGGTACGGACGGAGGAGCAGGTTCAGCTTATCGGAAAGGCCGTTGTCGGCGTCTTCCTCCGCCGGCTGGATCAGCGCCTTGCAGAGCTGCTTCACCGAGACCGAGAGCCGGGCCTCCGACGCGATCTGAAAGAAGCCCTCCGCCATCACGTCGTGGCTCACTGGCATCGGGAGCGCTCTGCGCTCGGCGACTTTGATCGACCGCGTCGGCCTCCGGGAGACGGATGGCGAGTTGGTCGATTGCCGCAGCGCCTTTTTGAGCTCCGCGCAGTACGCTTCCACGCTCACCAGCTTGGTAGCCAGCTCCCCAGCGATGGACCCGGCGAGCTCCTTGACTCGTGAGGCGACAGCGCGCCCTACTCCGTCAGAAGCCGCGACATGTTCTCGCGCTCGATGTCGGCCGGCGACGTCATCTCTGGAGGCTTGGCTTTCTCCTTAGATTTGGAGGATGCAGAATGTTGAGAGCCTTCATATACCTGGAGGATGTGTGCTGTTCTGTTCCCGGACGGCGCATATATTTGTTTCTTCCTGCTGATTGCTGTGGCAACTGCACTGCAACTAACTTTTTTTTTTTTTTGAGAAAAGCAACTCCAACTAACTGCTACGCGAGAAAAAGGTGACCAACCAAATTGCATGATTTGGACCACACGGAAGAAAAGCGGTCTAGTTGTAACACTCGGAAGAAACGGCACTAGCACGACGACTCGACGAGTAGTGTACTTGCCCAAAAACGAGGAGTGAGTCTGTTTGGGACACTGAGAGCTCAGCGATTCCGGCTTACCTGATGCCTGCCTAGCAAGCCACGCTCCATGCAAAGGGAGAAGAGTGGCGTGACGTGACCCGACCCGACCACCTAGCTAGGTGCCTCTCGCACAGCGAGTCAGCGACGCTGCAGGCGAAGCCAGGCAGGTGGCTGCAGCCTGCAGCCGGCAGCGCCGGTGACAAGCAGAACCGCCGGTGTGCTTTCCTGCCTCGCTTTGCTCTCGATTCCATGCACGGGGCGCTCTTTCTATTGCTGCGGTTGCGTGTCTTAAAAAAAAAGACTTATCTAGTGCCGTAGGCTTCCGTACTACGGAGTCTGGGGAAAGAAAAATAGCCAGCAGCTATCCCTGCACAAATATGCAGAGGCTGGAGCTTAAACCCTAGATCTTTTGGTCACAGGTCTCTACCCCTTAAAAGATGAGACAGGGGACGTCAACACTCAACACCGACTTCAACGTGCCTCTGGGCTTCAACGTGCTCCCCGCTCCATCTCTCCCCCTGCACGCCGACAGGTGGGCCAACACGACCCTCACTCCCGTTGACTCTGCCTCACTCTCGCGGTCTCGGCCCCCGCTGCCAAGTCTTCCTCTCCCCGACTCCCCCACCCCACGCGGCGCGACTCCTCTCCCCGCGCCACTAGGCCGCCGGGCTATAGTACGCCTGTGGCTTCTCTGGTCGCGCTGCTCGCGCGCGGCTGTGTCACGATCCAGGTCAAGATCGTGACGGATAACTAGGAATTGGAACGAATCAGGGATCGAAAGTAGAGAATTCGGAAAGGATTAGCAAGAACAGCAAAGAGTTCCAAAGAGTTCAGGGTTCAGACGAACGAAGAAGACGAGTTCAGGTTCACGGTTCAATTCATCGATGCCCTTTCGGTTACAGACCATGGCAACATATCGGCCGATGGTCACACACACCCCCCTACTAGCCGAGGCCCAAGAGCATAACGAGGCCCAAGAGCATAACGAGGCACATTAGAGAATTTTTTTTATTTTTAATTTTTTTAATAAAAAAATTACAAAATTAATTTTATTTCGAAATACGACCGAACTAGTCGTCTACCGGTGCTGGCTTTTGCGGGCGGCCACCTGGCGGCCAAAAAACGCCCACTGCGTGGGCGTTTTTTGTTGGCGAGGGGGCCGCCTGCAAAACTGCGCGCTGTTTTGCGGGCGGGCCTCGGTGCAGTAAAAAAACGCCCACTGCGTGGGCGTTTTTTGTTGGCGAGGGGGCCGCCTGCAAAACTGCGCGCTGTTTTGCGGGCGGGCCTCGGAGCAGTAAAAAAACGCCCACTGTGTGGGCGTTTTTTGCGCTGCAGGGGGCCGCCTGCAAAACAGGCGAGGCCGGCCGCGCACTTTTGCAGGCGGCCCCCTCGCAGTGGGCGTTTTTTGACCTCCACCTATATATACCCAGCCCCCCTCTTCAGATTTTCATTATATTCACTAAAATTTTCAGAAAAAAAGAAAGAAGAGAGAAGGGAGGAGAAGGAAGTAACGGCGAAGCCCTGCCAGTTTGAAACCTCGGCTTTTAGGTAAGTTTTTCATACATTACAAGTCTGTTGCTATTCATTAGTAAAATATAATGTGCACTAGAGTTGTTTAGTTTTTAGTTGACTCTGGATAGATCCGTGAGTAGTATGTATATTAGATCTATAAATAATGATGTTAGAGCATTGCAGTTCATGTTAGAAATAATGATGTTTCTTCTATGCTTTAAACAACGGATTGCATGATTTAAAATGTGACGAATATCGTATTTTCTCTGAATAGATATGTCAACCAAAGTGATGTTTCGGTTGTTTCATGGTAGTGGCACTGTCAGATATGGGCCGTATGGTATAGATCTGTCTGAATTTGGGTCAACACTAAAGGGGATAGATAGGCCAGCGGAAAGAAATTTTCGGTCAGTGTGTAACTGGTTAATGAGGATATTTCATATCAACTCAGAGGTGAACACAATAAAAGTAAATGTAGTAGTCAACCGTGGCAACGAAGAATGCTTCTGGGAATTGATGTCGGTAGATTGCACCGAAACATGGAAATGGTACGTAGAAAATGCATTGCAGCGGGGCTGGGAACCCAGCATTTTTATGGAGGTGCACGATAAAGACAATGCAACCTTGCAAGATGTGGAGGGTACAAGCATGGTTAGGACTGATGCTAAAATAGAAGAGGAAAACGACCGTGCTCAGCAAGGAGAAGAACAGGGACATGATGTGCAGGAACCAGAAAGAGAAGGAGAAGCCAGTGAGCCGAGAGGCTTGGCAGATGAGGGCGAGAGGATCAACTCTATTGTTCAGGCAATGGAAAACGAAGATGCGGCGAATGAAGAAGTGGAGGGTGATGAATCTTCTGATGAGGAAGGATGCAATGTCCGAGTCCTTCGGGCACTTCTTATAAGTACAAGCATACTTATAAGTACACAGTGGGCGTTTTTTTACTGCTCCGAGGCCCGCCCGCAAAACAGCGCGCAGTTTTGCAGGCGGCCCCTCACCAACAAAAAACGCACACGCAGTGGGCGTTTTTTTACTGCACCGAGGCCCGCCCGCAAAACAGCGCGCAGTTTTGCAGGCAGCCCCCTGGCCAACAAAAAACGCCCACGCCGCCTGGTGGCCGCCCGCAAAAGCCGGCACCGGCGCCGGCCGGCCCTGTGCCACGTCACAAAAATCGTCCACACAGTGGGCGTTTTTTAAAAAACGCCCACTATAGACGACTAGTTCTGTCATATTTCGAAATGAAAAATTAATTTTGTAATTTTTTTTAAAAAAATTAAAAATAAAAAAAATTCGCACATTAGACCCAGCATGCACACTTCGGGTCATGACATTCCCTCCCACTTAAGCAGCAGCTTGCCCTCGAGCTGTGGTCAATGTAGATTATCTTCCTCGACACCAATAGTCTTCAAGGGTCTTCAATCATCAAATTGTAGAAGAGAATTTCATTATTGATGGTGCTCAAACCTCTTGAGGTGCTTGAACGGTCATAGACATACAATTTGCATTGAACTGGTGTACTGAATGACATCTTCAAGGTGACCTCACTTGGGAAGAAGTATAAGTATGTTTGCAGCTGTTGTTCAGTCATGACATCTAAGATAAACTGAAACTCCCATCTCAAACTGAAGCATGGGTTTACTGGCAATCTTCTCAGATCCTCAGAAATAATACATTTTGCTCGAGTCTTCAACAGTAACCGAGTTGAGTTGGAACTAGCAAGATCACATGGATAATTCAGTGAAGTACCTTCCAGATCATTTCCATTTTTTTGGATTGGCAAGATCATTGAATAATTCTCTATCACCTCAAGAGAAATGAAGATAGGATACTCCAGACTAGAATTGCAACATGCTGATCCCAACCAATGAAACTCATTGTCCCACCTACTGATCACCTCGGCAATCAGAAATTTTAGCAAGCAAGTAATGCCATGAACCAGCAGCTTCCCAACACCAATCTTTAGCTGTACACACCAACAAGCACCAGTCAAGAATTTGCTCCAAGCTATAACCATTGATCTGAAAACCACACCACTCATATCTTCAAAATGTATTTCTGTGTGATTGGACGAATTTTTAGCCAACAAGCCATAGCTTCTGTAACTGTCAAGTAGCAAATCGTAAGCTGTAGCAACTTGAAGGAATTCATTTCTCATGCCTGAAACTGGTGGCCAAGGAAGCAGCAACGTTGGAGAAAGCAACACATCAATAAGAAACCAGCAGTGCTTCTTTTTAAGTTGGTGGTAATTTCCAACAGGTGGCTGTCCATTACTGAGTTTCCAATACATAAGTGCTCATCCATTGTCACCAATACAATGAATACCTTGTTCACTTTCATGCTTGAACATCTGGCAACTAATCGCCGTGTCATGCTGAGCTGTGCTGTGTTTGATACCCACAGTCCACCAACTTATCATAGGAGCTAGCTGGAGAAATACCATAAGTTCTAAGGACAACAGCTCCAGTTGTTTTTCTTCCTTTGGCATATTGAGCTCACCATTGTGAAATGCAAGAGCCAACTCATCATACATATGCGTGTGCTTTTCAGCAGCGTGCGTGTCATTGCTCAGCTTGATGTCAAACCACCACACTTCAACTTTATCTTGCAGTTTCTTCCGACATGGACAGACAAGTAAATATTGAGCACATAGCTGTAGCAGTATCTTGCATCCAGGAGGTAGCCAAGGAATGAAATGAGATGTAGCACATAGCTGCAACACTCGATGTACTGAACAGCTTGGTAACCATAGCAGGAAGCGCATAGGTGCTATGCAAGTACTCTGGACGCAAGGTGAGCAGTAAACATTATCCATCAATGGCACCAATACAAGAAGCTGAATTGTAAATGAGAAGTTGAAGCTCAATGTGGAACACCAATCATGATTTGACCAGCCAAAACACAATTTCCAATCAGGTTGTGACCAACTGACTCGGAACTGTATGTTCGTTTGACAACCAGCACCCACGGCCTGCACTTCTATTTAGGAAATAACCAGTTCTACTAACAGTGACTGCTCTATAAGTTCATCACAAAAAGATGGCCATGGAATTGGCCTGATCTGACCCCCAGATCTCAGCATATATGGTGAACACTTCCCTTTGGCAACCAAATGGGTGGAATGGAAATTGGTATACCTGCTCAGCATTCCAACATATGCCACCACCAAAATCTGTAGAGGCATGATGAGCTTGGGAACCTCCTCAGCAGAAAGCTCTAGGGTCTTTGCTGATGATAGCAGTACCCTGCTGGTACATGAGTGGCAGCTCCCCATTTTGTCGAGCACCTTTGCTGCATAAGTGGAGTGAGCGCCTGACCTGCTCAAGGCAGCACCGGGGAGTAGGGGTTGGTGGAGCCATAGCCGCAGCAGGGGTTGTCATTGTCGTTGAGGAACATGGTCTTCCCGCCATGGGTAGCTTGCCGCACGGTGGCGTACTGCTATGTCGTGTAGTGACGCCATCACGGACCTGGCGGCAGCAGCGACGCGGGCGTCGATGTATGTGGCACAAAGTGTGCCCACCATCTCGTCGAGGGCGCGGTGGCCTATCACCACGGTGATAAGGACCGCGGCGATGTCGACGGAGACGAGCACGTCCCGGTCGAACCCAAAGGCGAAGTACGCCATCTCCGCGGCGGTGTCGACAGAGACGACCGCATCCTGCTCGAACTCGAGGCCGAGGCGGACGCGGATGGGTACGCCGCGGTCGGCGAAGTCGAAGAGGACCCCGCCACGGTCGGCGAAACCATGGCGGACGTGCAGGCACACGCCGGGCTCGGCGACGCAGAGGAGCGCGCTGCGGTCGGTGGAGCCGAGGACGAGTGGCACACCGCGGTCGGCGAAGCCATGGCGGGCGTGGAGGAATACGCCACGGTCGTCGGCGAGGTGGAATCGGAGCCGGTGTAGCGGTCACGGACGCAGGGGCGCACTGGATATGGACGTGGCCCAGCGTCGAACACCTTGTGGGCAGCAGTTGTGGAAATTTGCAGGAAACGGTCCGACCAGCAGGCCGCCGTGGAGGGAGCTCCTCCTGGCCACAAGGTAGTCCCAGTCGAACCTCCGCATCCTCAGGATCCACCATGATCCCCACGCGCTGGCCGGCTTTAAAGAGGACCGCAACCTCGTCCATGGCCGCGTCGCCCATTGCTGCGCTGAGGGCGTCGTCGTTGAGGACGCCGATGAGCGGGGTGCGCGCCAGAGAGGCCCCCAGCGGCGGGATAGCGCCGCCGTCCGTGCAGCATCCTTGAGGACTAACAAGTGGACCTAATGTCCGGAGGACATGCCCAAACAGTGGACCTTTCTGTCTTTCCGGCATATGTCGCCATTATTGCACCCATTTGCACATTGAAGGAGAGCTAAATGGGGAGCATCAGACCGAGTGACACTGAAAATCTCCAATAGTTCCAATACAAAACAAAAAAGAGGTAAATCAATGGAGTTTTTAAGTCACTAAAAACAGTTGATGCACTTTTATTTGTTGCGTTCCTCCAACCGTTCCAAAATATCACTCCTAGCAAAGAAAATAAAAAAAATTTGAGAGCACATGAAGCATTGTCAGCGATGGCTTAGTCTTCTTCGTGTTTTAATCACGTTTGCTGCCCAAAGGCTTGGTTCACCCAGCCACCCCGCGGACACACACAAGCACGCTCCAACTGGTCATAGCCGACTGAGGACCACCTCAAGCCAGCTATAGCCAGAGGGCAGAGGATAGGTAGCCTTGGCTAGGACATGGCGGGATAGGCTGGTGTAAAGAGACGTCACGTCGCGAGGGAGGGCTCGTTTAGATTGTAATTTTTTTTAATCCTGAGCATGGTAGTATTTTTATTTATATTTAATAATTATTATCTAATTATAGACTAATTAGATTTAAAAGATTTATCTTATAATTTATAATTAAACTATATAATTAGTTATTATTTTTAATTATATTTAATGCTTCATACAAATGGCTAAAGATTAATATGACGGAGAAAGAATAAAAAAATTTAAAACTTTGAGGGCATCTAAACAAGGCCTGAGCAGTTGAGTTATCGAGCAGTCGAGATGATCAAGCCGTATTATATAAGAAAACAATCATGATGCCTCATTAACAAAATAATTTTAAAAACATATCTTATCTATACTATAAAAGAGTGAAAGAAATTAAAAAATACATGTTACCTGAAAATTTATACTCACTCTGTGTTTTAGCCGTTAGATATAAGTTAAGCTCTTGATCTAAGGAATATTATCTAATAGGTGAATCACCCTGTAAAATGTAAGATTTATTTGTGTTTTTGCTGTTCAATTCCTTACCTCTTCTAAACTTTTTTTCACCGGTGTACTTGTACCCGCGTGTCTATACCCGCAGCCAATCGTTTTCCTTTCCTTTCTCCTCGCTGTAGGCCCTCCCACACCCATACGATACACGAGTTTTTTTTCCGGCGCCACCTCTCAACCCACCACCGCCGGCGCCGCCCCTAACCAGCCACTAGACCACAGGGTCGTGCACCACCGCCCTGCCTCGGCCACCATGGATTCCATGAGACCTTTGGAGCTGCTGGGCCTGCTCCGTGGCACGAGTCATGAGTTCCGTGCCCCCGTCTTGAATATGAGCGCATCCATGCATTAGGACAGCCAGAGGCAGAGGTCGATCTGATGGATGGATCGTTGCTTGCCGCACGGCACGCTAGCACATGAAAAAGGAGGAATTGTCCCGGAGCCGTATGTATACTTAGGCAACTAAAACCATGAGGAATCACCGGCACCTCCCATACCGCGCAAGGGTTCGATGGAATTCACCTACGTGGGCGCGGTGGGGCGCGTCATGGCCACACTCGACCGCCTGCGGCGGCAGAAGCAAGTTCGCTTGAGTTGAATCGCTCTGACTGCTTGCATGCCGATACTCTGCCCAGATACAAAACGCATGCATGGAGTTTTCCATTGCCGTTGATTACTATTTTTTTCACCATTAGAAGAGACAAGAAAAGAGGGATTCAAAGTCCACCAGAAATAGAGGTGCCTACTAATTCACCTTTTATTTGCTTATTCATCTACTTATTCACCTTTTACAGTACTTCACAAATACATAATTTTCCAAATTCATTTTTTTACATTCAGTCTGTTTGTTAAATTATCTGAACTTTATCTTGGCGTTGTAACACCCTGGTCTTAAGCATGCATTATCTTGCATATCATGAGTATGATCATCTCATTTACATAGTTATTTATTTACATGAAATGATAAAATGAAAATGTGCTTACCTTGATTTGAACTAGAGCTTTGTGAAAGGTTGATTATTTGGGGTTGAGTGTTAAATGAAGTTTGTAGAGAAAATTATTTAGAGCAAAACTTATTTTGGGGTCATTTCATGAAAAGGCTTGGAAGTGGGTCAAAAATGTCAAAAATAGTTTATAAAAATGATTTTCTTTTAATTTTAAATCCCCATTTTTGAAATTCAAATTCTATGTAGAATTAGGCTTTGATGTTTAAAAGTGAAATGTTCTACTCATCAAAAGGAACATTTCATCTTTTATAAGTTTTTCAAAATTCGGATTATTTTGGAAAATATGGGTTCATCAAGTTCTGCACGAATCTTGGCGAGTGGGACCCACCCGTCGGCCTCCTTCTTCCTCTCTTCTTCTTCCTCGCGCCGATGGTGTCCGCGCCGACGCCGGCCACGTGGCAGCCGTACGCCGGCCACGTGGCAGCCGTACGCCGGGCGACGCCGCTGCCCGCTGTTCTGCCTCCGCACCCGAGCGCCGCACACCGATCCCGCACGCCGCGCTCGCCAGACCCCACGGCCGCTCCACGCGCCCTCGGCCGACTCCGCATGCGCGCCACGCGCTCGACGAGCTCCGACGCTGCGCTCCGTCTGTCTGAGACCGAGCTCCAGCATCAAGGCGACCGGACCGCGTCACCCTCGCCCCCGCGCTCTTCTCTTTCTCCAGACGCGCTCTCGCCCCTCCTTTCCTTCGCCAAAGCTCTAGCGGACGCGACGCCCGCCATTGCCGCCGCCACGAGCTCGCACACCACAGCACCTCACAGCCTTGATACATTTTGCCCAGAGCTTGCCAGCAGCTTCGCCTTGACGTGAGCCACGTCCTGCGCACGTTCCCTGCCCTCGAGCCCTCAGGTAGAGGTCGAATCGACCATCTTCCCCTTCGCCGGTCATGGCCGCCCGACCGCTGTGCGGTCCGCCGTGCCCAACAACCTCTCTCTCCCTCCATTAGCTAGCGCATCGGGTTCGTCTGCTCAAGTAGAGTCGAGTGGTGTAGCTAATGAGACCGATTAGGGTTTGAGTTCGCCGAATTTTGGCCGTCCGCCGTCGCGGGTCGCGCCGTCGCTCGTCGGCATACCTCGCCGTCGTTGCTCCGACCGGCCATTCGTCTCTTTGGCTAGCTAATCCATTTCGCCTTGGTTTGTTGTAGCTGGTAGGCAAGTCCTTGCACCCCGCCGTGACCGTTTCCGGCGAGTTCGCCGTCGAGACCTCGCCGCCGTCCGCCGTCGCGCGTGGCCGCCGGTCAAAACCATGATATTTTCTTGCATTTTGTACACCGTTGAGTCCGCACTACTGAGATGAGTCGTTTGGTGGCCGTAGTGCCTCCGGAGACCTCGCCGCCGGCGAGATCCCGTCGGCCGGCGACCGGTGTCCCGCGGTGTCTCGCTGATGTGTAGGTCCCGTGGTGACATCAGCACTGACGTCAGCGTAGGTTCGGTCTAGGTGCACAATGTCGGGTGTACGTAGCAGAGTCGAGTCGCTGGGTACATGCCGGGTACGCGTAGCATTTTCAGTTCGGTTAAGTTTCAAAAATGGATTTTCCAGATTTTGATTAAATCTTTGAAAAATCATAACTTCCTCATTTTTAGTCCAAATGAGTTGGTTCAACTTGCAGTATTTTTCTTATGAGAAGATCTATGCATGAAAAATATGAAATGTGTATTTTGTGATACTTTTCTATATAGATTTATTTATCTCTATTAATTACTTTTATCTTAGAAAATGCATAAATAATTCTCTGTTGCTCAGAAAAATGTGAGACCAAGTTTGTTAGTCTTCTTATGTCATGCTCTATCTATGAAAAATATTGTAAGGCTATATCCTATGGAAAGTTTGCTCTGTCTAGTTATGGTGCCTATTTCCATTAGATGATAAATAATTCATAATAAATAAAATATAAGGAATTTGTACATGAAACATTTTGGAGGGTATTTTTATGTCAATCTAGAGCTAATAATGTTATAGGATCTGTTGTTTGACATATTTTTATGTACAAACTATTTTATGCCCAGTGAATTATGCTGCCTTGTCATTTTTGTGTAGGATAAAGTACTTACTGTTTTGACCTGAAATTTTTATGGTAGTCTTTGTTGGGTATGCTTAAGCTTCTGTAATGTTTATAGAATTTTCTGAGTAGTCTAAAGCCATGTTGTAGTTATACCCTGATTTCTTGTAATAATAAATAATGCTTTAAAGTTATTATTTCATGTGTGTAAAAATGCTTTTATGCTATTTGGGATATGTGTGATCTATTTTTGGCTTTGGTTCAGTAGAGGGTAGTGTGCAAAATAATGGTTGTTTATAATTCCTTATAGTGTGCGAGTAAATTGTAATGCGAGGCTTGTTTGGAGAATTGTCGGTAGAAGAGAATGCAGATGACATGTGCTTATCTTACATGTTTCAAAGTCATATCATTTATCTTAGCTGAAACATTCATTCACCATCAGCATCAGCATGGTATTTCTATGTATACATGGTATTCATATGCACTATGCATCATACAGGATCGTCGGAGCTCGAAACGATAGTTCCCGGAGGACCA
Organism: Bothriochloa decipiens; assembly: GCA_023333625.1. Classification (NCBI taxonomy): domain Eukaryota; kingdom Viridiplantae; phylum Streptophyta; class Magnoliopsida; order Poales; family Poaceae; genus Bothriochloa; species Bothriochloa decipiens. The sequence goes on along the minus strand of CM041640.1, from coordinate 7,096,467 downwards.
GGAGAGGAAGGCCAGCAGGAAGCTTTGGTGTGAAAAGTAGCAGCAGAAGAGGATCCCGAAGCTGATCTTTCGGAGTGTCCCGACCACCAGCCTAGCTCTTTTCTGAAAGGCAAGCCCCGGAGCATTCTCCCTGTGGTTTGTAAAATATCTAACTTGAGTCCTTTACTTGTTTGATGCATTAAATTATAGGCGTTGTTTTATACCGTTGCTGCATTACTTATATTCCTTGCCACTGTTATACTTCAACCCTGTTAGGTTCAGGTACGATTATTTGCTTAGCCCTGCTTTAACTAGATCGATAGAAGTCGGGTGATTTCCTGTCATCTGCGAGTTATAAGTGGTGACTCAGAATGGTTGAATACATTGTTATCTTGGATAACCATGTGGAGATAATAAATCGAGACCGGGCGGGATTGGTGTTGAGAATGAACTAGAGGTTCGGTGAGGTTATCCCGTCTGTGTCGAACTAGGACCCCGTCTGTTGTACGTCCTCAAGTCATATTGAATTTATGCCTCACATTTAGCTGGAAGGATAAGTCGTTCCGACCGCGAAGCCTAATTTTGGTTTGGGCCGGGAGTCGACCTGCTGTACGCATCGTATTGGTGAAGATGGGGGACCACAGGTTACGCGGAGAGTAAGTCCGAGGTCAGGGTCGCCCTGAATAAGGCAGCCGGGCGGTTCCTGGATACGATGGTACCTGTTGATCCCGCGCTTTTCCCGAATTGAATGTCGGTGATCTGTAGCTCACCTTAGCGGGTGAGTGTGGTTTGTGTGAGGAATACCCGTCAGCTGGTTAGTAATCGATTATAATCGCCATCGTTCCTGGACAGTGAACACTTGACTTGAGCAGCAGCATCGTAGTAAGAACTTGAACAAGAGATGAGATGGTTGAGCTGTTGAGATTGAAAGATACTCAACCGGAATTGGCTACTATTCTTATTGAATAATTATTACCATGCTTGTTTAGTACAGGTGCTAATGTAGCATGATAAGGTTAATCAGATTAAAATGCATTGCTAGAAGGTTCTTAATAATTGTTTCCTTAATGCAATCTTTTTCGCAATTAAATGAGTCAGCTATCCTACTTATACAGCCTTGCATACTCCTTGGAGTTAATTTTATTTTTAGTTTATGACGGGTAAGTCTAGCTGAGTACGTTCTCGTACTCAGGGTTTTATTTCCCATGTTTTTGCAGATGGTGAGATGTTTTATGGATATTATCAGAACTGCTTCTATCCCGCCTTGGGAGATGACTAGACCTTAGGCATGGTCACTCTTCTCCACTTAATGCTTTTGTTGGATGTTGATCAAGGACCTGGCACTGTATTTGAACTAAGTGTGTATGTGTGGATTTGAACTAAACCGCTTCCGCTTTATTCCGAATTTGAACTTGGGTTGTAATAACTTTATTCGAACTCCGATGTTTTAAACTATGTGCGAACCATGTACGTTGTGAATGATGAACGCTAAACTATTACGATCTTGGTCGTGCCGGAAAGTTTGAAATCCTTCGAGATTTCGGTATAACTACCAGGTTTATTAGGTCTCAATCATATAGTTTGCCGTCCTAATGGTGAATTATGTGCTTGTGCTCTAATAAATTGGTCGGTTCTGTCACAGGCGTCTTTGTGGCCTACAAACAAATATGGTCGCCAAAGCTCTCCTTTGTAATCCATGATGATATGTTTATTTCTCTTCAATAGTTAGTTCTCCCGGTTTGCACTTCTGTTGTTCTTGCTGCAATATAGAGTAATGAAGAGGCAGGAAAAAACATATCATTTTTTAGAAGAACTATTGGATTCTCATACAGAAAAAAACATATCATAGTATGACTATAAAGAAAATATATCACATACATATTAAAGATAGTGTCGAGATACTATTGGATTCTCAATAGTAGGAGTAGGAGTAGGAGGGGGAGGGGGAGGAGGAGGAGATCCAAATGACCTTGTGATAATAGATACACACATTCACCTGAGCAAGAGGTGCACGGGTCACTATCACCATGACCAAACAATAAATTAAATACGATGACCCATGAAGAGATAACCTATTGGTTGCAAGAACATTTCGTGTGCAAGAATGATGAATAAAAAACTAAGAGGATGACAAATAAAGATTAGAAGATATGAGTGCCAATATATAATGGCAAAAAAACTGCGAATGTTTTCTATAGACGTGTGTGTTGCATGTGCATGTACTTCTAATGTCACGGGTGTTGGTGTATTGCAATAGAAAATAGACAATATAATCGGTTGGCTATGACACGAGGATGATACGGTTTAATAATCTCTCTACTGAAAGGACAGAGTTTATAAGAAACTAATTGATAAGAAATGCATGATGCTTTTAGCAAATCCATGCGATTTCATCTTATACATGATGCATACTGGGTAATTGAAATTAAAAAAATGTTGGTTCTTCAACAATGAGTTGGTTTTTTTGATGTTATCCTTAACCCTTGGGTTAATCTAAACCTATTATTGCATTTTAACTATAAGTTCAATACACTGCTCAAGCTATAGTTTACAAAGAAAATTATTTGCTAATAATTGATATACAGAGTTATTATGTAGGTTTATAATTAGTAGTGCTCTTTTAGTTTTACGGTGAGTGCTTAAACATCTCATACTGACAGGCTCGAGACAGACAACTGCGCTTGTTAGATGTTTGGCTTTGGTTGAAAACAGGAGAGTAGTGAGTCATTAACTAATCATGGTCTCCAGATGGTCACCAAATGGTTGGTACATGTCGTTCGATTCAACAAATCCTATGGCACACACCTGATCCATGAATGAAACATTGTCATATCTCGTATAGTATTCTTATCAAAATATCATAAATGAATAGTGATAAACGGATTTTAATTGATATCATACCATCACTAAATTGTTGTTATGACAACTTGATTAGTTTGATTCTCCATGGAAAGTTGTCCTCATAACAATTTGCACCAGCTTTTGTAATACCACGTATATCAAGCGACTTGCATAGGTCTGATTGAGCAATACAAATGTCTTTCCATATCAAAAAAGCTTAATGCCACAAAAACTTAGGAAAAGAAAGATGCAATATGTGGCCGATGTTCATCGATGCTCATTCATGTCAACTGAGTGTTTAGAAATCTAATGTCAGTATATTGCATAGTTTGAGACAAGAGTTAGTAAGCCTTTTAACATACAATACAATTGTAATCAAGATAAAAAAGGGTTGATGGCAAATTGAGGTGTATAGACATTGAAAAGTTGTTAATATAGAATTGTAATCAAGATACGAGAAAGGTTGTTTGCTCAATGAATTTTATTTTAAAACACATAGGAGTCTTTTAGATGGCTAAGTAGTTTTAGTCTCATGTTTTGAATCTTTAATAACATGTTAAAATTGACTTTAAAAAATTATTTTTCATATATTATTATTTTAAAAAGGCACGTGCGTGTCGCACGTGCATATTTACTGGTAGAATAATGATATGTCAAGCATTTGTATCATGAACACACGGGTACTAGTAAAACTAGATGATATTCTCGCGTATTGCTTCAGGAATTTTGAATTGTCGTATGGGAGAAAGATATATAGAATAACAAATATTGAAATCATAAATAAAGGAAATATATAAGCATACGTTTCTTTGAACCTTTGATAGAATCGAAAGAGTAATGCTACGTATGGTATTCCTATACGTGTTGATGTGAATGTCGATTTCACACCTAAAGTGCTGTAGCGCACTCATTGCAGATTGGACCTAACTAAAACGCAGTGGAGGAAGCAGGGAGAAGGAATGATCACGCTAGGTATGGGTAAGTTCGCGTCGACGTCCTCACTACTCCACGTACGGTCGCACGTAGTCATCGCTGCTAGTGCTAGCGCGGCTGTGCGCACAGCATCACTAAAGTGCAGAGGCACCTACACAACCATCGGGGTTAGTTAAAAGTCACTGGGAGCCTCCAGAGAAATTGAAGCCTTGGTGGCCTCTTCTGTGATCGACAGCTGTCCTGCCCTTTGCAAGCCAACCGCAAAGGCCGCATGCCCACATCCGGCATCCGGGGGGCCATCTCGCGTCCAGCCGTCCAGGCGTGTCAGCCGCACACACCGTCTCTCTTGATCTAAAAAAAGAAAAGAAAAAAAATCCCCCACCGCACGGCCACGACTGCTCTTCTCCCCACCGCACGACCTCGCACGACTCCTCTTCTCCCTCGCTGGCCTCTCCTAAGTCCTCACGCCGCCTGCTTCCGCGCTGCGCTCGGAACTCAGATTGGTCCTCAGCGGCGTCCATAACCGATGGCCCCCATTGTGCTTGGGCCCGTTGGCAGGGACAAGTGCCATGGGGCTACGCGTCTTTGGCCTACGTCGCTCGCCGGTCGCCCCTCCCTGCGCCGTCTGTGTCGGGCTTCACGACGGCCAGACAAGGAGCAGATGGGGGAGCGGTCGACCCCGACGTCTCTGCCTCCAGTGCATGACGGATGGGACCTCCTGCGCTTGGGCCCATAGGCAGCCTCAGGCTCTGGTGCCGCGTAGGTGCTGGTGCGAGATCCAGATAGGTGCTCGTCGTGCGTCTACCTGCCCCGGTGCCGCTCGTCGTGCGTCGTACGCGCGTGCGCCCGGCCATGCCTCTGCGGCGGCGCTGTACCTGGTGAAGAATGCACGGCGACCCTGCCATCTCGTCTTCAAAAATCGAATCGCGGGCGGCCCCCCTCTGCTGGTGGGTCGTTCCTTCACCTTTTTTACCCGCCGGCCAGCTGAAGCCCTCACTCCTCTCCCTATATCCATTGCAAACCTTGAACTCTCCTGTTTCTCCACTCGTCAGAACTAGAAAAACAGGCCCCATCAGTCCCAACCGTGAGACACTCTAGCTTGATTTATGTGCCTTCTCGCGTGTTGCCTCTTGCGTTGATCTTGGTTGGGGGACTGATTCTGTTGTGTGATCTTGTGTTGTTTGTTGTGCATGTAGCTCAGCTTCCCAGGAGATGGCGTCGGTGACCTGAGGCCGTGAAAATCTTACGTTCTTCGCTGGGTGCATCGTGAGGAGATGTATGTCATCTCTTCCTAGCTTGTCTAGAAGTGACAAAGAGGACACCTGAACATTGTGCTCCATGTTCTTGGTTTGGCAAAAAAAAAAAAAAAAAAAAAGCCTTCAAAAGAGAACATGCGTCTTGCATCACTGTTATGCCACCTCTAATAAAGCCATCTCTTAGATTCCAGGAATCAATTTGCGCATCAGCACAAGGGCATATGCTATCCTAACCCAACATCATTCAGGTTTTCTTCATAGTCTGGAAATAGGCATTTCTCGGCCATTAGATGTCAGTCTGCAAACAATTAAGAGTGTTCTTGAACAAAAAAGATTATGACTAAGATTTTTTTTTTGGTCATAAACTCATGAACAGTTTGTTCAAACGACCAAGATCCCGCTCCTCAATAGTTTCGTTCTTTAATTATTTAACTCCTGGTTAATTTAGATGTACCCCTGACATTTAGCGGCATGGCAGATTGGTAATGTTATGAATTTCCTTAATTTTGCTGGCCCAGCCTTCCTTAGGATGCTTTGCTTGCAGCATGGTGGCCGTGGTTTTACTTTTCCTAGATGTTGTGGGTGTTTGTTTTGGAGCTGCAGAGGGTAACACATACTTTGGTTAGATTAATTAGTGTACTAGCTGCATGGACTGAGATGAAGAGATGGTCTGCTTGCTGAATCAGGATATGTATAATTCTCTGTATATTTTGCGTTGGCAGAGTAAAAGTGTTGTGTACAGAGATGATGTCATGCACTTTTGTCAGTTTTATTAACAATAGGCTGATATGTAGTGAAAATTACCCTCATTTTCATGCCCTCTCCAATCTTACTAATCTAATGCATTTGGCGTATGAGGCTAAGATCACTGTTCTTTACAGTGCAGCGGCTGAAGATAACTAATCAGGGAAGGAAGGTCAAGGTGCTTTTGCCTCTACTAGCTGCAGCAAAGTGCTCATTAGCATGTATTTGAAACCTCGCCTGCAACTATTATGCACCACTCTTTTGTTTTCTCAGTAGCCGTGAAAACCGATCATGGACTGTAATGGATCGGTATGTTATGTATGGCTAATAGATAGAAACATAATGGCTACGGTGTATTTGGATCTGCACTCTAAGCTACCGACTATAGTGTTTGGTAGCCATGAGTTCCCATTATGAACTATAATGGATCGGCATGTGATGTATGACCGGATAGAACCATAATGGCTAAGGTAGCCATGCATGTAGCGAAGGATTATGTAATCTATGTCAGAACCATAATGGCTGCGATGGATTCATCTTTTTGTTGTTTGTGAATGCTCCTTTTAATTCATCTTTGTTGTTTGTGTATGCTCCTTTTCTGCTTGCCTACACTTATGCAAAAACATATTAGTGATAGATGTGTTTTGTAACTTAGCAATATCTATTATTCATAATTTATTTTTCTGAACAATTGCAGGCGCCTGATGATCTAGTGGAGAAGAAGAGGAGCCGCGTTTTGGTGTGGCCTCGTGGATTAGCGGCCGCATGCAAGCTCACTGTGACACCTGTCTTGTGCACTTTTAAAGTCACAGGGGTGGGCTCTGGGTGACTACTGGGATGATGCCACAATCAATTCTTATGCCACATTTGTTTTAGTGGGAGATCATTGGGTTAGTGGATTAGCATGCGAACAGGTGGAGGTTGATTGTGCCATATAGCGTCCCTTGAGATTTCATGCGCAACTGAATGAATGCTTGCTTCAGCTGCTGCTTTACCTGCTTAAGGACTTGTGGAGGTGAGGTCCCTTGATGACGTGGCTTCATGAAATTGCAGAAAAATAGATTAGTGAGCGTCTCCTATTTAGGGATTATTAGTAGATTATTGGATAGAAAAGTGTTAGAGAATGTTATATGACTTTGCTATATTACTCTCTCAAATTAAGGCATGGTTCATTTGTAATCCTAGTTCTAAATATATGCAGTCAAACATAGATGAAAATAACAAAAAGTATGATTTAGCTATAGATTTTTCTCTCAAATTAATCCATGGTTCATTTGTAATCTCAATTCTAAATACATACAACCAAATATAGATAGGGGCGGACCCACAGGGTATGCAAGGTGGGTCACCACATACTCTGTTGGGGCTGCCCAAGGCCCATTATACACTGAATTTTCACTTTTAGATAAAAAAGCATTACCCTTCTATGCATTATTTGACATTTAGTGTGATGGTTTGCAGCTTAAAGGCTCTTCTAGGAGGTTGTTGGTTAAAAAATCCTATGTGTGTCACATTTTGTTTTTATTTTTATATTTGCTTTTTTGTGCATAACCTATGAAAAAAATCCTAATATAAGTCCACCACTAAATATAGATGAAAGTAACAAAAAGATATTCTTTTAAAGGTCAACTGGGGCAGGGGTGGGATGTAGTTATTGATTGATAATTGGCCTTAACAAAAAGTTATTTTAACTAGGCATACGTGTTATATGCTAGCATCATTTATGTAGCACTATCTAGCATTGGGCGCAATGGATGGCCTGACTGATTGTTTAATCTACTTGTTTGTTTGTGTTTTTGCGAAGTGTGAAGCCACACACATAACCACAGCAACTTCGGCCAGGTAAAGTGTGCTTGCAAGAGGACCACGTCATACTCCGAGCTTGCGCATAATGAAGTGGAGTGTCCGTGCTAAGAATTACGATGTGGTATTAAAGTACCTTATTAACAAGATCCGTGACCTACACTTCGCTGATCTTACAGTGCCAGAAAGCCAAATTAATCACTAAACTTTAGAGACTATTTGGACATGTGTGTAATTAAACTTTGGAGGTTGAACATCTAGTTTGTTGTAATGACTTGTTTTAAATAATTATTTTTGTTTGTATGAACTTAATGCCTGGGGATGATCATTGTAATATATAAGCTCCTAATTAGTTTTACTCAAAGAAACTATAACAGAAAAAAGAAAAAATAGACATTCAATCTCGGTTGGGTAATCAACTAAGACTAGAAGTGTCTGACCTGACAGCTTCTGCGCTGCTGGGCTGGAGTCTCCTTTAGTCTTAGTTGATCTACAAAACCGGGATTAGAAATAAAGCTTTCATCCTGGTTGCCAGTACCGGGACTAAAGGGGGAGGGGGAGGGGCTTTAGTACCGGACTAGAAAGGCGCGCGGCTTTGCCGCGCATGGCCATTAGCCTTTGTTTTTTTTTTTGTAGTTAGGTATATGAATATGAGTAATGGTATGTAGTTACATTATTGTTTATGCAATTTTTTTATTAGTGTTATTTTAAAATTATGTTTTGTGGATAATGGTAGATGTTAACCGTGGAGTTTTTATTTTGCTATCTATATTTTTGGAGTCTTATAAAAATTGATCGTGAACTCCTTCTTAAATTAATTTATTAATTGAGCATGGAATAATAATTTTTTGAAACTTTTCTAAATTTTCTTTTTTCTAAAGGTTGTAAACATCATAAAGCATCCACAAAATAAATTTTATAATGTTTGAATTAATATTTTAATGTGTAGGAATCATAGATGTTTTATTTGTTAATATTATTTTTTATACATAGAGTGCATCATGGAGAGTCTTCTAGAAAATTTTCATGATTTTAGGACCTTTCATTATTCTTCTATGAAATATACAAAATCAGCATATTATAGGATTTAATAAAAGACATAAAAAAGGAAAAGACCATTTAGGCCGAATCTGGCCCAGCTCGGCCGATTTGCTGGCAGGCTGGCCCATTGTATCGGCTGGACGGCGGGTCGTATTTTTCGGAAAGCTCGAGGACCTTTTTGTAAAATTTTCTATGAGAGGCTGCAGGACAGTAGGTTCTATTTCACCATATGTTGAGGGCCTTTTTTTGTAAAATAACCAAGAGACGCCCGATCTTGGCCGTCCATCCGCCCGATCGGACGGCCGTGGATGGCCAGCGACGTGGCCACTTTCCCTGGCCTTCTTTTGGTACGTCTATCTATATAGAGATAACAGTCCTGGTTGAGAAACTGCGATTACAGGGGTTTCCCAACCAAGAAGAGAACCCATTCTTGCACCAGTGAGGATGAATATAAATAATTTAAAATATTAACTTATAGGAAATAGGAGACATATATGTATCATATAGAATATTTGTAAAGCTAGAGACACCACCAGAGGCTACCAAATTACATCTAATTTGTACTTAAGACACAACTACGGAGGTTTTGGTACACCAAATTCTATGTGTGTATATGATGAATGAAGCAAAGAGTATAGCAGTATTTGGTTAGGATAATAGAAAATCAATAGAAATTAAAAGTAATTTCAAACACCGATAAATTGATAATCATAGACAAACCCTATTAGATTTCGTGAAGCTACATCGTCATGATAGCCCCACCAAATCTAAGTGCACCATTAGAAGTAACTTCAAACACTAAATTGCATTGGTTGTCAAGCCACTAAGATATCAAGAGGCATTCCATTTGGTTCCTTTAATACACCAAGCCAGTTCCATGATGACTCTATCTAGCATCAAACTCTCATGTCCATCTAATTCTTCTATTAATTTCATTTCTATAATAAAGCAAGCAGATAATCAAATTTATTTATATTTTCTCTTGCATACCAGCAGCAACATGTGGAGAATTCTCCTATTTGAGGAGATGGAAAGGTACAACAAGTTTCGGATTGGCCAATGGATGTCGGGTTCATGTCGTTTGAGTTTTTTTGTCAATGTGAAGGGATGCACGACGGAGATTGTTGATTTAATGCAAATGTGGTAGTGGGATGATGATATGGAAGAAGCAAATGATGTGGCATAAAGGCTAGAGAAAAGGCCAGTGGGTCTTAGATCTTAGATTTACAGGAGTTTAAGGTTGAAGATTCCCTAACAGGATATTTTCCCCTACTTCGCGTCACCCACGCGAGGACGGCGTTGAGGCGCAACCCTAGGCGGCGGCCGCCGCCAGCCCTTCCGCCCCTGCCCTCACCTCGCCGCCGCCTGAGCGCACAGCCCGGAAGCCGGCGCGGTGCGCGGGGATTGTGGCGGCGGGGCAACTTCCCGGGCGGAGCTCCTTGCTTCAACGCGTTTGGAGGAGGAGCAAGGCCACGGCGGGCGGCGCTGGTCCTCTCCGGCAAGTGGTGGCGGCCCCTGCTCCCCCTGGCCAGATCCGCTCCCTCCACTACCGGATCCTCGGCTTGGGCGCGGATCCGGGGGTGGGGCGGCGGTTTGGGGCGGTGGGGGTCGGGAGGCAGGCGGCGGCCATGGTACTGTGGCCGGTGGCAGGTCAACGGTGGTGGAGGCAGTTTTCGGCCGCCGGGGACTCGATCCATGCAGGTCCGGCATGGTGGTGGCTTGATCCGGCGTCCCTGAGGCGGTTCTCGTGGCTGCTCGCGGGTGGCCGGCGATGGCTGCTCGTTGACCTCCAACAGCGGCTCCACCCCCTGCTGCCTAGCCGTTGTTGGGTGGCCGCTGCCTGGTAGCTGCCGACCACAGCTGGTTGGCGGCCCGATGCTGGCTGCTGGCCGGCCACGGCTAGCTGGCAGCTGCCGGCTTCTAGGGTGGGGGTGCTCGGTGGGCGGAGGAGCGATTTTTTGGCGACGCCGTGGTTTTGGCAGGTAGGTGGTGCCATGGCGGTGCTGTGACCGTGCCAGGCATGGTGGTGGCTGCTCCTCTCCGGTGGGGATTGTCGGCAGGGCGTCGCGAGGCTGCTGCCCTTTCGGGTGTGGGAGGCTGCGGAGGGGCTCCCTCCCCCTCTGCTCGTCCCCCGCCTCCTCTTCATGGTGGCCGTTTCGTGACGGTGGCTGGGGTTGTGCTGGCGTTGGGGGCGGTCTTCGTCTATGTCGTCCCTCCCCTATGCCTCCGACTGCCGTCGTGGGGCGGTCGTTATGATGGCGGAGGCCATGGCGTCCACGGGGGTGCTGGTCCGGGGCTCTGCTCTAAATCCGGTACCTTCAGGGGTGGCCAGCGGTGGCCAGCGGTGGCCAGCGGTGGCCAGCGGTGGCCAGCGGCAGCGGTGGCCAGCGGCGGCTATGGCTTCTACGGGTGGTTGGTGGAAGTACACGGTAGCAGAAGGCTTGTGTTCGGCAGGGGGTCTGACAGGATGCTGGCGCAACTTTGCGGCTACTCGCGTGGCTGGCGCGTCGACCCTGGTGAGGCTTCTTCTGGATGGCCGGCAGCGACATCTTGGCTGGCGGGGACCCGACATCCCGACCGGTGTCCGTGCTGGGGGTTCTTTGGGCGAAAGCCTTGCGATGGCGACACCTACGGGTGCCGTTGCCCCTATTGAGGGCGTCGTGCCCCCAGTACTCTCCATGGGTGAAAACCTAGTCCTATCATGGACGAACGACGATGGCGCTTAGGCGTCGTAACCTTCCTGAAAGCGTCGTTATGTATTTTGACTCGGTCGGCCTGTGTTGGGCAGTGCTAGTTCGTCGTTTTCGCCATTGTGTTCGTGGTGGGTGCCAGTGGTGGAGTAGGTGTTCCTTTGTTTTTAGTTGCTTTGTTTTTAGGTTTTTGTTGCTAGCTTTTAGTTGTTTGTTGCATCAGTGGTGGAGCTCCTAGTGGTTTAAAGTGGAGGCTCATGTCGACGACCCAATCCGGCCGAGTTCTAGTGGTTAGAGGCTTGTGTCGATGTCCCAGTCCGACCAAGCGTAGAGTTGAGTAGAGTTGAGTTGGCGCTCTTTGTGGCGCGAGTTAAGTTGACTTGGTACCTAGGTGTGCAGGTAGAGTAGGGTACCCTCCACAATTGTATATGTGGTTTTCGCCCAGTTTCCACTTAAAAACTGGACGGGACGCTTGTCTTTTTTTGTTTATTCGTATAATAGAAATCGCGGTAAATTTTTTACCGTCCTTTCTAAAATAAATTTATTTCTTTACTGCTTCTATGCTTTTTTTTTACTCTACTGCAAATTAAATTAAGCATCTAGTGACCCAAGTTAAGCGCATATCCTTGCAGAGACTCAACCAAGTCCATCGTTGCATTTTTGCTTTGCATGCTATATATAGTTCCTCAGCTCTCGTGCAGCGCCTCCACCACCTCCCCTCCACCTGATCACGAGCTCCTCATCCGCTGGGCTGGGTCGTCCCTCGGTAACCTTTCCCTCTCGAACTCGATCTGCTTGTTGCTTGGAGCTCCTCCGGCCGGGGTAGGCACTGGCGGAGGCTTTTGGAGGCTTGGAGCAACATCAGCTCTGTGGGTGAGTACATGCGAAACTGCACAATATTTCTTCCCTCCTCGTAGCTTGCACATTAATTGCACTGTTACTCCATCCATCTGCCGCCGGAGTTTGCCGTCAGTACTCAGCCAGCCGGCACGCGCGTCGAAGTGGCGGGCAAAGCGCTGTCGTCCGGTAAATCTGCTCATCTCCGACCCTTTCTGGTCTGAACTATAGCATACTTTCGATGGCTGATAAGCCGTGCTATAAGTTCAAGCGAAACAGGGACGCATCACGAAGCAGGATTTTATTCATCTTGTCTGAGGACCTCATCGGCGACACATCGTTCAGCCGGCACTAGGAGGTGAGCTCGTCAAAGGATCACGGCCGCCGGCTCCCACACCAGCATCTCGGCGACGAGTCGATCCACACCTGAGCCGGGCGGCCACTAGCTTCTCCGCACATCTGCGCAACATCCAAGCTGCTTCTGCATTCCTCTACCAGGAGCTCCCGTCTCCACGACTCCACCGTCTGTAGGCACACCTGCTTTTACCGACTTCTTTCTTTCTTTTTACATGAATACTCGGGGACTGGCCAAACATACGAGATAGAGATCCTTTCCCAAGAGCCCCCCATTTAATTAGCCTGGAAAGTACAGGTTCCATACTCGGTAATTAATCCGGTAATTCATTGTGTCCTACACTCGGGAGGTGTTAAACATTGATGTGGTAAAGCCAAGTAGATGATGGTAATGCTAATTTCCCTTTGTCTTTGGGAAATAGGCTGGGATTATACTCCCTTGTCTAGCCTTTTTAACCGGGCACCACACTGTGAAAACTGAAGAGATATGTCGATTCGTCTCTTGTTAATTTTTTTTTACGTTCGTCTCTTGTTAATTCTATCTATGACATTTGGTAACATAATTCTTTTTCCAATTCAACATGCAACTACTGAACTTAACCTACTGGAGCATTGAAAACACCTTACGACTGGAACTACAAAGCCAACAAATTGCCGTAAGATGAACTTTAACATGTTAATGCCTAATTTAGTAAAATGGCCATAATACATAAGAATGACGTAAACTTCTTTAAGTACTTGTTTTTTTTTCTGCCGTTTTGCCAGTCTTTTCGGTTTGTTTAGCGAGTGCTGCTGGCTGTAAATAGGAAGTTGTAATTGCTCCTTTTTTTCTTTTTTATCATCTAATAAAATCCATGACAAAGCTTTTGTTGTCCTTTAAAAATATAAACTTCTTTCAAAATTCCTAACAAACTGAATTTGTTATACATCTAGAAACAATGAGTTGCAGCATCACAGTTTGGAAGCACGGCAGGCGGGTCTATCTAGAGGCTCAGCAGGCCTTGTGTGTATGTGCAGGTGGACGCCCGAAGGACGACCGTGGCCCACTCGATAAATGTATCTAGTGTTTTTTTTTTGGAAAGATAAATATCTAGTGAGTACGTCATCGTGCATGGAATATTGCCCGTTCATCTCAACCAAACTAAATACATTCATCAAGATAACGTTTCCAAGATATACCTTCTGCACACCATTGCAACTAATTTGATCAGTCAATTATAATAGGACAAAATGAAAGAATCAGGAGCCAACCAATAAGACATTGTTGAAGTAGCCACGTTCGTGTTCGTGTTCATCATGCTCCTGCATCCTAGCTGCATCCTCACTCTGTTGGGTATTCCTAAGTGATTTAAAGTGTTTCTGCAAATTTAAGCACACTATTAAGGATCGAATGTGTGAAAAATAACAGTTGATGGAGTGTCATCTATTCTTCCTATGCTGCCTACACTGCTACACATATCTTCTTCCTTGTCATGATGATAGACAACGCAAAGTAACCTCCTAAGTTTGCATTCAACCTGCACATATATATCATTATGAAAGATAATAAAAACTATTACCTTTATATTTGTATCTAACTTTGGTTCGAAAAATATTTGTATCTAACTTAGCTGTTGCAAAAAAATAAACAAAAATATCTCTCAAATATACATCTAAATACTAATAAGAAAATAAACCAATATTTTTAAATAACCTTATTATTATGTTTCACAATGTATACCAAGTTAACATGTATACCTAGGATACATATTTGTTTCAACTGCTTATTATAAATCAGGGAAAATATTCATTTCTTACTGTTATCAATTAGAGGCCGCAACAAAGGCACCATGTTGTTTCTCACTAGACGGGCTAGAAAAAAAAGATAAATCTTAAAAATTCTCACAATAATAAAAAACATCTAATCTTCTTAAGCAGCATGTAAAAAGATCAAGTGAGAGTCACAACCTTAAAGCTGATTATGGTCAATCCGGTGATAAGACTGGCAAAGCTTCTTTCCTCTAGGTAGAGGCGGCTGGGCTATTCAGTGTGAAGTACTTTCATTCGCCCCTCCCCGAATTTAGGACTCCTTGTAAGAAGAGTTATCAAGCGTAAGGGAAAAGGAGACGCAAGCCAAAACCTGTATAAATTTATTAGCTCCAATCATCTTCGCTCGTAATAGATATTGGATCTATTGTAATTTAAAATAAAACCTATCCACCTCTGCCATTATGAAAAATATATAAATTAACCCTCTAATTTTGCATCTAAATTACCCAACTATGCTCTTACGCGGGATAATTTAGAATACCCCATATTTATATCTAAATCACCCACCCCTGTCACTATGAAAGATAATTCAAAATAATATGCTTAGTTACACGGGCCATCACTACATAAGAAGAAATTGACATATATAGCTTCGTGAACATTAATAGAGGGAACAAAATAAATAGCAAAAACAGTTTTATTTGTTTTTTTAAAGCCTGTATGTGCAATTGTGTTTCAACGTTCAGAAATTCATATTTAAAAATGCCAAGTAATGTTTTTCTGATTATTTGCATTGACATTGCCTTCAGGAAGTAACAAAACCAGTGTGAATGGTAAGGATGATGAATTACGCAATGAGCGCGGTGCAGTGGGCGTTGAGCAAGGCACTAGCCCCTGCCACAGCTGGCATGGTGAGGGCATGGGCGGCCAGCAAGAACCTCGGTGGCGAGACTGAAGCCCTCGTGGCACAACTCCACTACGTGCATCAGGCTACGCTCCACCAAACCGATGGCAGGGAAATTGATAACCCGGGCCTAAATGAGATGCTAGTTAGTCTACGAGTGCTTGCTTATGATGCTGATGATGTGCTCGATGAGATTGACTACTTCCACATCCAGGACGAGCTCGACGGCACCAACCATGCTGGCGATAAACATGCTGGGAGCTGTGTCCCAGGACTCCTCCATCATGCTCACCACACCGACAAAGCTGTTGTTGCTAAAATGAAGCCCTCCTCTAGCTCGCATGACAAGATCTATGGTGAACTTGAAGAGCAAGATAATTGTGCTTCACCAACCAACCTGTATGCTAAGAATATCAATGCAAAATTGATTCAAAGGTTGGCTCTTATCACTCGGGGCTCTACATGGAGTACCAGTAAGAACCTTTTTCTTCCATCTGTTTACCATCGATTGATAATTATGCTCATTTTGACATTATTCATCGATCCCAACACTACAGGAAATGGACGACAAGTCCAAACAGTGCAAACACCAAAATTGAAGTTCAACAGGGTATCTGTATCCCTGAAGATGGAGAATCTAGTGCAAAAATTGAAGCCCATATGCCTCAAGGTGTCTAATGTCCTTAACATGGTTCTGCTAGGATCGAGAGATATAACTATTACCACCATGGAACAGCCCATTACCAGCGAGGATAATTTGGATTCTAAATTATATGGGAGGGAAATTGAGAAGAAGAGGGTTGTTGATTCCATCACCCATGGTGAATATTCAAGAAATGAAATGACCGTGCTTCCAATTGTTGGCCCAGGGGGCATTGGGAAGACAACGTTTGCACAACATGTGTACCAAGAAGTGAAAAGCCACTTTCAAGTTACAATATGGATCTGTGTCTCTCTTAATTTCAATGCAAATAGATTGGCACAAGAAGCTAAGGGAAAGATACCCCTGGTTCAAGATGAAAAGGAGTATGGCAGTTACAAGGAGGTGATTGAGCAAAGATTAAAAGGTAAACGGTTTTGCTTGTATTGGATGATATATGGAAATGTGATGAGGATGAATGGGAAAAATTGTTATCACCATTTAGGCAAGGTGGAGAAAAAGGTAGTATGGTTATAATCACAACTCGAATGTCAGATGTGGTTAATATTGTCAAGACAAATGGTTCACATATAGAATTGGATCGGTTAGGGGCCAAAGAATTTAGGGACTTCTTTCATTCATGTGTATCTACTAAAAATGACTCATGGTCAGATCATCCTGAGTTACTTGAAACCGGGGAAGAAATAATGGCAAAACTGAAGGGTTTTCCTCTTGCAGCAAAAACCGTAGGGAGATTGCTAAGAAAACAACTCACATTGGAGCACTGGAGGAGTGTTCTAAACTGCAAGGAATGGGAAAACCAAACTAGTGACAATGACATCATGCCAGTACTGCAAATAAGCTATGACTATCTTCCATTCAATCTAAAGCAATTTTTTCCTATTGTGCTTTGTTTCCTGAAGATCATGAATTTGGCATCAAAGAGTTGATTCAGTTTTGGATTGGACTAGGTGTCCTAAGTCTGGGTGACCAGAGCACAATAATTGAAGATACTAGCAAGAGTTATATAACTAAATTGGTTAATTATGAATTTTTTAGAAAGTGTGAAAAGGAAAATGGTCGGGACTACTTTGTAATCCATGGCCTACTTCATGAGTTGGCAGTGAAAGTCTCACGGCGTGACTGTGCAAGCATAAAAGTTTCTGAAGTAAGGGATACATTCATCCATGTATCAGTGCAGCATTTGTCTATCATTGTGGACAACAAAGATGTTGAAGATACATTTACCTATAGACACCTCGAAGAGAATCTCAGTTTATTGGAAAAAAGGGTGAAAGTTGAAAAGCTACTTACATTGATGTTGTTTGGTCAAAACATGGATAGTTTTTCCAAAACATTTGGCAAGTTACTTCAGCAAGCTAGAGCCTTGTGAACACTTTTCTTGTCTCAAGAATCATATATTGCGGAGGATATGCTTTGCAACTTGTCAAATCTTATCCATCTTCGCTATCTCAGGATTAAGGGTCAACCTTATTTGGAAATGAATCTACCAATAACTATTTTGAGACTATATCATTTGAAGATCCTAGACATAGAAGGCTGCTTGGGTGGCTCTATGCCATCAAGAGATTTAAGCAACCTCATAAATATGCAGTGTTAGAGATATATGTGTGCTTGTATATTCCCACTTGTGTACATGTATATATTGGGGTTTCTCCCTCTTCTCAATACAGATTTCACTTTCGTAACATGGTATCTAGGCCTTAGGCTAGGGCTAGCGTTACCTCGCCACCGTCGAGTTGTTCCCACTGACGTGACTCTTCCCGTCGTGTCGGCAGCTGGCTGCGCCTTCATAGGTGGTGGTCCAGCCTCCCTCTCGTCTGTGCAGCCTTCCTCACTGCTTCTCCTACGACTTCCTCACGCACACTCGCCGGCACGGCTTGGTGGTCCGATGGCTTCCACTACGGCAGACAGGTGATTTGCCGAGTGTAATTTGCACTCGACAAAGGCTATATAACCCTCGGCAAAGCCTTTGCCGACAACGAGCACTCGGCAAAAATCAGGTCGGCAAAGGCTCTTTGCCGACGGCTTTCCATCAGGCACTTGGCAAAGGCTTTGCCGACGATAATTTCAGACACTCGGCAAAGAAAAGTGGTCGTCACGGCGCTGTTCTGTTACTATATTCTTTGCCGAGTGCCCTGGATGACACTCGGCAAAGATTTTTTAGTTTTTTTAATAAATTCTTTGCCGAGTGTCTCCAGAAAGGGACACTCGGCAAAGATTTTTTTCTTTTTTTTAACGAATTTCTTTGCCGAGTGCCCTGGCCCTGGCACTCAGCAAAGCTGTTGTTCGTCCAATGCAATTTTCCCAGCTTTGCCGAGTGCCAGGGACAGGGCACTCGGCAAAGGCTTTTTTTTTTAATTTCTTTTGTTCGAGGTTCATAAACACATATATATAATGTATGCCGCACATATATGACATCAGAAACATCATAGCTCATATAATGCACTCCAATCTCATCACAAACGTAATTCCACATATATATCACATCCACAAATATAACATGTCCATAATCTATCGAAACATGTCCTTAATCCATAATCCACAAGCACAATATGTCCATAACAAGTCCATCGATCAACAGTGCCTGACAAGTCCAGCGTCCAGTGAAAAAGAAATACAAACTAAGGCAACGGATGGAGCGGAGGAAAGTGAGTGCCCGGTGACGACGTACCTCCAAACCCAGACATCTCCACATGTGCCGCGATCACGATTGCTGAGGTTCCCACTCTCTCCCAGGTTCGAGCCTCGACCCCGAGTGGAGGCCCACCCATACTCCCACGGCCGACACCTTCACAGTAGCGGATCAATACACTCAACCATGATAACATGTGGAGATATCTGGGTTTTAGACATCCGACGTCGCAACTTTCTCGAAACCTTCTGAATTTTTTACCACAGCCTCCATATGCGATAACACGATGGGTTGCATTTTATATAATTTTAAATCACTTCTCCCACATGTAACTCAACATGTTACATCAATGAGAAGGTCGAGATTTCATATGAGGTCCTGGATACGGCCTCAAAATACAATAAATATCACGACTATCATTTTTTGAATCGCTAAATTGCATTATTCTATGTGTCTGCAGTTCAAATTTGAATTATCTCGAGAAATTCACCTAAAAAAATAAATCAACAAAATATAGCAAAAAAATTCAAAATTGCCCAAAATTTTCAAAAGGAGCTACATTTACTGTATAAAGTCCTCAGAAAAAATATGGCTGTAAAAAAGAAAAAAAATAAAACTTTGTCGAGAGCCACATATAGCACTCGGCAAAGCCAGACCTGTGCCGAGTGTCAGCCTAAGACACTCGGCAAAGGTGGACTTTGCCAAGAGCCCACCGGAGACACTTGGCAAAGGTTTTTGAAAAAAAATATAAAGACGGTTAAAAAAAATCTTGTAACGGTTACTAATTCTTTGTCGAGCTCCAAACGGCCGGGCACTCGGCAAAGACAGACGGTGGACGATCTCGGCCGGTCGTCAATCTTTGCTGACGGCCCGCCTTTGCCGAGAGCCAGACACTCGGTAAAGTTTTCCTTTGCCGAGCGTATGTGTTTGCCGAGTGTCTGGCACTCGGCAAAGACGCCTTTGCCAAGGGTAATACTTTGCCGAGAGCCGTTGGGTCAGGTACTCGACAAAGGTAGCGTTTGCCGAGTGCCCGACATTATACACTCGGCAAAGATTTTTACACTAGGCAAATCACTGTTTTCGGTAGTGTTCTTGCAGGCATTGGGTGTGGTCGGCTCCATGCTTGCAGCAGGAACTGCCACCGCTTGCGTGGCCCTCCATCCCGCTCTTGAGCGACCCCTCAGCTCTGGGCAGCACGTCTCCATTCTCACCCGCTGCTTCAGCGGCCACCCGGCCGCTTTTACTTTCCTAACATGCATCACTTGTTAGCATAGTTTCAAAGAGGACAAATAACGATATTGACTCAAAGAACCCAAACAATAGGCTATATGACGAAGTACTGAAATCCTCAACGCTACATAATTTTTTTTAAAAAAATGTCCATTCTTCAAAAATAAGCAAGATAACATTATATATTGAAATAGACTAATACAAGCCCCTCACGTGGTAAATTCATCATCTTACAGTTTATTAAGCCTTGTAATTTTACAACTTGCAACTTCAAAGTAAGATATGAAATGGATTTCCATTCTAGCATTCAAACTTATCTACCCGAACTCCCTAAGATATGAGATGTTGCAATTGCAATGTGAGATTCAACAACAATCGAAATACATGCTACAGAGTAGCAGTGGAGTAGCGAATAGTAGGGTGTAGCCGTGTGCCGTGTAGGGATCTGGAGACGAGTTATATGCATCTCATCTTAGTCACCTGTGAGGAACTGAGGCTGTGTACTACCGCTCGAACTGCCTGCCGGCTGCCGCGGAACGGGTGGGTCGGTGGGTGTGTGTTGTGGTGGGCCGCCGGGGGCCGAGGCGTACGATGGCCATGTCGACGGCGGCGGGCGGCAGGGGCAGACCGTAGGGGCCGGGATGCTTTTTTTATTAATAAACTTATTTTTAAAAAACTTACAAAATTAGTCTCCGTTTCCAAAAAATTACAGGAATAGGCCAGTAGTCGCCCGTTGAAAGGGCGACGTGAGAGAATCGCCCGTTCAAAGGGCGACCAGGCCCACGTCGCCCGGCCAAAGGGCGACCAGGCCCACGTCGCCCGGCCAAAGGGCGACCAGGCTAGTCGCTCAGCCAAAGGGCGACCAGATGTTCGCCCCGCCGACGGACGACCTGGTTTTTTAGGATTTTTTTAAAAATAATATTTATTTATTTGGAAATTTCAGAAAAAAATTTTCGGATTTTTTAAAAATAATATTTATTTATTCAGAAATTTCAGAAAAAATATCGAAGTCGGAGAAATAGCAAAAATAATACGCAGTCATGCAATGGGCATGCGAAAACGCCGTTGTCGTGTGCTCGCCCAAGCTTAATAGATGAAAAAACTACAACAGTGAAATATTAATTAAGTTCTAAAAACTAAAATAGTATCAGTACAATATCATAGAAAACAACATCGGCGGCAAATCATACAAAACTAATATCGTCCACGCTTAGGTGCAACACCCCTAATCGTGCCAGGCTTTGGTGCTTTGCGGCCCGCTCGCACATGGCCGGCTGAGTAAGTAAGCGGCGAAGGAGGAACTATAACACGTGCAGGACGGCCTCCAGCAGCAGCTGGTGTCGCGTACTCGTCCTGTGAGGGCTGTGTCTGTGGTGGTGCTTCACGTAACTGCGATGACGCAAGTACATCCGCCGGCTCCTGCTCCAGGTAACTGTCAAGGTCGAAGGGTGACGAGGATCGCTGACGAAAAGTGTCAGCGTGCTCAGAGATGTCCGATCCCTCGTAGTCGTAACGGGTCGTCCCTAAACATATAAGACCAACGTTATGATAACGCTGATGGTAAAACTAATATATAACGTGTCGAACTCTTAAAAGTAGGTCATACCTGGAACCATGGGTACAGCATGTGAAGAGGAACCTCCGAAATCGAACTGATGCCGCGAACCGTCAAAGTGCATACTTGACCATGCAGAGTGAATGCAATGTTACGAATAAAGCAGTATTAGATAATATAATTAAATTTCACAACTATATTGTACCTGTAGGCATGTGAGCAGGCTACGAAGATGATCCAATGATATCGAACTCCGGACGCCAACCGGCAGAGTACGTAGGTGGACCTAAATAATGAAACTTATAAGTAACGAACAAGTTACCATTACTACATATGAAGAAAAAATAAGTTACTCACCTGTTTGGTACGTAGGCCGTGGAGGTAGTGGCGCCGTCGGTCCGTCAGGCTTGTGTGTCACGTGTGAACGTCGAGGGACGACATTCGGCTGTCGCCCGCAGGGCCGGCACGACGTCAACTTGACAATGTTTGCAGCAGAGTCGTACATCCTCTGGACCACAGCGGTAAGCTCGTGGCTGGTCATCTGAATGCCCTCCCTCAACCGGTGCAAGAGCGATCCACCATCCACAGTGATACGGTGAGCCATGTCGGCCTATTAACAAAACGAGAACATTGAAGTAATTACGATAAGAAAAATATTAAACGAAATGGGTTGAAGTTCATAAAGATCGTACCGCCAACGATATCGCCTGATCTCTGTGCACAGGGTACGTGTCCGTCAACCTGGGGACGTGGGTCCGTGGCTCCACTGGTGTATACGTGACTCTGATCCGTGTGCGAGGAATATACCAACGTAAGTAGTCCCCGTAAGCCTCCAAGGAAAACGGTCTGGGCTCGTAGGTCACATCATGTAGTGCGTTGGCCCACTCGTCGACCCACGGCTGTATACGGGAGGACCAAGTAACGCCTGCCGGTAGACCCCTCCGCACGTAACTATGGATTTCAAAACATATTAATTATCTTTCTATATATATTAAATACTCAATCAGAACGAATTAATTGTCTTGTACTTACCCGTGCACGGAAAGAGGAACAATATGGGTAACCGAGAGTGGGAACGTCTGGTTACGACCAAACTGCCGCATCACTCTGTGAGGAGTGTAGTCCTCGACAAAGATGTCGAAAACGACAGCCTTACGTGTCAGCCAGTACTCCTGATCCCTCGTGCAGAACGACGACAACCCATTAGGCGCTCGTACGACAATCTCCTCCATGATGTAAGGTGTCCAGCGGACGTCGTTTGGCCTAATCCGGTCGAACGCCGTCATGTACTCAGGATAGGCTCTGTGAACCTGAATGTTTGCCCAAGTAGACTGTATAGAAAATAATAGTAAGGTGCAATTTATTCGAAAATAAATAGAAACAGGTTCAACCACGATATAGAAGACTTACCCGCCGCCGGACCCAAAACGAACCCATCGTAGGGCCGTCCTCCTCTGTCTCCCCGTACAACCCTGCTCCGTAAGTCGAGAAATCCATGACTGGTCATCCAATACTAAACCGCTCGTACGACCAGAGTTGAAGTAATAGTGGACAACCAGAGAGGATAGCTGACGGGTCGATCTTTGTGCACGCATCATAAAGACCTCGGTACGTGGCTGCCAAAATAGCGGACGCCCAACTGTACTGCGGCATGGCGTCGAGCGGTGCGTCCGCTATCTCGCGCGCGAAGTGAATCAAGTGCTTCGTGACAGAGTTCCCATGCGACGATGTGAACATTATCCAACCAAACAACCACAACAGATAGGCCTCCAAGTGCCTCGACACAGTGGCCTCATCCACCGCAGGGTGGATATTCTCGGCCTGAATTAGAAAACAGAAGTTTAAATTTTATTTAACATACACATGAATATTTGATGTTAATGAACTATATCACAGTGTTATCTATTTACCTGAAACTACAAGAGCCAGGTCTTCATAGGCCCGTGATGCTGGTTTTCAGCAAGAGTTTGATACTCTGGAGCGTCTGGTCGACGCACAACACCCTCGAAATGGACTAGAAGGTCCTCACGCCAAGTGGCCTCCACGTCTGGACGGCTGACGGCCTGCCCAGCAGTGGTGACACCAAGTAAGTAGGAGACGTCCTCGAGTGTGGGAGTCATCTTCCCGCAAGGAAAGTGGAACGTGTGCGTCTTAGGCCTCCAACGGTCCACCAATGCCGCAAGTAAGGAACGGTCAAAGTTGAACCGTGTCACCGCATCGGCCGGGGCCTCAACAGCACTAGCCTACACAAGCCTACACAGAGGCAGTAGACCAGCTGCTCGTAGCCTGTAGCATATACAATATTTATATATAAATATATATTACCAAATCGTCTGTATGAGTAAAACAAATAAGTGAACGTGTTATCGTGCATACCTCGGTATCCATAGCTCGTCCAGCCGCCACAACTCCTGAGGTACCCTAGGCCGTAGAACAGGTAGCTCAGCAGCTGTCACAGCACTCAAGTAGGACCGGTGGCGCTGGTCCAATTGTGCGTCCAACAACTCCAAGTGTCCCTCATCCATCGCCATACCTAAAATATCTTAATAATGTAAAAAAATAATGCACAAATATAATTAATACTATGACACAACAAATCAAAAAAATGCAGACATACTATTATTTTTAAAGAGCATTTTCGCCTTGATTCCGCAATCCACGACGTGCACGAGGGCGCCGGTCGTCTTGTGGATTCCCTGAAGGTCCTGCTTCTGCAGCTCCCTCTGTGGTGGTTGCACGCGTGCACTTTTTATAAGTATGTCCTGTGTCATTGCACTTGGTGTACCGATGCTCCAGTCTTCCCACTTCTGACTCATCCATATCATTTCTAATGCGCCGTGTCTTACGACGACCAGGCTTCTGTCTTAATTTGTCCTTATCGGGCCCCCGCAGGTAGTTACTGCTAGGATTGTTTGTAAAACTACCAAATATTGCGAAACCATAAATCTCTGCATTCCAGGTTGTCATGACTACCTCCTTCGTAAAATAATGTGAGACATACGGCTTTGGGGATAAATTAGTAAGTGAACAAGCTGCTATAACATGTGAGCACGGCCTGTGTAGAAGTTTTGGTTTCATGCACGAACAGCTGCATGAGTTATAACGAATAACACACTCTTGTGCAATTCTCTCTCGATTGCCACCACGACGGCCCCGATCCCTACACAGAACTTCAAAGCGATTCTCTGATGTGCCCATAGGACGTGCACGATGCAAGCTTTCCTTCTCCACCTTTTTTTCATGTAATTTGTCATGAATGTTGAAAAAATCAATGTATTATCTGCCATCGCATTAAAAGCAACCATATATCTTTCACGGAAGTATTTGCACGTTCCATGCAAAATACCCTCTACGATTGCTACAAGAGGTAATCCTCTCATGCCTTGAATGACCCAATTGTACACCTCCACCAAATTTGTTGTCATTATTCCAAACCTCGCCCCATCTGTGTCATATAATAATGACCACTTCTCCTTTGGCTCGTACTCAATCCAATCTGAGAAGCACCTGATTGATGATCCCGACCTCCGAACCACGTTCCTCAAGGCATCCGTTGGGAGGCCTGAAAGAGGAACAGACATATCATTCGGGTCTTCATTCGTATGAGTCGCTAACTCTTCTGTTTGCTTTGTTGTTAATTCATCAAGACATGTCCACATTGCATTGAATTTTCTTTGTTGGTTCTGATTGCATAACCTTTTAAACATATTCATAAGGTGTTTATTTTTGAAATGGCTGAAAAAATTTGCACCCAAGTGCCTCATGCACCATCTTGATTGTATGTCCGACCATCGAGGAGGAAGATCACGCTCC
Organism: Bothriochloa decipiens; assembly: GCA_023333625.1. NCBI lineage: Eukaryota > Viridiplantae > Streptophyta > Magnoliopsida > Poales > Poaceae > Bothriochloa > Bothriochloa decipiens. The sequence continues at coordinate 7,071,442 of CM041640.1, read as the reverse complement.
ACTGAACCATATTGCATATCCGTTATCGCCTTCAACAAACCGGCATGTCGGTCATGTATGACACAAACATTAGGTCTCCCTTGCACCACTGCTAACTTCACACGCTTCAGAAACCAATACCAACTATCTGTGTTCTCACTTTCCACAAAAGCAAAAGCAACTGGTAGTACTTGATTATTCCCATCAACACCAATAGCAGTTAGAATCTAACCTTTATACTTTCCTATTAGAAATGTACCATCCATGCATAAAATAGGTCTACAATAACGAAATGCCATTATACATTGACCTAGTGTAAAAAAAGGCTCGATGAAGTATTAACTTTCTGGCCTCTTTTGGATCAGACACATCCATGATATCATAATATGTACCAATATTTCTTTGTCTGACGGTTTCTAACAATCTTGGTAGGTTCTCATAAGATGCTTCGTACGAACCGAATCTCTTCTCAATGACCTTCTGTTTCGCTCGCCACGCCTTCGAATAGCTGATGGTATATTTAAAATCTTCCTCTATAGTAGTCACTATAGATTTCGGCTCATACCTTAAATTATCAACAATTCGATTATACATGTACTCTGCAATGAAGCTCGATGTAAGAGCAGTATTGGACTTCTCTAATTCTTGTAACTCACATGTATGTTCTGTTACTATAGAGCACTTCCAAATTGTGCTCTATTTTTGCTCATAAGCATGTACCCTAAATGGACAGTCCGAAAACACACATTTAATATCATATACTTTCTTGTTGGACTTAACAACTACAAAAGACCGCTTCATTGACAGAGACCAGTACTTCACGGCACTCATTACTTCATCTTTGCCTTTGTACATAGCTCCCTCTACTAGTTCATTCTCATGATATTCCCACGGCACAGAATTTTCTTCGTTGATCATCAAATTCTTAGAACTGTTACTCTTCCACTCCAGTGGGACAGGAATTTCATTCTCATCTTCAGATGAGTCAGTTTCAGATATATTCTCATTCTCCATATCTTCCATCGCCATCTCTTGAACTATATGCTCTATGCGCTCTCCTTCGTCCGCTTCACCCGTCGGTACCATAGATGACAGGTGATGATCACCCTCTTCATTATCTTCCTCATTATCATTGTGATTGTCATGGCTCGGACCTCCTTCTTCTTCTACACCGTGTACCTCATGAACCTCCTTCGTATATGCCTGAGTAAGAAGGACTAGAGGCCACCCACGTTCTATAACTTTGTTGACATATTTTCTCTATGTTGATGTTGCATTAAGCGGTACTAACTCCCAAAAAGTGCCCTCCCGAGCACGACTAACGATACCCATGACCTTAACATCATGTTGGTTGCTATCAAGCCCAAATATTCGCATCAACTAATTCTGCACACCACTAATTGTTCTCTCATTTGCCCTAGACACCCATCTACTTACTGAGGCAAATTCTGATAGATCAACCCCGTGTACACCTTGAATAATTTCTCCTTCTCCATAATAAATTTGAAATCCTAACTTCTTCGACATGTGTAATCTAAAAATTTCAACTAAAATACCTTTTCACTAATATATTACTAATATTATTTTAACTATAACTATTTAATTTAACAATATATATAAAATAAGAATATAAGTAATACTACTGAAATATAATATTAATCACTCAACTGCTCATTACATTATCTAACAATTAATATAACACACATTAAATAATTATATATAAAATTATTTTTTTACTTACCGAAAATTTTCCTCTTCCTCTCTTCTCCTTCTTTCTCTCTTCTTCTTCTCTTCTCTTCTCTTCTCTTTCCCTCTCCTTCTCTTCTCTTCTCCCCTTCAACTCTCCGCGCCAGCCGCGAGGCGCCTTATATAAAGCAGCCACGTCGCCCCCTGGTCGGGCGACGTGGGGCCCGCCACGCCACGTCGCCCATTTAGCGGGCGAGCACGGCCAAGTCGCCCCCTGGTCGGGCGACATGGGGCCCGCCGCGACACGTGGGGGACACGTCGCCCATCGGCCGGGCGACGAGCTCCACGTCGCCTATTGGTCGGGCGACATGGCCCAGGTAGCCCGCCAGTCGGGCGACAAGGCCCATCTTCGCCCTTCCAACGGGCGACTGGTGGCCTATTTCTGTAAATTTTTGAAAACGGAGACTAATTTTATAATTTTTTTAAAAAATACGTTTATTAATAAAAAAATTCCCTTAGGTCTCCGCGTCGAGGCCGAGAGTCGGGGTTGCGCTTGCGGCCAGGGCTAGAATGGGAGGCAGCTGGGCTTTCCTTCTGTCGGGGTGGGCTATTGGGCTTGCTGGTTTTTTATAAGGTTTTTTATTTATGAAACTTGTAGATGAGCCCAAATCCACCCCTGTCCGTCAGTGAAGCGATCTGGCTGAACGTGATTAGCCGGAAATCATGTAGATGAGCTTTAGCGACTGACTTCCATGGACTTGGAGCAATATGTGCCTCCCTTGGTCTCCTCCCTTGGTATATGGAGCTCCATGCGTCCCCCCTTGCACCGCAGGAACAAGGCCGGGGGCCATGCAGCTGGTTCCCTTCATCCGAACGCGCTCACCTCGGCGCAACAAGAGTGAGTGTGTAGCCCTCTGACCGACGGCGTGTACGTAAATCTGCCTTCTGGAGTGCGTTGGTTGTGATCTTGCATCGGTGCCATAGCGGCGACTGCCTCCCTGTGAGCTGTGGCCATCCCTTTTCGCAGAGGCATGTATAGTCTGCTTTTATAGGGAGAGGCTAGGGTACGTCTGCTTTTGAAAAATATTTCAATCTTGTTTAGGACATCGATTCTGATGTGTGGTTATCATTTCTTAGATTCTTGGTCATTTAATAAAAGAAAAATACATTATTTGTTCTATGGATATAATTGCACCACCATGCATACTTTAGTACCTACGGTTCAATCTACTTATTGCTTTTAAATATTTCAGACTTCTATTACTCGTAAGGGATGAATTTCAATATTACCTTTGGTTTTAGCTAGGATACCAATGAATGAAAATTAAATGAGTCTTATAAATGGTGTGTGTCTATCAAAGCTATTTTCTGTCTCTAGAACGAAAATTTGATGTCAGGCTACCAATTTTCGGATTGTTGGACATTAATAGTGACCTGGATGTAATCCTTTCAATGCTTTTAAGGGCCCTGGATGCAATCCTTTCAATGCCTCTAAGGGTTTTAAAACATTAAATATTAAATATGCATATATGAAAATTAAACGAGACAAATCAATGTTGTGTATGTATTAAAAAAATCTTTCTTTCTCTACGATATCAATTTTGGTATTGGATAGTCATACTTCCTACTCAATGATTTTAAACATTTATTGTACTTCTCCTTAGAATTTACACCAATTCTTTAGGTTTGATGGCACTGGCATGTCAAATTAAATGAACCTTGTCATTGGTGTGATGAAACATATCAATTTTTCTCAAGCACTACATCTTGGACATTTAATACAAACCAAATCCATATTGGTTGTTGTATGACTAGATTGCACACCCCATGCAGCAATTGAGCCATTAATCTTAATGAATTTCAAACATTTATTATACGTTAAGGCACTATTTAGTGTAGTACATTTGGTTTTAGAATACTAGTAAATGAGAAAATAAATAAATAAATAAATAAGTCTTATATACGGTCTATATCTATTAAAATAATTATATATTTCTGTAGGACATCAGCTTTGATGTGAGACTATCATTTTTAGATTCTTGGACATTAATCAAAATGAAACCTGGATTTGTTCTAGGATTAGATTGTATGTGCCACATTAACTTTAGCACCCTTGGTGCAATTCACATAATGCGTTTAGAGATTTTTAAACATTTATATTCTCCTTGAGTTGGATTTCAATTGATGTACCTTTTCGTATGTGGATAATAAAATATGATAATTAAATGAGTCTCATGAATGGTGTGTATCTAGTAAAACAATTATCTTCGTCTAGGGAACATTTTTATGTGGGAAAATTACTTTTCCTAATTTTTGGACATTTAACAATAGAGAACCCATATTCTCATTTGTTATAAATAGGATGTAATGCAAGGATCAATACTTAGTAGATACAAGCGGGGATAAAGCAATACTTGATCTAGCGAGGATGGCAACAAAAGTAGTAGCTCGACTCGTTTTTGTTTTAGTTTTTACCCTTTTTTCAACAAAACAAGCTTGGGGTCACGATTGTATTTTTGATAAAAAAATGGTTTTACATAATTGCATTCCAGCTATAAAAAAAAGACACAAATCAAGACCCAACTACCTCCTGTTGTCACTTCATAAAAGTTACAGACATAGTTTTTGTTTGTCGCATACTCACATCTCGTGATGAGAGCATCATAAGTGCAGCTAAACTTGTTCATGCTGCACATGTTTGTGGAAATCCACTGTTAGTTAGAACCAAATGTGGAAGTAAGTACTAAAAACTAATATTCTTTCAAACAAATTTTTGTGATATTATGTCTTTGTGTAGTATGCTTTACATGTTGAACTTGTTCTTGCATAACCTTAATGTGAATAATAGATTAATATATGAACTCTATTTGACAGGTTTTACTGTTCGGGCTCCATCACTTCAATCACCAAGGGCACAATGAGACTTTATGGATACATGTCGCTCAATGGAGCATATTGAATGAATAAGCATGCACCTAGATGGGACCTATCTTGTGTATTTTGTTGTGGCAAGTAATCAACCATAGTAAATCAATATATGATGGGACTGGTCCCATATAATACTATTTTCCTATGTCACATGTAGTGCAAGCGCTACTAAATTTTGATCCTTGCGTGCAACGATGACAAAATGTTGCAATATGCATGCCTAATTTTGTTACAAAGGGTACATGTAGCAACCTAATCACGTTTGTTGCCTATGAAGGCAATAAGTTGCATTGCAATAAGGAATTACAACTGTTATTAGTTTGGCGTTGCAACTATTGGGGCTTATTGCATAGCTGTTTATTGCCAAGCATAGCAATAGGATGTTGTTGCAACGTTCACCGACGTGGAAATATAAGCAAACTAGCATGCACACCTTCGTAGTAAGAGGTGGTACATGCAACTATAAGTAGCATGACAATAAAGACATTTTCCAACAATAGACCATATAAAAGATTTCACCCACATATATTAATTATTATAATAAACCATTTAATAAGTAGATAAACCATATTGAAGTTGTATCTAAAATCATATAAACCAATGTACATTGCACTCTTTGTTTCATGACTTTTTGAAATTCCATCCCGGACCTCTTCCCCTCGGACCACGCCACGTGCTTGAACACTGGACGACTGGATTTGCTAGAACGGAAGAGAGATGAAACGGGACGGACAGAAAAAATGTCATGAGCCAAGAGTATCAGATGTGGGACTCACCGTGGGAGGCTGGTAGGACTAGTGAGGCGGGGCTTGGCTAGAGTCACCCGCACTTCTCTCGTTTGTCGTGTGGAACTAGAAGGGAAGGGGCTAAGGGGGCCCAAGCCCTAGGGCCGAGATGGGTCTATTCGCCAGTCGTAACTTTCACAGGGTCTTGAAAACTTTAAAGGAGTTTTACTCGAATAAAAAATTCAGTTCACATAAACCATATCCAAGCATCCATGCCATGCCCAAACATGCATCTACTACTCACAAATTGCTTAAGAAACTTTATTTAGGAAGAATTTTAGCCGGTAAGTTCTGTTTCAATTTGAGTGCGAGTGCTAGCTTAAATTCAGACCTCGATATTGTACCTTGAGGCAAAATGGTTTTGGGGAAAACATGATTTAACAGGAAATTTGTAGTACAACATATAATTAACTACCTAGCCAATCTCAACTAACTAAGACTAGTTTCTAATCCCAACTACTATGTATTACTAACTAGCTCTAATTAATCATATACTCCCTCGGTTCTAAAATAGTTAACCTTCTCGTCACTTTTCTAATACATATTTATTTCTTTCAATACATATTTTTCTTTTCCCAGTTCATGTCTTGGCTTGTCGCTACAACTAGGCAAAATATGTATTGGAAACCTAGCAGTAGGTGAAAACTTGGAAACTCTGATCATGTATCGTTGGATTCCAGATGGACGACGTACAGAATCCTCTGCATGCCCTCCTGTCTCCGTCTTCACCAGCAGCGGCCTACCTTTAGGCTTTAGTTTGAACATGGCCAGACGCCAAAGACTAGGAGACTACCGATTGCATGTGAGCGAAAGCAGAAATGAAAACTTGTATAAAGAGTTAAAAAACAGAAGATAAGTACTAGGAAAGCTCCTCGAATCCAATCAACAGCACAATGCATACCAACTACAATGTGATATAAGAGGAATAAGATTATAGACTCATAAAAATAAACATTAGAATCTATATTCATACACTCCTTATATTAACACTTTTCCTATCTATCAATAGAAGCAAAAGATGTGTGCAAAATTATCATATTTATTAAAACACGATAATTTTGATTGGTCATTAGTATTTTGATTAAACTTTTATATAATTTTGCCTTGGAGTTGCACGAACTTTGGGGGCGCATGCCCCCCTCTGAAATTCCTAAGCTCTCTAAGGTATTCATTTTATTCACGTTGAAAATGTTCATGTGATGTCTATTCTCAGGGCAACCAAATGCTGCATATGTAAGAGGTTACTTAAATCTTTTGATGGAGTGACCATTAATCTTGAGACACCGAAGATGCACAAGATTTGAGGATTTGAGAAGTTGCGAAGCATGTTCTCCACAGTATATGATCTGCAAGGCTCGAGCTTGTTGAAGAAGACTACCAAATATTTTGGAAAAGTTGTCCATGTTTTGACCAAACAACATCAATATACGTAGATTTTCAACTTGCAGCTTCTCTTTCATTATAGTGAGTTATGGATGTATATGCATCCCTTATTTTAGAAACTTTTATGCTTGCATAGTCATGTTGTGAAACTTCCACTGCCAACTCATGAAGCAGGTTGTGTATTACAGAGTAATCCTAGCCATTTTATTTTTCATACTTTCTGAAGAAATCCATAATTAACCAAGTTTGTTATATAATAACTCTTGCTAATATTGAACGGGAACAGAGAATCCTTGACAGTGGAAGTCCATATAACTACTCAGATGGAGAAATCCTAAACTCCTATAAAGTAAATGCCCACTAGTCTATTTTTCTAACACCTCCTTGTGCCACATCATCTAAGGGTCCCACCACAAGTCCTAAGCAGCCCAAGAATCAAGAATCGAAGCCACTCAAATCCTCAGATGTCATTGAATTGCAGTCACATATTCCCACACGACCTTCTAGACTTTTTCCACTATGTGCATGCCAAGCATCTTAATAAATGCATAGAATACTCCTAGAATGCGGAGGAATCGGTTTCATGGAGCTTTCACGAATTCATCTCCACCAAGGAAGAGCATTCAAATATGGTACAGTGTGTGTTAGTGGGCATACAAAGGATCGTCGTGCTACCCACATATATCTATGACCTTTGCCTTTGGCTTGGCCCAGCCAGACTCGTGACTTGCCACATGAGTCATCGTCTACAGTCTCATGTGGCATCTGCATGCAATCATCCCCGCACAGGCATCCTTCGGTCGGCACCTAGAAGCTCGCACGCCACAGCTGGTGCTGGTGAAGAGGTCACCCCGCACGGCCGATCCACATCCACCTCCGTGCGGCGACATCCACGCGCCCAGTGCCACAGCCCGTACTTGCTGCTCAAAAGATGGCCATGACGGAGGCACAACGAGGTGCTCCAACTTAGAGACATGCCTCCTGCCCAGTACCCTCTGCCAAGCCAATTCTCACCTGCATGCTGCCCTGCTTATCTTCCTTTTTATTTAATACGCTTAGGAGGAGGATGCTTGAAGGCAGAGCTGGTGGATTTCATGGATAGACATTCAAATCTACAATTGCAATGAATTTCGTGTTTTCATGGATACATGTCCTTTTTTTTGTGTTGTGTATTAACTCACATTATAAAAATCTCCACAGCAGGTTAGTGACTTCTCTTTCATGAGGTTGAAGATTGAAGATTAGAGTGCTTCCTTTTATTTAGTTACAGATGCAACTCTTTTAATATATATTTTCATGTAAGCATATTTAAATAAATTAGTAATTTGTAATCAGGTTTTTTTCAAAGGCAGGTACATTCTTGATAGTGTAGTAGTTGCACATGAGATTGTCCACAGTATTTAGAAAGCGGGAGAAACAGGGTTAGTGCTGAAGTTAGATTACGAAAAGGCTTATGATAGAGTGAGTTGGACCTTTCTGTTTGAGATGTTAGAAGACAACAAGTTTGATAAAGCAGTGATAGGCTGGATCAAACAAGTGGTGATCGGAGGTTCAATTGGGATTACCATTAATGGAGAGGATAGTGCCTACTTTAAAGCAGGGAAAGGTCTTAAGCAGGGAGACCCACTCTCTCCTTTCCTCTTCAATTTAGTAGGAGATGTCCTATCTAGAATGTTAGCTAAAGCTATTGAGAAAAACCTGATAAAGGGTCTGTTAGAACCTTTTAGACCTGAGGGGATTGTATCTCTACAATATGCAGATGATACTATCCTCTTTGCAAAAGCTGAGGAAACAAACTTGAGAAATCTGAAGTGTGTTTTAATGTGGTATGAACAAGTATCAGGGATGAGGATTAATTTTCATAAAAGTGAGGTCATCCCTATGAATCTGGATCCTTTTGAAGCTCATAGATTAGCTCATATTTTATCTTTCCCTTTAGGTAAATTTCCTATCAAGTATTTAGGCATTCCCCTTCATTATGATAAACTGACTAGGGAGGATCTGCAGCCACTAGTAGATAAGATACTAAAAAGAATAGGGGGATGGAGAGGCAAGTTGCTCTCTCTAGCTGCTAGGGCTATGTTGATCAATTCCTATTTGGCTAGCATACCTATTTATCTCCTTTCCTTTATCAAGTTCCCAAAATGGGCAATAAGACTCTTAAACTCCCATCTAAGTAACTGTCTATGGAATGATTCTACTGATAGTCTTAAGTACCATCTGGCCAGTTGGGAGCTGGTAGCTATGAGAAAAGAATTTGGAGGTCTAGGGATTACTAACCTTAGGGACTTAAATATTAGCTTGCTAGCTTCTTGGAAAGAGTTGATAGATTTCAAGTATAATACCTCCAACCCTAACATTTTTCATTCTAATCCAATAGGCTCCTCTCGTTTCTTTAAAGGTCTAATGTGGGCTGCAAAGGCAGCAAAAATGGGCTACAGGTGGAAAATTGGGAATGGAAATAAAGTAAGGCTGTGGGAGGATAACTGGCTGGGCTCTACAAGCCTAGCTGTTCAGTTCTATCCCCTGTATAGGATAGTTAATGAGAAAGGAAAAACTGTTTCTGAGCTCTGGGATGGTGTTAATGTTAAATGCACCTTTAGGAGGAATGTGACACAAGAGCTCTATCAAGAGTGGCTAGAGATTACAGGTTTAGTTTATACCATTCAGTTGTCAAAAATGGAAGATGAAATGATTTGGCAATACACCTCATCTGGGAAGTACTCTTCACAGTCCTTGTATAAAATCATTAATTGCAGAGGTGTACAAACAGTTCATGTGTCTGCTGTCTGGAATTTACAATTTCACCTAGAGTTCAATGCTTCTTATGGCTAATCATAAACAATAAGGCTTTGAGTAGAGACAATTTGGCCAAGAGAAGAGAGGTGATAGATGATAGCTGCTTATTTTGCTCAGAAAAGGAATCTATTCATCACCTCTTCTTTAGATGTGTAGTGGTCAAACAATGTTGGGCCATGGTTTCTGAGTTTTTTGGTAGTGATATTGGGTTAGACATGACTAACATTGGAACCTTTTGGTTAAGCAATAGAAAGCATTGTGTTTTGAACATAGTGACATATGCTGTCTTTTGGTCCTTATGGAAACTCAGAAACGATTTATGCTTTCAGAATACAGATTGGAAAGGCATGGAAATGCTCTTTCACAGAATCGCTGGGATGCTGCAGAACTGGGTGATTCTCTGCCTACCATAAAGGAGAGCTTCACTGGAAGATTTTAGATTTTATCACCAAGATCAAGAAAGCTGCCGAAGAAACCTTATGGCTGCCCTACGGGACTCTGAGGTCAAGCTGAAAGAGATGAAGATGGAGGAGAATGAGGGCGACAAGGACCCTTTTGCTGGTACTGGAAGAAAGATCATGAAGACAGGAGCAATGACTTGGTGGTGTGAGCTGGATGAGGCACTCCGCTGAGCATTGGTTTTCTTAGAGAGTTGGTCTGTTGTCGTTACGGAGCTTATCTGTTTTCTGGCATGTATGTCTGCTGCGTCAGGTTTTGTGTTTTTCTGGGATGTCCGGAAGGACACCATGATTTTTATGGGATAATCACTGAACTGTAAAACTTGGGTCTTTTATTAATGGAAGGCCGGGGTTGTGCCCTTAAACTCAAAAAAAATTCAATTTAAGTTCATATATCTTTTTTATATCGCATATATGATTATTATTTATTTAGCATGGTTCCTTTTACATCATATATTTCTCCTAACTGCATTTCCGCAGCAACGCGTGGGAAATTCACCTAGTATTTAAGTAGTCATTGCCGCTTGACACGTGTATTCTTGGTTTTTGTAAGATAATAAAACCTATTTTCTAGATGCTGGGGATTGCCTGATTATTATGATGGAGATTGTTCGCTCAGTTTGCATGTTGCTACTGAACTCTCCACTCTATTCCTCTCTCGTCATCTCACAAGAGAATAGTAACAGGCAAGCGCGGGGATCTGTGGCGGCGGCCCGCGGCTCCCTCCCCACGCTACTCTCCTCTCCTCGCCGCACCGGCCCTCCCCAAACCCCGATCCGAGAGGACTCGCAAGGGCAAGCGGTGGTCACCGCTGACAACGCTGTATCTGCATCTCCTCGCTGCCACGGCAACCTTCTCCGTCCTTCGGCATGCAACAACCACCACTCATGGTGAAAAACACTCTACATCGGCGTTCCGCTCTCACGTGGAAGGTCCCATGTATTAGTCATGGTAAAGTTTGGACGTTATGCTAGTTAAAATTAAAATTAAAAACGACGATGATATTCTTCAGATGACAAAAGACGATGTTAAAGATTAGTGAACGGGCTACATATCTTTTGTTATCCACCTGTGGACTGCCTTTGATCATCGCGTTAAAACAGCGGCTTCAGCTCACCTCTTCTGCTTTTATGCAGGACACCGCGGCCGATTGCAGAATCCAAAGATGCAGGATATATAATCAGAATCCAAAGAAGTAAAGAACAAAGAAAAAGCAGAAAAGAAGTACAGTGCTAGGTAGCTAGGAAAGCAGCTCGAATCCTATCATGGCTGTGTGCGAATCCAATTCAATTTTGCTTTGGTGGCTTGGCGCTGTTCTTCTTTTGATTGAAAGAGATCAGAGGTGTGGGCTTGGCTAGTTAATTTGGGGCCGAGATAAAATACAACTGCTACTATCAGTATCAGTGCAACTTAAAACTGCACGCCTCTCTGGTCTCTGGCTCTCTGCCCATCCGATTTCGCACTCCAACCATGCATACAAAAGTGATGCTACATTGATACACGTACGATGTTTAAGTGAACGTTGATATTTTTCTAGAACAACATACAGTGATGTTTTTTTTGAAATTTAATATAATGAACAGTGGCCAACATTACTGATCGGATGGTCAGTTAGTTTCGAACGGAGATAAAATACAATTGCTACTAGCGGTGCAGCTCAAAACTGCACACCGGCCTCTTTGGTGGCCTGATTTCGCAGCCAACAGTCCAGATGTAATGCTGCAGTGATATGTAATGTTCAGGTAGACAGTGATGTTGCATAATTCAAAAAAAACGGAGTATAGATTACTGACGTTTTCTATAATTTATCAGGTTTGTACTTCTTAATTATTTTTATGAAAACAAGGACATTATTCCTTGAACAATAATTTAGAATAGAGGGAGTATTATATCACAGGTGGACACAGCTTCCACATCTCTCAACGGCTTCTGGAAAGCAACTGGGAGAAAGAAGGCTATCTGTGCCGACAGCAGCAAAGTAAAAAGGAAAACCAGTAGATCAAAAAAGAATGAAAGAAGAACCTTTAGTAAAACATAGCAACTGGAAGAAAGAATCCATCCAGTTCAATGCACAAGCAAACAAGCTGTCCTTTTTATGGTGTCGTGAGCTAAGCTTTAATCTTGAGGACAATGCCAACTGAGATGCTGTGCTTTTCAATGCACTGCACTGATGAGCTCTCTCTCTCTCTCTCTCAACATTGGCCAGGTGAACTTTCTATGTGGTGTGAAAGAACATATGAAGACTACCATGATTATATTCCTATCTCTTCCTTCAATTTCCCTTTTGTGTTCCTCTGATCTCTCTTGTTGCTTTTTATCTTGCGATGAGTGATGACTTGATCTTTAAAAACAAAATGAGTGATGAACTTATGACCACAGGGGCCACACCACCAGAGAGTTTGTATCCGTTAGTTCCTTCAATTTTGCTTCGGTGGCTTGGTGCTTTTCTTCCTTTTTTCAAAAAGATCAGAGGTGGGGCTGTGCTTTTATTGAGGATCCCACCAGATCACGGAGAGTCTTCTTTTTCGTTTACGAATGGCCTAATTTCCTGTAAATTTCGTTTACGAATGTTTTAAAGGCTAAAGCGGATGCTGGCACGCTTGCTGGATTGGCCTGCAACCGATGGCAAAGGTAATATATATATGGAACATATATATATGGAACCTATCCCTTCCTTGATCTCCTTGCGTTCCTTGAGTTCCTTGGTTCGTCATCATCTATCTCAAGCTAATTAAGTTCCAAAAAAAAAAGCTGGAGTAGCTAAAAACAAAAGCAATACGCATACGGTGCTACATACCGACCGTGAATACCTTGTACTACAGATGCATGGGCACATGGGAGCGGGTATAGGTGGGCCCATGTGGGATTGGCTTTGCACAAAGCTGCAAAGCAAACATAGGAATAAGGCTACCTCGTACACGTTACCTCGTACACGGAGCAGCGAGCTTTGTCGCTTCTTCTCCAGCAAAGCGTGCCAGCATCCGCTTTATTAGCCTTTAAAATACAGCAGAGACGCTCTTCTTCTTTGCTGCTTTCCTATCCTTTCTTTCACTTTATTTGTGTGCTGCAGATGAAGCATCTAGTAATGAGGTGCTAGATAGTGCCGTTGCAAGGTACTTTTCTGCTTTTCTGCTTTGCTGCAACTTAAAACCAGCATATGGTCGGTGCATCTACTCCATCTTCAATGCAGTTTTGCTTTGCTTGTGCAGTGCTATATTAGTCGCTCAGCTCCAAGCTGCAGCAATGCCTCTACTCCACCTGATCTCGCTCGAGCACTTCTCGCCGGCTGGCCTGGGGTCGCTGGCTGTTGTTTTCCTACTCGGACTTGCACTATTGTTGCTTGGAGCCCCAGCCCCTTCGATTCGGGCAGCCGCCATCGGTGATATGAGCATTTCCCTTGGGTGAGTACATAGCAAATACTGCTAGCACTACTAGCTGAGTACTGTAGCTGATGCATGGTTTGTTTCGTGATCCTGCAGACAGGGCGTGGAGATGGTCATCAGCCGTCAGCCCAGCGCGTTGAGTGGTGGGCAAGGCCAAAGAAGCTGAAGGTTTTGAGTTGAAGAAATTGGGTAAGCTAGCTATTGGAGCTTAAAATGTTAGGGCTTTATAGCCTTCAAACAGTGAGATCAAGGGGAGAGTCATCTGAACTAAAGTTAAGTCAAAAACATCATATGCGAGAAGACACTATGTTTCAAAGTCTCAGTCTACTATTACCACTTTAGTTTAGATGCAAAAGTCAAAGTCTCAGTCTACTATTACCACTTTAGTTTAGATGCAAAAGACCTAGTGTCTTCTTGCAAAAGATGTTTTTGACTTAACTTTAGTTTAGATACCTCTTCCCTTGATTTTAATGTTTCAAGGCTATAAAGACCCAACATTTCAAGCTCCAATAGCTTCCCCAATTCCTTCAACTCAAAACCTTCGGTTTCTTCTTGACTCTGAAATTCCTAAGCTCTCTAAGAAGTTTCATTTTACCCACCTTGAAAATGTCCACGTGATGGCTATTGTCAAGACCAACCAAATGGTGAATATTTATGAGGTTACTTAAATCTCTTGATGGAATAGAGCAATGCCAACAACCTCTTGTGTTGAGGATCTTCAAATGATATAGTATTAAAATAGTTATTAGTAGATTCATTTCCAAATAACATTGACCATTAATCCTCAGAAGATTTGAGAAGTTGCGGAGCACCTCCTCCACAATGTATGATCCTTCAAACAAGGATATTGTTCACAAGGCTCTAACTTGCTGAAGAAGATTACCAAATGTTTTGGAAAAGCTATCCATGTTTTGACCAAACAACATCAATGTACATAGGTTTTCAACCTGCAGCTCGTCTTTCAGTAAACTGAAATTCTCTATAAGGTCTCTATAGGTAATTGTATCTTCAACATCTCTGTTATCCACAATGATAGACAAATGCCACACTGAGTTATGGATATATGCATACCTTACTTAAGAAACTTTTGGTGAAAATTACACAAACTTCGGGGGCGCATGCCCCCCTCTCGCCCTACCCCTACCACTGCTTGTATTCCTTGGTCTAGTGTTATGCGCTTAATATTGCACATGCTAGTTCATGGGTTGAGTAACCATAATTGAGAGGATGTTCTCATTTTCTCAATTTAATTGTCTTGTACATTAAGGGCGGATGCATTCGGTAGTGTGTCTTCTGGAGAGTGTTGAACTTTGTTGATCTATCCTCATATGTCACTTGTTCTTCTCAAAAAGAACTATCCTCCATAAATGCCCTGGAGATAATTGATACGAGTCATGGCTTTTCTTTGATTGAAGGTGATGATCATGTTTGCGGAGTATGGTGCTAATGGAGGGTAACAACACATCTATTATCTTATTTCCAACACTCCATAATTTCACCATGCAAGTGTGAGGTATTAAATGAGTTTGGTGTCTTAGACCTATAAAGATCGAGGATATGAGAAAATAGTAGTTGTAGTACTGGAAGGGCTAATGCTATATCTCGCTAACTACTTGTTTGAAAATCTTTGATTTCTAAAATTTTTGGTCCTTTGCCTTAATTCACATGATGGCAGTAAAGACTTAGAGCATAATAGAGGCGGAGGAACGGGACTGAAGGTCTACACTTTCTTCAAACGTTGCAGATAAATTGTTGCCCTAAGTTACTCTTCTCCTATTTATTGTCCTCATCTTCTTGTGTCACTTTTGCAACAAGCCTTTCTTATGTCTCTCTTAAAGGTATAGCCGGTGCATAGACACTTTTGTCCATCTCAAACATCACCTCTCCCACTGAAGGTGTGGATTTAAAGGGCGAGGATTGTGGTTGCTACTCACGAAAGGTCATTTCACTAAATTAACGGTTAGTGATGAAGGCCCCCTAAACCCCCCCAACCACTCCCCCCCACCCCCCACCCCACCCACCCCCCTCGCGCCCGCCTGCCCCCCTGTACGGTCCTAGATGGCTAGAGGAGGGTGAATAGCCTATTAAAAAAAATTTCAAGACACTAGGGCAAATTATTAGTAATACAAATGGCTATAAATATGGTTTGCTCTAACTCTAATTGTTAGGCAAGCCACCTATTACAATTCTAGTAATTATAATCTTTATGACACTCAAATTGCTATGTCTCTACTAAAACTATTTAGAGAGCTAACAAGATAAATATATTACACTACTTGCTACTAAATCACAAGATATATTGCAAGAATGAAATAGAAGGGAATTTGACTTTTATATCGACGGTGGAGAGTAGAGGTTGTTGCCAATCACCAAATAATTAATTCCAACAATATATATCAAACAATCTAATTCACTGGGAGACAAGAGATGATACAAATATTTTTCTCCCGAGGTTCACTTGCTTGCCGGCAAGCTAGTCCCCGTTGTGTCGATCAACACCTTGGTGGTTCCTCGGTTGGAGCCCCTCAAGCCAACGCCCCGCAAGGCACCACAAGAACCCACACACAAGTACAGTAACTCAATAAAACGAGCAATCCACTAGAGTTGAAATTTAGCACTCCGCCGGAGAACCACAACAACCCTCACAAATATCATCTTGATTGGGGACGGACACAATCACCAAATCCCCTCACCAATCAATCCACCACCAACCGTCTAAGTGACGGCAATCACCAAGAGTAATAGAAATATTATAATTGCAATCACATACCTAGTGTCACAAAGATTGAATCACAAATGCAATGCACTAGGTTTACCCTCCTCCTCTCATGAATAAGCATCAACCATGGGAATAAAGAGGAGAGGGAGAAGATTCTCTTGGAGCTCTCAAATCGATCTCTAGAGCTTGCTCTGTCAATGGATTGAAGCATAAATCAACCGATCGAGAGAGGGAGAATAAGAGTTTTTTTTGTTTTGTTCTAGGGATTGAGCAAATAGAAGCAAGGAAGTTGGTGTGCCAACCAGGAAAGGCAAGATCACTGCCTTAACCCGTCGGCAGCTCCAACGGCTACAGGCCGCAGGCCCCACGGCGCCCTCCCCTCGGCTCCGCTCCAACGGTCGGGGGCGCAGCTTCCCCACGCGCTCTGCCACACTCGCCAACGGGAAGAACAGGCACTGCTCTCTGCTTTCGCGTGCACTGGATGCAAAGCAAGCAGCGGCGGCTTCTGAGTCGAGCGAAGCAAAGCAGCAGTAAATGCACGCAGCAGCAAGCAAGCAGCGAGCCCAGCAGCGCGCAGCAGCAGCGCGAGCGGGCCAGCTGCGCGGCCCAGCGGCGCGAGGCGGCCAGCGGCAGCAACGCTCGCGCGGCCCAGCAAACGTGCAGAGCCAGCGGCAGGCCGGGGCGGCCCAGCAGCAGCTGGCGGCGCAGTGGGCCTCTACGCGCGCGAGCGGCCCAATCGCGGCAGTGGCAGGCCAGCGCGCAGCAGGCCGAAAGCAGCAAGCGAGCAGCAGGCCGGCCCATCTAGGAGCCCAGCGCCAGCAGCACTTCCTCTGGTTTTGCTTAACAGCCCAAGATGGCCAACAGCAAGTAGACCAGCAACAAAACAGCACCATATCTTGCTCTTCTCTTCCAAAATCTCAACAAATCCCAATTCAAATCATTCCATAAACATGTGATATCTCATCCAAAGATTTATCAAATCACTTTAGCACTTGAGATAGCTTTTATCCAATACTTTTCAAGAGAATTCTCGACCAGTTTATCATGCCACTAAAACCCCAATGCATATGCAAAAAAATTCAATTTAGTGGCACCAGATGAGTAAAGAAATCATAATATTTCTCTCTTAATAGTACGGTTATCAAACCTAAATCACTCACACCCTCTATGGTGTCTTGAGTGCAAACCAAAAATGGCCCTACAATTTTATACCTTTGCCTTGAGTCTATTTTTATTTTTTTTCTTTATTTCCTTTCCAAGCATGAGCACTTGATCATTTTTTGGACCATCTCCATCCACCTTGATCCATTTGCTCCATAACTTGGTGTGTACCACCTTGCTCATATTCACAGCACTCATGACAATGGTTAGTACACTAGGTTATCATTAATTATCCAAACCCAAACATGGAGCTTTCACCCCTAACCCCCAACCCACCCCACCAAAAAAAATGGATTTTAGCCGTTACGTCCCATTTTTAATAATGTACGAAGTGTACGTATTTTACAATTTTATCTCCCTAACCTTATTAGTTTGTTTGAGATGAATTGCAAATATTACATTGTACTTCAGTTGCATTGAACTTGAAAATTTCCTGAACATTGTCCATCAAACCAAATTAGGGGTCCAGATGCTTTCAATCCGACATGATTTCCAAAAGTTATGAATTTTATTATACCTCGTCTGTATTTGAGGCCGCACTTCATGGCCTAGGAGATGATCGATCTGCTCCCAGAAGCCACCAACACATGTTGCAGAGGGACAACACATGACTAGAAAGATGACAACCATTGTTGGCCATGCCAACCACCTCGTATCGAGACTCACACCAAATATGATTTTTTTTAAAAAAAATATCTCACGTCTATTTTGATACTGACCTAACCTAATTTGGTACTCTGTTAGGATCGGAGTATGGGGTAGGAGCAAGAGATTGGGGAATTGGGATTGGAAGAACAGAGAAGGCAAGAGGAGCAAGCTACCGACGAACTATGAATGATTAATTGAAAAGTAGTTTTGGTTTTCTGTTTTGATGCCCTCTTCTTCCTCTCTCTCTTACTTATACATGGCACTTGGCCCACGTGAGCCCGCAGACGCAGCTGCGCTTCCTATGGCTCACGCCCAGTCTGGACCCGAGATAAGCCGGTTCGGTCTTGATGCCCGCTTGCTCTTTCGTGTGCCGCCCGCGTCCTTCTCTTGGTCTGCCGCCTGCGTGTGGTCGCTGCCTTGTGGGATCAGGTTGCTAACATACTCCCTCCGTCCTAACATCGGCATCGTTTGAGCAAAATAGCGATTTTCACGAGTCGGCGTCGTCTAATGTGGCCCATGCCATTTTTTCTCGGGCTGTTGTTGAACACGAGATGCCTCGAATGCCATGCGACGACACCCCCTTCCATTATCTCAAATACCACTCCATCCACTCTGTTATAGTCATACTGATGCGCAGGTCGCTACGCAACGCCGCTCTACCATGCCTGACGCCGCTACGCCGTCGAGTTGTTCCACGCCGCTGCACTGCCGAGTGAATCCGCGGCGCCGCCGCGCTACGCAGCTGCATGAGATGGACTGCCAGCAGGATGCTGATGAGGTGCGCTACGTGCGTGGTGTCAACTGGGCAGCCCATTCCAGCGACGAAGACGAAGAGCCCATGGCCGACGCAAGAGACAAGGAATCAATCGCCATGTCTGAGAGCGAGGCGCGGTACGTGATGATGGAATGATGGATACTTTTGCAGGCGAGACTGAGGTGCCGGACTCCCAAACGAGCAAGAGCATTGCCGAAGAAGTGGACCAACCTGACGTCGATCGTGGATCTGCAGCTGGCTTCAACCGATGCTAACAAGTTTCAATCCAACAAGGTGAATCATGAAGGCTCTAGTTTGATGCTCACTGTGTTGTTTCCTCGCTTGCATGAAGAACATGACTAATTTATAAGGTACTTCTAATATATTCTTTTTATCAATCAGGTCCAGCTTTGGACGCCTATTTTATGATTCCTCTATTTAAGGGAAGTTGTTCACACATTTACAAGGGGCGCCTTCCCTTTGGTCGGATACTTATATATATATTTCCTTGCTATAGCTCCTGTTACTAGGGTACTCTTTTTCTTCCCAATGTGCAAAGGAATTACAAATAACGAACATGTTTACTATTAAAGAGTGAAAGGATTCTTCTATTATTTTATACTTTTGAAGCTGTCATCATGCCCTTATGTCTCGTATGTCATCATACAAATTAGAGCAAACTCGCGTTTTGCGATAATATGGAATTCAATTCTAAAACATTTTTAAGTAACTTTTTTTACTTTTCAAAATGTTACTTTTTTCTACTTTTCAAATTCACGCCCTCCGTTTCTCGGCAGTGTTGATATGACTTCTCAACTTCTCAAACCGTCATTGTCAAAAGAAAAAAAAAAACCTTCTCAAACTGCCATCACACATTCACACTTTCCGCTCTCGTATACGACCCGAATTCGTAGCATCTAACTCGTGTCTGTTCGATTCTGTCATAAAGTACGGACATATTTGCTAGTATATATAACATACAATCCTATCTACACTACGTACAGTTAACTTTCATCTGATTAAGAGTCTGGAGCTGTCCGCAAACTGAGAGCCGTCTCTGGGCGGTGCCGGCATGCACAAGGACGATATTCTTTTCTTCCCAATGTGCAAATGAATTGGCATGCACAAGGCCTGAGACTGAGAGGCTGAGATGCTCCTAACCTGGGCAAACCGAGCCTTTTTTCCCTTGTGTGTGATAAAAGGTCTTCAGTTTTTGCGAGCAGAATGGTACAATTCCATGTAGTCCAGAGCAGGTCTGTTCCATGACCAATCTTGCTCCATTACCCTCTTGCAAAGGGAATTGAACCAGTCGCGGGCATCATAAAATGTGCTTATAGCTCTGAAATAAACGAAGACAGGTGGAATAAGTAAATGTTACAGCATTGCAGTTTAAGCAACTTCAGATGGGTTTATACTTGCCTGTCCAGAGCATAATCCACACCACTGCTATCAGCTCCTTCGAAACTGAATCCATTTGGCTCGAGGCCTTGTGCTTGAGCCCGATCCTTATCATTGTCGACGTCAAAGACAGTGTCATACAGGCCTGCAGCATACATGGAACAACCTTTTAATGCCAAAGTTGTCAAAAAAAAAACCTTTTAATGCCAGATTGAAAGGCAATGCCAAGGGAATATCATTGCTACATATGTATACAAACCTCCAGTTTTCCGAACAATTGGGATGGATCCATAGCGCATAGCAATAAGCTGTGTTAGACCACAAGGTTCGAAGATGGAAGGAACAAGAATGAAGTCCGCACCAGCATATATCTACAATAGGATCATAAATTCAGCATCTGACAATTTTCAAATTCTAATACACAGGGATATTGGCAGGATATCTGAAACTAACCAAATGTGACAGTGGCTCGTCATAGGTTAAACATAGCTTCACCCGGCCATGATATTCGTTATGTAGCCTACTGGCTAAATTTGTAAAGTCACCTTGTATGCGAGGATCTGGTGCAGAACCGAGCAAAACCACCTATTATAGAAACACGCACATCAGTTCTGAGAAATCTGAACATAGTGTAAATGAAACATAACAAACTTGCAAATTCCGAGCAAGAAAAAGGTAAGACCTGTCCATTGCGTTCAAGAGCTCGATAAATTGCATGTTTGATAAGGTGGATTCCCTTCTGGACTGTTAGACGAGTGATGATTCCAACAACTGGGGTATCAGTTTGCTGCAATCCAAGCATCTGCTGCAATGCCTTTTTTGCAGCACTCTTGCCCTCGGCAACATTCTCTGACGTGTAAGGGACCTGAAAGCAAAGCCAAAAAAGAGCTAGAAATTGTTCACAATGGCACTGAAACAAAAGTTGCAGCATTGATCTACATCACATGTAAATGAAGTACAGCATTGGTAGTGGAACAACAAACATCTAATTCAATGGAATTCTCTAGCCTCGCATAGCTCAGGATGTTTGAAAAATCTCAGGAAAATTAGCAAACATGTAGTAAGCTGTTCCACAGGATAAAATAGAAGGTATGAAATGGAGCTGAACTCTTGACGCAAGCTTACAAGGTCCAATGAGGTTGTAAATGGCTAAAAAGATGCATATAACTCAACAAAAATTTATATGAGAACACTCCATGATCATTGGTGTACCGGAATATAGTCGTCAGTATATGGATCCCAAATGTCAGGATCAATTCCATTTCGAATTCCATGGAATTTATAGTAGTGAGGTGCAATAGCTCCATGTCCAGCCACTTCCTTTGAGTATGTATCAGAGACCTGGAAGGGATGGCCAAAACAGTATAAAATTTTAAATCAAACAAACAGGAGCACAGATAAACAGATTGATGGATTTGTAGAACAAACACAACAATAAGAAAACAAGGTACGCACAGTTGTAGCTTTGTCACAATGTGCCATTGCCTTGCCAATGTGATGTGCTCCGAACTCAAGATTGTGGATGGTAAATACAATCCGACCATTCCCCAGCCCATTAAGAGCATACTGTTCCTTGTATAGCCAAGCAACTGGAGCACTTGACCAATCATGACAATGTATGATATCCTGCAAGAATAAGAACACACCAGCCCCATGAGTTAATATTCCATATATTAGAGAAAGAGAGCTGCTATTAGAAACAATTTGCCAAGTAGTTCTGTTACATGTTGCTTTCTTAAAAGCAGATTCTCATTTAAAAAAACAATTTGCCAAGTAGAACTAAAGAGAAATTGCTCAGTTATTACTTATTAGCATAACACCAAATCACATAACAAAATGTCAATATGCACAAGCAGCACAAAAAAAGAACAAATGTGATAGAAATGGTAAGCCTCAATACTTAAAATGAAATTTTGCTGAACAATCATGTACTCACAGGAGAAGATCCTTTTTGGAGCAGAAACTCCAGAGCAGAATGACAGAAGAAACCAAATCTACTCTCATCATTCTTCCCATAGACACATCCAACCCAAAACATCCTGCCAAGATATACAGCCTATTGTTAAATTGCTACACCAACAAAAGATTAAAAAAAACTAACCAAAGAACCTACTTAGAACAGAAAATGTAGATCTTACAGGAAGTAGTAGTACAGTGTAGCAGATTTCATTTTTGGCAAAGTATAAGACAACAATATTCAGACTTACTAATGCCACCATCAACACCTTGGTCTAAAAATGTGACAGCTAATCTAAATACATACTGAAATGCAAGACAAGGAACCAGTAATGATAAATAAAAAATGTAAAGTAGTTAAAACAAAGTAAAAGACGATTTTTATATATAAAAAGGTAATGCAGCCAACTACAACTGAGAAATCAAGTATTCCTGTAAAATAGAGAGTGAAGTACTGCATACCCATTTTGTGGTTCCAAGAAGTAAACAGGGAGATCTTCAACCTTTCCAAACCATACTTTTATCTCTGTGCCACCCCAAGTAAAACTTTGTTGGTAATGTAAATCCTTCACCTGCAACCGAACGAAGCCAACAGAATGAAGTTGATATCCATCAACTATCATTGGCCATCCATATGCGTGAAACTCTCTACATAAATAATATAAAAAAGGCACTGCAGATTGATATGAAGGAGCACACATTGAGAACATTCTCCATCCATTAGAATTAGATATATGTGAAATAAACTAAACGAACTTAACTTCATTAAAGTGAAAAAGACACTGCAAAAACAGAAAAGAAAGAAAGGAGAGGAGATAGATAAGAAGGGAAAGAAAGGAAGACACAGGAAATTTCACACCAGTAGACAAACTTACACTGCTTAGGTTTAAACAATCATACTTCGGCAGTATAACCTCAACATTATGGCCTAAATCTTGAACAGCTCGTGAAAGGCTTGTAACAACATCCCCAAGGCCTCCAACCTGTGTAGATATTGGTAGTTGTCAAGTGCATCATCATCTGTGTCACAAAATATGAAATGAAAATCTACCTTTGCAATAGGAGCCATTTCCACTGCAATGTGCACAATATGCATTGGAGGTTCCCTTGCAACAGAGTCAGACACAGGAATATGATAGTCTATCCCATTCCTATTGTCATATATTCCACCTTCTTCCGACTCAGAGAAAACAAAGTCCATCATATATGCATCCAGGGGAACCCTGACTGGGAAAAAACAAACAGATAAGTTAGAGAGAACTCAAGAGAAGAATTCAGTAAACATTGATCAATATTGGTAACGATGATTCAACAATGTGATGAACATGGATTCAATAGGTTTGAGAAAAATAAGTTTTTTTAGCTCGCTAACAAGCTGGCTAACATATTAACATGCTTACCGTATCCCTTCTGATAACTAGGGAAGATGTGAGCATTAGATTGTATATGTACTCCCTCCGCCCACACACACACAAGAAAAAAAAAAGATACATACAAGTCAAACTAATTTACCTTTGACCGAGTTTATAGTGAATAGTATTCACATTTATGTCTCCAACTAGGTTTACAGTTTACTATGAATATATATTTCATAATCAGTTTGATGATACTTATTTTGTATCATAATTTGACTTCTCGAAAAGCGAGAATTGCATTATTTTATGGACGGAGGGAGTACTTGTTTGTATTTCTTCATTGTTTAGGAATCAGGACTGCAGAGGTTTCCATGCACAGGTGTATACATAGATCACTTGTATATTTGTCCCTTAGGCTTATTGCGAAAAATATATATTTGGCCCTTAGGACTACAGTTAACAGTGAGGAGTTTGCAGTGCTGCAGAGTTTTAAAACTCTAGATTTATAGAACATATCCAATACCAAAATATACCAACTAGCTCACCATACAAGATAGATTACACAAGTAGCTTAGGGTAAAAATACTTTTGAAGGCCATCTAGGAGACTAGGAGTACTTGATAGTAATATTAATATAAAAGTCTGTCCAAGAAAAAAAAATGATATATACTGTTTGTTTGCACACCTGTTGTTCGTAAGTGTGAACCGTTCTCAGCCTTTACCATTTTCTGTGGTGGTAAGGGACCACTTGGATGTGTCCAACGGTTAAAGGAACCTCCGAACCAAACCTCTGGCTTTCCATTCAGCACTGTGTTAGAAGGGTTATAAAGAACGTCTACAGTAGTTCCTGCACGTACTTCAAGTGGCTCAGTATACACAATATGTTTTTGTGAGAGCAGAAATGCTCTCATAGTTTTTTCCTTCATCTCAGCCTTCATTTTTGCAGAGATCTCAGCCTATTAGGGGAAAGAAAGCAACAATCATATCATCTTTTGTCAATTATGTAGTTGAAAGAGTACCAAAACAATTGCTTCTTGTTTGATAAGTATCTGGGTTTACTAGATACAAGTAAGCACTGTTCCTACTATATACAAAGGCTATTCTGAACTAACCTTTATTCTTTGAGCACCCTCCCTTTCTCTTCTCTCTTGCTGAAGCCTTGTAAAGATCCTTTGTTCTTCTTCCACCCAAAAGATATCATCTGATATGTTATTTGGAACAATAGCATGGAAATCCTGCCTTCCATTGTTATCATAATTCCTTGCATTGCCAGGTGGTCCATCAGCAAAAACCCAATCCAACACCAATGCCCTTTTAGGTAATGTAACTACATACATGAATAAATTCAAAAGTAAGATTTATGCATAACATATGGAAGAACAACTAAACAACCAGAGATCAAGATATGATAGATCTTCAGATTGATTCACGAGATAAGCATGTACTTGAAAATATAGCCTTTTAGTAGGTAACGTGACATAAAGGCATAAGGATTTTAGGCTACCATCCCTCTTTTATGCATTGAACAATTTTAACTTAGTTCCAGTGCAAACTATGCAGCTAAGCCATGATATAATGGTTTGATTTCCATTATATATTACAATCTTTTGGTTAGATTTTCTAAAATAAGACCATCCATTGTTTCAGAGCCATATAGATTGGTCACATGAAAGCTGTATCGCTAGCGTTGTTTATGTTAGAAGAAGTTTCTAATAGATTTTTTGAGGGCTCTAGTACGTACTTTATCAATATCTACTAAAATAACAGGCATTAATGCCAAAGTAGCATCTCAGAGGTTGGGGATCATGAAAGGCAAAAACAATAACCTCATCTGAAATTGAACAGAAAGGGTAACATAAATACTAAGGGATGAAAATAGTAAATATGCATACCTTCTGCATACCACCAATCACCTTCCTTTTCATGAGATTTGACAAGTTTTTCAGTTATTGAGAGTCCATCAATCCAGTTGTTGTAACCTCCATGCATCCAAATCTCAGTGTTATGCATTAGTGGTCTCGAGCTTCTATTATAGTACAATCTAACCCTGTCCCCTCCTCTATAGGTGTTAGGTTCTATGTACCACAAGTTCTCAGCATATCTGCTGGCCGAACTCAACATCTGGCGCAATTTCTCTTTTTTCATCTCAACCTCAGACTTTGCTTGTGCTCTGTCAGCCTCCATCGCAGCCCTTTCTTCCGCTCTCCTGCGCTCCTCCTCAGCTTGTCTTTTCCTTTCAGCTTCTTCTGCAGCAAGCCTCTCAAGTTCCTTTTGCTTTTCTTCAACCAAGAAATCCTCAAATGAGTGTTCATCTATGTCATTTTCTATTTCCAGGAAAAAATCATTGTGATTGTTGTTCTCATAGACAGTGTCACCATTAAAGAATACAAAGTCTAATCTGTATGCCTGCTTGGGAATGTAGAGCTTGCAGCACCACCAATCCCCTCTTAATTCGCTTTTATGCATTGTTTCAGTGAAAGCCTTCCATCTCCAGCCATTGAATGCTCCTTTTACAATAACATTGGACTCACTAGCTAAGGCCGACATGCTGCGGTTTAAGTAAAGATCAATCATCGAATCAGCCTTCACTACTTCAGGGAAAACAAAACAGTTGCTCCCAGTTGAATAATTCTGATCAGCAAGCTCTCGAAGCCTCCTCAGTAGCACTTCTGGATCAACATCATCCTTTACTGGTGCTTGTATATCTGCATCTGTACTTATCCCCACCACATCTTCTAACGAGACAACTTGCTCTTCCTCATTCTCGCTGGTTGCCTTTCCTGCTGCTGATTCAGTAATATAATCCTTATATCCCACAATGGCCTCAGCAAACGGCCTGCCTTTTACAGGTGCATCAGCAATTGAACTATCATGTTCCTGGGGACCAGTTTTTGGTTCCTCTCGCCCATGAACATCATCAACTGATTTGTTTTGTCCAGCAATACTTGCAAGTGATGACGGTTCAGGTTTCGAACTCACTAGTGCACTTATTTTACCACGGTACTCATCAAGTTTCCTGTCAATGGAGTCATCATCCACAGATGCAGAAGACAATACCGAAGATTGATTTTGGTCAGCCTCTTCTCCGTCCTCATCTTCATCCCTTTCCGCGCCGCTTGAAATGTCTCCTGACAAGTAAACCTGAGAAGATTCTTCAGCAGTACTCGCCTGCTCTGTTGCCTCACCATAGAGTGACCCATTGGTTCTGCTAAAATCACCCCCATCATTGCTGCTCTGTTCTATCTTCTTCGTGCTGGATTCCACAGTAGGTCTTGAAGCATACCCTCCAGAGGCGACGCCCTTGCTCTTAGAAGTTGACGTCCTCCTTGGATTCCTCTTAGAATAATCTGAGTAACACAATGTCAGGAAGAGATAAAAACATGAGCTAAGTAGTAGGAGCAGTGAGATTGCTGCAACGAAAATCATTCCTCAAACCTGAACTTGATACCATGCATCGAACGAGCTCGCCTCTCGTGAATCTTCTGCACCTCATAACAGACTGCAACAGCAGACAAAGGTACAAAAGTGTCAGCGTTACGAGCTCCACGACTAATCTTTCGGTATCACAACAAGAAGTTCTGTTACTCTGTAACCAATCCTTTCTTGTTTGCACGCAGCCTGCTAAACCCAGCCGACTTCGCTCCCCATTCCCAGAGACAGAGCAACGGCTTTTCCCGGACGCCCACACCCACCAATCAGAACATACAGTAACGAACAACTCCGACCAGAAAGCTCGCGAAAAGGGGAAGGAAACAACAAGAAAAGCCGTACAACTTACCAGAGTGAGGCCAGTGGCGGCAGCGGCCGGGCGCACGACGAGGGCGGGCCGGCCCCGGGGGCAGAGCGGGCTCTGCGCCCGGAGATTCATCTCCATTGCCGGCGGCAAAACCTCCCCCCTCAGCCCTCGCCCCCCCTGATCCCTCCCCCTCCTTGGTTCAAGAAAAGAAAAGACCGTCTCGTCTCCTCCTGCCTCTCTCCTCTCACTCTGTATTTTACTACTCTAGTCTCCAGCCTCCACGTATTTGCATCGGAATGCGCAGCTGGGCTGTCTAGACGAAGCGGGAGAGGCTCTCCTCGGCCGCTCGATGCCTCGATCGAAATGGAAAAGGAGGCTCGTGCCTTTCCCGTGCCCGTGCCGTGCGCATATGTGACTGCCGCCTGCCTGCCTCCATTTCTTTTGTGGTGAGAAAGGATTTTTTTTTTTTTTGCAGGGGAATGCGTGGACAGCGTTGGGTGCTGCCCGCCATGGGAGCGGGGCGCGCAGGCGCGGCCCCACGCGCAGAGAGACGGATGGATCCGATCCGAGGCGGCCCAGACTCGGGGACTGTGGGGGTCGCTGCCTCGCGATCGCGATGCAAGGTTACAAGGGAGTGTGGGGGCCAGGGTCGCGCGACGGACGGCTGCTCTTGGTCGGGGAAGAGATGGGAACGGGGCCACCGCCCGCTGGATCGACGGACGAGGGAGGAGCAAGGCGCCAAGGACGAGTCGTGTTGCTTTCGCCTGCCTGCTGACGCTGATGCTGGGCTGGGTATCCCCCTGCCGAATTCTGGTTTTCATATTAATAAAAAAATGCATTTCGCAATAACACCTTGCCTATCTGGAGGGTGACACTGGTTTGTGTTGTCAGGAACGATGCATGTGACCCTTACTGAGGTACCACGAGAGATCCAGAGTGTTCTTGACGTATCCAAGCACATGATGCAGAAAATTAGACATGTGGCATCCTGTATTAAGAAAACAGGTTTACTTAAAACTTGTGCTAGCAGACAGTGCGGTGTGCATGAATGACGAAGAGTTAAGTGTATTGTCGAACTTGCTTATATCTCGCCTTGGCTAATGTTAGCAATGCTATCCAAAACCAAGTTGCAGTTAACCAAAGGAAAGAGACGTGTATGAGCTGACTGTCGACTCACCTCTGGCTCTAGAATGTTTTCCCAAGCGGAAAACGGTCTGGATCGAAAAAACAACGAGAATAGCCGCCTCTTGCCTGCCGCTCTCTCAGGGGCGACTCCGCCTCCGCCGTCTAGCCCCCGTTTCTCTGGTCTCCGGCCTCCTGCCGGTAAAGAGAAGGAACGGGATCCATCGTCTTAGTAGATTTACTGTTTTAGTATTTTTTTCTCTAGTTGTTTTTTTCACCATAATAATTAGGGTTAGGTTTTGTTTGGTCGCTTCAATGTCTTCGATCTGGTTTTCTGCTTCGTACCAGATCGTTGATGGATGCATCATCATCTCCGATGATGACATGTTCCTGAGATCGAGGTACATTAGAATATTTCTTCTCAAGGAGGGATTGGATCTATTTTTCCTCTTCTGCGAGATCGTTTTTTCGGCCGCCGGTGCTACTGACGGCGGTGGATCTGTCCTTCCGGTTGTTGATGGTGATACTAGCAACGTCGGATCTTGCCGATCATTCAAGTCCTTTTAATGAAAGTCAGTCTCTTTTTTTTAAAAAAAAAAGGCGGAAAACGGTCTGCTTCTTGCCGGTCATTCGTTTTAAGCATCCCAATCATTCACGTCTTGATTGATTAGTACTTCACTTACTACCTCTGGCTTCTCCCCAGTTGTCGGAAAAATGACAAGGATGCAAGTAGTTCTATCCTGGCCCTTCTCCTTCATTTACCCACTGTATTGGCATAGGCTACGACTGACACAAGAACGACGTATTCTTTCGAATCATTACCATCCTTCAGCATAAAACTGTGTATCATCAGAACCGTTGGCGGATCCAGGATGGCATCTCGAGAGGCGCTAACTAACGAAGAATGTTGATTAGTAGTGAAATTAAATGGGGATTTGATGTTATCGCTACAGTAATCCTATAGTGAAATGAGCCTCCTCCCCGGGATCCGCCACTGATCAAAACAGATATACTCCTACAGTAGTCCTACTCATCCTCTTTACAGAAATGTTTCAGTTGCGTACTGTCGCAAGCTCAAAGCAGATACCCTTGTAGCATCTAAAAATGGAGTTTTATGCGTGTGTCTGAGCCTCTGAGGCTGACTGTTTTTATTATTTACTGATAACCATACTAAACAATACAAACCTAATGAAATCCATATAAGCACAGGCAGAATTATGTGACCTCTACCAAGTCAACGTGATGTTAGAATGTTCTTGAGGCCGAGGGTATCCAACCACATGATGGACAAAAGTAAACATGCGGCATCCTTCATCAGGAAATCCACTTTATTTGCGTAACCTGTTTAGATCTCTTCTTGCCTATTGTTAGTGATGCTATCCATGCATGTCGGACTTAAACTTAACCAAAAGAAATCATACATTACAAGGATCAGGACAGATTCTGCGTGTAATAGTGACACAAACAAACCCAATTAAATCCATAAGCCGAAGCAAACTGAAAACCTATCTGCTTTATTCTGTCAGAGGCACACTAAGACAATGAAACTCGGAGAATGAGAGTATTGTCGAACTTGCTTAGATCTCACCTTGGCTAATGTTAGCAATGCTATCCAAATCCAAGTTGCAGTTAACCAAAAGAAAAGAGACGTGTATGAGCTGACTGTCGACTCACCTTCTCTGGTTCCAGAATGTTTCTTTCAGTTGTTCCCGTTGGCGAGTTGGCTGCTTCTTGCCGGCCCATCACTCTACGCTCTAGCTTCTCGCCGGTTGTCAGAAAAAATGACGAAGGGACGCAAGAGGTTCTTATCCTGGTTCTCCTTCGTGTGCCCACTGTAGAGCATGTAGAGCAGAGGATAGACTGACAAGAAGAACGACATTCTTTCAAAATCATTACATTAGCTTCCTTCATCATAAAACTATGTAGCATCAAAACAGATGTACACCTCTTTTCATAAATGTTTCAGTTGCCTACCATCTCAATCGACCAAACATATTACTAGTAGCATCTAGAAATGAAGGTTGAGTTTTGTGCATGTGTCTGAGCCTCTGGGGTTGACTGTTTTTAATTTACTGGTAATCATGCTTTAAAAGGATCAGGAAAGATTCCGTATTTATACAAGACAGACAAACCTAATGAAATCCATATAAGCAGAGGCAAAATTATGTGACCTCTACCAAGACAACGCGATACTAGAATGTTGTTGAGCGTATTGAAATGGAACTCAGAATTCTGTCAGATGCACACTATGACAATGGAACTCAGAATTCTGTCAGATGCACACTATGAAAATGGAACTCAGAATGAGAGAATGTGATGACATGGACCAAGCCTTGAAAGAGATATATGTTATATGTATGCAGCTTGGCGAAGTCCTTTTTTATCAAATAAAAGTAGGATACAAGCTTGGGAAACTCGTCTCACTCACAATTAGCAGAAATTCAGAATCCTGGAAAAAATAATCAAGGTGAAGACACGTATGCAGCTTGGTGAGCTCCTTTTTTATCAAATGTAGGATACAAGGAAACTCGTCTCACAATTAGCAGAAATTCAGAATCCTGGAAATAAATAATTGAGAAGACATGCTGCTCTGCCTCTAAACGACTTTTCCTATGTGCAGATTAACCAGGTTGAGATAAAATGTCAGAGAATCCAAGACCATGAAACCAGCAATGTTTACTGGACACTGCTAGTAACAGTATCCTTCTTTGATCAGAAGACAGCTTGGCAAATTCAGCAAGCAGATCTAAAGCAACCAACACAGCAATATAGCAAATGCACCAAACAGATTCATGAACCTGAATTTGATATACCAGCCCAGTCTTTTTTCTCTATGACCACGGAAACTATAGTTGGCAATGGTGCCAACACTTCATTTTGTAAGGATAGATGGCTATTTGGACAACGCATCGAGGATGCTGCACCTCTCCTGGTTGCTGCTGCTCCATCAAGGAAGGCTAAAAAGCCCACTGCACACCTCGAGGATGCTTGGCTAATCACAATTGGATCTGAGATATACAAGGAGCTTTCTAAGTTGGGATCCTTGCTGATTTATTAATAAATCTTTGAGGTCTCATTTCTGATGTTGAACTACAGCCAGAAGTTGTGGATGTGCATCGTTGGCGTCTCTCTTCATCAGGACTATACTCGGCTAAATCTGCTTATGAAGGATTCTTGCAAGGTTCTGTCAAATTTCAGTCTTCTGATCGTATTTGGAAAACATGGGCTCCAGGGCGTTATCGTTTCTTTATGTGGATTGCGGTTCACAAGCGCTGCTGGACTGCAGACCATCTTGCCAAACATGGACTCCCGCATCCAGTTCAGTGTCCTCATTGTCACCAAAGTTGAGGAAACAATTGATCACTAGTGTGTGTTTGCAAGGAAATTCTGGTTCTCCCTCCTAAATCGCTTTGTCAATGATGCTTCTTTTGAGGACTAGAGCTGATGAGATGGTCGATGCACAATTGCAATGAGGCATAAACTCTCTCATTATCCTAGGGGCTTGGACACTATGGAAACAGAAACAAATGTGTCTTTGGTGGCTTTGCCACCAATATGGCTACAGCCTTGCTGCTTGCTATGGAGGCCCAACTTTGGGAATTGGTGGGAGCACAAAGGATTTCTTTCTTGTCAGTCTTTTTCGTAGGGGCTAGGCCGTTACACGTCTGTGTGTACTTATATTATATTCATATTAATATCAAAAAGGCACGTATGTAATTTTTGTGATCCTTCAGGTGTGTGGGTGTTGGTGTAACCAGGGTTCTTTACCCTTTTATCCTTCTTTAATATATTAATGATACGCAGCTCTCTTGCGTGTACAAGAAAAAAAATGGCAAATGCACAAGGAGTACAGACTATAGAACACTCAGCAATAAGCCATGCAGCAGGGAAAGCATACAATGACCAAATCATGCTACGCAACTATTTATGAAGTGAAGGTAAGAGGAAAAGAAGTGGAGAAGAATATTAGTATGGTATCACTCTATAGAATTTAGAGTTTATGGACTCACCTTTTATTGCTCTATTGAGTTGATAACCATCAAAGCATAAAAAACAGTAGGTGTAAGATCATCCCATCAGTATTACTCAAGAGCATAGCAACATAGCTGCTTCACAACAAGATAATAACAAATATTTCGTCCCAAACAAGAAACAGTTCAACTAGAAAACATAGTTCTCAAATCAGTTTCATGCCATGTCAAGTTCTAACAATGCTAACAAAGCTATACTCAAACTCGAACTTGAGATTTGTTGCAGCAGTTATGGAGAATGTGATAACTGTAAGCATCCTTTTCATAGTACAGCTGTTAACTGTAGGCATCCTTTTCATAGCACAGCTGTTCTACTCGTGAATAAGATTACCAGGAGAGAATAAATTGTTCGAGACAAAAAAAGTAAGGTAAAAGACATGAAACAGTTACTACTATGAAAGTCATCAAAATGACCCCAACACTTTGTGCCTAACAGAAGCAGTGAGTATTTTTGTTATGGCATAAAGACAAACTGAGCTATTTATTTGGCTGTCAGAAACAAGCTGTCAAATTGAGTGATTGAACACAATGGTAGTCTAGTAGGGTATCAACTACGTTCAGTTGGAGAACTTTCAGATGGAAAGTACAGCAATGAACAGCAAACAAATAACTCAAGATGATACTTTATTCAGCTTGAGTAATACATGAGGGGTTTTTCAATCAAATCAAAGAACAAAAAAAATCAAACAATATGTAAGGTGGTAGAATATTGAAACCTCACTGGTTCACTATGCAATTGTTTTTTATAAAATAAAGAAGATACACGTAACAGGGAAAGTAGTAACACTCACGGTTGGCGCCTTCCGAGAAGATGCCGTTACGCAGTCCATCAGAAACTGAAAGCAGATAGTATGAAGTTAAGACTGGTGAAAGAATGCTAATATATGAGCCATTAACAGCATAATTCAACAGTAATTGCACGAGATAATACATTCTCCTCTACCCAGGAAGTGGACATGTTAGCTTCAGATGAGGATGATGGTTGCAAATGAATAAGGTAGAAGTAATTGAGTAAGCCTAGGTGACACTTCATTGAAAAGTTCATAATAAAATAAGAAACAGTAATATCCAGAATTATTACAGAAATGATCGTATCGTATAAATCGTATAAAAAAACTAAAAAAGGAAACTAGAATGCTGCACATATGTCAAATCGCCTGACAGGTGGCAAGCACTAGAATGGCATCTTGAGGTAGACGATGAATCACCTTAAGTGGCAATAAGGTGTGATGGAACTGCTAATTAAAGAGTCAAATGTAAAATAGAAGATGAGCAATGTTCAACTGAAGGCAACTCTGACTTATAACTAATGCCACTTGTTGACATAATTTCTGAAGTACAATCTGGTAGACATACTAAATTCATAGTAGAGAAAGAAACAAAAAGAAACCACGTGCATCTGATCAATAAGATCAAATTCACATGTAACCAGCAATTGAATGAGCCTAGTTATATATCCATATGACCATGCAAGAACCATAAGCTAATTGAATTCAATCCGTAGATCATCCAGCATATCGTAATACAAACTGAACATAATAGTGTGAATTTTTTCTTTCAGGTAGCGGGCAACTGGCAATGTTAACTTCAGATGAGGATGGTGATTGCAGTTGAGATAGAAGTGAATGAGTAAGCCTAGTTGACACTTCATCAGTTGAGATAGAAGTGAATGAGTAAGCCTTGTTGACACTTCGTCGAATCGAATAGATCATAATGAAGCTATAAAAATGGTAATATCAAGAAATATACCAGAAATCATCATCGAACAAGGAAACTAAAATGCTGAGCTTATGTCAATCGCCAGACAAGTGGAAAGCACTAGAACAGCATATTGAGGTAGGAGAAAAAACACCTTAAGTAGCAATAAGATGTGAAGAGGGTGCTAATTAAAGAGTTCATATAAAAGAGACGTTGAATTAGTACATCAACAAATCATATGGTCAAAATATAAAACAAAAGATGAGCAATGGTCAATCAAATGCAACTCAGACTGATCACTAATGCCACTTGGTCGCCATAATTTCTGAAGTACAGTCCGAAAAAACATACCAAATTCAGAGTAGAGGAATAATCAATAACCGCCATTATCCGTCACATGATCGCATTCACATGTAACAAGCAATTGAATGAACCTAGTTCTGTAAACATATGCCCATGTAAGAACCATAAGCTAAATGATCTAAATCCACAAAATACCCAACATATCATAACAGGAATTGGAGATCATACTGCAAACTTTCGTTACCCGATAACTGTATTTTGTATTACTACATAGCAAGCATGCTCTTATCTGTATATGTCTTTGTTTTCACATCCAGATCAGTTCAAAAAACAACGAAAACTTTATAGCACACTAAACTAACAAAAACGACGAATAGATCTACAAGGCTAATACAACAGTACGGCGAGACACTCTAGTGGGCGGCGACCACCATGTCAGGCGCGCTGATGAACTCGAGAACAGCCTCGATGGGCGGCAGATCGGCGCTGTGAGGCGGCGGAGCGAAGAGCACCACGGACTTGGCCGCCGCGAGCTTCTTCCGCTGGGGGCACCGGGGCGCGAGGAGCCTCGACGCGGGCGCGAAGTACGGCACGGCCGCGACGCCCTCGCCGTCTCCAGCCGCCACGAGAGGAGGTGACGAGGGGGACGCCGGCGCCGGGGATGGCGATGACGGGCGGGTGGCGCGACTCGCGCGGCGGAGCCTGGCGTCGCGGAGGCGGGCGAGGGCCCCGGGGCGGAGGAAGCGGTGGTGGTCGCCGCTGGCGGCGGTGGCGGACGGGGAGCGGAGCTTGCTGGTGGCTGCCATGTGGGCCCCGGGTGTTGGTCAGGGATGGATCGGCAGAGGAGTGGATTTGCCGATTGGAAGCGTGTTGCGGTGGAGGCGGGGAGGAGCGGGGGTTTTGAAGGGGGCTAGGGTGAGCGGGAGGCGCGACGTTTGTGAGGGAAAAATTTCGCCCGAAATGCTAGGGGTACGTGGTTGTTTGCCGCGTTGACCCAATGTCGAGTGGGTCCAGGAGTGGTGGGATCCACATGGCGGTGAGATTCTCGGCTCAGTTTTTGGAGGGAATTTTGTGAGTGAGCGGCCGCCCGCGGTTCGAACGGGAACGGAGGCGGCCCGCCGGGTGGCGCACTGGTACGTGAGAGTGTGGGACCGACGCGTTTGCGCGCGTGACCGGCCAGATCAGCGACAAGGCCACAGCGGTTGTATGGGCCGGGTGGTCGGAGAAGTTGGATCCAGCGTCCACGATCCAGAGCTCGCGGCACTTTTTTTCTTTTTGTTCTTTTTGTCACTATACTCACTACTATAGGTGAAGATGAATTCCACGAAAAAAACGAGATGAAGATGAATGCCCGTGAGATACAAATAGAAGAAAAATTTTATGACATGTTTAGTCTTTTCTGAGATCCTTGCCAAGCTAGAGTCAAGATGTGATTTGGATCAATCTTGCTTTAAGTATTTGTCTCTTTGCTTTTGTTCCTCGGAATTTCATCAAAATGCCCGAATGAGCCCGTGTTAAAATAGATTCAACACTCATTTGTCATGGGAAGTTATTTCTCATCCACCATTCTTGTTTCTAACGAACCGAGTGAAGTATATTACTTTTGTAACAAATTGTCATACTAAAGTGTATAGGAATAAAATACATAAATATACATAACTCAGTGTGTACCATTTATTAACAGAGATATTTTCGTAGTCCAAATGATACTTAATGATCACTGAATGGCTAGTCTCTGGGGGACAATAGGGACACTAGGCATCACGTATCCTCATGGAAATGATAGATGAACAAGAAAAACGATAGAGGTTGAAAAGGCCATGATAATAAGAGGAAAGATTAAAAATAAAAGGCATATTTGGATCACTTCGCGGTGATCTAGCTTTTGCTGGCCTGCCCTTTACTGTATTCTATGGTGGTAACAGAAGAATGATATTATGTATTCTATAGTGGTAATAGAAGAATAATATTATGGTCTTGAACCAAACCTACAAGAGTTGGGCCAAAATACCTTAGACATTGTGTTGGATGTTGTGGGTTTCACCTCGATGCACGTTGTGTTAGGGGATTGATGTGATTTCGAATACATCCAAACAAGTCCTTAAATACATGTGATGAGCCATTAGACAACCTATTTGTAAGAGATGTGCACACATCATATATGTCTGGCAAAAATTATCAAAGAATTATGAAAGAATAAGGAAAACACATGCAAAAATGTAAGTCCATGATTGTAAAATATGAATATCAGGCTATGCAACGAGTGTAATTTGATGGGGCCAAAGATTTGAAAAATTCCTTCACCAGAGTCCTCTATACCGAGGATCCTTTTCGCATTTCAAGCATTTCTTTTTTTTTTCTCAAATAACATTTCAAGAGTTTCACTTTTATCGGACCATATATTCTGTTATTGCACATTTGTTATACACACTTCTCTCATCCTCTGTAGTTTTGTAGAGATCATTGATACTTCCTCTATTCCAAATTGTAAATCACTTTGATTTTTTGATGTATGCATTTTGCTATGTATTTATACACATAACAAAATACATATACCAAAAAAATCAAAACGACTTATAATTTAGAAACGAAGAAGTAACAAACATTTTGGTGAATAGTATGGTGTTTCATATGCCAAAACTCTTTACTTTTTCCATAATATCGTGCGCGCACACATCGCACATATGGCTAAATCACCAACCATCTACACAAATAGCATTTTCTTCTCGTCCGTTTTAATAAACTCATCGGATTATCCTGTGCATGGATCGAAATCAATTTAAGTGGCAATGCGTATAGTTTCACCGCGACGTTTTTTCTCTGATTGAAGTTATCGTTACTTTTGATTTTTCACAAGTCAAACCTCATTAATGATACACCAATATGTTCATCATCAATCTTTTTTTATACACTAATTTCTCAATATAACGTATTTTGAAAGATATATTTGAATATAAATTGTAAATGTTAAGATTTTTTTTCTAAAAACTTGGTGTCAAAGTAGACAAAAGAGGTCGACTTGAAACAAAGCTAAAGTGACTACAATTTGAAACTCATGGACAAAACGTCATTATAACGTGCTTCTTCTTTTTACTTCCCCAAAGTACTCGTATATGTGACTTTTTTTTTTTGATAAGGGGAACTCGTATATGTGACTATGTGAGCGTTTCGGGCAAGTCACAAAAACTGCACTCGTATCTTTGCGCGTTGCGGGAGATTTGTGATCCGACACAACGCGCTCGGTGGCACCGGACCCAAGTCCGGCCCATCACTCTGAAGCCCAACCCAACTACAGCAGAACCGTGCGATCCCAGATCCAACAGATCCTCGAAGCCCTAGCGCCGCCACCCTATATAATCCTCTCCCCTCTCGCGCGCTGCGCTCTCATTTCCCCCACCTCCCAAACCCTACCGGCGGCGCAGCAGCATCACCACCACCGCGCGAAGATGGTGAAGTTCCTCAAGCCCAGCAAGGCCGTGATCCTCCTCCAGGGCCGGTTCGCCGGCCGGAAGGCGGTGATCGTGCGCGTGTTCGAGGAGGGCACCCGCGACCGCCCCTACGGCCACTGCCTCGTCGCCGGCCTCTCCAAGTACCCCAAGAAGGTGATCCGCAAGGACTCCGCCAAGAAGACGGCCAAGAAGTCCCGCGTCAAGTGCTTCCTCAAGCTCGTCAACTTCACCCACCTCATGCCCACCCGCTACACCCTCGACGTCGACTTCAAGGACGTCGCCTCGGGCGGGCCCGACGCGCTCTCCACCCGGGACAAGAAGGTCGAGGCCTGCAAGACCGCCAAGTACCGCCTTGAGGAGAGGTTCAAGAGCGGCAAGAACAGGTGGTTCTTTACCAAGCTCCGCTTCTAGATGCCGGGCGGCCCGCGTAGTGTCTGCTCTAGCTGTCAATTTACTGTATTGGAAACCCTTTAAGCTATCTCTGTTTTGCTATTTCCATGAAAGCTTTGTGCTTGGTATGGATCTCGGAGAAGATTTCTTAAAACATGTCGATGATGTGTTAAGTGATGCCAAAGGATATATCTGGTTGAAATTTTGTTGAAAATCACTGCTTGTGATGTGCTGTTAATCTTCTGCGTTGTTATACTTGCGGGTCTCAGATTTTGTTTCTGCATCTTAAAGGTCTCCACTGAATGCTCCTTAGTTTACATGAGTGATAGCTGATGTGGTTTACAGCCCTGTATTCATGAATATTTCTAGTTGGAAGATGCAGCAACAAAACACTGTACCATGGAAGGTCGAAGTGCATATCTCTGGTTGCAGGGCCTTAATCATTGAGTAATTAATACTTGATAATGTATGTTGATGCATCAAAAGGATTATGTTTTCCTGGATAGTTACTCTTTAGTTTGCTGCTGCCACTGCTGGTGCCTGCTTAGAGTTCATAGAAGGACATTTTAATCAGTCGTTTCGATGGTGGTGAAATCATATAGATATAGATATAGTTATGCACTTCTATGGATTGTTGACACTGAATTGAAGACTGTTAATTGCTTTGATTATTCTCTCTTTGGTATAAGCTGTGGAGACTACTAATTACCTATGTAGTCATAGTGCACCATTTAATCCCCAATCCAGGAAATATATAACGTTTCTACACTCATAATACTATCAGACCATCAGTGTTTTTTTTTTCTTTTGGTTATGTTGCGCTTATTTGGGTTCTAATTCCATTCATTCACAAGTCACAACATTACGAACCTGTGATAAGCCAACAACAGTTGTGCATTGTGCTACTCTAGTGGCAAAGCAAACCTAAAGATTAGGTATTTATGTTTGTAAATCTATGTATTCATGAAATTTGGTACTGGCCATGGTATGTTTCCTTCCAATTTTTTGACTTATTAATTTGCAGTAATTGAAACACTTCTACCATTATTCCTGGGTCTGAAGATTAAATATTTTCATGAGTATTATTCTACTATTCTGTATTCTGTTTTCTCCATTAATATTTGATCGATTATGGAGCTTGAGTGGACCATGAAATTTCCTATGATTCTTCAAATAAGTTCCAAATGAGGATTTTAATAATGCTCAATCAAAGCAATAAAATATTTTGATATTGCTGGTGTGAGACTTCTTTACACTGCCAAGTTCAGTTTGCCATGACTATATGAGACAACTACATTACAGATAATGGTGCTTCATTTCCCATCTCATGTACATTTTACAGATGATTGATGGTTTTTGCTGCATGAGCCATCCCGCCATGTGATTGGGCTTATAGCTTGCCCTTGCCCTTGTTTTGGATATTATGGATGCTTCTATTGTTCTGCTGGATTGCCATAACTCTGTCTATTGTTTTGGATATTCGTGTTGTATCCTTGCCTCTTTGCAAATGCCCTTGCTCAACTTGTGAAGTTGTCGGTTATAAGTTGTCGGTTATAAACTTGTAATTGTGGCCTGTCATGCTTCCATCCAGTGCATTTGTGGCTTGTCAGTTGGAATATTTGGCTACTGAATGTCCAAGGTATCAGGCAGGCCGCTGTTTTCCCTGCTTAAGCCTTGTAGAGCTGGACTTGCTGCTCGCGTCGGACATCGGGGCTGAGCTTTCTCCCCAGCAACTTCGTTGCATCAATCAAACGCACAACTAACCACGGAGCCATCGACTGGGCCATGGGTACTGACTACTGAGACTCGCATCAATGCACGCTACTCACGGTCTCTTCATCAGTCTCGTCTCCCTTGGTTGCAGAAGCATATGCTGAAGCTTTCGACATGGTTTGTTCACGTGTGATTGTTGAAACTGATTCCCAAGTTCCTCGAGCCAGTTACTGCGATGTTTGCATGGCTGATTCACAGGTGCACAAATCATCTTCCCACAGAAGAACTGTCTCACCAGTTTTCCCTAAGAATAAGGCATCCGCATGGAATCTCTCATAGTCAAACAGCTTTCAAAGTTTCCACTTCCCATAATATAGGA
The DNA here is from genome assembly GCA_023333625.1 of Bothriochloa decipiens. Classification (NCBI taxonomy): domain Eukaryota; kingdom Viridiplantae; phylum Streptophyta; class Magnoliopsida; order Poales; family Poaceae; genus Bothriochloa; species Bothriochloa decipiens. The sequence goes on along the minus strand of CM041640.1, from coordinate 7,031,229 downwards.
ACAGATTTTCGCATCAAACATTAATAACACGAGAAAAGTAGGAGCCATAGGCATAGAGTTGCACAAGAAAAATGGAACACTGGAAATGATTAAGAAAAAACACTGGGAACTGTTTACAAAGGGATGCAATTTATCTCAACGTTGCTGCTTGTTTGTGTCTATATTATACATCATGATGGATCTCACAGTAGCATATGTCAGATAGAACCATAACACCAAAACTAAAGTAAGATACAGAAGCAGCAAAGGCTCCGGGCAACCCACAAAGCCACAAAGGCCAGCCCTGGCCCTGTCCCTTTTTTTAGTCCTTGTTGTACATGCATTGTAAGTTACTCTAAAACAGTAAAAAAACGAAGCATCTAGCTACTCTTGACATTATTCCTTGGATTAAATTTTAGGTTTACAATGTTTCGCCGCCTTCTGGTTTGTGGCTGCTTTAGATCTTCTGCTTGAGCACCTGGCGGAGCTGGACCTTCTGGCTCTCCATCCGTGCCTCCATGAGCTTTGCCTTCAAGCTGTTCTTCTGGGACGTCCTCGGGTACTCTATACAGCCCTTGAAGCCCCGATTGAATTGAATGTTCATCGAGTCTGGTGAGCTCCACTGCTCGACGCTCGGTGGACTGAGTCCTATTTCTTGGATGCCACTTTCAACAGTGGAATAAGTCCCCACTGAGAGCCGCACATTAGATGACCTTGCATTTACCGTTTCAACAGCATTTTTCTTGCATATCTCGCTGTTCTTTGGCCGGGACGACTTCCAGAGCTTTGAAATGGCTGATTCTTTCTTCTTGGGTTGGTTCATGTTTGTCAGGTAGGCATCAGCTAAGTCATCTTTCAGCTTCTCATTCTCCATATACTCGAAACCATTTCTGCTCTTCCAAGAAATGCTTCCGTCGCAGATCTTGTTGCTGACTGAAGGTTCGCTTCCATCAGGTGAACCGCTTGAACCCTGCATATCTTCATGGCTTATTGTCTCCCAGCTGCTGCCATCTTCAGTGTCGCTTTCATCTTTAGGGCTTTTGTTGGAGTGTGCATTGGCTTTCTTCTCGAGGAATATATCGGTCATTGGGCTAACCTCTTGAATTTCTGATTCACATTTGGCAGAGCTATTCTTGTAGCATGGCTCAATCTCCTTGATGACAGGCTCCTCACTTGGACGCAGCTCTTCAAAAATGGAAAATATGTCTTCTGATGCTGCCGGTGGTTCATATCTGAATTCAGCATCTTGGGCTCTGACTGACTTTATTGCCTGTATTATGTTCTCTGCTTCCTCTACTACTGTGTCTCCATTTGCAGTACTGCATGCAGCAATAAACGCCTCAACATCCTGTTGCAGTTTGCTTAGCTGCGTGTATTTGGCGTCAAGAGTAAGTTTTGCATCAACAAGCTTCATCTGCACCCGTTCTTCACGCCACACCTCAGCCATCTGGAGCATCTTCCGCTCCTCGTCTACCTCCTCTCTCAACCTCAGGGAATCATGTTTCAAGGCCTCAATCTCAGCTTTGTCTTCCTCCACCTCCCTTGCTAGCTCGTTGCACACCTCCTCAGTGAGCTCACGTGCCTTCCTCTCTGTATCATACTCTTGTAACAGCTGTTTTGCTGACATCTTGGCCTCCTTCAGCTCATTGACAAGTTTCAAGTTAATCATCTCCAGCCGCCTCCTGTTTTTCTTCTCATGGTCAAGGTCTGCCTTCATATCTTCAAGAATAGCACGCACCTTTTCATGCTCTCTGTTCCTCCAAGCCGCTTTCTCCTCTGCAAGTTTCTTGAACAAGTGGTCAAGCTTCTTCTTAGCTGACCGCCGCTCAGTTTCCAGCTCACTTATCCTATCACGTGCTTGCTGGAGTTCCACCTGGAGGTTAGCAACATACGCTGTATCTTGCTGCTCATTAAGAAGATTTAGCTGGCTGGCTATCAGATATGCATCATGTGATTCCATTCCCTTTATGTCCCCAGGCTCCCATTTTGTTGCCTTCTCCATGGTAGTGACAGGCAGCATAGCAGAAGTAGCATGAAGTTGTAGCTGCAGAATTCGTTTTGTCAATGATCATGCAGGCTGATACAAGGAAAAACAGTAAATGGATGTCTTGTAGGTTCTTTCCCTCACCTTGTGGAGCTCTCCACTCTTCCGCTCCAAAACAGATATGGGGCTTGAAACCTCATTCTTGAAACTCTGGTGATGACCTGAAGTGTTCTGCTTGAGAAGCTGGACTTGTAGATGCCTTGGGATATGCTGTCATATAAGCACATATCAGAATATAACACACATTTAAAAAACAAAAAAAAACGAAAAAGGAACTAATAACATTTTATATTAAAATTTACTTGCACGACTGTTCTGTCGATTATTAAGCATATCTATGTAGAGAGCAGCACTAGATCTGCACATGTTCATGTTACTGTTCCGTACTGTGATTTGAAAGGAACATCACAGACATATGTTTATAATAACAAAAAAGAAAGTTAATTTCCGGTAGACATACAGTACTCAAAGAACAAGGAGAATCTATAAGGGCCCAAACAATCATCACGTGGAGACCCCTATCAAAACGAATCATATACAGAGAACCTATACATCTATTGCTTTGGTAACATCGTCACGTTTGTTGGCTAGCATTTTCATTCCAACCTAAGGGCTCAAGATTCAGAATTCAAAACCATTTCCTATAAGGGCACTAGGATTGCCTCCAATAGCATGAGACAAGCAACTATACGGGACCACGTGCTCCTGAACCCACGGCACAAGAGCTGAGAGCCATTTTGCCCGATTCAGAAGCTCACACCCTGACAAACCTTTCACGATCCAAATTCCAAGCTCCACTCTTCTTCATTCTCCTTACACAGGACACAGCAACTCGGTAAACTGAAGGTCCACAGGCATCGATGGCCAACCCACAAAGGGCTAAAACGCACGGGCAGTGCATTTGTGATTGCACGGGCAGGGGCATGGAGACTCGGAGAGGATCCGATGATTGGGGCCCATACATGCGCACAGGAATCACATGAGGAGATCCATCCGAGCACAGGGAAATTGGATGGATGGGTAAATTCATGCGAAGAGGATCACGGCCGGTACTGTGCTGTGCCTGCTGCACGGCCGCCTTCATAAATGGCGGCCATGCTTCAGAGCAACGCATCAAACGCCCAGGCGAGTACTAAATGCGTGGACATGGCAACGGGCAGTGTGTGTGAGTGCTGAGGATTCAATGAGAGGAGACTTCGTTCGTACCAAGATTTGACTACGCTAATCGAGTTTAGGCGAATTAAGCAGCTCAAATTAGCAAACTTGCAAAAGGTAATGATGGTGTCAGCCCAAAACAGTGCGAGAGATCTATCTATGTCCTAGAGCACCAACATAGCATGTTTCAACTATAAATCTCAACAGTTTGGTTCAAAAGTGTATAAACAGTTGGGGAAAAACAAGGAAAATATCTTTAAAGCGCACATTTTTATTCACTAAATAAACACAAAAACGATGCTCTAGTGGTCTAGTGTAGCAATAAAATGCCATTATAGGAGAAGCTAAAGTACAAGAGCTCGGACACAGAGCACGCGCCCCGCGCCTCCTATTGGCCGCATCTCAACACCAAGCTGAAAACGAAAACGAAAACAAACAAGCTAGCCGGGAAGCAGGTGCTGAAGCAGCGCAGCACGAACATACCTCGACCCCCACGCGTACCCTGCTCTCCCCGCCAGCGCCTCCGCCTCCGGCCACGGCCTCCGGCGGGCGCAGCCGCCAGACCCCGGCGGCAAGCCTCCGGACGGAGACCTCCCTCGCCTTGGTCTCCCGCGCCCGCGCGGCGTCCCGAGCTTCGTCGGCAACGGCACCCTTCCTCCCCTCACCGCGCCCGCCAGCCACGTCCCATTTGAGCAGCGGCGTCGCGGGCCCGCTCCGCCGCCCGCCGCCGGGGGCCGGCGCCTTGACCGGACGCCGCCTCAGGCGGCGCGGCGTCCGGAGAGACGGCACCGCGGCAGCCGAAGCAGCGGCGGCGGTGGCGGCGGCGGAGCGGTTCCTGGAGCTCATCTCCGGCTGTGGGTCGACGGGACGGCCTGCGCCGACGGTAGCAGCATCGGGTGGGGAGGGAGCAGAGCGCGCAGCTGGCGGACGCGCAGAGCCGCGGCGTGCGGGCGACGCGCGGGGCACGCGGAGCGGTGTGGTGTGGAACGTGGAAGCGCGAGGCAGGGCAGAGTGGAGGGCTTCCCACAGGGGAGAGGGAGAGGCAGAGCGGAGGCTAGCAGGCTAGAGAGACGTTGGGGGTGGTCGCCGGGTGCGGGTGGCGTTGGGAAATGGGAGCGCGAGCTAGCCAAGTGGGGGAGAAGTAAACTAGGGCCTGTGACACATGGAGTGGGTGTTTTTGTTTGGGGGCGCGTGTGTCCGTGTTGATGCCGAGGACGGGACGGATTTGGGCCTGGCCTAGGGGTGGTCTGGGGATTTCGTCCCGGGCTTCTGTCCGGTACTGTGTGACACAGTATGATCAATTTGTTGGTGTCGTGATGTTGCAGACGAGTTCTGCACTGCACTGGACCGCTGCTGCAGTCTGCACCCTGCAGGTGCACGACGTTAAAAAGAAAGTCCTGGTTCTGGATATTTGCCATCATTCAGTGGGAGAATTTAGGGAGTACCGATTATATTTCAACCAGGAAAATAAAAGTGTAAGAAATCAGTTCTTTGGTCTGGAAATTTGAAGAATAAGTACTACTCACCAACCGTGAATCTGTGATGGTAATGCGTTAGTATTTCTCTGCATTGGTCTGCGTGGTAGTATTACTTGTCCTCGCTGTCGGTGGAAGAAATTGCATTGCATGATTCGATTCGACGGATCGGGGGTACTACGTCAGACAATTAACCACGTCGGTATACTGTGGAGACTGGAGCGACCATGCACCCAGGTCGGTGGGTCCCGCCATCTCATGGCACTTCCAGTAACAACAAATCACGGCACGAGCCACAGTCCCCCGTGCGAAACGGAACAGCAGCCTCCCCACGTTCCGTTGAATCCATCCATCCAATCCAACCAGCCCGCCATGAGCTCTCCTGTCCAGATCCGAACGCGCACCACGCCAGGGCAGCGGGGGGCGTCTCCAGCACCAGCACCAGCACGTGGCCGTCCGCCGCACGGGCGCCGCTGGCGGCGCGCGAGGGCAAGGCATCCGAGGGCGGAAGCACGACGTACATACGCCACGTCGGACTCAGCGCAGGGGCCGACGGGACCCACGTGACCGCTAGTGCCTAGTGGTGGTGCCTGCCGTCGCCATCCGGGTCCGCTGTGGCTCGTGGGCCGTGGTGGTCGCGGGAATATAGAATGGTGGCGGGAAGGCGACGACACCGGCACCGCCGTGCGGGTCTCTGACGGTGCGGTGCAGGGGACGATGGATGCCGCATGGGGCACTGTAAATTTTGCTGCACCGGCGCTGTCATCCCTGAGATGGAACAGTCGGGGCCCGTGCGCGCGGTTCAAATTTTAAACCGGCTGGCGCAAAGCTATTAACAATTTCGTAACACGCCATCCCCTAGTTTAAAATCGGTGCTTATCCGTAATGACTAATGAGCAGCTTATTAGGTACACCGGCAGTAGATTAAATTTTCACCGAGATCGTTGATCGTATATGTACGCGCTCCTCCTGGTGCAGTGCAGTGCAAGAAGGCGGGTCGTGGTAATTGTAGGCACATGATGATCTGAGAGAAGAAGGATCCAGCTAGAGCGAGCGAGCGAGCGGCTCAACCGCCCCAAGGGAATACGATGTAGCTCGATAAGTGAGGCTTGTCGAACGCCGTGTATTTTACTGTGGATTCTCTCGCGATCCATGTGACGACCTGCTCGATGGTCTCTGGTCTAGTACTATGCGTGAACCATCCCTCGTCTCTTGGCCTCTCGGTATCGGGACAGGTATCATTAGCGTGCGATCGGGGTTTTGCTCCGTAATCATAGCCGTGGATCGGTCAATGCAATAAGCGTACTACTGTAGTACGTGTCTGCCTGCCTGTTGCTTGGAGCAGTTGGATCGGCGATCGTTTTCTGATGTCAAGCTAATAAGAAGGTGGTTAGATCGCGCGCGTAGGGTACTACGGTCTACGGTCAGGCACACACGGCATGTACAGAGTGTGTGTAAGCATGAGTCATTATTGATTCTTTGTTAGTATAGTACTAGTGTGTATCGTCAATTATGTACGGTTGTTTATGCCTTCTTTGGATCCGACAATGGATAATGAACATGGCGGCATCCAATGTAGCTTTCGTCGCATGAAGGTCAGAGGTCGCACAACATCGATGTAGACCCGCACATGGCCGGCGTAGAACTAGATATCTCATTGTCGCCTAATGCATGTAGTTCTTGACACTATAGTTCCTGAATTTAGTCCTATTGTAATACAATATAAGAAAATTGAGATAAGCTCTAAAATTTGGATTATTTAGAAATGTAACATAAGAAAAAAAATATACACTCTAAAAACACAACTCTCATTTTCAGAAAGGAAAAAAAAAACTCTAGAAGGCGAGACAACTGGTTGAATAAAAATAGGGCAACAGAATTTCAGAGAACCGAACAAGTTTGGATTGGCAGTTTGTACTATCTGCTAAAAGACCTAGTAATACATTTCTATATGAAAATAAAATTTTCCCAAGGGGCGCAGCGCAACTCGAACCCGATTCCCGCACGCCATTTAAAAACAAAAAACAAAAAATAGCAATCCAAAAAAAAAGGGAAAAAAGGGAAGAACTCAAGCCAAACAGCCCATGAATATTAGATTTTGGCAATATCGGCCCAAAAGTTCGTTTCAGCTCTACTTGTATGGAGATTTTGTAAAAATCAGCCCAAAACCTCGTTTCGGTTCAACTTGCATTGAAATGGAAAGTGGGCCAAATTCAGCCCAATGACGAGAAGGCCACGCGCAGGCGCAGTGCGTCCGGTCGTCTCGCCGTCTTCCGCAGCACGCCAGAGCACGCGACCCGCATCGCGTTCGCATCCCGCACCACCTCACGTCACCGGCCCCGGGCCCAACTCCAACCCCCAATTTCCCAAAATCCATTCGAAACCTCCCGATTCCCTCCACAAAATTTACAAAACCATAGCTCTCCCGCCAATCTCCCGCCCATCTCGATTCATCCCATTTCTCTCCCCCAAATCCGCGACCCCGTCGCCCAGCCGCAGCCGAGCGAAACCTAGCCCCCACGCCGCCGCCGGGATGGACCTCTCGGTTCCCTCGTTCTCGCTGGGTTTCAACTGGGACGACGACGATGCCCCCCCGGCCGGGAACGACCGGCCCGCGCAGCCGCGCGGGTACGAGGCCCCCGACCCGCCGTCCTTCTCGCTGGGCTTCGACGACGACGACGACGTCGTGGAGGAGCCCCGCGTTCGGGCGGGTGGCCGCCGGAAGGAGCACGCGCGGGGGTCCACGGCGCCCGATCCGCCATCGTTCTCCCTGGGCTTCGACGACGAACACGGGGATGGTGATATAGCCGCTGCGGACCAGCGCCCCGAGCGCGCGCGGGCCCCGGTGGCGCCCGGAGATCCCTCTTCAACCGGAGCTTCAGATGGTGATGATAAGGAGGATGGCTTCGTCCTCGCCGCTGGCAGGCGGCCGGTCGGAGAGGAGCGTCACAGGCTGGACCCAGATCCCCTGCCGCCGCCGCGGCCGGAGACCAATCGGTTCGCGGCGCCCAATCCGCCGTCCTTCTCACTGGGCTTCGACGACGAAGACGGCTACGGTGACATCCGCGCTGCCGACCAGCGCCGCGAGCAGGCGTGGTCGCATTTGGCGCCCAGAGCTCCCTCTTCGACCGTCACTGAAGATGGCGATGGTAAGGAGGATGGCTTCGTCCTCGCCGGTGGCAAACGGCCGCTCCGAGTTGGGCGCGACAGGATAGACACGGATCCCCTTCCGCCGCCGGCGGAGACCAATCGATTCAAGCGGCTGCGGAAGGGCCCTAGGCCAGCCCATCCGGCGCCAACTCCCCAGGTGCTGCACTGTGAGGTGCCGTCTTCCTCCCCTATAATCAGCAATGACGACGACGACGACTCTCTAGCTGGCGGCCAGCACCACGAGCAACCGAAGCCACAGGCCGCACCTCGGGTCCCCTCGTCGCTCAGTATCGAAGATGAGGACGACGACTTCTTCCTCGCTGGTGACCGACAGCCAGAGCCAACACAACTGAAGCGGCTGCGGAAGGGCCCTTCGCCACCACATCTGGCGCCATCACCGCCTCCTCTGAAGGTGCCAGGGAAACCGACGGTGGAAGCCTCTCCAGTAATGAGTGAAAGTGCAGCAAGAGCGGCGGTTGGGAGTTGGGAAGACGAGATCGAGGATTGGACAACAGACGAGGACCGATCAATTCGAGGTGAGTGCCTGAGCGATATGCTTATTTCAACTTTTAATATTTTGCATTCCTTTCTCTTGTTGTGCTTATATACTGCATTCAGTCATGCAATTTACCTATGTACATGTCTCTATTATTTTGTCTTCTGCAAAAATGCCCATGACTGGTTAATTGTGCACTTAGTCCGTAGCTGATTTTGTTACAATTTTTTAAGGACATTTTGATTTTTGTGTGTAGAGCATCATTGGGTTTTCATCTTTACTTGCAGGTGTGCCACCATCTGTTGGTAGTTGCACTACTTTCAGCAACTCAAAATTCTCTCTGCTTAACCGTGGTGTCCTTATGACTCAATCAGTAACTAAAGCAAATACATCAAAATTTACACAAACACCGAATACTTCTGCTTCAATATCTTTGGAAGAAAGCTGCACAAAGAAACTACTCCCTAAGATAACAATAAGCCCGATGAGGAAAATCTATTTGCTCGATTCTGATACTGATGCTGATGATGACCACAATCAAAATAAAGCAAAGACCCTGCAGCAAAACAGGAAGCCCCAAATGAACAGTACTGTGCAGAATAGCGGGGCTATGATGAATGACAATTGGGCAACACCTGCCTTGGACGAGTTCTGTGATGAATACTTCAAGTCTCCAAAAGTTGCAGGGTTTTCTCAGCAGAGAGAAGGAAACACTCAGTACAAGGTTTCTCAACCTAAGAACCTGGGGCATTTCCAGCAACAAACATCTTCAAGTGTAGCTGAACTAGATGACGGTCCTCCTGCTATGCATTATCTGTTCCACCCTGACCCGAGGGTGGGTGATTTGTTCCGGAACAGGTTGCAACATTTCGTTCCCATTGGGGCAGGAAGTACCAGAGGAAATGAGCAAAACAAGGCAGAAAATCACAGCAGCTACAGGTGACATCATGGTCATTGCTTTTTAATCATTTGAGTGATGCCATTTGCTAATTGGTTCTAACTTCTTTCATTATCTTAATGCAGGAGGCAATTCAGCTCGAGTGCAGCTGCTAATGATGATTGGGTGACTCCTGGAAGGATCTCAGTTCCAACTGATGCTAGCAAAAGAAGGGTGCATGCCAGCGCCAGCGGAACTCGTTCTGGCTCTGGCCATTGGTTTACTAATGACAGTGGGAGGAGGGTAAGGTTACACTTCCAGAGTTTCAATTCACTTGTTTTTAAACTTTTAGATAACGGAAATTGTTTGGTCATTTTGTGCATCTTCAGTATGGATGCATATTAGCTCGCATCTTAATGTTTTCAAGATTATTCTGTTATCCTCTTCTTGAAGAAAATATATTCAATCATAGTTTTGCTTTGTTGAACTTTTGCTACAGGTTTATGTGTCAAAAGATGGGCAAGATTTGACTGGCCAAAATGCCTACCGACAGTATTATAGGGTAATGTGATCCTTATCTTTTCCTGTGATTTGTGCTTTCATTCATGTCGTTCACAAACCGGAACTGGGTAATGGACATACTGAAAATCAAATATCCCCAGCTTATAATTATGTATGTGTTACCTGCAATGATGTGTTCGATTAGGGATTTAAGTTATTAAAAATGCACTTGGCATGATCATATCCATCATTTGTAGCTGGCATTGCTATTTCTCTATGACCATTACCTCAACCACATTTTCTCAGGATCTTTTAAAAATTGAATACAGAACTGATGGTCTTTGAGGGTACAAAAATTATCGTGCTGGGGGAAAGCAAAACCTGTGTTTCTTTCACTGCATGCTGCCACGCTGGTAACACCATCTCAATGTGCCTTACAGGAAAGTGGCAAGGGCAGGTACAGGAAGAAAGGTTCATCTGGAACCAAACGAGGTGCGGCTAAACGAGGCACCAGTAGAGCAAAAAGGAAGCGGTGACTGCCTGCCCCGCTTCACATTGGGCAGGATTCTCTAGTTAGTTTTTTCACCTTGAGTGTTTCAAGCTCGTAGCTGATTTGTTGATAGAACCATATGAATATATTACATTAAAGGGCTGTTTGGTTCCCGGCCCTACTCCGCCACGCCACATCTGTGGCGTCGCCGAAGGTGCGGCGGCAAAATCGTCCGCCACAGTTGTGGCGAGATTTCCTTCTTCAAACAGTAGAAAAAGCTGTGGCGAGCCTCCGTTTATTAATGAACCAAGCAGCAGCCTCTGAAGTTGTGGCAGCCTTACCTTCGGCGGTGGCGGACTGTGGTCCGCAACCAAACACCCCCTAAGCCTCAATCGCTCTCGGTTTTCCTTTTATATTAGGAGGCGCACGTATACATCATCGGTACATGGTTCTATCTTCTGTCTGTAAATATTTTGTTTGCTCGTACTGTATTCTGCTTTTCGGTGCAAAGGTTCCATATGCAAAAGGCTGGTAAACTTCACTGGATGTATTATATTATAAACCATTGAGTTTTTTGGTCGGTATCCTTAACTTTGTTTCGGCAGCATCTTTCTAGATCCTTTGAGTTTGAAGCCTCTGAATGTTTCAGCTCAGATGAGCTTCTGAGCAGGACTCGCTGTGCTGGGCTTCAAATTCCGAACTGGCTGTGCTGTTTGTGGTCAGGATCAACCGGAAACCGAGCATGAATGCCCGACTATATATGCTGCGTATTGTGTGGGATGCTCGAGAGTCGAGACACTGTGAGGTGTAGGCATGGGATGCATGGAATGTATGTACAGAAGCTTTGTGCACCCGATGGGATACCCGTGTGGATCCTACCCGTGTCCGGCGGCGAGAAGGGAGATCCAGTTCCCAGCTGGGGGAGCTCAGCACGACAGCTCTGCAACCTTGCCTGCGGGTCCAACGTGGCAGAGACACAAACGTGTTTGCTCTGGAGTCTGGCTGGACGATGGTCATGCGTGTGGGCCTGGCTGGCCATTTGGGCCACGGTCCAAGTCTCGGAGCGAAGGAATCTCGGACCGGAAACACAATTTGAGGACGCAGCTTTTTTTAAGAAAGAAGGATTTTCTAATTCCAGGTCACCACCGACACCGTCTCTGTCTCGCCTCTTGTGTACCGTACCTCCGCCGAGCCTGCCTGCGTCGGTGCCGGCCGACGTTTCACCGTGCCGCCTACGCCTCCGCACAAAGGCGGCGGCCGCCTCACACTAGTACTGGAGCCTGGACAAAGGGCGGCATCGGCCGCACCGGAAGGGACCGAACCGGCCGGAAGGCCGCACGTAACCGATACGACGTGACATTCGTGCGACGCTGGCCTCTCTCTCAGTCTCTCTGGCGCTGGCAGAGGAATGAAGTTGTGGTCGTCAGAATGAGACGATGAGAGTAGAGTTGAGATAGGGGGCTTATCGGAGGCAACGCCCACCAAATCCGTTTCAGCCATCTTGGATGCCCCCCTGATTCCCGGAATTTTTTATTAATAAACTTATTTTTAAAAAAAATTACAAAATTAGTCTCTGTTTTTAAAAAATTGCAGGAATGGGCTACCAGTCGTCCGTTGAAAGGGCGACGTGAGAGAATCGCCCGTTCAAAGGGCGACCAGGCCCACGTCGCCCGGCCAAAGGGCGACCAGGCCCACGTCGCCCGGCCAAAGGGCGACCAGGCTAGTCGCCCGGCCAAAGGGCGACCTGATGTTCGCCCCGCCGACGGGCGACCTGGTTTTTTTAATTTTTTAAAATAATATTTATTTATTTAGAAATTTCAGAAAAAATTTTGGATTTTTGTTGTCATTATTCCAAACCTCGCCCCATCTGTGTCATATAATAATGACCACTTCTCTTTTGGCTCGTCCTCAATCCAATCTGAGAAGCACCTGATTGATGACCCCGACCTCCGAACCACGTTCCTCAAGGCATCCGTTGGGAGGCCTGAAAGAGGAACATCCATATCATTCGGGTCTTGATTCGTACGAGTCGCTAACTCTTGTGTTTGCTTTGTTGTTAATTCATCAAGACGTGTTCACATTGCATTGAATTTTCTTTGTTGGTTCTGATTGCACAACCTCTTAAACATATTCATAAGGTGTTTATTTTTGAAATGGCTGAAAAAATTTGCACCCAAGTGCCTCATGCACCATCTTGATTGTATGTCCGACCATCGAGGAGGAAGATCACGCTCCACTGAACCATATTGCATATCCGTTATCGCCTTCAACAAACCGGCATGTCGGTCATGTATGACACAAACATTAGGTCGCCCTTGCACCACTGCTAACTTCACACGCTTCAGAAACCAATACCAACTATCTATGTTCTCACTTTCCACAAAAGCAAAAGCAACTGGTAGTACTTGATTATTCCCATCAACACCAATAGCAGTTAGAATCTGACCTTTATACTTTTTTGTTAGAAATGTACCATCCATGCATAAAACAGGTCTGCAATGAGGAAATGCCATTATACATTGGCCTAGTGCAAAAAAGGCTCGACGAAGTATTAACTTTTCGGCCTCTTTTGGATCAGACACATCCATGATATCATAATATGTACCAATATTTCTTTGTCTGACGGTTTCTAACAATCTTGGTAGGTTCTCATAAGATGCTTCGTACGAACCGAATCTCTTCTCAATGACCTTCTGTTTCGCTCGCCACGCCTTCGAATAACTGATGGTGTATTTAAAATCTTCCTCTATAGTAGTCACTATAGATTTCGGCTCATACCTTAAATTATCAACAATTCGATTATACATGTACTCTGCAATGAAGCTCGATGTAAGAGCTGTATTGGACTTATCTAATTCTTGTAACTCACATGTATGTTCTGTTACTATAGAGCACTTCCAAATTGTACTCCATTTTTGCTCATAAGCATGTACCCTAAATGGACAGTCCGAAAACACACATTTAACATCATATACTTTCTTGTTGGACTTAACAACTACAAAAGACCGCTTCATTGACAGAGACCAGTACTTCACGGCACTCATCACTTCATCTTTGCCTTTGTACATAGCTCCCTCTACTAGTTCATTCTCATGATATTCCCACGGCACAGAATTTCCTTCGTTGATCATCAAATTCTTCGAACTGTTACTATTCCACTCCAGTGGGACAGGAATTTCATTCTCATCTTCAGATGAGTCAGTTTCAGATATATTCTCATTCTCCATATCTTCCATCGCCATCTCTTGAACTATATGCTCTATGCACTCTCCTTCGTCCGCTTCACCCGTCGGTACCATAGATGACAGGTGATGATCACTTTCTTCATTATCTTTCTCATTATCATTGTGATTGTCATGGCTCGGACCTCCTTCTTCTTCTACACCGTGTACCTCATGAACCTCCTTCGTATATGCCTGAACAAGAAGGACTAGAGGCCACCCACGTTCTACAGCTTTGTTGACGTATTTTCTCCATGTTGATGTTGCATTAAGCGGTACTAACTCCCAAAAAGTGACCTCCCGAGCACGACTAACGATACCCATGACCTTAACGTCATGTTGGTTGCTGTCAAGCCTAAATATTCGCATCAACCAATTCTGCACACCACTAATTGTTCTCTCATTTTCCCTAGACACCCATCTACTTACTGAGGCAAATCCTGACAGATCAACCCCGTGTACACCTTGAATAATTTCTCCTTCTCCATAATAAATTTGAAATCCTAACTTCTCCGACATCTGTGTAATCTAAAAATTTCAGCTAAAATACCTTTTCACTAATATATTACTAATATTATTTCAACTAAAACTATTTAATTTAACAATATATATAAAATAAGAATATAAGTAATACTACCGAAATATAATATTAATCGCTCAACTGCTCATTATATTATCTAACAATTAATATAACACACATTAAATAATTATATATAAAATTATTTTTTTACTTACCAAAAATTTTCCTCTTCCTCTCTTCTTCCTCGTCCTCTTCTTCTTCTTCTCTTCCTCTTCTCTTCTCTCTTCTCTTCTCTTCTCTTCTCTTCTCTTCTCTTCTCTTCCCTCTCCTTCTCTTCTCTTCTCTTCTTCCATGCTAGCCGGCAGCGGCCGGCTGCCTTATATAAAGCCGCCACGTCGCCCCGTGTTCGGGCGACAGGGGCCAAAGTCGCCCGCTGGTCGGGCGACGTGGGGCCCGCCATGCCACGTGCACGGCCAAGTCGCCCCCTGGTCGGGCGACATGGGCCACGTCGCCCATCGGCCGGGCGACGAGCTCCACGTCGCCTGTTGGTCGGGCGACATGGCCCAGGTAGCCCGCCAGTCGGGCGACAAGGCCCATATTCGCCCTTTCAACGGGCGACTAGTGGCCTATCCCTGCAATTTTTTGAAAACGAAGACTAATTTTGTAATTTTTTTAAAAATAAGTTTATTAATAAAAAAATTCCTGATTCCCGCTCTGCTCTCCCAGCCAGCCACGCCAGCGCCAGTTTTCCTTCCCACACCACAAGTGCAGAGGGCCCAGCGGTGGTGCGCTTGTGGTTTGGCACGGCCGCATGCAAGGGCACCTGATTTGATACTCAGCTACGTACAACCGCAGGTGTGCTTTCAAGAGGCAGTGCACGGTAGGCCACTAGGCCAGAGTGAGAGAGGGTGATGTTAACTAGGATCCCGATCTTCCGTCAGTTCAAGATAAACAACGATTTGGTGAAGCACAACACACCGATCCGGTTTCAGATCACAAAGACCCGAACCTGTAACCTTAGCATCACGTCTCCTCTGGTTATCAACCGTGTCACCAACCGATTGACCTCGCCAAGAAGGATAATCACTGCCTACGAATCGAAGAACACAAGCAAGAACTCGAAAGTACGCAGCTCAAATATTAGGACAAACTGCAGATATATGATTAAGATCATAAAGTGGGGTTTCACAAACCGATAACGGCGACTGTTCAAAGACAGATTAATCTAAAGCAAAACCCAAACCCTAATGTAGACAGCGGCTGCTCATTATATAGCCTAAGGGGCGTCCAAGGACCCCTACACACGTCCATACACAGCCCCGACACATTACAAGGCCCAAATGGCCCAAAAGATGACGAAGCAGCGCTCTGACAGATTCTGGACGTCAACTTATTTTGACGATTTCTGTTGATCCCGAAGGAATTTTGACGTGGGTCCACTTTCATTGGTTTCCTTATCAAATTATCTTTCCATCCATATGTGGATCGTCGAAAACGGAGTCCGTATGCAACCTGGATGTCCGTTTTATTACATGCTGCTGGAGCCCGAGACGGCCTCGAACTTGACTTGGATTGGGCCTCCAACTTAGCTTGAATGTCCCTGCTGGTATCCAAAGGTGGTGGCCAAGGAGGAGGACGTCCAAGGGCTTCTTTGGTGTGTTCCACATCTCCTTGGGGCATGCTCTCACTTGGGTCAGAGTCCCAATGGCGAATAACAATCCCATGATAATGACGTAGCCCTTGGCAGAAACAGTGACGGAATGTCATGATGAATTGGATGCCTTCCCGATGTGATATTGAGGTAATACCAGACCTATTGGAAAGATTATCAAATAATCTTTTCAACAAGTGCTGATTGACCTCAATCGCACTCCGGATGCATGAGTTATGGCCTTCCCACTGAAGCTCTATCCGGCTGCCGACGAACCAAACGTTGGACTTTGATGAGTTTGCCCTTTGAGACACGTTCGTACCTACATTCAAATAAAAACATGCACATGTGAAACTAAATGAATTATACCAAAAATCATTGTGCAAATGAAGGAACGAACTCACCTTATCTTTAGCCTTCATGGGCGTATGCATAGGTCTCATGTCCTCATCAGAGGGCACACACACCCCAAAATAGCGACATCTTCTTTTTCCCTCTCTATTCTCTCAGACACCCCCAAAATAGCCACATCTTCTTTTCCCTCTCTATTCTCTCATCTCCACTCCCTTCTCTCTCTGAGAGAAAAGAAAAGACAGGCGAAATGGCGACATTTAGCTATCTAACAATGACTGCTTCCCTGCCAACAAGGCGTGCTTGAAATCACAGCTATGCATCCTTTTTTTTTCCCCTTTCTTCATTCAAAAGAATCGCAGCTCACTGCTCACCTGAAACTACTATAATTATGGCAAGGCACAGCCTGAAGGATATTGACAGTTTTTTTAATGAAGGATTTTGACTTTGGGACGGATCAGCTACCCAAGAACAACGCAGACATACTCCTTACCTCCAATGCATACTACTACACCATAGGTCATCAATTTGCCACGTTGCAGCGTGTAAAGTCGGGCACATCATAGTAAATAAACGGAAATACATTAGGCTTATAGGAGCACTGCAAAACAAACAAAGCATGCCACCTTGCCATTCGAATTTACATAAAGTCCAAGAAAGACGCGCCAGAGCGCAACGACGTGCCCTGACCTGACCATCATCAAAACCAATCAACCACCCAACGGCGACGCGCCACTGCTACTCTGCTCCAGAACCTTCTTTCCCAGCCTGCTGCTGGTTGCTGTGCTCCTCCACCTCACCTTCTACCACCCCTCCCCTGCTCGGCCATGGACACCGCCGCCGCCACCGCCGCCTCAGCGCAGCGATGCCGGCCGTGACCGTCGTGGCTGCCGTGGGCCAGGCGCCAGGCCGCCGCGTACCTGGCTGTGGCAGGCGGGGGCGACGACGGGTGGGCGGCATCCTCGGTGTCCGCGGTCCGCGTCGTCGTGTGCTTCCTTGCCATGGCGGTCACCACGGCGGCGTGGGCGGTGATCATGCTGCTGCTCCTGCCGTGGCCCGCCCAGCGCATCCGGCAGAGCAACGTCTACGGCCACGTCACCGGACGCATGCTGGTACGTCACTACGTCCTGCGTGCTTTCGCTTGGCTTCGCCTACATCTACATGGTGGCGATCGACGACCCTTTTGTTCGGGAGGTTTCACTACTTATTTTTTTCAATCATAATACGTAACAAGACGCTCGTGATGTGCACGAACTCTCAGATTGCCAAATTCAAAACTTAGATTTTCCAATGACTTTGGACGTTGGCATGAACTATACCAAAATTATTTGAAATGATTTTGAATTTCAAAATGGAGAAAAATAAAATAATTATTTAGGACTCTAAATGATTTCAAGTGAAACATTGTCAACTACAAAGCTACATGTTACATTGATAACTGCAACTCTTGTATACATCACCTCACGTTGGTGGTCATCCAAAAATTCTAAACGGTTTTTTGTTATTCTAAATGATTTAAAACAAAAAGGCTTATTAAATGTAAATTTGGAGAAAATACTTTCTAGCACATTTTTATTGAAGAAAATTTCTAGCACATGTTTTGACTTTGAGCGTTTTGCAGCTGTGGATCCTGGGGAACCCGATCAAAGTGGAAGGCGCCGAGCACCTAAACACGAGGGGAATCTTCATCTGCAACCACGCGTCGCCGCTGGACATCTTCCTCGTCATGTGGCTCGCTCCCACTGGTACCGTCGGAATCGCCAAAAAGGAGGTCAGGACACAGCACACAACATACTCTACACTGATACACAGTTACACACACATGCAGCTACCGTCCCTCGACGAATGACTTGCCTTCTGTTCTGTCACACAGATCATCTGGTACCCGCTGTTCGGGCAGCTCTACGTGCTGGCTAACCACCTGCGCATCGACCGCTCCAACCCTGCCGCCGCAATCCACTCCATGAAACAGGTCGCCCGTGCAGTGGTCAAGAACAACCTGTCCCTCATCTTGTTCCCGGAGGGCACACGGTCCAAGACCGGCAGGCTGCTGCCCTTCAAGAAGGGGTTCGTGCACGCGGCGCTGCAGACGGGGCTGCCCGTCGTCCCCATCGTGGTCACCGGCACGCGCCTGGCCTGGAGGAACAACAGCGTGCGGGTGCGCCCGACGCCGCTCACCGTCAAGGTCCTGCCGCCGATCGGGACCGCCGGCTGGGAGGAGGCGCGCGTCGCCGAGCACGTCGAGGCGGTGCGGTCGCTCTACGCCTGCAACCTCCCCGACTCGCAGAAACCGCTGGATGCTCCTCTGGCCGCCCCGAAGAGCGATTGATTTGTCACTGCCCTGATGAGGATTCTTGCAAACACGTGCAGTGTTGAATGCTGATGAGTATATAGTCTTTTTGCACACAAATTTTCGTGGGGGAATGCAGAATCTTAGTTTTCAGCACAGCATAGAGACAATTCTGTCAAAGATATGTTACATTTCAGCTGAAATCCATAGATGTGAATTGGTAAGCTGAAATCCATAGACGTGCAGTGCCGAAGCGCTGCACTGTGGGTAAATGTTTTACCAATGCTACAACAATGCAGGTCCTGTTATACAAAAATGGGAAGAGAAGAACAGTAGTGGAAGTGTTGAACATTGATGTTAGGCAGGGGAGGTTCATCCTATCCAACTGAGGATCGAAGCATCCTCTTCTTCTAAGTTCTAAACAGGAACAATTGTATGATCATGATGTATACACAGGTCAAAATGTCGGTCGTCCTAGTTCTTCAGAAAACTAAGTGGAAGATTGTGTAATCATGGAGTCTCTTTCCCACTGGAAAAGGCCAGACTTCTCAACATCATCTAGGGACAACACCGGGAACTCTGACAGGCAGGCACTGAAGGCGTTAGAAAATAGGACGAGGAGGCTTCGGCAGGCCTGATCTTCTTCCAGGCGCTCCATCTCGGTGCGCTGCAAAGCAGAATCCTTCCAGGGTTGATAGTAATGCCTGAAATTGAATAGACACGATTAGTTCCATGATGAGAATACAGATATCCAGTGCTTATACCATCATAAGAGAAGCATATAAAAACTTGAAATATTCTACATCCACACCCCATACCATCTCCATGCTGGATTAGATTCAGTCGGGCTGCGTATCTTTGAACAAAGTATTTCGATTTTCCCATGGTTGTCGGCCAGGTGTTTGTTCACTGTTTCATCAAAAAGGTAAAAAAAGAGTAAGATGCTTCATTATTACAGTAAAGAGATAAGAGCACAAAGGCAAAATTGATTGATTAATTTAGGTGCATTGAAGCTCTTCATGATCAGCATCAGAATGCAGCAAAGTCCAGTGTACCTTGTTTACTGGATCTGTCAAGAAGCAACAAGGAAAGGGCTGTAACAACTGATGGCAAGGAATCACTGTTTTTCGCCACATGGTCTTGAAGGTACAGTATAGTGACAGCTAGAGTATCATTTGCACTGCAACTTGTTGTCGTTTCAACCCTTTCACATGCATCATCCAAGAAAGACCTAAGAGTTTCAAAACTGCTGGTGCTCTGTGCAAGATCTACATTCTTTCCATGAGAGATGCTAGACATCTTTCCAAGTATTACAGAAGCGGCTAACAGGCGCAAAATCTTTGAAAGTAGCGATTCATTTCTTGGTGGCTCTTTGCAGGATATTTCCAATGGAGATCTTTGGTTCGAGTACAGCCAGAAGATGCTTGAAGTTGCCCAAGAAGTAACCATTGATATTCTTGACTTATCCTGTGAAACAAAATAAAGATTTACATATAACATTTCATATAATACTTGGTCAGACAACAAATTGACAATGGTATAAAAAAGTGATTTTAGTGGCTTGTGAAATAAAGGCAGGGCATGAACAAAGTACCATTTCAGATAAAATTGGTATAGGACCATTCATCAGAATGGCATTAATACCAAGTTCCATCGCAAGCTTATGCTCTGTACTTCTTGAGCAACCACCAATAACTTGGCACAGATTAAATACACCATGGAGGGACAAGGTAAAATGCGGTTGGTATATCTTCCTTTTCATAGACAACCTCATTGTTGATGTAATCACACTTAGTACTGAAGTCAACAAGCGATCATTTCCTTCCAATAATTTGGCATTGTTAATTAGGACAGAAAGGTATGATGATATTGCCGAAAGCTGCTCAAGGGCAGTTTCTTGGAGCCAATCTGTGATTAATCTTGATGATATCAAACCATTGACTATCTGAAGAAAGCAAATAACGTTCTAGGATTAGTGACCAAAAAAAAAACAGCTTCACAAAAATGCTACAGAGCAAATACATCCATAGCTAGCTACCCACAAAAAAATTATAGAGAATGTCGCCAGGCCACGACAAGATATGCCACACCAAGAAAAAACACAGGAACTAGTCATTCAATCATTTTTTTTTTGAACTGAAACTGTGGGGTATAAAACCCCCCAGCGGCTTTGAATTATAATAAAAGAGGGAAAGAGTACAGCTTACTTAGAGAGAAAAAAGAGGAGGGCCTCAAGTTTTTTTTTGAGTCAAAGGGCCTAACAGCAGTTAGGCACCACTAACTAGCTAGACTAGAAAAAACTGACAACTGGGACGTCCCAGTGGGAGCGAATTTCAGGCTGGGTTAAAAAATCCCCTCGCCTATCCTCATACCAAAGCATTGGGGGAGCCAGGCCTAATTTTCACTTGGGCAACAGAGGCCACCGTGTATGGATGGGGGTGGGGATTCGGGGGGTTTCTCGCCGGGTGAGAAGGCACCTTCTTCTTAATTTGAAAACTGCGGCGGCGGTCTTAACCGCCCTGGTCAAGTTTTTTTTAACTAACTATTTCGAGCATTTTTATCCATCGATTCTAGCATCCAGATGAACAACGGACAACAATAGCTGTTTGTGCTTGCTAGACAAAACTGCTCAGAACTATACTATAGATTATAGAATAGTTGGCTTTAACCTGATATGAAGCAGATGCACCAATAATGTCCATAAACCAATTATTAACTAGACTGTGATTGCAAAAATTCCGTCTGTTCCATCTCTAACATGATGAACTTCCTCAAGGCTGTTTATGACAGTGAGTTTGACTAAATGCAGAACAAGCATCAAAATAACAGTTCAAAATGTCCTACATAATATATCAAACAGTACATAAACCAGTTATGTACTTTTAAAAAATGATAGTATGGTCCTCATGTTCAACAGAATTTCCCATGAAACAATTGATCAGTTGCCAGATGCAGCCAAGACTCAGAGCAGAAAAGATGAAAAATCACGTGCTCTACTTTTTTCTCCTTCTGAAGGGGTGTGCACTATAGCAGAAAGTAATTTATACTAGTGTTTTACCTCCAACGCTAACTCAGTTACTCTAGAATAGGAGCTTTCAGAACCAACAGACCCTTCACTACGGACTGAAATAACAGACAATAACCACAACAGAATGCCAGACTCTTTTACTAGATGATGAGCCAGAACTGGCAGCTTGACACACTTCTTCAGCACCTACAATGCAAAGCAAGCATATCAAATATAGATAAATATTCAAATCTCCAAGCAACTATCAGATCCAAGAAGTCAACTGGACAAAATAAGATAACTACAGAATTTACCTTAAGGACTAAAACCTTTGATTCAAAATCTGAAACAGGTGAAGAACAGAAGGCAAGAACAAGCTCTAAGACTCTTCCTCTCTTGTATATTTTAGCATCATCAGCTAGATTTGATCCAGCAGATAATAACTGAAGCATCCACAAACGTTCAGCTTTAAAATGCACAGAACTGCTCTGTAATAAGGATGGAAATAACGGAATGCTCTGCAACAAAAAGGATAATAATTTAACTAAAATTCAATATTTCTGAATATACACTCTGAGATGCTACATATGCAAATAAAAAGTAAAGGATATTTACCTGCAGGCTGACAGAAGTGGAATGCATTAAAAAATTTCTAATGACAGTAAATTGAGCGTGTGAGCCATCCAGTAGCGTTAAAGATGCTTCTGCAGCAAAAACAGCAATAATGGAAGGTATCTTCTGCCACTGTTCAGATATCCCATTCTGAAGGTATGTCAGAAGGAGCTGAAGCTGCCATGTTTCCTTGCTTCTCTGAGCATACTGTAAATATGTAAAAGTACATTTTAAGTGGTTGGATTTTTTAAGAAAATAACAGACAAGTTTCACACAGAAGGATAAAGGATCACAGATACAGAATACCATACAAGTGCCTTTTGCACTCAGATCTATATGTCAAAAAATGCTCCCAGAATGTCTATGGGCATAATCTTTATGTTGTCATTCAAGTAAAATGAGCATAAAAGCCATTACAAATGAATAACATTAACAAATAAAAAAATGTAAACTATAGGAATTTCAACATACTTAAATAAGCATATAAACATTCTAAGAAATGCTAGAATTTGAACATACTGATACAAGCATGTATATTGATCAACAATAGCATACAACATCCAATATAAGCAAATAGGAGTAGTTGATAAGTATATAACAAATTGAGACAAGAGGTAAAATTTAGAGATTCATGAAACAGCAGGTACCTCAAGATATTTTTTGAATGTTCCTAAGCATTCATAGCCCAACATCCTTAATTCATGATCAGGAGATGCTATACTAACAAGTGTGATTGCAAGAAGCCCTAGTCGGGCAAATTCAGCAGGCTCAATGTAACCCATGTGAAGGGTATGAATTGAGAATCGCAATATGAAAATAGGATCGTAAATCTGAACAGCATCAATTCTTTGAGACATTACCTGCCAACCAGAATCAGATGGAGATCAATCAGCGAGGTAGATTTAAATAAAAATACTGTGAAAGCACAAAACCCTAGAACAATACCCAAAGTTCAGTTAACGCTATTATTCCAGAAATTACCTCAAAACTATCAGCAAAGTTGTCCCGCTGAAGCTGTTCCAGTGATAAAACAGAGGCCCTTGAAGATCTTTTATAGCAATATAGCAAAGATGTCTTTGCACAAAGCTTGGAATCAACAGGTATGATCTCCCGAAAGAGCGTCCTTCTCCTTTCAGTAGTTTCAGCATTCTCTGTGGTATGCGTATCTGATTTTGAAAAATCTAGTTTTAGTTCTTCTCTGAATTTCAGAGCAGAAGTTCCCCACAGATGATCAACTTCAGTAATGGTTTGGCACTCGGGTGACTCTATCTCATTCATAAGGTGAAGTATCTCCAAATCTGTTTCACTAAGGGTTGCGCCATAAACAGACAAAAGCAAGAAAACTAATTCTCTTGACTCACTCAATTGGCTATTATTCTGTTGTCTGCTCTTAATATCATACAGTACCCTTAGTAATCTGATGGTTTCAACTCTTCTCTTTTCTGCAATAGAAATTTCTGCCTTATTTTCTTCCATGAAAGAAGAATCAACTAATTTCAAAATACTTGGAGCTGGCTGTAGCATCCCCCCTGTGGTGTTACAAGAAGATGGATACACAGAAACTTCACTGCATGTTATTGTCGCTACAAAATTGGAGTGACCCAGTATATGTTCAAGAATTTCATCAGCTGAGAACTTTCCTTGTGATAGCACAACAAGAATACATCGAATTGCTTTGATTGTGACAGGATCATTGAATCTATGCAAGAGGGATGATCTGATGAATTGGGCAAGGAAAGGTATTGATTTCAGCTGATTTAGATAGCTTTGAATCTCTGACGACAGTTCGATGATATTCTTGAGAATTACATATTCCAGAAAGCAGATGGCCTTTCTTTCCTTGGTAGACTCTGAGAAGATATTGTCACTCGATGGGAAATTCATGAATATTCTATCGATAGTTCTGACCAATATGCTAATGAAATTTAGCTTTGCTTTGTGCACTCTCTTGGACTCCCTCTCTGAAGCTACTTCATTGGACAATGATTTTCTAGGAGATAATAACAGTCTAATTAGTGATACCTTTGCGAACAATTCATTAGTAAACTTCATAATGCCATTGCACGAAGTGGGATTAATATCATTAACATCAGAATCTAATAGCTCAGATGACTCTGGAATAATTGAACTAACTATTTCCAAGCGTCGTTTCCATGAAATTTCTTGCGATGCAAAGTAGTAGTGCAACATCGTAACTGACTTCCCCAAGAGAGTGCTACTGAAATAAACCATTATATCTTCAACTGATGTGGGTATAGAGTCCCTAAAATCTTCCTCAAAAATGCTCCTGGTAACAAAGCTTTTCCAACTTGAAAACCCTTTATCACATAATAGTAGTTCAGAATAGAAGATTGGAACTGGTTCAAGGAATTCAACACACTGCCTATTGTCATCGCTGTGAAACTTCAAGCATGATAAAGCAGCAGGCAACAGAAGTATAGCACCATCTTCTTGAGCCCATAAATTGTTAGAATCAGAATCCTTGACTTGCAAAAGAGAAGTGTCTTTATTTAAAATTTCCAAGAATATCTGGCTAAAAAAGTTCAGATGCATAGGACTTGCTTCCAAAAGCAACAGGATTGCTTTTGCTTTAACCTTAGATGTGCGGAAGATGCAGTGATGAAGAGTGTCGATGGGAGTATTGATGGCCATTGTAGATAATATCATATGGAATGCAATATAGTCAGTGTTCCATCCTACACATGTTTCTGTTTGACGAATACGACACAGCATCTTCAGCAAGCAATGATCAGCAAATTCAATATTCCACTTAGTAGCAAAATGAAGAATGATGTGATAGGCTTGCTGAATGGCATTCATATCAGAATTATGAATCTCCAAGTGCCGAAATAGATGGGATTCTGATCTCTGATCAGTTTTTTTTAGGTAACAGCACAGCATTTCCATGGCGACATCAGTAATATATAGGCACATCAAAACAGCAGGAACAAAAGCAGGTGAACTGGAACTGCGACCGTCCAATTTTGAGAACATCCAATTTGCAAGGTTCAGGAGTTTGACAGGAGAAAAGAATTTTGACAGTGTGCGAACCATGTAGAAATTTGGCAAAAGCAATCCAAAGTTTACTTTGTCCATGCAAAGCTCAAACTTCTCCTTGAACAACAATATTATGTTCTCCAGCAGAAGATTTGGAGCAGCAAACAGTGACTCATGAGATGGGCCATTATCTGTATAGTTACCTCCATAGCTACCAAATATTAGCAAAAGGTCATACAATTTACCCAAAAGGTTTAGAACAAAACTATCTATAAGGTGCAGATTCTCCTTCGCAAAAATAGCCAAAGCTTCTTCCAGATGCTCCAAACTCCCATCTGCTAAATTTTGGCAATTGAATAAAGAGCATGACAAAGACAGGGTAATAACAGGATGCCGAAGAACAGAATCAACAACATCTTGGATACATTGAACTGGATAGGATGGGTATGCAGATTTTGACTGTGAAAGGTCAGCAGTCAAAGCTTGAATACGCTTGAATACTCTATCAAGAAGACCAAAGCACATATGGCATGTTTGCTCAAGATTATTTGAATTTGAATCCTTAATAGTATATGATGACAGTAGGTGATGAGTCCAGAACAAGATGACTCTCAGATACAAGGTAAGCTCACTGAATGTGCAATCAGACAATTTAACTTCAAGAAGTCCTAGAAGTGCATCCTTATGTGCTTCCCTAATTTCATCTGGCGACGAAAATGCAAGGCTCAATACTGAAGGTAAAAGCGCACAGAAGGGAGTGACACTTAAAAATGTACTTAGCGGAGCTGCTGATTCTGTTGAAACAGAGAGGTTCTGCCGTTCGTCCTCAACTGTGCTTGCATGGTCAACATTGATATCATCCTTTAACAGTCTGATGCTGCTGAAGAATATATCTGGCCAACAACTAGCAACTTTAGCCAGATAATCATGTTGCAGAAAAAGAACCGAGGACAAGAAAGCAACATGAGATGGAAAACGTGTTTTCACAACACCAAGAAGATCTGGAAAGGCACTGATAACATCTTTTGGAGGTGCGCATATGATCGAAAATAAGAATGCAGTTGCTACATCATCCAGTGGATCAGTTTGTTTTTGATTCAACATTTCTTCAACCTGTCTAGATACAGAGCACAATGAGTTACCATCAAACTCAGGAGAATGTTCCGGCATGTTGAACAGGCTATACTTTTGTTGGTCAGAAATTCTCCTCAAGAAATGCAGCATATTTGTTAATGGCCTCCACTCAGCAAGATAAATCCTAGAGTTCAGTTCTTGCGATGAAAATTTATCAAATCTTTCATTTAGAACAGTAGCTATAAGATCAGGCAATAAATGCATGTCCACCTGTTAGAATCAGTGTCTAGTCAACTCATCATGCAAATCTGGTAAAAAATATTATAGACAATAGAGGGAATTCTAATATACCTGAGACTGAAGAATAAGGTGGATCGTGTTGCACACATACAATGAAATTGTGGACTTCTCCTGTAACTTTGTACTTCCAGACTCTGTGTTGAGTAGCCTAAGGCATTTCTGAAGAACACAAATAATCAGAGGGCTGAAAGCTGGAGAACAGCCTACAAATGACAACAGAAAAGGTTGAGATACAGATGAAGTTGAATCTCATCAGGCAATATTTGAATAGTAGAAGTGAAAACAGTGAGAAGCATCAACAAGATGAGTCAGTGATTCATAGTGAAAGAACAAACGCAGCATGTACAGCATTTATAATAAGAAGAGTTAGGAGTGATTTTAGGACGAAGCACATGAACTGAAATCCAAAAGGACAAAAAAAACTGACTGGAATTAAATGATAACATGGCAGAGCATTAATAAACAAATAATTTGCTAACATGGTCAGATGATACTATGGAAGGGCCTCTCAAACCTTGGTAAGTTTTTTTTTAAGTCAACTGCCTATTCTTGACATTCCATTTGGCATACTACTGTTCTGTGCATGAGGCTATACAACTGATATGATGGAAATGGAACATAGACAAGATAAACAGTTTAGCTTCAGTAGATACTTGACATAGTACGATTAATATTAATTAATTTGACGAAAGAGGAACTACTGATCTATTTAACATTTCACAAAGAAAGTAGTACCTTCCAACTGGCCTGATTTAAAGATAAGCTTGCGTGTGTGCTCTTGGTATTTATACAGGTTGTTACCAACTACAGAAATAGCATCACACAGGAAAGGGATCACAATGTGTGATAATTTATTAGGTGCTCCAACTCTTAGGTTCTCTCTTACACACCATTTGGCCTCATAACCAGGCAAGAAAACCAACCATGCATCAATCTCTGTGAAGTTATGATCAAATGCACCAGAACTTGCCATAGCAGCTTTAACTAAAAGATATGCTCGATCATGGATGTTCTTAATCTGTGAATGCAACATGATATAGACCAAGGGTTGCAGATACTTGTACATTGATTCTGGAGCTCTTTCTGGGTCCAAACATCCTCTAGATTGGCCTGAATACTCAAGTAAAAGAGATAACAGGGACTGTTGCTCATCCATGGACAGATCCAATGGGTTAGGTGGTATAATCTTAAAGAAGTCATATGATCCATCAAAAGAGCTGGGCATAACCCCCTGAAAGAAAATTAGATGTTGAAAATATTAATGCTATAAACTGCTAATGAATACAATTGATTATAGAAGTAGAGACTAGGTACATGCACCCAAAAAACTCAGGTCAAGGTCAGAAGAATTAAGAACATCCAGCAAGTGCACACAGAGCATTGAATTTAGCTGTACCTACCAAATAAAGCCTGAGAACATCCAGCAACTTTGAGTGGAAGACATGTTCTACAACATTTGCATCCTTCATCTTCGGATCTTGTTTATCTAAGCTCCATATCTCGCACAAGGCGGTTGTGCGGTCATTTTTTAAGTCCAGGTCTTGTTCAGATGTGTCCTTATCATGTTCAACATCAATACCACCAACAATAATATCATCAACCTCACAGGAAGGACTGCATCTTCGTTTCTTTTGAGGAGGCTCAGAAAGTTGAGCATTTTTCTTTTGTATTATCTGAGAGTCATTTTGATGTTTCTGGCTGGTAGAGGAGAGTAACTTGAGAAGGACTTGAGGGTCAGGCATAGCTCCATGAACTTCATCTTGGATGTATTTTCTTAAAGATGTCCACCTCTTGACCTGCATTTCATCTCCCTGGTGGACCTCATCAACTAAGGATGCATCTGTAGCATCAGAACAGCTTAATACTGGGAAATCATCTATCTTCATAGTTACTTTCTCTGAGCCAATGAATTCTGACTTCAGTCTCCCTTTTGATACCATGCAATTGATGTCTTCGATAATATAACAAAGCAGATTAACTGATTCAAAAACAAGCCTCAGAGAACCATGCTTCACAAGATCATCAGAATGCAGCAATCCCCTATTTATCATTGATCGAGAGCATACATTGGGCACGATGCACTTCAAGACTACCTGAACTTCTTCATCGTCTACAGATACCAGACCATGTGAATTAGATGAAAGAGTCTGAATAATGCTATCACATTTTGCTGAAGCTATGACATCTGCTGCAAGGGAGATGGCCGAAAACCTGCAAATAATAATTTGACCAGCATGAGCATATTGCACTACAAAAATAAGCAGATAAATTCTCAGAAAAACTAACCATGAAGGAGATGACCGTGGTTCAATATTGTAAGGAAACTCATTCATGTACGCCGAGCAAAGAGACAGCCTATTACTCACAATGGCCAGCAATAATTTTTTGTGGTGAGCAACCTCAGTAGCTTTCAACTTTTTCATGAGATCTAGCAAGCGTTTCTCATTGCCTCTCAAGTTTGATCCTGGCATCAATCCATTTTTCGGATCAGTGCACACCATGACCAATACCTCATGAGCAATGTCAGCTGCTTCCCCTGCATCAGGATTCCCTGAGATCAAGCTCAGCTGCTCCAATGTGACACTTCCAAAGAGGACACTCCTTAGCCCTGGTGGGACAAGTGACTCATCTACCAGGACATTGTCTCGCAGAGTTGAGAGGACGTACATGACGGTCTCAGCATCATCATTTCCAATCCCACGAAGCACCCCTGAATATACCTCCTTCTGTTGAAGGATCCATCTTAGCAGCCTTGGATTCCCAACCTCCAAAAACGACATGGCAAATCCAATAAATGACCGCCTTGTGGACCCAACTTCAGCACCCTTCCGCCGATTCCCGCCATCCCTGCTCCCTCTCTTCTTCATTGTCCCAGTGAGCTGCGGCAAAATAGCCATCTTAAAATCAAATCTCTCAGCGACCTCTGACGCCAAACCGCCTCCACGCCTGACAATTGCAGCAAGCAAATCCAGCGCGGCATTCTGCCGTCGGAACTCGCCGCTGTTCAGCTCCAGATACACATCCCCCATCTTCTCCTTATCCTCCAGTATCATCCTAGCAACACCATCCAAGCTCTTCTTAACCAAACCATGTCGCCGCAGCTTACCATCAGGGTGACCCAGGACGGACGCAAAGAGCGAAAGCATGTACGCCATCCCTGGCTTCTCCCTGTGGAGCCGCCACGCCTCGACCAGCTCCCCGAGCTGCGGCGACTGCTGCACGTACTCCAGTAGCACCTCCCCACCAGACTCACCATCCAGTAGTCGTATGAACTCCTTGGAAGCGTCGGAGTAGATTTTCACCTCCGAGGTGTGGAGATTCTTGAGGATGTGCACCAACCTGACTTTGTGGGCAACCGCGAACGGCTGTGTCCAGGCATCCATCCCTACCTTCACTACAAAATTTTGCTCCCGCTTGGGCGGCTCCGCCACATGGGAGGCCATGCCGTCGTCGCTCTTGGAGTTTACGCTGAACCACCAAAGCTTGTGCCAAATAAAACTGCACCAGCAGTTTGGATTGCAGCTCCAATGTATGCCGCGCGCGTTGAATAATTAGAAGAACCTGAAAAAAAAACAGCGGATTAGGGTTCATGAGTCATGACCAACAAGAGGAATCAGTCCCCAAGTGCGGATGAAATCCACTCCACGCCAGCTCATACCAGTACGGGAGCGGAGTGCGGAGAAAGACGACGAGATGAAGAGGAGCGAAGCGTTGTTTCGGTGTGGACCGCTTGCTTCAGCGGAGTGGAAGCCTGCAGAGAGGCCGGCGGCGGTTTCGGCGGCGCGGGCGCGCGCTGGGGAAGAAGACGACGACGGACGGCGTCGCAGGGGACGCTTTCCTTTGTGGGGTTTTAGTGGCAGGCCGGGCCATAAGTTTGGGCCGAATGTGACCCTAATTGCAAGTCCAGGCCGGAGTTGTAAGAAAGGCCCATTATTGGCCCGACTTCAGGTCAATCTAGGCCCATAGGCCAGTACCTAAACATTAGCCCAGAGCCTAGTCCGATCGTGCTCGTGCCACCGTCGTTCCCGTTCGGCTCGGACTCGGACCGTCGCTTCCGTTTCTTGTTTGCTGATGATGATCATGTTCATGAGGTCGACACCGATAAGGATTGGCGGATTGCCATACTCGTGTAGGTGCGTGTGTATATATTTCACATGAGAAGCCTGCCCAAAAGGCCATGAACATGATCAGCAACCGCGAGCCTTTCAAGTTTGAGCCAATAGAACTTCAGATCAATCTGCAGCGCCGCGCCGCTCCGCTCCGCCGCCTGCCAAACGCCAGCTGCCGTTCCCGTCCCTCATGGCACTACGCGGCACGACGAACAACCTGCACCATCGTGCCACTGCCGGCGTCATGGCACCGCGCAAGACGAACGACCTCCACCATCAGCGTGCCACGGCGGGCGTCGTGGCACCACTCACGATTAGCAACCTGGACCAGTGCGCCACGGCGGGCGTCGTGGCACCGCGCACGACGAGCAACCTGGACCAGCGTGCCACGGAGGGCGTCGTGGCACCACGCACGACGAGCGACCTCCCGGCCGCCAGCGACGACGCCCGCGGCGAGCCCCCCAACCTCGAAACCTTCTCCTGGCGCGTGGCGGAGAGCGCGACCGCGACGCACGACTTCGTGGTGATCGAGTACTCGAAGCTCAAGATGCTGGGCGTCGGCCAGTACGTCAGCTCCGACGCCTTCCGCGCCGGCGGCCACGACTGGAAGATCAGGTTCTACCCAACGCCACTGGCGCCGATGGGCGGGCTAGCCAAATACCACCCGCCTCTCTTTCCCGGGGGCGCGGCCCTGCACCTCTGCGACGCCGATGAAGACACGGAGCTGACGGTCGAGTTCACGCTCAGCCTGCTGCACCGGAGCGGCCGCGTGTCGCGCTTGGCGAGCCGGACCGCGAAGGAGATCTTCGGCGCCCCGCCGCGCCAGCGCCACGGCTTCAACAGGCTCGTCGACGAGTGCATGCCCAAACTGTGGCGGTGCATATTCAACGACGCGCTCACGATCCGGTGCACCCTCAACGTCGTCGGCGCCACGGACCCGGTCCCGCCGCCGGAGCTCGACGCGCACTTCGGCCGCCTGCTCGGGACCGGGATGGGCGCGGATGTCACGTTCCAGGTGGGCGGCCGGGCGTTCCCGGCGCACAGGGTCATCCTCGCCGCCCGGTCGCCGGTCTTCTGCGCGGAGCTCTTCGGTGACATGATGGAGAAGGACGCGGCGTGTATCAAGATCGTCGGGATGAGGCCGGAAGTCTTCGACCTGCTTCTCCAGTTCATCTACACGGAAGCGCTGCCTGGTGACGGCGACGGTTGCGACGCGGCGACGATGCAGCACTTGCTGGTGGCGGCGGACCGGTACGGGCTCGATAGGCTCAAGCACATCTGCGAGTTGAAGCTGCACGATAGTGTTGACGCGGAGACGGTGGCGAGCATGCTTGCTCTGGCGGAGAGCCACAACTGCCCCAGGCTTCGAGATGTTTGCGTCGCGTGCATGTCGTCGGAGACCATATCGTGTTATTATTGAGAAGTATTGATATTTTTTTTATCTCATCTTTCATTCATTTCACGTTCCTGTTTTTCATTTTTGTTATTCAGGCAACGTATAATCTTCTTATGTTGAAAAGAAATGAGTTGTCATGTTAAATCTGCTAAGATTGTTGTCTGAAAATTCAAGCATCAAACAGAGTAACTCACTTTTTATTTTATTTTACATATAGTTCTCAGATATATTATAAACTCAATGTATGTTTGTTTGATGTGTTGTGTATACTAATTGTTGGAATAAAATTAAATGTGTTCCTAATCATAGTTTGCATTCCCTTCATCAATGCCGATGGGTATTCCATCGAAAAAACACGGAAAAAACATCTTTAGTGAGCCTACGACTATGTTGAAAGAAAAAGACGAGACGGAGAGGTGAACACACAATTGGAGGAGTGGCCTGGGATTGATAGTCTTTGATGATACTTTTACATGTTTGTCGAGACATTGGTACCTGGTTTGTGTAGCTTTTGTATATTTGTGTAATGACTCCGAAATTTTCCTTGTCATTTCTTTCTTATTGATTAACATGGAAGCATCCAGTAGTGATGTCGACTGAATTATGGTACATTATAATTATATAATGAAATATTTTTACTATTAGAAGTTCGGCTAAAAAGTGTAATATATTGTATGTTTCCAAACTTCTGATAGTGCACTAAAAAATACAAAAAAAAGTTTTGGCTTTCACGTGTTGGATCATCTTTCTTCAGTAAGAATGTAAGATGCAAACTTATTCCTCTTGTGTCCAAAGGTAAGGACATCTTTAAGTACAACTTAAGCAAGGAGGGAAAAAGACATATACTCCTCAATCAGTAAATTTTGTCTATTTTAGGTAACCAATGCCATAATGACAGTGTTAAATACTCCTTATTCAGTTGGATTAGGTCATAGTCCTTACATTTCTCATTTGTGTACAGAGTTTGAAAGCCAGAAGTCCTTACATATGTGGATGGAGGGTATTGTAATTGGAGGAAGTTCTCTCGCTGGCTCTCAGTCTTGCACCCACTCTCTCTATTCATTCATCTCATTCTTACATAAGAGTTCTTCTATAATCTACTATTTACACTAACACTCCTCTTAAGATGGGCTGAAGATATCTAACATATTCATCTTGATACAACTCAACTCATTCTCACTTGGCCCTAAACCCTTAGTAAAGCAGTCTGCCAATTGAATATGTGATTTTACATACTCTAGCCTTAAAACTTCACTATCAAGCTTCTCCTTGACGAAGAATCTATCAATCTCAACATGCTTAGTGCGATCAAACTGGACCGGATTATTTGCAATATTGATTGCAACAACATTGTCATAATGAAGTATCATGGTCTCATTTCTCAACACCAGCAGCTCTTTCGACAAGCCCTTCAACCACAACATCTCGCACAAGCTCAACGCCATTGCCCTATATTCGGCCTCCGCAGTAGACCGAGCCACAACCGCTTGCTACGCCATGAGACAAGATTACCTCCCATAAACACACAATAACCAGATGTGGACCTTCTATCGTCCTACTACTTGCCCAATATGTATCACAATATCCCTCCAAATCTAAATGCATGTTCTTCTTGAACCACAATCTTCTTCCAGGTGTCCCCTTTAGGTACCTCAATATTCTGTAGACCAGCTCCATATGTCCTGTTCTTGGGCCATGCATATACCTGCTTACCACACTCACTGCATAAGAAATATCAGGTCTTGTATGACACAAGTATATCAATCTCCCGAGCATCCTTTGTGTCGGGCACCCGGATAAGGGGGTACCCTAAACCTTGACCCAGGAAAAACAATCCCCGAACAATTAGCGTAAAAACCCCTCGAAAACTCCCCACGAATCAAGCCAATGGCTGTTCTACGAAACAAGGCCCAACAACCCTGGGCCGAGCCGTACTGGGTCGGCCCACGAACGGGGCACGTCAATCCGTACAAGTCCTCTCTCGACGGGGCCCTCGATCCACGGATCACCGCACGGGTGGTCGACCCCCTCGTCGAGAGGCGAAACTCCGCGCGGACGGACGACCCCCCGTCGACCGCTGCTCCCTCTCCGGCTCACCTACTCCTCGTACAGGATCCAGGGCATTTAATGCGCTCACCAACTCCTACCTAACCTCGTGGCTACAGCAAGGGTTACAGTGGCCAGGTACAACGGTCAAATCCTCCTTTTACCACCAATGCCCATAGAATCAGCGGATCGTACCGCACTGTTACTCCATGCCGGACACTGTGCCCCGTCAGGCACCCCCTCGAGACACGATTGTCAACACCCGTACCGTATTTCCCGGGGCTCGGCCTTATCCATTCAGGCCTCGACCCCCTCGACCATCCCTCAACTTGGACCTCGACGCCTCTGGTCAGTGCTCCAACAACTCCCGATACGACGTCTACAGGGATCCACACGTCTCCGCATGGGCATGGGTCTTTCACCGACCACCTACGACGTCATCATGACACACCTGAAGGACAGCCATCATCTTTAAGCACGTCGCTACAGGGCAGGCCATGCCCGGTGCATGCCTCTACAACGACTATGACATGAACAGCATCAACCCCTCGACATCATCACCTACGACAGCCCTAGGGTTTCTGTACACCTGAGCCTCCCCTTGGCCTATAAAAGGGGATGCCAGGGGCTAGTTTGAGACATCTGAACAACATTCGAACAAGCATCGAACAACACTTAGAGAAATCCGAGCTCACCAGTTGTGAGGCATCAGCTTAGCGCTTCTAGGCTTGGGCATTGCTCTACACCTCCCGTTCCTACTTGCTCGCTTGTATTCTCCCATGTACAAGATAATGCAATCTCTCTCCCCCCGCTGGACGTAGGGTCTTCTCTTGCCCGAACCAGGATAAAAATCGTGTGTTCTTCTTGCATCACCATCCGGATTAGGGAGCACGCAGCACAAATTCACTCGTTGGTGCTTGGCCCCCAGGTCAGGACACCGACAGTTGGCGCACAAGGTAGGGGGATCTGCGTGTCACGACCGTTTCCCGCTATTCTTCCGGATGGCAGACCCATTTTCGCCACTCCTATTCACCACGGTGATCTAGTTCGTGAGCCTGGAGTTCATGTCGCTCCGCCACGGCTGGGAGATGATCCTGCTTCCGCCCAGAGATCCAAAGGACAGCGACAGCAAGCCTCCCAGGAGTGGGAGGATAGCACATCGGTTCCGCTGCTCTCGCCGTGTGTGTGTGGCTAAGAGACGGCGCGATCGGCGCAAGCACCGTCGCCTACTCGCAGATGAAGCGGCGTCCACCATGGCCACCGCACTCCGACTAGTGATGCGGGACTCCTCGTTGGGGGCCTGTCTGATCTGTCTTTGGGTGCAAAGGGTGAGCCAGGAGGATCCCGTGATGACCCAAACTTCAGCTTCACCATACGTTCGCCAAGGGGACCAGGTGCAGTCTCTCCGGCGGGTGCGGCCTCAGCGTCGCCCAACTTACTCTCGCACGGGCTGTTCGAATCTCGTCGACCGTTCCCGTTCGATCTCAACAACGCTGCCAAGTCGTACTCCTCCTCGGTGAGCACCAACATAAGCGTGTATGAGGACCTCCTGGGGCACCTCCTCCGCGCCACCATGGAATTGGTGAATTCTACACTGGCCTCCGAGTACCCAGAGTCTTCAGAGACTCCCGGTCCCAAGTACTACAAGCTCGGTACACTCCGGCTCCAGCTGGAGGAGGAACGACGCAGCAAGGGGTACTTCCCTAACAACTACTTCAGCTACCCTGACTCTGACTCCGCCGACAACAACTACGACCCCCCGTGGGAGTGCTTCCATATCGACGGGGCCGTCACCTCGAGCGATGAAACAGATAATGTTGCAGCAGCAGCAGACGGGGCCGATCCTGTACCAGGTCAGGCGGCGCCTCCAGCGGTGTCAAATGATGTACAGATACCCCAGTACGCCCAGGGCGCCCAGCTCGCACAAGTTCGAGAGATGCGGGCCAAGTTCAACGACGATCGGGAGCGCCTGTGCTAGCTCGAGCTGACCCTCGAGCAGGAGCATGGGCGTGGCCGAGGCGTAGGAGCTCGAGCCAGGGCTCGGGACGTCAACAGGCAGATCATCGAGGAGGGGGCAAACGCGCGCCCCATCTTCAACCATGCTAGCCAAAATATCGTCGTCGCTACCATGCTTCTCTGCAACATGCCGGCCCCCTCGAACCCCGAGGCCCATCGAGTCCGGCAAGAGGTCCAGGGGCTCCTTGAGGTCACTGCTGCGCAGCAGGCTGAGAGCTCAGCTTTAAGACGCCGAGGAGCCGCCTTGAAGCGACTCACCCAGACTTCCCGACATGAGAGGGAGGGCTCGGTTCATCAGGAGGCCGCCGCACCACCGAAGAAGGCAACTCCCGTTCGAAATCACATCATCAACAACTGCAAGCCTCGGGACACACGCCCCGACATCAACGAGAACGGCAGACATAAGATAGGAGATGCTGAGGCGTGAGGCTACAGTGCGCACAGGGGCGGACACTACGATAGTGACGAGGACTGACACTGGTCCCCCAAGCCACCAGGCCCTTGAGTCTTCAGCAGGACGATTCAGAGGACGCCGCTGCCGAATGCCTTTCGTCTCCCATGAGCCTCGTCAAGTACAACGACGAGACCAAGGCCGAGCTATGGCTAGCCGACTTCCGATTGGCATGCCAGTTGGACGGAGCACACAACAACCACACCATCATCCGTCAGCTGCCCCTGTTCCTATTAGACACCGCTCGAAGGTGGCTTGAGGAGCTGCCCCCTGACCAAATCCACAACTGGACCGACCTTGTTAGGGTATTCGAGGGGAACGTCAAGGGAACCTACGTGCGCCCTGGCAACTCCTGGGACCTCCGCAGCTGCAAGCAGAAGCCCAGGGAGTCTCTTCATGATTTCACCAGATGCTTCTCCAAGCGACGCACGAGCTCCCCCACATCTCCGACCATGATGCCATCTTGGCATTCGTCTCGGGCACCACCTACAAAGAGCTGGTTCTAGGGGCATTCGACAGTGGCGTGTCAATACAGTGGCTCTTCTATGAAACAAGGCCCAACACCCCTAGGCCGAGCCGTACTTGGCCCATCACCCCTGGGCCAAGCCGTACTTGGCCGGCCCATGAAGGTGGCACGTCAATCCATACACATCCTTCCTCAACGGGGCCCTCGATCGATGGATTGCCGCACGGGCGGTCGACCCCCCGTCGACCGCTTCTCCCCCTCTGGCTCACCTACTCCTCGTACGGGATCCAGGGCATTTAATGCGCTCGCCAACTCCTGCCTAACCTCGTGGCTACAGCAAGGTTTACAGTGGCCAGGGACAACGATAAAATCCTCCTTTTACTGCTGATACCCGTAGAATCAGCAGATCGTACCGTACTATTACTCCATGCCGGACACTGTGCCCCGTCAGGCACCCCCTCGAGACACGATTGTCAACACCCGTACCGTATTTCTCGGGGCTTGGCCTTATCTATTCAGGCCTCGACCCCCTCGACCATCCCTCAACTTGGACCTCGATGCCTCCGATCAGTGCTCCAACAACTCCCGATACGACGTCTACAGGGATTCACACGTCTCCGTATGGGCATGGGTCTTTCACCGACAACCTATGGCATCATCATGACACACCTAAAGGACGGCCATCATCTCCGAGCACGTCGCTACAGGGCAGGTCATGCCCGGTGCACGCCTCTACAGTGACTATGACATGAACGGCATCAACCCCTCAATGTCATCACCTACGACAGCCCTAGGGTTCCTGTACACCTGAGCCTCCCCTTGTCCTATAAAAGGGGATCCCAGGGGCTAGTTTGAGACATCCGAACAACATTCGAACAAGCATCAGACAACACTTAGAGAAATCCAAGCTCACCAATTGTGAGGCATAGGCTTAGCTCTTCTAGGCTTAGGCATTGCTCTACACTCTCCGTTCCTACTCGCTCGCTTGTATTCCCCCTGTACAAGCACTTTGGTGCAAGATAATACAATCTCTCTCCCCCTGCTGGACGTAGGGCCTTCTCTTGCCCGAACCAGGATAAAAATCGTGTGTTCTTCTTACATCACCATCCGGATTAGGGAGCACGCGGCACAAATTCACTCGTTGGTGCTTGGCCCCCGGGTCAGGACACCGACACTTTGATATGTTTCTTTGTTAACAGGATCTCCAAACTGGGCACTGATTTGATGATTTTTATCGATAGGAGTACTGCATGGTCTACATCCAAGCATTCCACTTTCTGCCAACAAATCAAGGACATACTTCCTCTGAGAGGGAACAATACCTTTAGGTGACCTAGCAATCTCAATTCCAAGGAAATATCGAAGTGGTCCTAGATTCTTTACCTCAAAGGCCCTTCCAAGATTTTCTTTTAGACACTTAATTTCCTCCACATCATCTCCAGTAATCACTATGTCATCCACATATACTGCCATGATAAATGTCCCTCTATGCTTATAAAAGATTGTATGATCACCATTGCATTGAGTGTATCCCATATCACAAACTGCCCTCCTAAACCTGTCAAACCATGCTCGGGGTGATTGCTTTAATCCATACAAAGACTTTCTAAGTTTGCACACCTTCCCAATAGTTTGACTATTTGCAAACCCCGGTGGAATCTCCATATAGACCTCCTCCTGTAGGTCACCATGAAGGAATGCATTCTTTACATCCATTTGATGGAGTGGCCAACCAAAATTAACTGCACAAGAGATCAAGGTCCTAACAGTATCCATCTTTGCCACAGGAGAAAAGGTCATATCATAGTCAATGCCATATGTTTGACTATATCCTTTGGCAACAAATCTTGCCTTGTACCTATCCACCTCTCCTTTTGGGTTTTGCTTCACAGTGAAGACCCACTTACAACCCACTACTCTCTTCCCTTTTGAAAGTGGGACCAATTTCCATGTCTTGTTCTTTTGAAGAGCATGCATTCTCTTTCTCCATTGCTGCCTTCCACTTAGGGTCCTATTTTGCACACTTCTAGTCCCTTGAAATAGGCATTGTTTGTAAGGATGCAACAAATTCTCTATATGCAGGTGAAAGACAAGAGTATGAGAGGAAATTAGCAATGTCGTGATTTGTACTAGGATTCTCAAATCCATATCGAACAAGAGGTTTTCCAAAATTAGATCTAGTATCTCTATGTTGTGCAAGAGGTAACTCTACATGTTTAGGAGTAGGAGAGACATTACCACTTGACCCAGATTGGATCGAGGAGCTCGATGGAGAGAGGTCCAAGGAGAGATTTGGGACTGGTGAAACAGCTATTGTGGCTGTGGTGCACTAACTTGCTGCCCCTGACTCCTGAACCGCTTCCTTTGGTACACTATTGGCTCCTTCTTAGTTGTTTGCTCCCCCTAACTCCTAAACCCACTTATTTGATACACAATTGGCTCATTTGCAACTATCTCCCTATTCACTGCTAAACATGAATTTGTCCGAACCATCACCTCTTCACTTCCTTCAACAATCACCTCCTCACTCTCATCATCAATCGCCTCTCCATTCTCTCCATTTTCATGACCACCACTCATCATATCCACAACATTATCCTAATCTACCACCCCCTCATGAACTTCAGATACATCCATTGGACAAGGGATGGCACCAACAATCACCTCCTTTTGAGCAGCAACTCCTTCATTCTCCTCCTCTCTACTGTCACTCTCAGTGACTGAAGAGAACTCCTCTAGCAACGGATCAAGATCCTATGGTTTTGTATAGTATGGTTCAAATTCACAGAATGTTACATCCATACTCACAAACAACTTCTTTCCAACAGGGTCCCAACACTTGTATCCCTTTTGTGTGGATGAGTATCCCACAAAAACACACTTCACTGCCTGAGGATCCAATTTTCCCATTGAAGGCCTATGGTCCCTGACAAAGTAAACACAACCAAATACCCGAGGGGGTACTTTAAACTCTCGTTGTCCCAAAAGAAACTCAGCTGGTGACTTCATGCCAAGGATCCTGGATGACATCCGATTAATGAGATATGCTGCTGTCATTACCGCCTCACTCCATAGATACTTTGGTACATTCATCTGAAATATTAGTGACCTCGCCGCCTCCAGTAAATGTCAATTCTTCCTCTCAGGTACACCATTCTGGGGTGGAGTGTTGGGGCAAGTGGTTTGATGTATAATCCCGTCATCTGAAAGGTATGCCCCAAAGTCATTGTTCACATACTCCTTCCCATTATCAGTATGGATAATTCGGATCTTACATCAAATTGATTTGTGACTAGCTTACCCCTCATCATATATATCCATGTCATACGAGTATAGCAGTCAATAAATGTGACAAACCACTTAAATCCACTCACCAATGTGATTGAGCAGGGACCTCAAACATCAGAATGTATTAACATAAAAGGTTCACAACTTCGAAGACCAATGCTAGGATAAGTTGATCTTTTATGCTTCCCAAGTTCACAGGCATCACACACAAGTTTGCTTCTATCCACGTCCTTAAAATCATCAGGATATAGTTTATTCAAGCCTTCAAAAGGAAAATGTCCTAACCGACGATGAAGCAAGAAGATCTCCCTCTCCTTTGCCCTAGTAGTTGTTGCCAATGTTGAATCCACATGGTTGATGAACCACAACCCATCATGCCTGACTCCAGTCCCAATCACTCTCCCCGTCCTCTTCTCCTGAAAGATACAAGAATTTTCATCAAACGTAACAGTGCATTTGAACTGATCAATGAGTGAACTGACAGAGAGAAGATTGAATGGGAAGGAAGGAACATGCAGAACATATGACAAGCAAAGGGATGGAGTACACTCTATAGATCTTACACCATAAATGGGTTGAGAGGTGCCATCAGCTGTTTGAATGGTTTTAGAGCATGAGTGTGGAGTGTATGTTTTGAAAGGACTAGATATGCCTATGACATACTTGGAGGCTCCTGAATCAATAACCCATTCTATGTTATGCCTATATGTGGATGCAAGTGCCTGTACCTGAGGACCTTTGCACAAGTGGGCATAGTTGGCAAAGTTACCAAAGTGACTGATGGTTGCAATCACAAGACAAGTTGTGGAGATTTCTGATGCTTGAATCTTCTACCAC
Organism: Bothriochloa decipiens; assembly: GCA_023333625.1. Taxonomy (NCBI): domain Eukaryota; kingdom Viridiplantae; phylum Streptophyta; class Magnoliopsida; order Poales; family Poaceae; genus Bothriochloa; species Bothriochloa decipiens. The sequence continues at coordinate 6,990,430 of CM041640.1, read as the reverse complement.
TGTTCCCACTGCTTGACTTGCTCTCTAGTCAAGATGAGAGATAGAACCTCCTCTGTGGTAGCAGCATTGGCTTGGAGACCACCACGGCCTTTGCCATGACCCCCTACATGACCTCTTCCACGGCCACCACGACCACCTCTTTGATCACCACAAGCACACCACAACCTCCACGAGTTCCACTTCTACCACCATAGTTTTTAGGAAGAGGACAACTATAACCTAAGTGTCCTTTCTTTCCATAGTTGTAGTACATCCTTTACGACACTGTGGTGTATGTTGACTTTACTGGATTGTCACCACTCATCATGCGAAGTCTGCTCTCCTTTGTTGAATCCATCTCCCTCGTAGATTAGACCTCTCCCGGACTCCAGAACAGCACAAGTAACCACTTTCCACGGCACACTCACAAGCGGCAACAAGGCTTCCACCAAAATCACCAAATCCTAGCACCTCCCAATAGCAGCACTACACAACAGTACTCCACCTTTCTACGAGCAGCACCTGCTTCTTCTTCTTCTCCCTTTTTTTACTTCGACACCAAAAACGCTGAGTACCAATCACCACAACAAGGTACCCCAAATCTCCTCAAATCAGCCAAATCACAGTGCCAAATCTCTCCAAATTGACCATACTCCAAATCTCTAGAAGTTCCTAGCACACACCTGCAGCCACACACCAAGTCTTATCAGCTCCAGCGCCTAAAACAATGGCCAGCAACCAGTACCAGCTCTCAACCACTTCCACCATCAATCGCAGTAGCAGCGGATCTGCTCTAGAGTTCAGTCCTCCCTTCACGTAGCAGCAACACCTCCAGGCAAGGAATAGAAGCAATCCACCACTACTGCAGGGGACAGAAGCAAGCCTCCCTTTTTTCTTCAGTACCAACAACCAGATCTCTTCCTCCTCTGCATCCCCAACAAACTCCTTTTCTCTGACAATACACAGCAGCAGCACGCAGCAACAATTCCTCACCTTCTATCTCTCAGCACAATTCCAGCAACTTCTTCCACTTCTCAGGCCTCACACGAGGCCCTTCTTCACCAAATTACACCACCGTTAGCAACAGCAGCAGGTAACAATCCTTCTTCACCAAATCCCAATACAAGCACACACCCTGTCTTCTTCCAGTCTGAATCAGCAACCGCACACAACTTCCTGCTTGCATCAACCAGAAAGCATGCACTTTGCTCCTCCTGGACGTCACCACAGGCACAGCTCTGCCAGCAGCACGCCTCCACACGCGCGTCCGTACGCGCGAGTCTCCGCACGAGCCTCCTGCACCCGCACTCCACACGCGCAAGCGCCCTCGCGCGCCTGCTCCCCACGCCGCTGCAGACCGCCGCCTGCTCCTCTGCAGGGCGCCGCCTGCTCCTTTCCTCGCGCAGTCACAGGCCGGCGCCTGGTCCTCCCGCAGCCGCAGGCCGCTACCTCACCGCGCGCCTCCGCACGTGTCGCATCGCCTCGCGCCCGCAGCCGCAGGCCCACCTCGCGCCTGCTCGCCTGCACCACGTGCCGCCTCGCGGAGCCCGCCTCACCGGTGCTCACCCACACGCGCCGTCGGCACCGTTCGTCAGGTAGCACTAACCAAGGCTCTCGATGCCATATTATAACTGGGGAAGTTCTCTGGCTGGCTCTTAATCCAGCACTCACTCTCTCTCGTCTCATTCTTACACAAAAGTTCTTCTACAATTTACTATTTACATCAATAGAGAGAGTAATTGCTTAAATTTTTTTTTTTCAAATCATGGTGCATTATATTTGTCTATCAGAAGCATCCTTGATGGGTGCTCCTTATATAAAGTTTTAAACTTATATAAAAATATTACATGGCTTTGATAAACACGAACGAACTAATTAACCGCATTACCTTCATTGAAATTAGGCTTACGAGTCTATCTTACACGGTAATAGCTCCTGAATTCCATTTCTGCCTATAATTTTCTCCTGTTGGTTCAGTTGCTCAGGCTGTTGGTTCAGTTGCTCAGGAATTCATGTCTGACCACTCATGTTGTGCTATATAGTACAGACATACAATGCAGCTGGGATGATAAGGGAAAATTATGCAGCTTGTTGGGACCATAAGAAACTAAGTTTTCGATCTGTTTTTTACACCAGTAGAGTTGAAACTTTGTAGTTCGCCAAAGCTGGAGTTTCATGAAAAAACTAGTTGTTCCACAGTAGCGGGCAAACCATCCTCAGTATGTGTGAAAGAAGTCACATCTCCTCCAAGATCCGGGGTAGCAGTGGAAATACTTAATCATCAAAGACAGCGGGGGATCGAACCCGAGATAAAAAAGAAGTGAACGACTTTAAAACTGATCCCGAGCTTCGTTGCTGCATTATTCTATTCTTCAGCAATGTTTACCGACATTTCACAAGTGAATATCGATAACCATTTTCATTCTTCGAGTGGGAGTCACTGAAAGGCTGGCAATCTTGGTCTAAACATGGCACAGTAGCTGCTTGCCATGGATTATGCTTGATCCTTGCTGGAATCCTTCTGCTGGGAACCAGAACCAGGCAGTTGACAGAGCACACAATACTGGTCAGAGTGCTCTGTTACTGTTCCACACTTCAGAGTGAACACCGCATTAAAATCTCCGCTACTGGCTACTGCTAGCTCGCTCTCCCCATTTCCGTCTCTTCCCTCCGCTCGATCCAAACATACAGTAAACCCTAGCTTGGCGTGTGCTACTCCTGTAAAAAATCCGCCTGAATCTGCGCTGTTCTTGCCCGAGTGGCGAGTGCCACGTCGCGATGGCAATGGATTCGACGGGGAAGATCACGGAGCCTCCCGAGCTGCCGCCGCCGCCGCAAGCGGCATCGCCGGCCCTGATTTCCGCGGTGCTCGGCAACGACGACATCCTCCGCGAGATCCTCGTCCGCCTCGACTTCCCCACCTGCCTCGTCCGCGCTGGCTCAGGCACGCCTCCGACCCCGCATTCCTCCGCCGCTTCCGCAACCTCCACCCGCCACGCCCCCTCGGGTTCTACCTCGAAACTCAAACTGAAACTCCTGGGTCCTCGCTGAACTTCATACTGCTCCCACAGCCCCCGGAGCTGGCTGCAGTCATCCGCCGCGGAAATTTTGATTTGGGCAGCGGTGCCAGCAACGTGCCTTGTCACAATGGCCGCCTCATGTTCTACATGGATACTGATCGCCAAACAGTAGTGTGCAGACCGTTGCACCCTGGGAGAGGAGCCAAGGCCCTTCCACCAGCCCAGACTCATTGTCTGGATGATGCGAAACTTGACATGTACGGTTCTGATTGGTTGTTCCGTGATGATGTTGACGACATGTCCATCTCTTTGGTCATGGTGGCCGTGATGTGCATTGGGCGGCGAGCAAGGGTCCTGTTAATGAACTTTCAAGCTGGAGACTGGGGCGGATACCGACATTCAGACATGATACAGCTGCCTGAACATGACCGATGGACCATGTGTGATCACTTAGCTTTGCTGGCCAATGGCAAGATCTACATGATGTGCATGGAGCAGTACATTCTTGGATTAGATGTCCAATCCATGAGCTTGTTCTCTATTAAACTCCCAAACGGAGTGGAGTGTGATAAGTTTGGCGCAAACGTTGCTCTATCCCGTGCAGAGGGTTCTGGATTCTGTCTTGTTCATGTGAAGATGCTTCAGATCTCTTACCGCTGAGGTGGCTTGCTGCTTCCCTGTGCCAGACCCCCTGGCGGTGGAGCTCCCGCGTGGGTTGACCCTATGTTGGAGGAGCTTCCGGCCTCGTTCGTTGTGAGCCCCCCAACCGAAATATCATCGCCTGGGTGCTCGACCATTCCGGTGGTGGCCTCTCAGGTTGATGCCTTTGCATGGTAGACGACAGATCCACCCCCGTTATCACCGGTGTAGGAGAAGCTGCAGGAGCCGCCCTCCCCTAGTGACACGATGCCCACGCCGCGTGAGGTTGCTCGCCGTCTCGTCGGTTCACTGAGGAGGTGCAGATAGAGCGACCAACGCCTTTGATTGCTAGCCCCCCAAAGCAACCGGTGCCGATCAGGCGGCATCCCCTGCCGAAAAGGAGTACTCGAATTGCTGCTCAGCCATTGTCACACATACCGACCTCCAAGCGAGGCGAGGTATTGCTCAACATGAGGTTGGGCATTGCACCGCCGGCGGCAATTGCTTCTCCAGCTCTCAAGGGATTACGTGACGCTATTTTTAGTGGGGACTTGATGTCAAGCCAGATCGAAGCTTTAGATGGGACTTTACCGACGACCAATCAATGTGCCGGACAAGATCTCTTCTCAGACGTCGGAGTGGCCTCACACGGCGAGCAACGGAGACGCGCTGCTCCTCGCCTAGTTGTAGTCTTTTGTGTAATATCAAATCTTAGACTTGTTTGCTTGGACGGTCCGATCTACGACGGTCCGATCCACGGTCGCACGACCTCTAAGTGCGCTCTTATAAGCGCTTTGCAATGATACACAAATCTTTTGTGCATACGGCAAAAAAAACATTTACCTCTCTGAAGTCAGACTTGTATAAGCCTTTCACGTTCGAGAAGAAATAGGCAAGGAAATGTTCAAGCCAAAACTAAGCTAATATCTTAGCACAATATGAACCATTCTAACATAATTGTCCACAAGGTGTTAATTACGACCACACAGAGACGGGCTCTCGGACTCGGCTGTAAAAACGTCCCCAAAGCCAAACCGCCCAGCACTTGCTACCTCGCTCTCCCCCATGCCCCATTTTCCGTCTTTCCCTCTCCCCTGTTCCTCTGCTCGATCCAAACCTTCTAAACCCTACGCTTGGCTTGTGCCACTCCCATCCAGAATCCGCCCGAATCTGCGGTGTTCTTGCTCGAGTGGCGAGTGCCACACTGCGGTGGCAATGGATTCGACCGGGAAGGCCATGGAGCCTCCCCAGCTGCCGCCGCCGCAAGCGGCGTCGCTGGCCCTGATCTCCGTGGTGGTCGGCAACGACGACATCCTCCGCGAGATCCTCTGTTGGGACCCAGTCCCAACAGGTTTAGAGTGAGGGCAGAAATAACCAGACCAGAGTCCCTCCTTCAATATTATATTAGGAAATTACAATGTGGGCCCGAAAGCAGGTAGTGCTATAGCTATCAGAGGACCATCCTCCTCATTACATAGGGGCATGACCTTTTATAGTGGCTCCCCTGCTCAAGATTGAAAGTACATGCGTGCCCTCAACAGGAGTTTCGAAACCCTAGACACCAACCCTGTTACATGTGGGCCCCTTGGGGGTAGGCTGGTCCACCATTCTCTGGCCACGGCCGCAGGCCGAGGCCCACCATCGCCTGCAAGAGGCCCACTAAGCCCACTAAATGTCCTCATGCTCCCCAGCCAGGCTCGGTGCGCCATCGGATGAAGGCAGTCTTGGGTCGCCACCTCTTCCGCGCAGGGCCTTCGAGGGCAGTGAGGCTCCGACATGCGACCTCCGCCATGGCGACGGTCGACATCGCCCAACCTCCGCCGTCGATTGGCCTCAGGGCCTCCGCAGAGGCTTCCTCCCAGAGACCCAGCCTCTGGGAGGAGATAATGAGCCTCCGCCTGAGCAACAGTCGTCGTCACCGGACCTCTGCTATCGACCGGTTCCATGTCTTCCCCGGAGGCCTCCGCCTGGAGATCCGGCCTCCGACGGCTCCTCTCCAAGACCTGCAGGCATGAGCCAGGTTGATACAGTCGGAACTGTCGATCAGACATAAGTCAGAGGTAATAAGCCCCTCCGGTCCTGGGGCGCATCCCCAACATTCCCCCCTTGAGGGTTAGGTCCAGCGGAGGTGGGTCTAGCCATCAACACGCCCCTGACCGTGGAGTCTGTGCTTACCTCTGACCCCCTGGCCCGTTGAACGTTGGACCGGAGGCTTTGCTTTTTACCGTTGCTTGGTTTTTCAATCTTGTGCATTGGTTTTAAGTTGGTTCGTTTGCTGCCATCCGATTCGTGGATCGTCATGACCGTTGGGCTGAGAAGTCGAGGCGTCATATTGATGCCTATATAAGGAGGGTAGGCGGTGAAAATGACCCGTACTCTCCTTCACTCACCTCCGCGTAGCTTTCTCTGTTTCTTACTGCCTGCGCTTCCATCGCGTAGGTTTCCTTTCTTGCTTGCTACCTCCGCATTTGCCTTTACCTCGGCCTCTTGTAGCCGTGGCACCTAAGCGCCCCTGCTGCGCACGTCGCCGTCCGTTCTCCGGCCCTTATTCCCATTTCTAGGGTGTCGGAGTCAGAGGCTTCGTAGATCTTTATGAGCAGTGCATGCTGGCTACCGCGGAGGCTAAGGACCCCGAAGAGTCCCTGTCGGACGTCGAAGCTTCTCCGAGCGAGCTGATGGCTCCGCAGATTGATGTGAGTGAAGCGGAGGTCACCTATTCTTTCAGTCAGAGCCGGACGACTCAAGATATGGTTGCAGAGCTCGAGGGAAAGAGATTTCTTCCTGCTGGTCGCGGACATCCTCCTCGAGGGGAGACCATTCTGAAACCTAAGAAGGATGAAGCTGTTGTGTTTAGGGATTTTTTTCATCTGCGGCCTTTGCATCCCGAGCTGCAATTTCCTCCGGTATGTTCTTGAGTGGTTTGATGTGCAACTACACCATATGACTCCCCATGCTTTCCTGAATATGAGTAAATTTCTGTGGGCTGTTGAGTCTTACGGGGGAGAGTTAAGTGTGAATAATTTTGCTGAGTACTATGAACTGCAAAAACAACCGCGGTACGTTGGTGGCAAATTGGCTCAGTTTGCTTCTTGTAGTTTTATGGCTAAGAGAAACTTGGGTAAGGGTAAGGAGAAGATTGCAATTTTTTGGTGTCAGAGGGGGAAGTATGAGCCTGCTGACTGGTTAGACTTTTAGTTTTACATGAAGACTGGCAGCGTTACTCGGTCTGAGGAGGATGGGAGGAAGGTCACCCGCTTCCCTTATGCGTCCGTGATGACACAGATGAACCCGTTAACTAGTGTCAGGCTTGGATCTGTTGAATCTGACAAGCGAAGGTCATGCACTGAGGCCTTCAAGACAGCTTGCCTCTACTCAGGTGGTAGGGACCTTGTGGAAGAGATGATCGCTTCTGATTACTAGCCCTTACTTGGTGGCAGGGATAGGAAGAAATTTACTATACAGAAGCTGGATATTACCATTTTTGGTGCTGCCGATGGGATCCCCTGCCCATATTTTGGTCTTCAGCTTCCCGAGGGTAAGAGTGCTTCCAAGTTTGTTTTGGAGACCGAGCAGAAAGCTGTCAAAATTCTTAGTAAAGTGTCTGAGAAGGAGTATTTAGCCCGGAGGTCCGAGGCTGGCACTATGCCTCGTCTGAACAGGGTCTTTGAGGAGCTCGGCATTCATTATGTCGAGCGTGAGCTTCCTGAGAAGTTGAAAAGGAAGAACAAGAAGAAAGAACTGCCTGTTGCCAGAGCTGCTATGAAAGCTGCGGAGGGAAAGAAAAGGAAAGCTGGTGCTTTGACGCGCGGAGGCTTGAAGAGGCAGAAAGATGTCTCCGCTGAACCTGCGGAGATGGAAGATGTTTTGGCACTGTTTGGTTCTGGGGGTCCATCTCGGCAGTCTCCATCGCCTGCTGTTTCCCCGGAGGCGTCCCATGCTTTCATAGTTGAGGCCTCTGGTTCACCAACGGCTCGGTCTATCTTGCCGCCTGCCGAGCCTGTGTCGCAGCGTGTTGAAATGGCATCTCCTGCACTTTCTGTGAAGCCTTTTGCTAGTGCGTACCTCAATGCCAGCTCCGATGAGGATGAAATGGAACAAGCTGGTGTTATAGCTCATCGTGGTGAGAAGCCCGCGGAGACTCCTCAACATGAAGCGGAGGGTACTAAGGTCCCTGAGGATGCCTACACTTTGAGTCAAGGTAACGTTCTAACTCGGAGTACGACCTATGTGGATTTCCTGACCTTGAAGGTTTCTTGTGGTTATGCCTCTGACGGGGAAGTTTCCTTGCTCGGTGAGCATGTGTATGACATTTTTTGAAATTTTATGTTTTCTTGCTTCCTTGTTTGACTTGCATTTTTTGTGTCTTTTTTCAGATATCCTTAGTGCTAAGGCCGCTCGGACTACCCCTCCGCCGCCTCCGACGACTGATGCACCACTTCCCGGAGGGACCGTAACTGAGGCGGTGCCTACGACTCCGCGACCTCCGGCTGACGTGGTTGGCTCTGGGTCTTTATCGTCCGGCAGTTGTCCTGGTGAGGGCATAAGTGCCCTCCTTGGCTGGGCTCAAGGCATTAACCAGCTGACCGATGCCATGGGTGGAGACTTGTACCAGCGTCTGGCTTGGTTACTACTTTAGATGCTGATGAATGCCAATATTAATCATCATGTTATTGTGAGTTTGGTTTCTTTTTCTCTATTTTTAGCTATATACTCTTTCCCATGTATCTAATTTCAGCACTGTTTTGTTGCTATCTCCAGAGTGCCGCCTTGTCCATGGCCGTTGAGACCAGTAGCTATGCTGAACTGGTCAAAAAGGATGAGGCTATTAAGGTCTTGAAGGCGGAGGTTGAGTCTCAGACCCAAGAGAAGGGACGGATGGCTCAGAAGGCCTTCGATTTGGAGAAGCAGCTATCAGCTTTTGGGGCTCAATCTGATGAGCTAAAGAGTTCTCTTGCTATTGCTAGAGAAGCGAAGGCTGCTGCCAAAGAAGCGAAGGCCACCACCAGCCAGCGGGCGGACAAAGCCGCTGAGATTTCCAATCTCCTGCGGCAAGAAATGGATGCTGAACGGCGATTAGCGGCGACTCTCAAGTCTAAGATTGAAGAGCTTGAGAAGGAGCTGACTGCCACTAAGTTGATCGGGCTAGAAGTGGCTGAATCCTATGTCTCCGCCATCCGAGCATTTGGTGGTGCGGCAACTCCGGTTAATCCTGAGGCTTCTACCTCCGGGGTCTTTTCCTGGATCAAGGCAAACCTCGACAAGCTTAATGAATTTATGATCGAAGTTTCTGATTTCAGCGCCAAAACCTCCGCCACCTATCTGTGCAAACTTTTGTGTCCAAAGACATTGTTCAGATTGGAAACTTTGATTGCCCTGAGGTAGAAGATCCCGCTGAACTTGGCAGAATGGATCGGTTTGTTAAGACCACCGTGCATAGCTTCATGGAGAAGTTCTGGTCCAAGTTTGGCCGGTCGGAGTCCATTGCCATGGCTAATGTTACTCGTGAAACAGTGCGTATGGTTAACTTTTCCTGACTTGTTTTGTTGTAAGAGTTGTGTTGGTGATCTTCTTCTCATATTCTCTGTCTTTTTCAGCAACTGAAGTATGCCAAGCGCAGCGGTCACGGCTCGATGACTTCTGGCGGCACATCTGCACGTACCCGGGGATCTGCTGATGCTGGCGCCTTCGCTACTCAAGCTCCTCCAGCAAGCGCTGGGACTGACGCCGTGGTGGAGCGAGCTGTAGCGTCTCTTGGCGCTTGGATGGGGCTTCAGGATTTGACCGCTGAAGAGGTGTAGAAATTTATCCTTACTTGGGGTTGTGTATATTTTGCCTTTTTTTGACTTAGTGCCGGCGGGCACGTGTAAAGAACAATTTAAGCTAGTCTTATTTTTCTAAATTATTAATGGCCAAATCATCCTGCGCAGGTCTGCAGTTTGGGGCCTGTGCAGGAGGTCGAGCCTATTACCTTTATGCGCGATGATGTTTACGTTAGCGGTGAGCTGTGGGATTACTAGAAGTCGTTGTTTTCTAGGCACACCGTGGATGATATGTTTGATTTTGTACTCAACGATTTAGATGATGAGCGCTCTAGCTTTACTCGTCCTCTTGCATGGCGTGGTCCATCTGGGCCTTTGTAATTATTCTTGCTTGTGCGGATGTTGAGTGTTACTATGGTACTATGACTTGTGAGTCTGTTTATTTTGACCTCCACTATGCTGCGAAGGTCTGTTTGAATTAGTCGAAGGCCTTCGTGCCAGGTTGTAGGTGTGACCTCCGAGAGTGATCTCTGTTTTCCTCCTCGGAGGTTGTTAGCACTTTTGAAGCGTGTTTGTACATTAATAACTTTATTGTTGTCATATGGTAGGTATTACAACTGTTGTTTCTCTTTGACCACTACTGGTGTCAATTCTGCTGTATTCAACTTTGTGGTTTTCGGCTATGCCTCCGCACGCCCTGAAGCTTGTTCTGCGGAGGTGAGCTGTGGTTGATCTTAGAGGAGATGGGGGGACGTTACGAGTTCTTACGCGGTATCCCCCTTGTCTCCAATCAGACGATGATCCTGGGTGGCTTGTGCTGTTGGCTAACTTCTTTGGTTTTATCCCAGAGGCCTTCATCATCTCCGGGACGTTTCTTCTGCCAACGCCTTTACGAATTCTTGCGCGGTATCTTATTATTTTTGTTTTTCCGTATGTGCACATCTGCCTCCATCTCTTTTGAGCGGATTTTGGTTACTAGGAGTTCCTTGTGGTTGGCCCTTTCCTAATGCTTAGGCGTGCGGACCTTGAGCTCTATCCCTTTTATAGTAGCCCTTATGTACTTTGCGTATCTTTGCTATTTATTTTTTGATTTCGTCCATTGCTTGTTAAGGCGAAAAGACGCAGGTGCTTGTCTCCTTTTAAGATGGTTAGCTGCACTTGATTTAATGATGGTTGGGAGGTCCTTATAAAAAGATCTATTCCCCTGCTTCGTTGTGTACATTATACTAATGGTGCTTTCTTGGAGCTGTCTTTGCGCTGGTACTGTATGAGGACTCATAATGGAATAGCCACATCAGTGAACCTGTTGCCAACGGTTAAAGATGGTGATGCTTCTGCTTGTCAACAATACTCTACCTGTATTGCCTTTGCATCCTCGGAGATGGCAGCCGGCTGTGATTCTACTTAGCGTGGTTGATGTAAGGATTTTGGATGCGGTGGTTGCTTGCCGATGGAAGGTGCAAAGTGGTGTGCTGACAGATGATTGTGGACTTTGTCATGTGCAAGCTGGCATTGGAGGTTCACCTCCTTCTCTTCATACCGAGCGCCTGTTGGATTTGATTCAAGTGGCTAGGTTTTCGGAGGCACAGGGTAGCAAGCTGCCTGGAGATGATAGGGGATATTTTGTAACTGATCAGGGTTTGCCTCCGCCTGCGCCTATTTTTTAGGGAGCCTTGGCTTGCTTTCCTTTAGATGTATTTCTGGAGGTTGCGCCCTTTGGTTTTTTGTAGGTTGAATTATTGGCAACCTCCAGGCCACTTCCATGTCTTGTGGTAGCAGGTTAACTGGGTGGAGTGGCTAGATATCCTGACTCAGAGATTGTGCATTTTGGTCTAGCAGTTAAATACATGCACTCTGCACATTGTTCTTGTTATGAGCAAGGCGTAATGAGCCTTGTCTGTTGTAAGCATAAAATTGAATAAATGATCCTACTTTACTTATTGTCTTTGCTCTGGAATGATCTTATCGGTTCCTTAATTTTTTGCGATCATATTGCCTCCGTTTTGGAAGGTGTATAACGCGGAGGTTACATGACCGTGAGCTCATACATGTTACCTCTGCTTGTTTTAATACCTTTTTTCGGAGGTCAGTGCTGGTTAGTGTTGTTTGTTTCTTCTTCCAGTACTGGTGCCTGAGTTGGTTTACAGGTCTTTCCCCAGTTCGCTTCGTAACTTCTTGTTGCGATTGCCTGCCTCGATGCCTGATATGACAGGGCTTTTTCGAGGTCTTTTGGTGTTTAGCGGAGGCTGCTTCATGCCTTCTTATTTTGTTCGCAACCTGTGGTTGCTATTGCCTGCCTCAATGCCTGATATGCCAGGGCTTTTTTGAGGGCTTTTGGCTTTTTGCAGAGGTTGCTTCATGCCTTCTCATTTTTTTAATGGTGGCATAAAGTGACCTTGTAAATCATGAATAGTTTTTGAATATTGCAGCCGTGGTGCTGGCTGCTTTCGACTGTCTTAGGTATCACTTTTCGTGGTCCTCTTTATACATTCAGAGGATAATTACATGCGGTCTTGCCTCATTAAAAACCTCACCTCCGATTTGGAGCCCCTCTTGTGAGGAAAAGAGTGCAACCCATTTTTTCAGGAAAAGTAAATTGCGGGAATTTAAATCTATGGACCTCCGCTTATAATTCTACGGAGTCCTTACATTCTACGTGTAGTATTTCCTAAGGCTATCAATGTTTCAGGGGTGAATTGACGTTCTTCCTTCTGTATCTTGCAGATAGAATGATCCTTTCCTTTCGGCTTGCTTGGCTATGAATGGTCCTTCCCATTTCGGCTGTAGCTTTCCTACGTTTTGAGCGTTTGGCCTCTGCCTCATTACCCAGTCGCCATTTTTGATGTTTTTAGTGACCACTTTCGCATCCCTCCATTTTCTAGTTTGGTCTTGGTATTTCTTGATGTTGTCGATTGCCTTTAGCCTGCATGCTTCGGTCATCTCTTTGGTGTATTCTTCATCTTTTGCGAGGTTTTGTTTCAGTACGTGGAGGCTCTGGTATTTGACCTCTTTGGCTTCATTGCTTCTTCTCTGTATAGTAGCTTGAATGGAGTGAACCCGGTGGCTCTTGATACGTTTGTGTTGTGGGACCATACCATCTTTGACAACTCTTCTACCCATTTGCCCTTTTTGTGATCTAGCAATATCTTAGAGATTGCTGAGAATATGATTCTATTTGACCTTTCCACTGCTCCGTTACTTTCTGGGTGATAGACTGATGCGAAGGCTACTTGTGTGCCGATGCTATTGCAGAATTCTTTGAACTTATTTGAATGAAATTGCTTTCCGTTGTCGACTGTGAGTGTCCTTGGAACCCCAAATCTGCAAACTATGTTTTGCCAGAAGAATTTTTTGACTGTTTCAGAGGTGATTGTTGCGAGCGGTTTGGCTTCTATCCATCTTGTGAAGTATTCTACTGCTACTACTGCATATTTGCTTCCACCCTGAGCTAGAGGTAATGGGCCTATGAGATCCATTCCCCATTGCTGAAGCGGCCAGACCGGAGGTATTAGCTGCTATTGTGCTCCCGGAGATGCTTGGTGTGGTGCAAAACTTTGGCATGCTTTGCAAGTTCTTACTATATGCAATGCGTCGTTGATATGCGTTGGCCAGTATAACCCTTGCCTGATTGCCTTCGCTGACAGTGCTCTGGGGCCAATGTGCTATCCACATGTTCCTGAGTGGATATCCTATAAGAGGTCTCTGCCTTCTGATTCTGTGATGCACTTAAGCAATGGTTGGACTATTTCTTTCTTGTATAGAACTCCGTCTATTATCGTGTAATTCCTTACCCGTACGGCCAGCCTTGCTGCAACTGTTTCATCTGATGTCACATGGACTCCCTTAATATAATCAATTATTGCTTTCCTCCAATCCTCCGTGTTTACTAGGAGCACCTCCGCGAATGCCTTAGATATTTTTGCGGTGGCTGGTAATGTCAATTCTTGAAAAAAGGTTCCTTCGGGTATGTCCATTTGATTTGCCGCTGCTTTGGCTAACTCATCTGCCTCCGTGTTGTCCCCCCTTGGGATGAACTTTAGGGTAAAACCTTGGAATCTTTTTTCTAGACCCCTAATTACTTCTAGGTACGTGGCTAACTCTGGGTTTCTTACAACATAATCTTTCTTGACTTGTCATGTTACTATCTGCGAGTCGGTTCTGACCATGATGTATTTTGCACCAAGTGCTTTGGCCTTGCAGAGTCCCAGGATTACTCCTTTGTACTCAGCTACGTTGTTGGTTGCTTTGAAGCACAGTCTTGCTGCGTATTTTGTTTTGATGCCTGATGGTGATATTAGTACTGTGGAGGCTCCTGCACCTTGGATTCCCCAGGCACCATCTATGTACAGTGTCCATATTGAAGCCTCCGCTTTGTCTTCTGCGTGATGCAGAGATGTCCATTCCGCCAAAAAGTCTGCAAGTGCTTGTGACTTGACTGCTGTTCTTGAGATGAACTTGATGCTGAACTGAGATATTTTTGTTGCCCATTTACCAATTCTCCCTGATGCTTCTTTGTTGCCTAGGGTGTCGGCTAGCTGTTGTACTGTTGGTACTAGGATTTCATGCTCTTGAAAATAGTGTTTAAGCTTCCTTGATGCTGCGACTACCGCGTATGCTATTTTTTTGACCTCTGAATAGTTTAGTTTTGCTCCCTGCAGCACTTCTGATACATAGTATACTGGGTGTTGTACGCTTTTGTTGTCAACTTTCTTCTCTTGCACTAGCACTGCGTCGATCGCTCCTGCGGAGGCTGCAACATATAGTAGCAAGGTTGCCTCCGTGTTTGGCACTATGACCATGAGGTCTTTTGTGACGTAGTTTTTGAGCTGCTAGAATGTCTCCGACTGCTCTTTTCCCCATTCAAATTTGTCCGAGACCTTGAGTGTTCTAAAGAATGGTAGACTTCATTCTGCTGATTTGGAGATGAATCTGCTGAGTGCTGCTATTCTGCCTATCAGTTGCTGTACTTCTTTCTTGTTTTCCAGTTCTCTCATTGTTAACACTGCTTTTGTTTTATCTGGGTTTGCTCTTAGCCCTTCTAGACCAACAATGTAACCAAGCATCATTCCTCTGCTTACTCCGAAGATACACTTTTTTGGGTTCAATTTTAACCCTGCTTCTCTGAGGTTTATGAATGTTTCCCTGAGGTCATCCAAGTGATCTTCGGCTTGTTTGCTGACCACTGCTATGTCATTGACATAAGCTATAATGTTCCTCCATAGTTGAGCTTGCAATACAATCTGAATCATTCTTGAGAACGTTGATCCTGCATTTTTTAGATCTTCTGGCATCCTAACAAAACAATAGGTGCCGAAGAGGGTCGTGAAGCTTGTTTTTTCTTCGTTCTCCTTTCTTAGCCATATTTTGTAGTATCCTGAGAAGCAGTCTAATAGAGAGAAGCGCTTGCATCCCGCTGCCTTGTCGACTGATGCATCTATTCTAGGCAATGGGAAAGGATCTTTTTTGTAGGCCTTGTTAGATCTGTGAAGTCTATGCACATTCTCATTTTGCCGTTCTTTTTTGGTACCAAGACAACATTTGCTAGCCAGTCTGAGTACTTGACTTCTCTGATGACCTTAGCATCTAATAATCTTTGCACCTCCGCCTTCGCTGCAATTATGCGTTCATTGGACATCTTTCTTTGTTTTTGCTTCTTAGGTTTGACATTTGGGTTGAGGTCGAGGGTGTGTTCAATCACATCCCGACTGATTCCTTGCTGATCTGATGCTGACCATGTAAATACGTCCTTGTTCTTTGTTAGCAGTTCTAACAATCCTTTTCTCTCTGCCTTCGATAGGTTGGCACCTATGGTCACTTTCCTGTTAGGGACTGCTTCTTCCAATGGTAATGTTATTGTGTTCTCTTGATCTGCCATGTTGGTTTTTCCCACAGGCATGTCTGGAGGCTCCTCTGCTTCTACGGTGTTGATGTTTCTGTGTGCTTTATAGATTGCTTTCTCTATGTTCCTTGTTTCTTTTTGACTGCCCCGCACTGTGATGATTCCATGTAATGCTAGCATCTTCATGCAGAGGTAGCCCATGTGTATTACCACATTGAACTTGTTTGTGAATCCTCTTCCTAGTATCACATTGTACTGGTAGTAGATGTCGACCACATCAAAAGTGATGTACTCTGTCCTGGCACAGTCCCCATCTTTGAATGATACTAGTAGTGATATCTTGCCTAGAGCATTGATCTTCTTTCCATCGAATCCAATCAGTGGGGTGTCCGGTGGCTGTAGCTGGCTCCTGCTAAGTTTCATTTGGTTGAACATGTTCACGAAGATGATGTCCAATGAACTCCCAGAATCGACTAGTATCCTGCTTACTTCCCAGGCTGCTATGTTTGCCTTTATGAACATGGCATCTGCGTGCGGATAGCTTTCAACTTGGAGGTCTTGCTCTGTAAATTGTATCGGCATCTTGGACCATTCTGTTGATTTTTAAGCACCCTGGACTGCCACATTGTTTACCAGCCGGAGGTGGTCTTTCTTTTGCTTTTTGGTTTCGAATTCTAGTGCTAAACCTCTGGCTATAGGTAATATCATGCCAATGGTTGGTAGTGCCAAATGCGGATTTAACTGGTTTTCCATCGGAGGCTCTGCCTTCATGGTTGATGATTGTACTGCGGACGTGATGTTAATGCTTCATACTGCCTTTGTTGTGCCATCGGAGGTGTCTGCATCTGTGTTGATTCGATGAGCGTTATGTGCGGAGGTCTTTGATTGATGTAGTTTAGACCATTTTCTGCTCTGTTCTGGGTGTAGCCCTGGTGTTGCGATGTTTGCTGATAGACTGGTCTCCAGGCCGGTAATGATGTCAGATAGTACTGTTGAGCTAAGTTGTGCTGTGGTAACGACTCTGGAATGTATCCTGAGAAACTTGGGTTGTATTGCTGATGGAATTGCGAACTGTGAGCTTGATTAACCTCCCTGCTACCTTGCTGCTGGGGCTGTAGCTGTGGCTGTTTGGTTTTCATCCTGTCAAGTGTCTCTTGGGCCTCTGGGCAGTCCTGTGTGATGTGCCCTTTGTCCTCTCCGTAGAAGAGGCAATATGGCTTCCTTGGTTTCTGGTTTTTGCTCTAGTTCCTAGACTTGTTGCTTTTGCTGTAACCTTGCCCTTCTTGATTTCTCTGGTCATAATTTTCTCTTTTGTCCCTAGTATTCGGAGGCTGGCTACCCTGCAAATTGAAAACTTATTTCTGCTTGTTCAGGTATTGTTGTCTTTGCTAGTTCCTGTTTTCTCTTCTGTTGCCATTACTTGAAGACTGTTTACTTTGACCGTCCGCTAATCTTTTGTGGAGGTCATTGTCGGACCTGCAATATTTTTGAAACTCCTCATGCAGCTGGGCCATTGTGGCTGGCTTTTTCCTTGCTAAGTGACTAGCGAATGGGCCGATTCTAAGTCCTTTGATTGCTGCTTCTATGGCTACCCCATCAGGGACGTCTGGCGCTTTGGCTTGGAGGTGTAGGAATCTTTGGTAGTAGTCTCTGAGGGGTTCGCCCTTGAGGTGTTTGTTGCTGAATAAGTCTGATGATGTTAGTGACTCGTTCGTGTAAGCTTTGAAATTTGCCAGTATCTGATCTTGTAGGTTTTCCCATGAGTATACAGTGCTTGGCTTCAACATTGAATACCATGCCAGTGCGTCTCCTTCTGCTGCATTCACAAATGATTTAGCCATTACATGATTGTTGCCTCCGGCAGAGGCTACTGTAGCTTCAAAACTCATTATAAACTGTTTCGGATCTGAATTGCTGTTGAACCTTGGCAGAGACACTGGTTTGTAACTTGGAGGCCATGGTGAGCTTTGCAGGCCTTCGGACAGTGGTGATTTTGGGTCAAAGAATCTTGACGGTGTGGGTAGGCTTGGAACTATGGTGTGCGTAGCCTGCGCATTCATAGCTGGGGGGCGACTTGCCCTGAATGGTTGAGTGATCTCTGCTGGACTTGCTGCCGGAGGTTGCATGCTCTGTATTTCTGCTTGCAAAATGGCCATCTACTGCCTTATCTTGTCAGCTTGACGCGATGATTGTATCGTTCTTTGAGTGGCAGCTTGCTGCGCCCTTAACATGTCTCTTTCAGCTTCCATGCGGTGCATCTCATCTCTCAGCCTGACCAACTCATCTTCTTGATTCTGGGCTAGCGGATGCTGCTCAGACGGGCCCCCCTTTGCGCAGCGTTGTTGTTCTCTTCATCACCTCCGTCCTCTGGTGCGAAGGCATAGGTGCTTTGAATGTTTCTCCTTGGCCTCTCGCGAGCGGAGGGTTGTGGTACCTCCGCCTCAACGGCGGTACATCTCCTAACGGGGGCCTTTCTTCTCGATGGCATCTGTGGGTGTTATCTTCGGCCAGACACAAACGGTGGGCGCCAACTGTTAGGACCGAGTCCCAGCAGTTTAGAGTGAGGGCAGAAATAACCAGACCAGAGTCCCTCCTTCAATATTATATTAGGAAATTACAATGTGGGCCCGACAGCAGGTAGGGCTATAACTACCAGAGAACCATCCTCCTCATTACACAGGGGGCATGACCTTTTATAGTGGCTCCCCTGCTCAAGATTGAAAGTACATGCGTGCCCTCAACGGGAGTTTTAAAATCCTAGACACCGACCCTGTTACATGTGGGCCCCTTGGGGGTAGGCTGGTCCACCATTCTCTGGCCACGGCCGCAGGCCGAGGCCCATCATCGCCTGCGAGAGGCCCACTAAGCCCACTAACTGTCCTTATGCTCCCCAGCCAGGCTCGGCGCGCCGTCGGATGAAGGCAGTCTTGGGTCGCCACCTCTTCCGCGCAGGGCCTCCGAGGGCAGTGAGGCTCCGACATGCGACCTCCACCAGGGCGACGGTCGACATCGCCCAACCTCCGCCGTCGATTGGCCTCAGGGCCTCCGCGGAGGCTTCCTCTCGGAGACCCAGCCTCCGGGAGGAGAGAATGAGCCTCCGCCTGAGCAACAGTCATCGTCACCGGACCTCCGCTATCGACCGGTTCCATGTCTTCCCCGGAGGCCTCCGCCCGGAGATCCGGCCTCCGACGGCTCCTCTCCAAGACCTACAGACATGAGCCAGGTTGATACAGTCGGAACTGTCGGTCAGACATAAGTTGGAGGTAATAAGCCCCTCCGGTCCTGGGGCGCATCCCCAACATCCTCCTCCGCCTTGAATTCCCCACCTGTCTCGTCCGCGCCGCCGCCGTCTCCAAGCGCTGGCTCAGGGACGCCTCCGACCCTGCATTCCTCCGCCGCTTCCGCCACCTCCACTCGCCCCGCCTCCTCGGGTTCTACCTCAACAGCAGCGGGTTTTGCCTTCGCTTCATACCACTACCACAGGCCTCGGAGCTAGCCGCGGTCATCCTCCGCGGCAAGTTTGATCTGGGCAGAGACGCCGGATACGTGTTCGACTGCCGCAATGGTCTCCTCATCGTCTCCATGGTACACCGTGATGGCCACATGCCGGACCAGAAAACTGTGTGCAGACCGTTGCACCCTGGGAGAGGAGCCTGGGCTATTCCACGGATCACTGATCTGGATTATGATGACAACTTTGTCCGCTTTCATGATTTCCTTTTCCATGATGATGGTGGTGACAGCATGGCCATCTCTGCGGTGGCTGATGTACAATGAGTGGCAAGCATGGTTCCAGTTACAGGATTTTCAAGCTGGAGACGGGCGAAGCCCGGAAGTCGGACCTGATACAGTTACCTGGACAGTGGAAGAGATGTGAACACTCTGCTTTGCTGGCCCATGGAAAGATCTACCCGATATGCATGGCACAGTACATTTTGGGAATAGATGTCCAATCCATGAACTTGTTCTCTGTCAAACTCCCAAATGGAGTGGAGTTTGAGTATTACGCAAACATTGCTCTGGCCCGTGCAGAGGGCTCTGGATTCTGTCTTGTTCATGTGAGGAGGTTTCAGATCTCTGTCTGGCGTTACACTATTGACCACAACAGCATTGGCAATTGGGAGCTGATCGATACAATTTCTTTGCGTCAGGTGTTTGGTTCCAATGTAGATCCTACCTGGTGTTCTCAGGATGCTGATTATCGAGTGGCTGCGGTTGGGGTAATGCTGATTTTGTGTTCCTGATGACAGAAAAGAAAGTCTTCTACTTGCATATTTCGAGCAGGACAGTGGAGAAAGTGTATGAGCTAGCTGAAGATGAAGACCTATTTGGGGTCTCTCCCTTCATGATGGTTTGGCCTCCCACCTTTCCTACATTGAATGGTCCCATGATAATGATGGATGATCCCACAAGGTTTGTCACCATTGAGCTGTATGGCGCTTTTTTTTTTTGTTTTGGGTTTATCATGTACTTCCATATTTTGCAGTGATCTAGATAATTAGATTACTCGTCTCCATCTAAAAAAATATTGTTGATAGTTGTCAAATGTGTTTAGATGTTTAGATCATGATAGTATGATACTCACATTTTGCTCTGAACCCAGTTTTTTTTTTTAATCATAAACACCACTTCCCCCATTTGGTCTCACAGCTGGTATAATTGATAATCGTTTTGTTTGTCAAGCTGATGTTCCACTATTAACCATAGTTTACTAATTCCATTTGTATATGTTAGGGAAACATTTTTTTCTCCCCATTGTTGTAGGGGGGTTAGTGCCTGCAAACCAATTACTTGGTTCAGCCATCAACAGCTTGTTCCCTCTGCTTCATGTCGCCATCATGAGAGGATTGGGAGTTTGATAGGCTTCAAGCTATGAATGGAGACCATGCAGCTGGTGTATTTTCTCCATGCGTGCACAAACAGCATGACCAATAGTCTTTCTTCTTGTTGTCTTGATTTTCTTTAATTTGTGTGCTTAGAGCTAAAATGCCTAACAAAAATAAATGGAGGGACTGAGGGAATGGTATTTTCGCAGTTAGAACATAGATTTTTGAGAAGTTTAGCCTAATGTCATCTTTGCAATAGCTTTCAACACATTATCATATAGACAAACCTTACTGGCTTGCTATTATCAATTTTGTCAAGTACTTCATTAGTCTGATCTGTTCCTATTTATGTTTGTACTTAATCTTATCACAGCAAGGTGCTAGATTTGGCCAAGAACAAGTCATGAAGGGACAAGCTCATTCTGCAGCACTGGTACTGAGGGATTCTGGTTTGTCGGTTGATGGGTGGTGCACTAGCAGAGGAAGTGATTTATGAAGTTTCTGGTGGTTGCAGCTATGTTAGGTGTTAAGTTCTTTCCGGTGCATTAGCGAGTTCTATTTGGCAGGGCTCTAAGCTAGCCGCTTTGCTGTTAAATACTTGTATCTTTTCCAAGCATGTGTTTGGAAGGGACACTACTGATGCTCCTATTGTGGACCCTGTAACAAAGGATTGTGGATTGTGGTCGCCCATAGTTGGTGAAAAAACTCTTATTGGACTATGTCAGTGGGTATGTGATATGGTCTTAATGTGTTTTTCATCTAGGAAAAAGAAAGGACTCGGTGTTATATTATCAACATATCAAGTTCTATGAATATTGAGCATTTAATATGTCTGGTTAGAATCATCCTAGCCATGTCAAGTCATTGCTGGTTTAGATTTGAACTATTCAGTAAGTGCTGCTTAATGCATTTAAAGATATTAGCTTGTTTTCTCCTGCACCGTTCATTACTGTCCGGCCAAGTGAATTTGTATTTGGCCATGATACACTATTCTGCAATGTACGTCATTTTTTGCCATACTTTGTAGTCTAGGATTTTGCTCCATGTTTGTTTGTGGCCATAAAAGTTTACGCAGCCCAGTTTGTTGCGTAGCATTAATATGTCTATGGAACATATGCCTCTGTATTGCAAACGTAATTTGAGTACTGCAAGCCCGAACAGTGAAAGAATAGATTTTTTTTTTTACTGTCTGAAACTACTGCATTCTTTCTAAAGCTGGTAGATGCAAAAATGAAGTTACGAAGCAAAGTTGAAGACAAGAATCAGACTGGAATGGACGAATGATTATCTATTTGAGATTTGTGCCACTGTCTTGGATTCCAAACAGACCGATTGGTTGGATTCCTGGCCGCAAATCTCCAAATAATGGGACGAATCGAGGGGGTGTCGAACTGTCGATGGAGGGCAGTCAAGAGGACACAGGAGGGAACGCTTCAATAGACGGACCGAGCTATGGAGGGGCGCACGTCAATTGGCCTTAGATCGAGTATGAGGGAACTGTCTGGTGACCGACACTGATTGCCAGTTTGCTCACCCGGTGTGGAAGCCATGTGGGTGGAATCGATTTGAGGGAGATTGGACGATGATTGACTGTAGCCTCTAGGAATGTTTCTGATTCCTTTGCATCCCAACTCATATGACACGGTTATGGACGGAGGATACTGCGGTTAAAAACCATTTGTAGTTTATCAGGTATGTCCATGGACCTCGCTACCTCACTATCACTAAAAAAAAAACATTGAAATAACATGAGATTGCTTACTAAGACTGAAACAACGCCTTATGCCTAGGACGTCCGAGCACGTCCTGTGCCATAAATTCTCGGACAAGCGGAAACAATGATGCGGAGAAGCCCAGTTCTTTTTTTTTTTTTTGATAAATCAGATGGAAGGGGAGAGGATCCCCCACCTGATTTGATTCATTCAGATTGGCCTCAAAAGACCTAGTAGCTGAAATACATTTTGCACTGAGCGCTTTTTACATTTTGTTTCAGTTCTACGTATCGTTAAGTGAGACTTGACACCACTTTGCTGTAATCTCCTGATAGATATAAACCATTACAACAAATTCATAGGATCAATGTGACAGCTTTTAGTTCGAGACATAAGAGATGACTTTCAACTTTTCTTATAGTTATTATTTTGTGTGTGTTTTTTTCCAACACATGGAAGCCAAACTTTTTTTTGGGGGATATTTTTCATGTTATGTTTCTTCAGAAATACATGTTCTGTAGAAAAACGAAAATTTTCCCATATGCCAAACGGGCAGTGAAATGGCCGGAAGTTTCCATCGACAGCAAAAGAAAACAAAAAAGCAGAGCAAGCCAAAGAAGAAGAACAAACATACTTGCCAGGGTACCATGGTAAATTTAGCAATTTCAAATATATGATCAAACACCAAATTACTAGAGATTCAGTTCGCGGCTATAATTCTACTGAGCTATCTTGAGGATAATTCTACTGTGGTGCCCAAAACGTGAATTAAAGTACTTCGACCACATATATATATATATATGCACATTGTTCTGAGCTACACTATGGAACTTGCACCAGTGTGCGCTTTATTGCTCTTGCCAACAAAACTAACTAATCCCCACTTAATCTGGAATGCATTACAACCTTAAACTGTATTCGGCGTCTGGATCCTATTTGTGTTTAAGTAGTTTTAAGCAACTTCAAGAGACACTTGTTATGTAGGCTATTTTTATAATTTCTCTTTCAAAAATTAAACTCCAACAGCTTCGTTATTTTGTTTTATTAAATAGAAAGTTGGTTATTCCTAAACTCTCGTATGCTAAATAGACTGTTAAAATTTTCTCTTTTTTACAAAGTTTTCTATTTAAATGTTTGCTAAATCATGATTTTAACCATTTACTTTTATCAATTCTTTTGAAGTTGCTCTTACAATATGGTTCTTAAATATTCGCTTTTTATTATATGCCACTTTGCTGTTTCGTTGGTTGTGATAAGTTGTTATTGACATACTGTTGAGCCGTTGTCCATATAGAAACACTTGTAGATGGAGAATCGATCTTAAGGCAGAAACACTTGTATGTGGTCTCTTTTAGCTGAGCTCTCTGTATTTTGGCCGATTAAATATATATATAATACTTGCTGTTGTAAAAAAAAATTATCCTAAGAAGAGCGAGATACGGTACTTGACACTTGAAGTTCAAGGACTTAGGCCTCGTTTAGATGTTTAATTTTATCATCAAATTTATCGTGTAGAATTTTTATTTTTCGTCATATTAAAATACCGGCACATATATGAAGTATGAAATAAAAAACTAATTACACAATTTTATTATACTTTGTGAGACGAATATTTTAACCTTAATTAATTAAAATTTAAATAATTTTTACTAAATATAAATAAAATATTAGAATGCCAGAACGCCAATTCGGCGAGTAACTAAACAAGCCTTATTTTACGACAAGGCGACAAGCCATGCCGCGTTAAAGCTGTGCAGGTCGGACTTCAACTCCAACCAGCTGCAAGCTCGCTGCTCTCCATTTCCGTCTCTTCCCATCGCTCGTTCCAACCATAAACCCTAGCTTGGCGTGTGCCAGTCCCCTCCAAAATCCGCCGGAATCTGCGCTCTACTTGCTTGAGCGGCGAGTGCAGCACCGCTGGTGGCAATGGATCCGGCGGGGAAGGCCACGGAGTCTCCCGTGCTGCCGCCGCCGCAAGCGGCATCCGCGGCCCAGATCTCCGTCGTGCTCGGCAACGACGACATCCTCCGCGAGATCCTCCTCCGCCTCGGCTTCCCGACCTGCCTCGTCCGCGCCGCCGCGGTCTCCAAGCGCTGGCTCAGGCACGCCTCCGACCCCGCATTCCTCCGCCGCTTCCGCCGCCTCCACCCGCCCCGCCTCCTCGGGTTCTACCTCGACACCAGCAACTCCTGGCTGCCCTTCATGCCGCTCCCACAGCTCCCGGAGCTGGCCGCAGTCATCCGCCGTGGAAATTTTGATTTGGGCAGAGGCGCTGGAAGCGTGTCTGACGGCCACAATGGTCGTCTCATCGTCTACATTATGCCTAATGACCGCCCTGGCAAAACAACGGTGTGCAGACCGTTGCACCCTGGGAGAGGAGGCACGGTCCTTCCACTGCCCGAGATCCCTTCCGTGGGTCATGATGGCGTTGACATCCACTCTCATGAATTTCTGTTCCATGGTGATGAAGGTGACGACACGGCCATCTCTGAGGCAACTGTCATGCGCGATATGTAGCAGGCAAGGGTCCAGATACAGGATTTTCAAGCTGGAGACTGGGGCGAGGCCCGAAAGTCGGACCTGATACAATTACCTGGACAGTGGAAGAGATGTGAACACAATGCTTTGCTGGCCCATGGCAAGTTCTACCTGATATGCATGGCGCAGTACATTCTTGGATTAGATGTCCAGTCCATGAGTTTGTTCTTTATTAAACTTCCAGATGGAGTGGAGTTTGAGTATGACGCAAACATTGCTCTGGCCCGTGCAGAGGGTTCTGGATTCTGTCTTGTTCATGTGAAGAGGTTTCAGGTCTCTGCTTGGCGCTACACTATGGATCATAATAGCACCGGCAATTGGGAGCTGATCAATACAATTTCTAGGCGTCAAGTGTTTGGGCCCAATACAGATCCTACTTGGTCTTGTCAGTGTGCTGATGTTCGAGTGTCTGCGGTTGGGGATAATGCTGAATTTGTGTTCTTGAGGATACAAAAGAAAGTCTTCTACTTGCACTTTTCAAGCAGGACAGTGGAGAAAGTGTATGAGCTAGCGCAACGTGAATCCTTGTTCGGGATCTATCCCTTCATGATGGTTTGGCCTCCCACCTTTCCTGCATTGAATGGTGGGCATAATAATGATGAATGATCCCACAAGGTTTGTTCCTATTGAACTGTACAACACTTTTCTTATTCTCGGTTTATCATGTATTTCCATCTTTTTTCTGTGATCTAGATACTTAGATTACTTGTCTCCATCTAGAGTACTCTCCAAGATATTGTTGACAATTGTCAAGTATGTCTAGAAGTTTAGACCATGATATACTCACATTTTGCTCTGAAGTCTGAACCTAGGTTCTTTTTAATCATAAACACTACATGGGGGCAATAATAACACCACTTTTTCCTATTGGTCTTACAGATGGTATAATTTATAATCGTTTTGTTTGTCAAGCTGATGTTCCACTATTTTGCCACAGTTTACTACTTCCATTTCTATATATTAGGAAAATTTCTTTTCTCTCCATTTTGTAGGGTGTTATACATTTTGAAGGCTGATTCACCTCTTTCTCCTATCTCCCTCCCGATTCTTTACTGTTGGTAATTGTGCTTGCAAAACCATTTACTTGGTTCAACCATTAACAGCTTCTTCCTCTGCTTTGTATTGCCATCATGAGAGGAATGGAAGTTTAAAAGGGTGAAAGCTATAAAAGCAGACCCTGCAACAGATGTATTTTCTCCATGCATGCTCAAACAGCTTGACTAATACAATCTTCTTCTTGTTATCTATCAATTTATTTAATCTGCGTGCTTAGAGCTAAAATGCCTAATAGAAAGAAATAGAGGGAGTAGTATTTTCAAAGTTAGAACATAAACCAATGATTTTTGAGAAGTTTAGCCTATTGTCATCTTTGCATACATCACATTATCATATAACAAATGAAAAGCTGAGTTCCTCAATTACCAGCCCCCTTTTACTATTCATCATATAACAACCTAAATCGAATGCGAAACTACGACTGATTGTTGTCATTTCACAAAATTATTTAGTGCTACACTAATGATTTAGATCAATTTCTGATTTTACGTCATGGTTGGTATCTTTATGTAAAGATACATCAGTTCTACAGGACATTTCTGACTACGTTCCAGTAACAGAACCCATGCAGTTCACCCTTAGTTTTTGTTCGTGACTGTCCACATGGCCACTTAAACATACATGGAACTGGAAAAGAATGCAAGTGATCGTTAATTCATTACTTCTTTTTTCATGTGCTTTTCCGTTCATTCTTTTTCCCCCCATGCTAAGTATGTGGGAAAAAGGGAAAATAACTCAAGGTCAAACCCCTGTGGCATTTCTCTACAACAACAACATAGCCTTTTGTCCCAAACAAGTTAGGGTAGGCTAGAGATGAAACCCAAAAGAGGCATGAAAATAAAGAACACATAAATGGTATAAGAAAAAGATTACGGTTCAGACACGTTAATTGCTAGTCTCCAAACGCTCCTATCCATAGCTAAATCCTTAGGGATATTCCACTTCTTAAGGTCTCTCTTGACCGACTCGTCCCAAGTCAGTTTAGGTCGACCTCTACCTCTCTTTACATTATCGACCCGCTTTAGAACCCCACTACGCACAGGTGCCTCAGTAGGCCTCCGTTGGATATGGCCAAACCATCTCAACCGGTGTTGAATCAATTTTTTCTCAATTGGTGCCACCTCAACTCTATCCCGAATATCGACGTTCCAGACTCTATCCCTCCTTGTGTGCCTACAACACCATCGTAACATACGCATCTCTGCTACACTCAATTGCTGGATATGTCGTCTTTTTGTAGGCCAACATTCAGCACCGTATAACATCGCCGGACGAATCGCTGTCCTGTAAAACTTACCTTTTAACTTCTGAGGCACCCTTCTGTCACAGAGGACGCCTGAAGCTTGACGCCATTTCAACCAACCGGCTGAAATTCTATGCCTAACATCTTCATCAATGTCACCATCCTTTTGTAGCATCGATCCTAAATACCGAAAAGTATCCTTCTTGGCCACCACTTGCCCATTGAGGCTAACGTCTCCCTCCTCATTCCTAGTCGCGCTGAAATCGCACCTCATGTACTCGGTCTTGGTCCTACAAACTTCGCCATTTCTCTACACTTGTTTTTTTTATGTAGACAAACCTTACTGGCTTGCTATTATCTATTTGTCAAGTACTGCATGTAGCAGTGTTGTCTGATTTGTTCCTATTTATGTTTGTACTTATTTTATCAGAGTAGGGTGCCAGATTGGGCCAAGAACATGTCATGAAGGCGCAGGCACATTCTGCAGCACTGGTACTGAGGGATTCTGGATTGGCGGTTGGTGGGTGGTGTGCACTAGTAGAATGAAGTGATTTCTGAAGTTTCTATTGGTTGCAGCTATGTTCGGTGTTAAGTTATTTTTAGTGCATTAGCTAGTTCGATTTGGCAGGCCAAAAATCTTTTCCCAGCATGTGACATGTTTGGAAGGGATACTACTGATGCTTTAAACCTCTTGCGGACCCGATTAAGAAAGGATTGTGGTCGCCCATAGTTGGCGAAAAAACTCTTATTGGACCATATCAGTGGGAATGTCCAAATGTAGGATGATGAGGTCTTTGTGTTTTTCATCTAGGAAAGGACTGGTTTGATTTCTGGCTGCAAATCTCCAAACAACGGGACGAATCGAGGGGATGCCAAACTGCTGATGCAGGCCAGTCGAGAGGACGCAGGAGGGAGCGCTTCAATAGACAGGACACAATCGAGCTATGGAAGGGAGC
>CM041640.1:6935270-6962853 GCA_023333625.1 Bothriochloa decipiens | reverse complement strand
AGGGAGCGCTTCAATAGACAGGACACAATCGAGCTATGGAAGGGAGCACGTCAATGGCCTCGATCGATTGTGAGCGAACTGTCCGGTGACCGACACTGATGTGGGTGCCAGTGCTCAGTTTCCTTGCCCCGGTGTGGAAGCCATGCGGGTGGAATCGATTTGAGGGAGATTGGACGATGATATAGACTGTAGCGGCTACATTGGTGAACCTTTAGATTGCTTCTTATTCCTTTACATTGTTGATTGATGAGAACTCATCCAAATGAAAGAAACCCTGGTTTTAAGGTTAAGAGAAACAAAATGAAAAATGAACTAAGAAGGCGATAAAAAAATTATCCGTCAGACACCTTTGCATCCCTACTCATGTGACGCGGTTATGGACGGAGGAGCCAGGCATAGATGAGGACGAGACCTCGAGGTGGCCGATATTGTTGTCGGCAAATCTAGGTTCACGGTTAAAAAACCATTTGTAGTTTATCAGGTATGTCCATGGACCTGGCTACCTCACTAGAGAAAAACTGTATCTACCAATAGTATTTTGAATTCTATCTGTTGTATTTAATATTTCAGGTCAGAATACATGAGATTGCTTACTTTCTGAGGGAGAATGGTCATAAAAATCGAAATCAGGGTGCAATTTCTTCCATTTTCGAAAAAAAGGTGGGGCTATAGGTTGATATATAATAATTTGGAACATTCCATTCATTTTTATACCAGATGTTTTCCTAAAAGAAAAATAAAAAATGTTGATGAATGAATACAAAGACATGTGCAACATATGTTCTGGTTGGACTCAAAACTATTGCGGGTAACATTTAGGCATTGCAGACAGATTAATACTTAGAGCACACAGCAAAACTAGGACTATGATGTATTTTATTTATGATGTTTACACTTCATTTGGAACGACTCATATCGTGATCATGATTGCTCTCATACATTGACAAAAAGGCAAGAGCATGTGAGCATGCTACTTGAAAGAATTCTCGATGTCGATTACAAAGCGGTATTTCACATCTCGATTAACAAGCCTCACGAGAGCCTCGTTGATATAATCTATCTTGATGATCTCAATCTCTGGATAGATTTTGTTCTCTGCACAAAAGTTAACCATTTCTTGGATGTCTTTAGTACCTCCAACCACACTACCAGACAAGGTCCGCCCACCTAGTAAGGAAGAAGTTTAGGTTAAATCTAAATGATTTTGCTTCTGTTACCACATTTAGATATTTTCACTGCACGTCTCGGAACAGAGAATTACCACAATTGAGGCTTGCAGGATGCATTTTGATCTCACTTGGAAAGCACACTATTGTCATCACACCACCAACCTTAAGGAGTGAGAGATATGGATCAAATGGATGATCACCAGAGGCTGTGTCAACTATGAAGTGCAGAGAGTTTTTCATTGACTGCAAAAGCAAGAGATGAATAGAGTCACAATCAGTTTTCAGGTAAAGCAGAAGAAACATTATTTAGCACCAAATAATTATTTAACAACTACAATACCAAATAAGTGCAATATCAAGACATAGTGGATTTAGTTTAATTTGTTGGTATTGGTGCATTTTTTATTAACCTGATCAAAATTAGAGAAATCAGACTTAATACAAAGCCAAAATGTCTCATATTATCTAACAGATCAAGAACTAAGGTATGTTGAAATTGTGCAATGCGTGGTACCTCCATGTGCTGTGTGTTTGATGATATAAAAAAATTATCTGCTCCAAGGAGGCTGATGGCTTCATCTCTCTTTGATTTCACTTGTACTGAACACTGTGACCTTAAGACCAAAGGCTTTACCAAATTTCACTGCCGTGTGACCCAAGCCACCCAGTCCCATGACTCCTAACTATTATGTTCTTTTTACCCCTTCGTTTAGCCAATGGGCAGCACTTCCTAACTATTATGTTCCTTTTACTCCGAAGGAGTCTACATATTGATCTGAAAAGCTTAACCAGGAACCAAAGGATAAATTGAATTATTGTGCTTATTCTGTGTCGAAATAACGTCAGCGTAACAGACTCCACAGTATAAGATCTTCAATGAAACGTCGCTGCATTGCACTGCTCTGCAAATTATCGAACACATATATAGTACCTCCCATAAGAAGATGTTATGAGAATGAAACCAATAATCTAGCTGCACGAAAGATAAGCGCGTTGCTATTTGCACTCAAAGTTCTGCGATCCCATCAGCACACAAGACAAGCGTGTTGCTATTTGCACTCAATGTTTTTTCAATCCCATCATCGGACCCAATATATGCCGAGCATCAGCTTCACACCACAAGCAAAATGCCTGCACTACTTGATATGCTCATTTAAAATAAGGCACTGAAAACCAAACATAATTTATATTTATATGGTTCCTATTCCATTTACTCTATCTGGCTTTTCTTTCTCCTAAGTCGGCCCGTGCTCCGTGCATAAACGACAGAGCTCCGTCATTGCGTTAAAAAAAAGCCATACATAATGATAATGGACCTGCGGTTGAACTTGTATGGTGAGAGAAGCCCACAAGGATCTCTCGCCGCCCAAGCATCGCAGTTGACCTGCTCCGCTGCTTCGGCAGCCATTTCGACTGCACTGCAGAATCGATTCGAAACAGAGGTTTATTTGAGCTGTAACAGAGGCAGGGGAGATTTCAGATAGCGTGTGCTCAACGAGGAGCTTTTTGTGCCATGCCCGCTGCTGGATGGATTGGATTGGAGTATCGGAGACGGTGGCGACGGCAGTGACGTCGCACACCTCACTAACGGGGCTCCAGGGCTGATTAAATAAAATGGCTTGTGCGGCGCATCAATCCTTAATTTTCCATGCTGCATGCATAGTGACTGGTTGACCGCGCATCTTCTCCCATGCGGAGAGACTCTAATTTCCAGCACGTGGAACGATCTGTGCCAAGAACCAACGGAGACAGTGACACGTGGAACGGGTTTACTGTGGGTTCCGGCTTCGTCTGCTTACTTCCAAAGCTTTATTTGACAAAAACAAACAGCACGGCAAATTAAAAATCAAATTCCACGGCTCCATGCACAACGAATGTACCACAAAGTAATTTAGCCATCCAAATCTGAGTGAAAACAAGACCAATATTTAGCATTTTGTTGTTCTTTCTAACCCCTGTTAAATCAATATTGTATTACTAGTTTTTTCTAATTTTTTTAGATTTAATTCCTTTGGTCGTGCCAAACGAGCTAGTGCCATACAAAGACTATGTCGCGTCACATGCAGAGGTCAAAGATCACCATTGTTGTGATGACCGACCGAAGACCCGTTCCAACGTGTCTGATAACGGGTCCCACTAGAACATGACAATCGACACGATAGATCATGCACCTTAGGCCACCAATCTTATTATATTCTGCTAAAAAACCCCCAATAAAAACAACGTAGGTTTCATCCTAAAAAACTAGTCTTGTGAACACGTTTTAAAAAACTGACGTCTTTGTTTCTTAATAAAATAAATAAAAATAAATTCGATAAACTGCATCTGTTCCCAACAGGCGCCGACGACGTTCCCGGGAAACTAAACATGTCTTCCCACCCACAATCCCATGCGCAACAGATTTACTTCCTATATAAACAAGGCCGTACCCTAGTATAGCTCTGCAGCGGATCCGTTTCAATCTGTTAAACGCCGCCATTGCCCTGCTCCCTTGCCATGGCTACCGACTCCACCGCTGCAGCTGCGCACGGGCAGTGCCAATCCCAGACGTCGTCGAGGTGCGTCACCGCCTCGCACAACTTCGAGGTGACCGACTTCCCGCTGCTGGACGGCATGGGCATCGGCAACTTCGTCAGCTCGAGCACCTTCAGCTTCTGCGGCTGCGACTGGAGGATTGACTTCTACCCTGACGGGGACAAGACGGAGGACAAAGGTGATTATGTCTCAGCCTTCCTGTATTTTGTCAGAGGAAAAACAGATGTCAGTGTTACACTGAGTTTCAGCTTATTGGGCAATAGTGATCAAGTGACCAATGAGCAAACGCACACAAAGATCTCCACAAAGACCTTTGAGTCGGTTGGTGGCTGGGGCTTCGCTAAGTTCATTAAGAAATCCAGTTTGCGGGAGTTTCTGCTTCAAAACGGTGGTCGCTTCACCATCAGGTGTGTTCTGAGAATGGCCACACAAGTGCTTCACACTGAAGATGTTGGCGCCGTCGTCGTAGTTCCACAGCCAAAGCTGCACCAGGACCTCACGGACATGCTCAAGAGCGGTGAAGGTGCAGACGTGACGTTCAGCGTGGGCGGCCAACCGTTCCCTGCTCACAGATGCATCCTGGCCGCACGGTCCATGGTGTTCAAGGCAGAGCTCTTCGGCGCGATGAAGGAGAAGGATGCGCAGCGCATCGAGATCCATGATATGGAGCCTGCAGTGTTCGAGGCACTCCTGCACTTCATCTATGCAGACTCCTTGCCTGATGATGCAGATAACAATGTGGCAATGCAGCACCTGTTAGTTGCCGCCGATCGGTACGGGCTTGACAGGTTAAGGCTCCTCTGTGAAGCAAACCTGTGCCGTGATATCGATGTGCAGACGGTGGCCACAACCCTGGCTTTAGCAGAGCAACACCACTGTGCCCAGCTCA
This sequence comes from Bothriochloa decipiens, assembly GCA_023333625.1. Lineage (NCBI taxonomy): Eukaryota > Viridiplantae > Streptophyta > Magnoliopsida > Poales > Poaceae > Bothriochloa > Bothriochloa decipiens. Next base: position 6,958,260 of record CM041640.1, on the reverse strand, counting down.
AAGGTGCCTGTATTGGGTTCATAGCTTCGCGTGACATGCTTGGTGCCGTCATGGAAACCGATGGGTTCAAACATCTCATCACTAGCTGCCCTCCAATCATGAAGGAGATTTTGGACAAGGTGCCGTCTGGAGAAACAAGTAGTGTCACGGGAAGAATAATGCTGCAGCATTAATATTCGATCACTTCTCATCACACATTATATATTGCTGGTGTGACCGTAGTCCATTGTAGGCTCGTAGCTCCTATTAATTTTGTTGATCGCTTCAGATTAGTTTATGTTAGATTTCTTTATTGTACACATGTGTCCGGTAACTTTTTTCTCATATAAACGTTAAAAAGAAATAATAAATAAAAGATGCTACGGACGCCTCCATCGATGACGGGCGGGAGCACCGGCAAGGAGGCCTCCAGCTGGTCAGCGCTCTCCGTAGCTACCCACTGCTTAGCGGCCACCGCAACCTCCAGCCACGGCTGGAGGCAGCCTCGTCGAATGGTAAGCCTCAAGGAGTCGACGAACGCCGTCACCGAGGCCGCTGTAGGTGCATCAGCAACCGGCGCGTCTGAGGGTGTCTAAGGTTGTTGACGACGACTGGATGCCACTCCGTAGCATTCGACTGGCCGCCAAGTCGGCCTTTCGCGACCCGCACCCTGAGAGGCAGGCTCGCTGGGTCATGTCCAACAAATTTGAAGGTCGCCCTGCTATGCTGTCATCGACGAGCCGGATGACACGGTTATGGTCAAGTTCCACGAAGGCTTCGCCAACTCCAGCCCCAACACTAGGAGAGAGGCGATTCGTGAGATCTTCCCCCTGTGCGGCAGCCGTTGGGCATGTACCATAGCAACACTAGAATGAGCTCCGCCATCGTCAGCAACTTGGTCAAGGAACCACTCCTATCGTGTCATTGTTATAGCCTTAGTACAACCCCGACGCTCCATCGTTTCAACTGGTGACTTGGGTTAATGTTTAACCCGTAGTGCCCTACGGCAGCTCCCCGTCTGGCACAACTGGTCGTGTAACAAAACTCTAATTTCTGTTAATGAAGCAAGTGGAAAAAAAGAAATAATAAATATAATATAAAATATTTTTCATCATCACCAAATTGTGATGGTATGGCTTGGCGTATTATGTGCGGGTATGGCTTGGCGCTGAAATCCCTTCCCCAGACCCCGCACAGCGCGGGAACCTACGGCACTGGGTACGCCCTTTACCAAATTGTGATGGTAGTTTTGATTAGAAAAATAAATTATTAAAACTTAGATCAACCTACGATCTAACTAATCAAAACCGTATATTAAAATTAAATCCCGTTCCTAAGAGATAAAATATTTTCATCACCAACAACTAATTGATGGTAGTTTTGATTAGAAAAAAAATATTAAAATTTAGATCGGCCTATAGTCCAACTAATAAAAAACCCTATATTAAAATTCAAATCTTGGCCAGATTGTTTTCTGTTCCAATATAAATAAATATATATATTTGCAATATCTGATAAGGGCCGACACATGGGAAGGTGAGAGAGGTCTTACGGATCATAATCGCCAGCGGATAGAAACTTTTTTGATATATGTTGGCAACTAACTTAGTGCCAACTCTAATAAGAGGCTAAAACTTATGCTATGGATGCCATGATTATTGTAAAATAAGTAATTAGATTTTATAGATTTGGTAAAATATAATTATATTATATATTTTAGTACTATATATTCTTGTTATATTATGTAATATATACTTTGAGCAGGTAGCAATAGAAAGAATTTTGTTAAAAAGAAAAAGGGCTTTCTTTCTAAAGGAAGAAATATGTTAATTTGATTAATATTAGGAAATCAAATGAGTGAGTTTATGCTTCACTAATTGAATGATAAATGACTATTGTTGTTTCCCAAAAACATCTGTAATTTTTCTCCCGTTGCAACGCACAAACACATTTGCTACTTAAAAATAAAAATAATGTAGATAAGTATGGAACATATGCTGGTTTCAACAACTAACACCTTTGTTTTTTAATAAAATCAATAAAAATAAATTCGATAAAGTACCTCTAATATTCCCAACCGGCGCCGACTTTCCCGGGAAACTAAAGATGTGCTCCCATAATCCCATGCGCAACAGATTATACTTCCTATAAACAAGGCCCGGGCATACCCTCGCTAGTATAGCTCTGCAGCAGATCCGTTGTAATTTGTGCAACGCCCATCGCCCTGCTCCCTCGCCATGGCTACCGACTCCACGTCTGCGGCTGCGCATGGCTATTGCCTATCCCAGACGTTGTCGAGGTGCGTCAGCTCCAGCACCTTCACTGTCGGCGCTGCGACTGGAGGATCAACTTCTACCCTGACGGGAACGACAACAAGTACAAAGGTGCTTATGTCTCAGCCTTCCCGTATTTTCTCAGAGGAACAACAGGTGTCAGTGCTATGGCGACTTTCAGTTTATTATCTGGAAAAAATAGCGATCAACAAGCGATGAATCCGCCAACGATGCCCAAAAGGACCTTTGAGAAGGCTGGTGATGACTGGGGCTACTCTAATCTCCTTGCGAAATCCTGTCTGCGCGATTTCCTGCGCGGCCTCAACAACGGTGGTTGACTCATCACCATCAGGTGTGTTGTGACGGTCGAACCAGTGCCTCGCACTGAAGATGCAGGCGTCGTCGTCGCGGTTCCACAGCCAAAGCTGCACCAGGACCTCACCGACATGCTCAAGAGCGGCGGAGGTACAGTCGTGACGTTCAGCGTGGGCGGCCAACTGTTCCCTGCTCACCGGTGCATCCTGGCCGCACGGTCCATGGTGTTCAAGGGGGAGCTCTTCTGCGCGATGAAGGAGAAGGATGCGCAGCGCATCGAGATCCAAGACATGGAGCCTGCAGCATTCGATGCACTCCTGCACTTCATCTACGCAGACTCCTTGCCAGAGGATTGTGATAACAATGTGGCAATGCAGCACCTGTTAGTTGCAGCTGATCGGTACGGGCCTGACAAGTTAAGACTCTTATGCGAAGCAAAGCTGTGCCGCGATATCGATGTGCAGACGGATGCCACAACCCTGGATTTAGCAGAGCAGCACCACCGCACCCAGCTCAGAGGTGCTTGCATTGGATTTATAGCTTCGAGTGATGTGCTCGGTGCCGTCATGAAAACCAATGGGTTCAAACATCTCAAAGCTAGCTGCCCTTCAATCATGGAGGAGATTATGGATAAGGTTGCGGCCGTCTGGAGCAATAAGTAGTGTCACTGGGAAAGTGGGAATATAGTTCAATAGCAAGCAGCAATAGCTCGATACAATGCTGCAGCATCAATATTCGATCACTATTCATCACATCTATAAAGCCTATAAAGCAAATACCCACTAAAGTATTTCTTTAGCTTTTCCTTACGTCACATCATTCGCTTACGTCATCATCCACTCATACTATACATCCACCATTAAATTTCAGCTAGCATGCAAAAGGACATCCAGTATCCCTCCACTTAGTAGTATGTACTGTATAAGATTGGCATGCATGGGTTATTACTCGATCATGCATCCCTCCAGAGAGAAGCCGCCGTCCTCCACTAAAAAAAGAACAGATCATGCTTCCTGCTTGCCTCTCCAGTGCTCCACGCCGCCCACGTACCAGTGCTCTTTTCCATCCACTCAACGTACCCTGCATGCATGCGTGATGCCCAACAAACAAATCCATTGAGTGCTATCATTAAGGTCTAAGAAGAAGTCATCACCCGTCTCTTCCTCTTCCATCCGCAGTGATTGAAATGCTTCAAAATCATGAGTGCATATTGTTCTAATTAACCAAGAATACAAGAAGTTGCATCCCTTCATTTTCCTAAGGTTCTATATATGACACTTGCATGGTTGTGTGGCATCTCATTCCCACGCCATGCCTCAAAAAGTAGCATTCGCAGCCAAGCTCTCCATAAGATGCTGCCTCGGCCCGTCAGCGGCAAGGAAGCCTCCATCGATCTCAAGTCCATGGCGTGGTATCCACATGCTTTGCGGCTGTGGTGTGAGTGAGGCGTCTTCCCCTGCCACCTGCAGCTGCTCGCCGCTCACCAAGCCACCAGTGGCGACAGAGTCTAGAAGGAGTTGCACCAGCAGCAGAAACATCATGCTCGAAGGTCCAAGAAATGTATTTGCAAAAAAAAAAAAATGTCCAAGAAATGTAGACTAGCGATGGAGAATAGACCGACTCTCATTTGCTTCCTTCTACCTAGCAGATCGTCGGAAGTGGATGAAAAAAAGAATCGGATGCAGCATGCAGCGAATTGTTCCGTACGTATGTTGTCTGTGCTGTTGCCTCGCTCTAATTACCTCAAACTATTCATATAAGCTATACATATAGGTCACCATCTTTTCCTTGAAGATTGTTTTCGCGTAACTTTTTATTATTCCGTGTAATTTATGCTAAATCCATAGCAACGTATGGAGAATACACCCTTCTATACCCGCGGCAACGCGCGGGGAATCCACCTAGTTAATTCTATTGCTAGTGTATCCATTGCAGCTCCAATCATATCGGAAAAATGTGAGCTCTGCAGTGATATTTAGAATCTTTTACGTTTTAATTTGCAAAGTTTGTCCTTCATTTTTTTTCTTACGTGTTTCAAGTTCCAAGTGTGTTATCTAAAATTCTAAATATTTTTCGAGAACGGACCGTTGGCCGGTATTGCTTTAAGGGAAATTAGAATGTTAATACGGCGCTTGTCGAGACTAAGGCGAGGTGCCTGATACCGCGACAAAACGACACACACTTCTATAGAAGGCACCGACTCGAATGGTGGAGTATAGAGGGTTGTACTAAGTGGGGAAACTAATTGTGCTGCTAAAGAGAGAACGCTGTAAAGGCGAGCCTAGCCCAACAGAGAGAACGGCGGCGCGAGCTTGCTGAAGCCGCTGTGATCCAAGCCTCGCCCTCCGCCCGTATCCTGAGGAGCACCTGCGTCGTCGATTCGTTGATCCCCTGAAAAGTGCGGCGGTTGCGCTCCTTCTAAATCTCCCAGGAGACCAAGAGCACGAGGGCGTCGAAGCCTCGTCGCAGAGCCCCCGGAATGTGCAGACGCGCCTGTAGCCGCCACTCCGTGGTCGTGGATGAGTTGTCGGGTGCCGGCTGCTGAAGACCCATGAGCAGGAGGATGCTAAACCATACCTCCCTTGTGAAAACGCAGGAGGTTAGCAAGTGGTCCGTCGTTTCGTCGTGCTGCCCACAGAGCACGCACTCCGTGTGAGGCTGAAGGCCGTGACGCATCCGTTGTTCCGCGGTCTAGAGCCGACCGCGCAACGCTAGCCAGAAGAACAGTTTAATCTTTGGTGGGGTGGGGGCACGCCACACCTCCCTAGCTCCTGCAAGCTCTGAGACGCTGAAGAAGAATGCCCGGTAGGCCGAAGCCGCGGAGTAGACGCCGTCCGCGGTCCATTTCTAGATGAACCGGTCCGAAACACCAGGCTGCAGCATGATATCCTGAATTACCTCCCAGAGGAAGGTGTACTCCGTGAGAACCGTGGCCGTGCGCGCCGGTGATGTCCCGCGTCCATTGCCCGTCCGCTAGGGCATCATGCACCTACCGGCCCCTGCGCCTTCACCCCACGGCTTGGAAGTGTGCCGGGGCGGTGCGGCTGAGAGGCCCACCAGGCAGCCAGGTGTCGGTCTAGAAGCGCGCACTTTGGCCATCGCCGATCTCAACGCGAACTGAAGCTCTCAACATCGTGTCGACTGCAGCTTCATTCCTGCAGGGCAAATCAGCCAAAGGGGCAGATGGGTCGGTGTGACGCTGCCACTCCCACCGGAGCCGGAGGGCGAACCCCATGATCCTAAGGTTGGGAAGACCGAGGCCGCCCACTTCCCTGGGCGAGCACGCCATACTCCAAGCCACTTTGCCTTGCCTCTCGAAACCGATTCTGTGCCCGTCCACAGAAAGGCTCTCCTGCGCTTGTCGATCTCCGTGATGGCCTAGGGCGAGAGCACACAGCAGATGGATGTGTGTACCAGTATCGCCGAAAGAGTCGTCCTCACTAGGGTAGCCTGACCGATGGTGGTGAGGAGGACAGCCTTCCACGTTGGAATCCTAGCGGCCACCTTGTCCACTATGAGCTACTCCTGCACGCACGACAGCCTGGTGGTCAAGAGCGGGGCGCCCAGGTAGGTGACCGAGAAAGGCTGCATGCGGCAGGGGAAGGCCTAAAGGACAGCCGCAACGGTGTCCTCGTCACAGCGGATGGGTGTGATGGTGCACTTGTCGAGGTTGGTGGCGAGCCCCGAAGCGCTGGCAAAGAGCTCCAGGATCTGGCGCACACAGCTAAAGTTGAGCACGCATGGGGACAGGAAGATGATGAGGTCGTCCATGTAGATGGAGGCACGGTACCTGATCGCTTTCCCAGGAAGTGGTGCCAATTGTGCCTGGTGGTCGGCCTCCAACAACAATGTGTTAAGGGCCTCCATGACGATCACAAAAAGAAGTGGTGAGAGTGGGTCCCCCTGGCGGAGGCCCCACGCGTGGAAGATGCGCCTGCCAGGGCGACCGTTGATCATCACCCTTGTCGAGGCCATGGCGAGGAGGTAAGAGACCTAGTCCCACCATCTGCGGGGGAAGCCCAAGCGTTGCTGCATCTCGAGAAGGAAAGGCCAGGCGACCGTGTCGAAGGCCTTAGCGAGGTCCACCTTGATGAGAATCATAGGCTGCTTCCGTGCATAGAGCCAGTGGCAAGCAAGCTGGACTGTGTGGAAGTTCTCATGGATGCAGCGGCCCTTGATGAACGTCATTTGGTTGATCTTGATCAGCTCCGGCATCCTTGGGGCTAGGCGTAGCGCCAGCCCTTTGGCAAAGAGCTTGCCCACCGAGTGGATGAGGCTGATGGGCCTATAGTCCCTGAGGCCGGCTGGGTCTCGAGTCTTTTGCAGCAGCACCATGATAGCTTTGTTTAGGTTGTTGAAGCTCCTGAAGTCCATGTCCCACAAAGCGTGGAACGCACGCACGATGTCCAGCCCGACAATGTGCCAGGCCGCCTTGTAAAACCCTGGACTAAAGCCGTCCGGCCCGGGCGCAAGGTCTGACGTGGAGGCACAGACAACAGCCTCAACCTCATCGGCAGAGAAGGGGAGCACCAGCTCCTGTAGGTCGAGGGACGGTAATCGTAGCGAGGCGAGGTTAAGCCGGTGTGAGCATAGGAATGGCGTGCCAAGGATGCCATTGTAGTAGGAGAACACGACCCCAGCCTTGGCCTCCTCCTCCAAAAATGTGTGCCCCTCATGCGAGATCGCAATGAGGTGGTTCTTGCGGCGTCGATGACAGGCCTGAAGGTGGAAGTATTTGGTGCAAGCGTCCCCTTCCCTCAGGTGGCCATCCTAGCACGTTGACAAGCCATCGTGCGTGCGAGGGAGGAAAGCCCCAGAATGTAAGCCTTCAAGTCTCGGTAAAGCTTGAGCTCGCCCACAGAGAGGAGGCGTGACTCCTGGATGACGTCGTACTCATGAATAATGAGCCTTGCAGCGGCAAGCTGGAACTGTATGCCACCCACAAGAGAGGCTCTCCAGCTACGCAGAGCACGCACCACCGCGCGAAGCTTGATGTCCAGGTTCTTGCAGGCGTCGATGTTCAGGTTGGCGAGTCCCCAAATAGTGGCCACCACGTCCAAGAAACTGTCAATCCTCATCCAGCACAACTCAAAGCAGAAACGGGGCACCACCCAAGGTTCGCAGTTGAGCATCAACACGAGCGGTGCATGGTTGGAGGAGTCCGAGGATAACGAGCTCAGATGATGGTGCGGGAACAGCTGCAACCAGTCTGTGTTGGCGAACGCCCTGTCAACGCGCTCTAGAGTGGGCGCGTCGCGGCCGTTAGACCAAGTAAATAGGTGGCCATTGAGCTGTAGCTCCTGGATTTGCAGGACATCGATGACACTTCGGAATGCTAGCATCAGACCCTGGTGCAGTCGACCGTTGTTCTTGTCGGCAGCCTAGTAAATGAGATTGAAGGCTCTAGAAAGCAGCCAGGGCCCGTTGCAGGAAGCGGCGATGTCCCGAATCACCTGAAGGAAAGCCTCCCTGTCCACCCTATATGGCGGCCCATACACGTTGGTGAGAAATCATGGCACGTGCACCGTGCTAAAAGAAGAGACCACGGTGGTGATCGAGAAGCGGTGCACGAGCACGGAGGAGATGCTCCAAAGGTCCCACCGCCAGGAGGTCACAACTCCTCCAGCAGCGCCGAGCGCGGGAAGAGAGGTGTAGTCAAAGTCATAGCCGGTCATATCAATGTTAATGGGTACAGAAAAATTCTCGATCTTGGACTCCTGCAAGCAGACGATGGAAGCCTGCTGCCGCTGAACGATGCTACGCATGACACTATGACGTGCCTGGCTATTAAGCCCGCATGCATTCTAGAAGATGACATGATTTTTACTCATTGGGAAACTGTTGTGCTGCTGCGGCCATCGAGCGCAGTCAACCCAAGCTGGGCATAGCGTGCACCGAACGGCTTCCAAGCTATGGAAACAGCTCACGCATGGAGTCCCAGCGGGCGGAGGATGTGCCCTCGCCAAAACCTTCATGGAAGCGTGCGGCAATGGTCAGGTCTGGAGTGTCTGCACCCACGTTGTTGGGATGTCCATTCCATCTATTGAGCATGACGCGGCGTGCCTGACGCTCAGGCTGTGGGTCACGGAACGCTGACTTGGCGGTAAGGCGCGAGCTCTGGCGTAGGCACCAATCATCATCATCGACCTTTGAGATGTGCAGCCTTGGCGGCCCACCTAGAATTGGCGACTGGAGTGGGAGGATCATCCCTCCAACGAAAGCTGCAACAGATTCAGTGGATGGCTGCGCAGGGGAAGCGAATACAGTGGTCCCAGTGGGGGCGTCGACAGCCATCGACGTAGCCTGCGAAGGTGAGGCTGCCAGAGGGGCCGCTGGTGGGCACACACCCCCGGTGGTGGTAGGCGGGGCTACCGGGCACGCACACCAAGCCGGGCTGCCCTCCGGCACAACTTGCCGTAGGGGGGTGCGAAATTCGCCACACACCAAGCCAGACCACCAATCCACCATGGGCGGAGTAGCTTCCAAGACAGCCAGCTTGACCACCGGCGGCAGCTGGATCGCCCTGAATTCCACCTCGACGCCAGCCACCCACCAGTTGACGGGCGAGGGAGGCGGCGGTTAAGCATGACAGCCAGTCTACAGGAGGAGTGGCGCGATGTTGATGAATTTGCCCATGAATCTAGCGAGAACACGGTAGGCCGGTGCATCGTCGAGGAGGGTGAGTGAAATGCCAGCCGTCGTGTCCTTGGCGGCGAGGTGCACATGCCTTCCTCAACCCTTGCTGGTAGGGGAGGGCAGGTGTTGACGGTAGATAACTCATACTTCTGACCATCAACTAAACATGAAAATGGATCTATATGCAAACACCTAGTAGATATAGGGTTATCACTAACAGAATTCCATGAGTTTTGGTGAATATCTATTTCTGCAGGTTGTCAGCTGAAAACTAACAAAGAAGGTCCACATGTCGGGATTATATATAGATAAAGGATGAATGTGTACACAGGAACAATCTAGAAGACTCGGGAAGCCACCCCTTGCAAGCTGGGGCCCACCTGCCAGCATGGCTGGGCGGGTGCCTAGGGCCAGGGGTGGGCGCCTAGAGCCCTCCACCAATCAGGTGGAGGCTCATGGATCCTGCCTCCACCGACTTTGAGGATGAATATTAGCCGTCTATTTAGGTCAGTTTGATCCGAGGGCTGTGGTGCATCCTAGAGGGCCATATAAACAGGGCCCCTAGCTCCTAGATCAATGCCAATTTAGAAACCCTAATACATATTTTCCAGAGAGAATTAGCCAGAGAGGGGTCCCTTGAATGAATCTATCTCTTTAGGGTTTTAGCAACAAGAGAGGTTGAGAGAGTACAGGGTGGAGGTAGAATTGGAGGAAGCCCGGCCTGTCGTTGTCTTCTCTCTAGTTGTACCTGCAGGATCAAGTCTCCTAACCCAAGGCTTGGTTCTAGGATCATTCCGCAATTCAACTTATAATACTAGTAAGTTCATTGTTCTTATTGTTCTTTGGTTTATGAGTTTACTTTATTCGCTTCGCGTAGGGAATAGAGTAATCGTTCGTAGCGTAAGCGTGGTGCTTGGGCTAGAAATACACATAGATACTCCCTATCTGGCTAGATTTGTGGTAGTAGCGGGGGAAGTGACAGTCCCCTTGTTGCCTCCGTAATCCATGTCCCGTCGTGGGGTTTGGTAGGATTTAGTGTGCCGGGGTTAAGCATTCTCTGAGGTGTCTCTTTTCCCTAGGTGCCCCCTTAGAACAATAATCGTAAAGCTTGCCATAGGTTAGAGGAAGACTAACGGAGTAATCCTCTTTATATCACTTAATTCTCGCTATCTTGCCTTGCAACCTAGGGGTAGTAGATAAGATCGGGTTAGTCTTTTGCACGTTTTCTCCTAGAGGATAAATAAATACGATACTCTGGATTTATCTCCCGGGTGAAGTGCTCATCGATATCCGTACGCTTGTGGATTATTTCTCTTTGATTCTTTCGTGTGCGTAACCAATATCAACAAGCATTTCTGGTGCCGTTGCCGAGGAGAAAGATGGTCTGCTTAGATAATCTAAGTCTTGCTCTACCTTGTACCTATACTTTTTTTCTGTTATCTCACCTTTCCTTTCATCTTACCTTTTTCTATCCTTATGGATAATTTAAATTCCATTCCTATCATTCAAATTTCTGCACCGATGGAGACCAGCCTAGTGCCATATGAGTCATCACAACCTATCCAAACACCTAGCTATAGGCTGAGTCCGCAGTTGATTGTGTTGGTCCAAAGCCTATCCTTTTCAGGAGGAGACAAAAACCCTTACTTTCACATTAGAGACTTTGAGCAAACATGTGACTGTCTTCACATGGAGGGCATGTCCAATAAAACTCTCCATTGGAAGCTATTTCCTTTTTCATTAAAGGGAAAAGCTTGACAATCGTATGATAGAGCTGTAGGTAAACAACAAGGAGATTGGGGATCCTTATGTTCCAACTTTTGCCTAGATTTCTACCCCATCTCCCAAATTGTCGACCTTAGAGTCAAGGTTCTGACTATCAAGAAAGAACCTGAAGAATCTTTGGCCTCATCCTGGAATTGTTTCACTACACTTTTAGCATCAGGCCCGGACCTTAGTCTACTAGACCCTATTCTTTTACAACACTTTTATAAAGGTCTGTGTAGAGATAGTAAAAAGTTGCTCGACACAACTCCTGGAGGATCTTTCTTGCATGTCTCCTCTGAGAAAGCAAGATTAATCCTAGATCAAATCCTATCCATTGAATTAGATTACCTTCTAGAAGTTTAGCCAGAACCTCAAGTAGCTGAAGCCAACTCTTTGCTAGATATACCACCTACTTCAGCTAGCGCATGTCTTGAGCAACAAAAAGAAGAAATCCCATTTCCAGATTTCATGCTAGAAATAGAACTGATCTCTTTTTCGATTTTGGAAATGTCTTGAATTATCATTCTGTAAGGAAACCACAGAATAAGAAGCATCATAAAGAGCCTTTAAATGCCTTTGAGGACATTCCCTTTGGAAGAACCACATGAGAATTAGTATCTATTTTGAGCAATGAATGGTTAGAAGAATCAGAGCTTTCCTCTGAAGTAATCCATCTGGATTCATCTTCTCTTTCGACTCGTTGCATAATCAATACAGATCACATAGATGCTCTCTATAATCCAGTTGTGGGTATAAATATCATGTCAGTGTCACTTGCACAATATTTATTGAAGGATATGACATTAACCCCAACAGTGAAATTTATGAGAAGTCTCTCAGGACATATCATCCCCAGTCTAGGAATTCTACATGTCCTACCAATTCGGGTAGAAATTTGAGCTTTTATATCTTTGACACATGGAACTTCGACCTATTGATAGGACAACCATTTAGAAGACTTCTCTACGAAGGGAAAACCAGGAACTAAACATCTGCTTAGGAAAGAAACTCCAGTTCCCGTTGTCCATTTCACACTCTTTAAACTCTAGGACCGAGCCTTGTCCACAATATGATCCATTGGAGGAATTTAGAGCTGCTTCTTTAGACTTTTTAGCTAAGCCAGATTTAGAAGATGAAGCTAGATTCTTCATAGAAGAATAAGCTGACCCTTCTAAAAATGAACCTTTAGATGATCCTATTGAGCTTAAACCTTTGCCATCCGTCTTAGATATGCTTTTCTAGGCGATGATCCAGAGTCTCCTATTATTATAAGTGATAATCTCACTCAGGAGCAAACTCTCTGCCTAATGGCTATCTTAGAAAAACATCACTCAGCCTTTGGCTACTCACTCTAGGACCTTAAAGGAATTAGTCTTGCTCTTTGCACCCATCGCATTCCCACAGATCCTAATGTTCCACCATCTAGAGAACCCCAACGTAGACTCAATAATGCGATGAGGGAGGTTGTTAAGAAGGAAGTATTGAAGCTATTGTACGCTGGGATTATATATGCTGTGCCACACAGTGAGTGGGTAAGACATGTCCAAGTTGTGCTTGAAAAGGGAGGCAGACTGTTGTCCAAAATGAGAAGAATGAGTTGATCCCTCAATGAACCATCATAGGATGGTGGATGTGCATAGACTACAGAAACCTTAATAAGGCAACTAGGAAAGGTCACTTTCCATTGCCTTTCATTGATGAGATGCTAGAGTGGTTAGCCAACCATTCTTTCTTCTGTTTCTTAGATGGATATTCGAGGTACCACCAAATCCCTATCCATCCCGATGATCAAAGAAAAATGACCTTTACATGCCCCTATGGAACCTATGCCTATCGTAGAATGTCTTTTGGGTTATGTAATGTGCTAGCTTCTTTTCAAAGATGTATGCTGTCTATATTCTCTGATATGATTGAAAAGATAATGGAAGTTTTAATGGATAATTTTTCTGTTTATGGAAAACTTTTGATGATTGTCTAGAAAACTCAGATAAGGTTTTGCAAAGGTGTGAAGAAAAGCACTCAGCCCTTAATTGGGAAAAGTGTCATTTTATGGTTAGAGAAGAAATAGTGCTAGGACACTTAGTGTCTGAAAGAGTCATTGAGATAGACAGAGCTAAAATTGAAGTAATTGAACAGTTGCCTTCGCCTATTAATGTGAAAGGGATTAGAAGCTTTCTTGGCCATGCTGGTTTTTATCGTAGATTCATAAAAGATTTCTCATTTATTGCTAGACCCCTTACTCGTTTGTTGGCCAAGGATGTTCCTTCTGAATTCGATGATGCATGTTTACAAGCTTTTAAAATTCTTAAGAAAGCGTTCATCTCTACACCAATCATTCAACCCCCTGATTCATCTTTACCTTTTCAAATTATGTGTGATGCAAGTGATTATGCTATGGGGGCAGTGTTGGGATAGACTAAGGATAAGAAACATCATGCAATAGCTTATGCTATCAAAACTCTAACAACACCTCAACTTAATTTGCTACTACTGAAAAAGAGCTCCTTGTTGTTGTTTTTGCTATTGATAAGTTTAGATCTTACTTAGTGGGAGCTAAAGTAATTGTTTACTCTGATCATGCTACTTTAAGATATTTGCTCACTAAGAAAGATGCTAAACACCATCTGATAAGATGGATCTTATTGCTCCAAGAGTTTGACTTAGAAATAAAATATAAAAAGAGAGTAGAAAATTCTGTTGCCGATCACTTGTCTAGAATGTAGTTTGAGAATCCACAGGAACTACCCATCGATGACTCACTCTGGGACGACATGCTCTACGGAATCAACAGATCTGACCCCTGGTATATAGATATTGTTAATTTTATGGTTACAGGTTATGTACCACCAAGAGGCAACAAAAGGAAACTCGTCCAGGAGGGCCGTGCTCACATATGGGATGAACCATACCTCTTCCAAGTCTGCTCTGATGGCTTACTCAGAAGATGTGTGCCAGCTGAAGAAGGAATCAAAATCATTGAGAGATACCATTCATCACCATATGGAGGACATTATGGGGCATTCCGTACACACGCAAAGATCTGGCAATGTGGATTCTTCTGGCCAACGATGTATGAAGACACAAGAGAATTTATCCGAAGGTGTGGCCCATGCCAAAAGCATGCCAATATTAATTCAAGAGATGCCATGCCACTCATCGACAATATCCAGATTGAGCTCTTTGATGTCTAGGGGATTGACTACATGGGCCATTCCCACAATCGAAGAAATATGAGTACATCCTTGTGGCAGTGTATTATGTCTCCAAATGGATTGAAGCCATGCCATGCAGAAATGCTGACAACATGCATTCCAAAAAGATGTTTGAAGAAATAATATTTCCAAGATTCAGAGTTCCAAGGATAGTGATAAGTGATGGAGGAACACACTTCATTGACAAGCGCTTTGAGCAATACTTGTTGAAGCATGGAATACGTCACAACATCACTACTCCTTATCATCCTCAGATAAGTGGCCAAGCAGAGACATCAAATAAACAAATCAAGAATATTCTACAGAAGACAGTGAATGAGATGGGGAAACATGGAAGGACAAGCTTTCATGATGCACTCTGGGCATACTGAACAGCATACATGACACCCATTGGAATGTCACCATATTAGCTAGTATGTGGGAAGACTTGTCACTTACCAGTTGAGCTAGAATTCAAAGCTCACTGGGCCATCAAGAGATGGAACATGGACCTAGAAGCAGCAGAACATGGCATGACAAGAGAATCAAGAAAGAGTTTGCCCCAGGAGATAAGGTATTACTTTTTAATTCCAGGGTGAAGCTCTTCGGGCATGGAAAACTTTGAAGTAAATGGGAAGGACCATTCAATGTGGTAAGCTCATCATCACATGGAGCCATCACACTTCGCAACAATGAAGGTACGTTATTCAAGGTAAATGGTCAACGCCTTAAGTTATTTTTAGAGCCCAATAATGAATTTGAGGAAGTAGACATAATTACTTTCTTTCTTAATTAGGGGCATTTGGGCCTGACTTTTTACTTTTGATTTTTCGGGGTCCAGTAATTTTTCCAAATACTAAAAATATATAAATAATTTTGAAAAAAAGTTGAGACGGGGAGGGCTCGACGCCTGGGCGGCCGCCCAAACCTAGGGGTGCCCGCCCAGCTCCGGTGGTGGTTCACCACCGCCTTTCTCCCTCATGATCCTCCTACATCCTTCGTCCGTAAAAAGTAGATGCTCGATTTATTCGTGCATTTCTCATCACGTTATACCCCAAAGATGCCCATTCTATGCCTTTTCACCCCTATATAAATAGCCCATGCCTCTGGTCAATCTCATTCCATCATAGCTCTCCTCCCTTCTTGCTTAGAAGATTGCTATGTCTCTCCACGCAGCCATGGTGAAGCAAGAGCCTGAAAACGTAGATAGGAGGATGATCCGCTATGGGATTGACTTCAACACCATCCCCAAGGAGGAGCTAGATTGCAAAGCCATAGTCCCAGTTAATGAGCCTACTCCCCTTGCCACCATTCCACCACCAAAGCCTCACAGCTATGGCCGCTCCTACTTTGCCCAACCTGTCCTCACTATGCCACCTAAGCCTCTTCTCTTGGAAGGAGCTCTGCCAAAGGGCCCCATCATCAAGCTGCCCGAAGGGACCAAGCTCCTGCCTCCTAAGCACAATGAGGTGCTCATGGGGGTGAAGACCAACAAGAGCGGGGAGATCATCTGCACCAAGTACAACACTGAGGAGCGCACCTACTTCGAGGGAGTTTGCGCTCATCCTTGCAAGGTCAAGTTCATCCCACCGAAGGAAGCTCCCAAGTGCGCCCTTGTTGCATCCAAGACTCCGCGCAAGCGCCGCAAGACCATGGCAGATCTAGAGAAGGAGCTTGAGGCTCATCGCGCTATCATCACCTCTCTAGAGTCTTGCCAGCGTCTCTAGGGTAGATGCATCATCCGCACCGAAAATAGGGTGCTAGAACTGGAGAAAAGCTCCACCAACATAGTTGAGAGGCTGAATGCTTTAGAGCACCCCAATAAGTAGAGGTGATCTATCCTAGCATCTGATAGGGCATAAGTGAGAGATAGATCAAAGTTTGCTTAGTTAAAAGGTTTAGTTCGTGTCAATTCGAGTCAGTCCTTGTAATCAAAATGCCTTATATGATGATGCAAGAATATTATAATATTATTATTAGATATGCTTTGCCTCTATTGTCTCGACCATGTTGTGAATGAAGGATAACAGGAAACAAGTGGGGGGAGACACCCGACGATATAACTAATAAATTTCGGCGCAACAACTAAAATTTTTGAAAAGATATAATATGAAGACCGTGCTCGGCAAAGTGGACCCCGAGGGGCCACCAGCAGTGGGTGGCCGCCCAGCACCCTTGGGCGCCCGCCCAAGGGGTGGGCCCACCAGGCTCCAGCCTCGACCACGGTTAGGTATGATCCCCTATGTTACAAAATTTTATCTTGATCATGTTGTTTCGATTCGCATTTAAATATCTTGAATTAAAACACTTATTAAATATATTGAGAAGGTAGATTATTTTAATCATGACCCCAAGATAGACTCACACCATGATAATTCCTGGGAATTTCTGTTGCTGTTGGGAACTTTAATTATAGGGACCCCATATTACTTAGGTTGTTTTGGAAAGTGAGATAGTATGAACTATGAGAACCTGATTTCTGATGTCTGGTCATTTGGAGAACTTATTTTCAAAAATTTAAAAATTATTAGCTACACTTCTCCTCTATGATAATAAATGTCTATAGAGCCTCGTCGATGAATTATAAGACCAGCACATAAGTTCTTACCTGTGTTGCGAGTAGTCAAACCGTGTTAGACCCTTGTTGAGAGGGTGTCATGCTCATAAGACCAAGTCCACTTACACCCACATATATTTGCCGCTCTTACACTGGGGGTATGCACAAACATGCTTTTCACCTTTTATCTATCTCCTACACTGGGAGAAGATACAAACATTTGTTAGGACTTCCAAATAAATGCTCCAAGCTTGTTATTAATACTTCAAAGTTGTTACCATCATGTGCCTTCAAGTTATTGTATTCCAAGGAAGAGACATAGAGCTATGCAAAATAGAGTATCAGAAAAATAAAGAGAAAGAAAGAAGTCTAAGCATTCAAAAAAAGAGAAGAAAAAAAAATGATGATAGCCCATGGTCTCCAATGTTTGAAAAAGCTATTAATTGTCTCTAATACTAGAAAGTTCATCAAGGAGCATTGTCGTCATATTCTTAGCCACCAATATTCCACACACATGCACACTTGGTCTAGGGCATGACATTCCCCTCCAAGGATCCCCTTTTGACTGAGAAATATACATGGGTAGGTATGCTATTCCTTGAAATACCTTCAACTCCATATAATCCTTTATAGAATAAGATACAACATAAGGCATACGTAATACATGCCTCGGTGAGTTCCACAAATACCACATATAATGAGTGATTCGAGTGTGCTACATGACGGAGAAGGGTAAGCTAAGTTTTTCATTGCAAAAATATTATAAAACTCCAAGTGATAGGACTGAAGGAAAAAAGGAGCTCTACTTTGTGCTGTTCCATCCTTAACTTCCCAAAGTCTTATGGTAGACACTTTGAATCCCGCAGTACAGGTATAACTAGGGATAATCTTCTATTGATGTCTTGGTTTGAGGTTATGCTTAAGGTAATCCATCCTTTTTCTCAAGGATGAGTAAAAGACTAAGTGTGGGGGAGTTTGTTGATGGTAGATAACTCATAATTTTAACCGTCAGCTAAACATGAAAATGGATCTATATGCAAACACCTGGTAGATATAGGGTTATCACTAACAGAATTCCATGAGTTTTGGTGAATATCTGTTTCTGTAGGGTGTCAGCTAAAAACTACCAAAGAAGGTCCACATGTCGGGATTACATATAGATAAAGGACGAACATGTACACAGGAACAATCTAGAAGACTTGGGAAGCCACCCCGTGCAAGCTGGGGCCCACCTGCTAGCATGGCTGGGCGGGCGCCCAGGGGCAGGGGCGGCCGCCTAGAGCCCTCCAATCAGGTGGAGGCTCACGGATCCTGCCTCCACCGACTTTGAGGATGAATATTAGCTGTCTATTTAGGTCGGTTTGATCCGAGGGCTGTGGTGCATCCTAGAGGGCTATATAAACAGGGCCCCTAGCCCCTGGATCAATGCTAATTCAGAAACCCTAATTCATATTTTCCACAGAGAATTAGCCAGAGAGGGGTCCCTTGAATGGATCTATCTCTTTAGGGTTTTAGCAACAAGAGAGATTGAGAGAGTATAGGGTGGAGGTAGAATTGGAGGAAGCTTGGCTTGTCGGTGTCTCCTATCCGGTTGTACCTGTGAGATCAAGTCTCCTAACCTGAGGCTTGGTTCTAGGATCATTCAGCAATTCAACTTCTAATACTAGTAAGTTCATTGTTCTTATTGTTCTTTGGTTTATGAATTTACTTTATTCGCTTCGTGTAGGGAATATAGCGTTCATAGCGTAAGCGTGGTGCTTGGGCTAGGAATACTCGTAGATACTCCCTATCTGGCTGGATTTGTGGTAGTAGCGGGGGAAGTAACAATCCCCTTGTTGCCTCCGTAATCCATGCCCCGTTAGGAGGGTTGGTAGGATTTAGTTTGCCAGGGTTAAGCATTCTCTGAGGTGTCTCTTTTCCCTAGGTGCCCCCATAGAACAATAATCGCAAAGCTTGCCATAGGTTAGAGGAAAACTGATGGAGTAATCCTCTTTATATCGCTTAATTCTCGCTATCTTGCCTTGCAGCCCAGGGGTAGTAGATAAGACCTGGTTAGTCTTTTACATGTTTTCTCCTAGCGGATAAACAAATATGATACTCTGGATTTATCTCCTGGGTGAAGTGCTCATCGATATCCGTGCGCTTGTGGATTATTTTGTTTATGATTCTTTCATGTGCGTAACCAATATCAACAGCAGGTCGGTGCACGGGCGGACGGGCCTTCCTCAGCCTCAGCCAATAGGGGAAGGCAAGCCGTTGCACAGGCGGGCGGGCCATCCTCGCCTCCAGCCACTAGAGGAGGGCTGACCGGAGTGCCGGAGGGCATTCATTTGTTGTCATCGAGTGCTCGGCACTCAGCCTCGAGCACGGTTGTCGGGGAGCGCAGCGGGCAGAGCACGGCCCCCACCTGCACCATTGAGGGGGACGCCGCGCGTTTAGCCATCGTCAGTGGGGGCGCAGTGATGAGGCCTGGAAGAGGTCCCAGACGGAGGCTCCCGGTTGAGCCAAAGCGACCAAGCTGTCGGTCTGTCTTCCGGCGGGTGCTTCCCACCCAGCAGGCGGGCCAGGGGGAGCAGTCCTCCACATCACCATCCTCGGCCTCATGGGGACCCCGGTCGGGCATGCCCTAAACTTTTGGTCCATGATCGTACCCAGGCACTGGCTGCTCGCCAGCGTCCGGGGAGCCAGGTGGGGTGGACCAGTCGTGGTAGGCCACCAAGTGTGCGCGCACAAGGTAGTGGAGTGTAGGGAGGTGATCCTCCACCTGAACCCTAGGAACTTCGGGGTCTGGGATGAATATTACCTGCTCAGCGTGGATGAAGCTCGGGTGCCAGCACCAAGCGGAGACAAAGAACTCACGGTCGTCAATGACTGGGCGGCCCTAGAAGTCAGAGAAGCCCAGCTTTGCACAGACAGGCCCAAGAATCACCTGCGCCACCTCCAGGTTCTGGGCATGCAGCGGCACCCGCGATAGGGCAACGAGAACCTGGAATTTGAAGGCGCCATGGACTCCCAACATCGCGCGGTGCCACGGGTTCTAGATGAGGAGTGGCCCCGCTCTGCCTGGCCTGGAAAACAGGACCCCGGTCCGCGCCGTGCTGGAAGCGGACCACAAAGTCCTCTGGGAAGTGATGTTGCACGTCGAAGTCGTCGTCGTTCAGGTTGAACCGGTTCTGGAGGTGCTCCTGGACGTTGGCCACGGACATCGTCGGCCGCGTGCCACCGACCAGTGCCGTCAGTGCCAGGCCGAGG
This sequence comes from Bothriochloa decipiens, assembly GCA_023333625.1. NCBI lineage: Eukaryota > Viridiplantae > Streptophyta > Magnoliopsida > Poales > Poaceae > Bothriochloa > Bothriochloa decipiens. Next base: position 6,938,290 of record CM041640.1, on the reverse strand, counting down.
TCCTCCTCAGCCGCTTGGATGGCCATCGAGCGCAGGCCGACCAGGGCCGGCCTCCGCGGGCCCGGCGACAGAGGAGGCGGTGGGGGCGGCGGATCCGCCTGGCTGCGGGCCGACGCCGAGCCCGACTGCCGGCGGTGGCCTGGCGAAGGCGGGGCATAGGTGGAGTGTACCGATGGTGAGCGATGACCTGTGGAGGCAGAGTGGGCTGGGGCAGTGTCCAACGATGCGCGGCTACGCCCACCGCGTGGGAGCCGCTGCAGCACCCGACGGGTCTCTGGTGGCGCGGGGGAGTGCTTGCATTTGCCGGATGGAGCCCCCACGCGCGCGGCCAGGGGCAGAACTCTCCCGGAAAGCACAGAACTCTCGAGTGTGGTCGAAGCGAAGGCAACAGAAGCAGTGGCCTTCGAGCTCCGGCGGCACCTTCTGAGGGGATTTCGGCGGGGAACGAGGCCGGCCGAAGCGCTTGCTGTGGACGGGGAAGAAGCCCTCGCTGTCAGGGCGCCCCAGCTCGTGCGGCGGGTGTGCCGCCGGGGGGAGGACCGATGGGGAAACGGCTCCGCAAACGACGGCCGGACGTCTTGGCTGAGAACCGAGGTGGGGCGCAACCGGTTGGGCCCCGCGATCGGCAAAAGCTAGGCACCGTGGGTCAATGCCATGAAGCCCTCCGACCTCCACCGGTTGCGGTGTCGATGACTTTGGTGCCGCTTGCAGGCCGGCTCGGGTGCCACCTCCTTTCCCTTCCAGCCCGGCGGTGGCGGCGGCGGCGGCGGAGACGGTGAGGGCTCTGGCTCCGAGAGGTCCTCTGAGTCACTGAGAGCAACCCGCTCACTAGGACCGCGGTCGAGGAGCTCCCTGAGTAGGCCCGAGGAGCCGGCGAAGAAGGTCCACGGCGGCGGCAATCCCTCGCCCTCCAGCTCTGATCAGGGGCGGCGCGGGGTCTCCGAGGCGCCACTCTGCCCAGAGGCCAGGGCCTCGAGGAGACGACCGGGGGAGCCCGCCTCCATGGCTTCCTCAACCCCTGCTGGCCACACGCTGTGAGACGGAGAGCCCCTCTCCATGGCAGCCGAGAGGCGGATCTGGATCTGGGAGGGAGGAGAAGCTTCGGCGGGAGAAGGTGCTAGGCGCTGCGAGCCAAGGAGGAGGAAGGGAGGTGGCGGGGGGCACCCGAGCGAACGGATCTGGGCGGAGGAGGGGCGGGGACCCGCCATCGCCGGCGGCGACGGCGCGGGGGAGCGTCGCCCGCGGGGTCGCCTTACCTGGGGGAGACGACTTTCCGTGTAAGACGACAAATGCACACTGACATTAAAAAAACAGTGCGCCATGGGCACCCACGCGAAGTGCGATAACATCCGGACGCTAGTGCATCGGAATGGACATCTGGGCGCTAGAAAGTCCGACAAATAATATGTTGCAACAAGATAAAGGCAAAAACATGGACAAAAAATAAACAGGAATAACTAATGGAAATAAAAAAAGGTTTGAAACTGTTCTCAAACCATAACTTGGTAGACCCGTGTAGTCAGGCACACAATTTTAATAGGAGTACAAACAGGAACGGGTGCATCCACATACTATATATATCGGTAGAGATCAAATTGCTAATTAAGAACTATCGGCGCAGACTACCTTATCATTACTAATAACTCCGGCCATCTTGTCTAATATCTCCTTCATCACCAAAGGGCAGCTTGCGACAAGATGCTTAAACCCTTCCGTCTTCATAACATCACCAGGCACATCGCGAGAGGCGATGATAAACCTGATGCAGCCATCCTTGAGCTGCACGCAGTTGTGCTGCTCTGCTAGGGTGAGGGTGGTAGCAACCGTCTCCACATCAATAGCATGGCACAGCTTGTCCTCGCAGATCGCCTTGAGCCTACCCAGTCCATACCGATCCGCGGCGACCAGCAGGTGTTGCATCGCCACATTTCCACTGACATTATCGTCTGGTAATGGCATCTGTGTAGATGAAGTGAAGAAGCGACTCAAAGATGGCAGGCTCCATGTCGTCGATCCTGATTGGGTGCGTAGCTTCTTCATTCACTGGACCGAAGAGCTCGGCGCGGCCAGCACACATCGGTGGGCACGGAACAGTTCGCCGGCCACTCTGAAGGTCACATGTGTTCCTCTTCCGTCCTTCAGCATGCGCTCAAAGTGCTCCTGCAAGTTTGGCTGTGGAACTACTATGGTGCTTGCAACAGTTTCCGTTCGAGGATCCTGTATGACGGTCAAATCGCATCTGATCGTAGAGCAATCATTGTTGACAAGTAGCAGCGGTTTCAGCTTGGATTTTTCCATGTACGTTGGCCAGCCCCAAAAGGTGTGCCGGTCAAAGGTATGAGTGTCCTCTAGTACCTTAGATACATGACCATGTTTGTTCAGTAAACTTAAACTGAACTTCACCCTCACGCCCACTGGTCCTCTTTTGAGATTCAAGAAGACTGACGCATAAATGGCTTTATCCTCCTCCCTCCATCCGTCAGGGTATACCATGATGCTCCAGTCTCGGCCGCCGGCGCTGAAAGTACTCGACTCGACGAATTTGCCAATACCCATGCCTTCGAGCAGCGAGAAACTGATCACCTCAAAAGTGTGCCTGGTGGTGACGCTCCCCGTCGCGCACCTCGACGCCGTCTCGGATAGGCACTCGCCATGGTTAACTGGGGTGGTGGAGTTGCTAGCCATGGCGACTGAAGATGGCGAGGCTAGCAGGCGTTGCACATTGGGTGATTGTACTGTCACCTAGTGCCTTCTTATAGTGAAACTTTTCTTCTTGTCGGACGCGCATTAATTCGTCGCTTGGGAAGACGTTTGGTTTTGTGTGAACAGGCGATCAGTCCAGAATGCTAATCGTCGTTTAACCCATTTGGCCATTTCTGATGCGAACACAAATAACTTGTAGTTCAATCTGTTCATCTGACGCGCACTACTTGGAGGAACCGAGGATCGGAAGCCACCGTTCAAACCACTACCAAATTCCAATGGGGGGGGGGGGGGGGGGGGGGGGGTCCACCAAAAAA
>CM041640.1:6909942-6935170 GCA_023333625.1 Bothriochloa decipiens | reverse complement strand
CCCCCCCCCCCCCCCCCCCCCCCCCCCCCCCCCCCCCCCCGTCCACAAAGACAAAGGCCGGTCTCCATAGATGGCCGGCGACACCCAACAAGGCCTTCTCGACCAAGTGGAGCTTCAGGACCGTCCGGACACGTTCTCGTGGACGCTCTCCCCGGACCAGAGCTACTCGGCTGCATCAGCTTTTTGCGCAATATTGTTCTTCGGGTCGATCATTCCGTTGGGCGCCAAGGAAATTTGGAAGACCGCGACGCCGCCGCGCGTTCGCTTCTTCTTTTGGCTTGTCTTGCATGGCCGATGCTGGAGGGTTGAGCAGCGGTTCCGACATGGCTTGCAGACGACAAGCATGTGGGTCCTTTGCGACCAGGGCTGTGAAACCATTGACCATATCCTGGTGGGTTGCGTGTTCAGCAGGGAGGTATGGCACCGTTGTTTCACCTGACTTGGTTTGCTTGGTCTGGACGTCGACCTGGAGGAGCATGCGGTTCAATGGTGGTTACGCACCAGGAAGATGATCCCCCCGCGCTCCACGAAAGGGTTTCGATTCCCTTGTCTTTCTAGTGTGCTGGAGGCTCTGGAAGGGGCGGAATGTTAGAACATTTGATGGTACTAGCACTCAGGCAGGGCGGTTGGCACTGGCGATGCAGGAGGAAGCGGAGTTGTGGTGCGCCGTCGGTAACCGGCGCCTAGCCGCGCTTCTGGCTGGATGATCGAGTGCGTCTACTAGGAAGCTAATTCGTTAAAATGTAGTTCTCATTGTGTATTCTAGGAGAGGAGGGGTGAGGCTTCTTTGTTTCTGTTTCGTTGTGGTAACCATGGTTGTCAGACTTGTTTGTTTCGGGGTGGACTCTTCTCTGCTTAATGAAATACGCGTCCAAGGAGATTTTAGACAAGATTGCAGACTCAAGATCAAGAGTGTGGTGAAAGGTTAGCTGAAAAGTATTGGATTTTGCATTTGTTGCATCCTGTCAGTTTTCTTTTCTACCATTTTCTGTCAATTTTCAATCATACATGACTAGTATATCATCATCATATTCAGAACTGTTATTCAAGACCATAGGCATGATTTTTTTTTTGCACTGCACATCAGCACATGCTCTAAACAAGTTTCCATTGTTTTTTCACAACAGAAGTTCTTATTATTTTCCTTCTTTTTTACATTCTCTCTTTTTTCACGTTCCATACGTGCATGTGCAATCTGTACTGCCTCCGAATTGAAACAAATCACACACACCTTAGATTGTTGGTAATTTAATAGAAGCATGCCTTAGACCCTATTTCGATTAGTTAGAGTAGTTGTTTAAAAATCTAGCTGATCTAAACATGTTTTAGACCCTATTTCTATTAGTCAGCGAGAATAGAAAGCTGCTAAAAATTTCTATGTGATCAAAACAGTTTAGATAGTAGCCTAATAAGTTTCCTAATAAGTTTGTAGTGCCCTTGCATCATTTTAATAAAGTATACTTCAATTTCTTGGACGAATACACACTAAGAATGTGCATATGTGAAAGATTTTTAAATATATATAGAATAGTCTAATCTCTCACTGTCTCAGAGTGACTAATAGAAAGTGAAATTTTTGCGTTTTAGTCCTTTTTAAAAATATTTCCTATAAATAAACCGCTGTCAAAACTTTGTCTAAAAATAGATCGTTTTTAGGTGTTTTAGGACATGACGCCGCCGGTACGAAGGTCGGTGCAGTGTCAGAGAATGCCGAGGTCGTGCCATGTCAGCATGGAGTTTGGTCACATTAGCCACCCTAGCAATAGATGTAGAACTCGGCGTCAGTCAATGTAACGCCAAGTCTTGAGGTTCGGCGTGGTGCTACATAACGCCGAGATCTGAGCCCTTAGCCATTACGCCCGGTTCTCTTCTCGCATGCCTCGGCGTGAAGTCAACTAACGCCGAACTTTCCAGACCTGCATGCTGAATGCTTGTGCCTGCGCAAGTGCACAGTCTCGTACGCATGCAGCTGGAAAGGCATGGTATGTACGTTCATGGGAAAAATTCAGAAACTGCTTAGCAGCACATCACTCCAACTGAAGTTACAATAAAATTAACAGTAGCTGCAGAATAAAAATTCGGAAACATAACTAGAGATAAAATGTATGTACATAAAGTGAGAGTTTACATCAATCGATCCCTCTGTCCCCCGTAAAGTGCTACTGGTGCTTGTATGACTCCTAGTACTCCGTACACGAGTAAGAAAGAGTTCCTTGTTCACTGGACAATACGAAGCACAATCTCCTACCAGTCTGCCGCCAAACTAAAGCAACCATAGATCTGCAAATGAAGGAATAGAAAGAATTTTATTAGATACTGATGCTCCTAATTTACATGAATAGAAAAAAAATTATTAGATACTGATGCTCCTAATTTACATGCTTGAGAGCTTCTACTTTTATGCATTGAGTGCCAAACAAATCTTTACAGTGAGCTCATCTTCCTTCAATTAAACGAAAATCTTAACTGAGAACCTACATTTGGGCAACACTTGTTCTACCTTTCTTAGGAAGGTAGTCAAAAGAATTATATAGATGAACTCATAACAATTATCAGGTAGATAAAATTCCATATCAGACTTGTTAACATGATCTATATTAAAATTCCTGCAATTTGGTCTATATTTGAGTTTTTAAAATATATACAACTAATCAGTTTTTTTAATACATGAAGATTAAAATGTTTTATCCGACCTTAGATGTAGAAATCCCTAAAGCGGAAAATCTGAATCAAAAAACCACCCTTGCATTTCAACCACTGAAGATTCAAATTGCTAATTCCCAAAATCACCATAAATTGCTCTGCTTTTCCAGGAAGGTAGTGAAAAGAATTATTATATAGATCAATGGATTAACATCATAACAAGCATTTGGTGAAACAGTATTAGTTTCAAGCAAATTCACTGCCCAAATGTAGCAATTAGCTCATCAGATAGAAATTCCAGTGGCAGCTTCACATTTCGTCGAACACCCTACCTGCATGAACGGAGTAAGCACCTGACTTGTTCAAAGCAGCAACGGAGGACGCTTCTCGTGGTCGAGTAGGGATTGGTTAAACTGTTGCATCCCATGGCGGTGGTGGCAGGAGAGTTGGTGCTGCGGGGTGGCGGTGAGCTTGGCGACGAGGTAGGGAGCGCTGAGGTGCAGAGAGAATGGCACGCCTCCACGCCTGCAGCGCAACGCCTTCGTCGAGCACCAGCTGCGTGTGCTCCCGGAGGGACGCCGCGGGGGTCCGGGAGAGCTCGACGCGGACGCTGGCGAGCCCAAACTCGCTGGACGAGGAAGCGCGGCGGCGAGCGGCGGCCGCTGCGGGAGGAGTCGACGCGGACAAGGCACATTTGGGGATTAGGGTTTGCTGGCACGGGAACGAACGAAGAGAAGGAAGAAGGGGGCCGCGGCCCGCTGGCGGCTTGCAAGCCTCCGCCTCGGCGTTGAGTCCACCCGCGCTCTGGTAAGAGGCTCGGCGTTAACTGAAGCCACGCCGAGCTTTGTGGGTCCCGTCATCCTTCGTGGCTTCGATGACCAGCGACCTCGCTGACATGGCGGGACCTCGGCGTTATCTGACACAGCGCCGACCTTCGCACCATCGGCGTCGTGCCATAAAACGCCCAAAAACAATCTCTTTAAGAAAGTTTTGACAGCGGTTTATTTATAAAAAATATTTTTAAAAGGGACCAAAATATAAAAATTTCACCTGATAGAAATAGGGTCGGTTTGAACCTGAGACCTCTAAATTCTACATAGTCTAATCTCTAAACTTGTTTTCAGAGTGACTAATAGAAATAGTGACTAATAGAAAGCTGCTAAACGCCTCTAAACTCTTTCATAGCCAAATGGACAATATGCTTGAATCCTTCTGTGTCCGTAATATCACCAAGCACATTTTCTTCTCATGTTGTGTGGATGTGTACTGAAACTCATCACATTCTTCAGCTCTATGTTGCACGATATGCATTGTCGATGGAATATGATTGCCTCAGGTAGTCAGGTAGGTTTATCACGTACTTCTCACAAACGTAAGAAGAAAACTGAAGGACAAACAATGCTAATTAAAACGCAATGGTTTTTTCTTCAAAATTTCATTGTAGCGCACATTCTTCTGATATAATATAGAAGCTGCAATGGATACACCAGCAATATAATTAATGTAGTGGGAAGTGATCGAATATTGATGCTGCAATTATACGCGTATTGCTGCTTGCTGTTGAGCTGTATTTCCAATGACACTATTGCTTGTTGCTCCATACGGCAGCGATCTTGTCCAAAATCTCCTCCATGATCGAAGGGCAGCCAGCGATGAGATGTTTGAACCCGTCGGTTTTCATGACATCACCCAGCACGTCAAGCGAAGCTATAAACCCAATGCAGGCACCTCTGAGCTGCGTGCAGTGGTGTTGCTCTGCTAAAGCCAGGGTGGTGGCAACCGTCTGCGCATCGATATTGCGGCACAGCTTTGCTTCGCACAGGAGCCTCAACCTGTCAAGCCCATACCGATCAGCTGCAACTAACAGGTGCTGCAATGCCACAATGTTATCAGCTGCATAGTCGTCATCGCAATCATCATCTGGCAAGGAATCAGTGTAGATGAAGTGCAGGAGTGCCTGGAACACTGCAGGCTCCATGTCTTGGATCTCGATGTGCTGCGCATCCTTCTCCTTCATCGCGCCGAAGAGCTCCGCCCTGAACACCATGGACCGTGCGGCCAGGATGCACTGGTGAGCAGGGAACACCTGGCCGCCCACGCTGAACGTCACGTCTGCACCTTCCCCGCTCTTGAGCATGTCTATGAGGTCCTGGTGCAGCTTTGGCTGGGGAACTACGACAACGGCGCCTGCCTCTTCAGTGTGAGGCTCCTCTTTTACCGTCAGAACACACTTTATGGTGAAGCGACCACCGTTGAGGCTCAGCAGCTCCTGCAGGCAGGATTTCTCAATGAACGAATGCCAACCCCAGCTACCAACCGAGTCAAAGGTCGTTGAAGCGAGATGTTTCGTGATCACTTCATCTCTATTGCCCAACAGTAAACTTAAACTAAAAGTAACACTGACACCTGCTGTCCCACTGACAAAATACAGGAAGGCTGACACAGAAGCAACTTTGTTCGCCTCGAACCCGTCAGGGTACAAGTCGATCCTCCAGTCGCAGCCGCCGGCGCTGAAGGTGCTCGAGCTGACGAACTTGCCCATGCCCATGCCGTCCAGCACAAAGAAGTCGGTCACCTCGAAGTTGTGCGTGGCGGTGACCTTCTTACCCGGTACGCACCTCGACGAGGAGATGGATTCGGTAGCCATGGCGACTGGGGAGGGAGCACCCACGGCAATATAGGTGTTGCACAAAACCAAAACGGATCTGCTGTAGAACTAGCTAGGGCCTTGTTTTTTTGAAAGCCAGAACGTACTAGGGCCATGTTTATAGGAGCACTTCTATCGCGCGGCGCGACCGTTCCCGACTCGGCGTCGGTTGGGAATACTATTGTGATGAGGGGCAAGTTAAGCAGCTTCAGGAGGACTCGGATTAAATAATCTCGCGTCCAATCCGGTCTTAAGTTTTTGGGCGACAAAATAGTCTGGTTTTAAGTTTTTGGGTGACAAAATGCATCCAACAGCCGAGCATCTAATATAAAAGTCTTTTACATAAAAAAGTTATTGGTTGGAACCTTGTTCCATTATCTAAAAATATAAAAAAAATATCATTTTAATTATCATTTGAATATCCACTTAAATAAAAATCACTCTATATATCTTTTCACCTTCCAATAAGTTGTCATATTCTTGCTCCCTATTTTTGGCTAGCTAGCTAGATATTCGAAATAAAGAATACCAGAGTTTAGATATTTTAGAGAAGGAGCCAAAGAGTATTTTTTTCACTATAATCTCTATTCCTTGAGTTCTAAAAATGGAGTCTTCTGTTCTAGCTTTATTGGTCGCTAAAGTTGGCGAGTCACTGCTGCTCACCGTCTACATCACCCCTAGTGTTTTTCATGCGCAACTCACACTTCCCATGTGCATCCCCATGGCCCCATTCCACATGAGCCACGTGGGCCATTTTCACACACATCTCACTCTTCCCCAACCAACTACACGTGCTTCCTATAGGTGTAAGGGCCGACTGGGTGTAGTGCAATCGACAGAGACCATATTATGCTCTTTGTTGCCGAGCGTCCGTGTTGAAAGATATGACAAGGTCTCTAGACACTAAGGCCCTTGGTGGTGAAGGCCTAGTCCATGAGGTCCATGTCGCTATGGGTGTGTTTAGTTCTCCTTCAATCTATAGTCTGGCTAGCCTTATAAGCTGGTATAACATGGGAGACTTATTTGGTTGATTGATTTGCTCTCCTTGGCTTAGGCCAGATCATGTTTAGTAGGGTGCATTTTGGTTGCCTTGCACTAGTGGAGCCAAGAAAAATGTTTGTTTTGGTTGAGGACACCCGCGGCATGGGTGATGGACTAACCGACGTGATGAGCATGGTCATAGTCCACAGAGGTTGGTGACTGGGGAGGAGGGCTCGAGGCGCATAGCGGCTAACATAGGGAGGACATCTGTGGTGGGCATGGAGACCCACACAGGAAAGGAGGTCCGTGGCGGGCATGGCCCGTAGCGTTGGGAGAGGGACTGTTGTGGGCAGACAAAGAACCACCACCACCACATCCATGTGTGTATGTCCTTAAGCACAGGACCATCGGCATATAGTGGACGACAATAGCTAGCTCAGTAGGGTTCAAGCCTGTCTCTTGAAGTGAGGAACCAACCATGGTGAGTTACAGGCGAAGATGCGACAATCAGCGAGGTAGAATCGTTGTGGCTAGCAAAGGCGGAGGCACATGCAGAGGTCGTGAGTGGGACACGACAACCGATGAGGTGGAGGTGGCAAGTGGGCTACCTTCGTGAGAGGGGGGGGGGCGAGGTTTGTTGCTTGCATAGAGTTGCCACCAGGGCCACTCTTCTCTTCACAACAAATCTTTCATAAACCCTGCCCTTGCCATGCTCACGCTGATCATGACTAGTCCTGGTCATGCTCGCAGCTGCCTAGGAAGAAGATGAACTCATGGAGGTGTGGGACAATTGCGTCAATGAAACATTAGGTCATTGGTTGTTTACTTGATGTTACTAGGTTTGTGTTAAAATAGTTAAAAAATTGTGATCAAATTATTGATAAAAAATATGAAGTTTGAAGTTTGACTCTTATTAACGTATACACAAAATGTCTTCGACAAAAATTAACTAAATAGAAGAATGCCTTGGTAACTGATCTAAACATGTCTTAGAACCTATTTCGATTAGTCAGGGAGAACAGAAACTGCTAAAGAAAGTTATATTTTATCAAACCAGTTTAGATATGGTAGCCTAATAAGTTTGTAGTGCCATACAAAAAGAATGTGAATATGTGAAAGATTTATATTATAGCTATACTAATCTCCCACCATCTCACAAGACTACTCATCCCTAACGCCGTCCGGCCATCTTGTCTAAACATTCTTTTGTAGCCAAATGGACACGAGATACTTGAATCCATCTATTTCCACGATAGCACACCAAACGCATTGGGAGAATTGATAAACCTTCCTGATCGAGGCAATCATATTCCATCGAAAATGCATATCGTGCAAGATAGAGCTGAAGAATGCGATGAGTTTCAGTACAAATCCACATACCATGTGAGGGAGAACTAAGAAGAAAACTGAAGGACAAACAATGCTAAGTAAACACATATTTCTTCAAAATTTCATTGTAGAGCAGTGTACTCACGAAGCACACATTCTTCCAATATAGTACATATAATAGGAGCTGCAATGGACTATGTTCACACGAGCAATATAATGCGTGATGAAAAGTGATCAAATATTGATGCTGTAGCATTATATATATATACATATTGTTGCCGCATTATTCTTCCAGGGACATTACTTGTTGCTCCAGACGGCAGCTACCTTGTCCAAAATCTCCTTCATGATTGCAGGGCAGCTAGTGATAAGATGTTTGAACCCATCGGTTTCCATGACGGCACCAAGCACGTCACGCGAAGCTATGAACCCAATGCATAAGGCACCTCTGTGCTGGGTGCAGTGGTGTTGCTCTGCTAAAGCCAGGGTTGTGACCACCGTCTGCACATCGATATCTCGGCACAGCTTTGCTTCGCACAGGAGCCTTAACCTGTCAAGGCCATACCGATCAGCTGCAACTAACAGGTGCTGCATTGCCACATTGTGACCGCAATCATCTGGCAAGGAGTCTGCGTAGATGAAGTGCAGGAGTGCCTTGAACACTGCAGGCTCCATGTCTTGGATCTCGATGCGCTGCGCATCCTTCTCCATCATCGCGCCAAACAGCTCCGCCCTGAACACCATGGATCGTGCTGCCAGGATGCACCGGTGAGCCGGGAACAGGTGGCCGCCCACGTTGAACGTCACGTTTGCGCCTTCCCCGCTCTTGAGCATGTCAGTGAGATCCTGGTGCAGCTTTGGCTGTAGAACTACGACGACGGTGCCTACATCTTCAGTGCGAAGCACTTCATCCTTGATCCTCAGAACAGACCTGATGGTGAAGCGACCACCGTTGATGTACTGGTCCCGCAGACTGGATTTCTTAATGAACTAAGGGAAGCCCCAGTCGTCACCAACCGACTCAAAGGTCTTTGTAGAAGTTTTCTCCACTTGTGCCCTATAGCCCAACAATAAACTGAAAGTCGCATCCACAGGTAGGCTGAGACATAAGCACCTTTGTCCTCCGTCTTGCTCCCGTCGGGGAAGAGCCTGATGCTCCAGTCGCAGCCGCCGACGGTGAAGGTGCCCGAGCTGACGAACTTGCCGATGCCCATGCCGTCCAGCAGCGGGTAGTTGGTCACCTCGAAGTCGTGCGTGGAGTTGACGCTCCCCGTTACGAACCTCAACGACGAGGTGTAGTCGACAGTCATGGAGACTGCCGAGGGAGCACACAGCAGTTTAGTAGGCGTTGTGCAAAACAGATCTGCTGCAGCGCTACGGCCTTTTTCTATTGAAAGTCAGAGCTTAGGGCCTTGTTTATAGGAGGATTACTTCTTCTATAGTCTCGCGTGCAGAACTATGACCGTTCCCGCCCGACTCGGCGCCGGTTGGGAATACTACTGTGAGGGGCAAGTTTAAGCAACATCAGGAGACTTCAGGAGTACTAGATTATTTTTCTATTTCTCTTAATTCCAAGCAACCAAGAAACAGGGAAGAAACAGGTATGTCACGCGAGATCACCCCATTGCTACCTCGATCCAATCCTTGCAATCTAGATGATGCTGATTAATCAGATTGTGTTCGTTTTACTTGCCACTACTCGCAGCATTGGCATCGTAGAGCTGTTTCTCATCAGTTGTATACGCTGCTTAGCATTGTGTCAAGATATAAAGAGCTTATTTCTCTGATTGTTTTTGTAGGATATCATACACAACATTATTGACAAGGAAACTACGTCAGTCTCAGATAACCTTCCTACAAAGATACAAGAGATACACGGTACAAGCTTCATGATATCCGAGAGAAACATTTCTGAATGATATCAGAGCCTTGATACTGCTGAGGAGCCCATTACAATCATCACTTTGCCAACCGCCTTCCTATCTCTCAGGGCAGAGAAAGCACGATGGGCCTGTGGAAAATTACACCCCCAAAATATAATTGACACAGATTACATAGTCATATACGCCGAAGCAAGATGGGCTGAGATTACAATTTCTTATAATTATAATGAACAGTTGAACACATGCATAATCATTGGTCATTGCTAAGTATACTCAAGCAGAATGACTTAACCAAATATATTCTTTAAACAGAGATGATTCGTGTACATGCAGCTAAATTTGGTTTGAAGCAGTTTAATAAAGGGAAAAGTCCACTTTTGGTCATCCAACGATTGCCCGAGTTTGCTTTTGGACATGCAACTCTAAAATCAGAAATCTTTGACCACCGAACTATCAATACCACACATATTTGGTAACAAAGGTAGTTTGTATTTTCATAAAATAACATAATTGGATTAATTTAATAAAAAAACATAACTAATTCATTTTAAACTAGAAAAATATGATACCGATAACAAAATATTTTTAAAAGTATAATCTATCTATTGGTGCTCTATTTGGATTTATTGGTAGTCTATCTGCTGTTTAGATAGTATGCTCTAGCTTCATAGCAACACAATGCTAACATGTGAATAGATGCTTTTACAAGTATAATGAAGAGCAAATTTGACTCTAGGAAACAACATGATACCAGAGTAATTAACAGCAGACATGGCAATATAGCAGTTCAAATGTACAACCGTGTGAACAGTACTTGTAGTAACAAGTTAGACTACCCTGGTTCAAAACAAGCTCATGGGAATATGGGATACATTATGTGTTGCTGTCAATACGAGTTGCTGCCTTTTAGCTGTGCCATCTCAAACATGATAGCTGCTAAATGTTGCTTACCTCAGCAAGTCTGTAACAGTGTGCAATTTGAACTTTTATCAGACCCTTTGAAAGCCATGACAAAAGTTCATTGAGGGAATCAATGAGTACTCGTGGCCGATGAATTAAGTAGCTTCCCCAGTACAAACCATGAATTGTCCAGTTCTGAAAGATCACAAGACCATGGTCAGTTGTTTCTTCTTTTGGAGAAATTAGTTAGTGATTTCAATACGCATAATTTGTGAATCAAATAACTGTATCATCAGTACATCCTTGTTTCAGATATTAAGCAATGTTCTTCAACAGGACCAGTTTCCCCTTATAACAACTCCAAATTCAGTACAGGCATCTTCAACGATTACATATTTTCTTTTTTTCCCGCCAACAATCATTCAACTAGCATTACTTTTAACTGATTACATGATTAGTTTTCAAATTACTCACATGCAAATTTGTAGCAAGTACCATAATTCAGAATCCACTATTCAATTTAGCAAGAAAAATGACAACAAATTCTAGATATGTGTGTCAGAATCACAAATTTTAAGAAATCAACATAAACAGGGCACCTGGCCCAAGCGCTGAAAGCCAAATTATATTATAGAAAAATCTGAATAATCACATTCTTAATATTTTTATGCATAAGCTCACCTTGACAAGAGCAATATTAGTTCGAATAACTGGAACATCGCCACTGGCAAATCCGATGACAAGAATGTGCGCACCCCAATTGAGAAGTTTCAGGCTATCCTGAGTTAGTTTCCCCCCGACTGGGTCATATAAAACATCAACACCTTTCAAGCCTCTAGCCTTTAAGAAGGACTTGGCACTTTCTACAACATTATCCTTGCTCGAGTCAATTACATGATCGGCTCCTATAGACTTGAGATATTCCAATTTCTCAGCCCCCCTGAAATCAAAGAGAAGGTATTGTAGACAGTAGGCACTAAACACTACCATATTGTGAAAAGTTATCTCATCATGTTAATCACCTAGAAACTGCAATAACAACAGCACCACAAACTTTTCCTATTTGCACAGCTGATACCCCGACACCACCAGCAGCACCAAGAACAAGTAGCACCTGAAATTACAACAATCAGATGAGAGGAAATGAAGTACTGGGACACAAAGGTCAAGTTGTTGTGCCAGGGGGATTTTTCCCCCCACGGTTTCCCTTCAAAAAAGCAAAAAGGTCAAGTTGTTGCTTATTTCCTTTCGTTTATATGTATCAAGGGATATAAATGTCTCAAAAGTGTTAAGCAAGTAAAGTAACAAGCATCACAACAAACCTTGGCGAACTAATATTAGGTGATGTGAAAAACATTACTTCCTTCAACTACAGGAGGCAAATCCTATGGATGCCTATTAACAATAGCAAAAGGTATAATAATAATATAAATAATATAAAATATGCATCATTTAATAGCACACAAACTATTGCCCTGCTTGGCTGCCCTTGTGTAGGAGCAGCTGCAGCTGTGGCTGCTTGATTACTACAGTAACATAAGACACAGCGCTTCTGCAGCAAGCGCTTCTGATCAGGCTATAATATGTTTATAGAATTCAAAATGCCATTGTGTCAATGATATAAATGCATACTGTATGGATAACTTCAGGTATACACTACAAAACTTCAACTATACACCTTGACTAGTATGTTACTATCTTGTCTTACAGAATAATAATCATAATACATAGAAATATAATCCCTTGGTTCCAAATGTGGTTTATGATAGCATGGACAGTAGATAGCAAATTTAATCTAGTAAAAATATTCTGAGATATATTTCCTGCTAAGAGTTATTATAAAAAATGCCCAAAAAACTTTTTTTTTTCCTTGTCTAGCTGTTTGGGACTTGTTCTGCAGAGAGGATAATTGAGAGTGGACAGTAGTTTCAAGGCAGTTTCAGTTGTGCTCATTTTTGGCATCAACTTAGTTGTGAGCTGGCAATTCCAGAGCTAAACCATTTGTATCCTGTTTAAGTTTTGAATAAAGCCGGCAGATGCCTTTGGTCTAAAAATGTGGAAAATAAATCACATGACATAGAAGAAAGGAAACCTGGCCAGCCTTCAATTGGGCACGGTGAACAATTGCCACATGTGATGTACCAAATGCAACAGGTAAAGCCCCAGCGGTGACCAGGTCACATCCATCAGGCACTATAAATCTGATCCACAAAAATATGATATCAATTTAGAATATCTCAGAAAGGGATAAAATAATCATTACATAAATGGCACATCATTTTCTTCAATTCCCATACAGTGACATTTACATCACACAGATGTAATGGCAGTAATTCAGTTTGAACTGTTAATGTTAAGCATAGTCATTATGTATGTACGCATTATTCAGATAGAAGATATATCCTGACGAGGATGTGTACATTAACAGGGAGCCTACTTGTGATATGGTTCAGCTGATGGAAATTCTGAACTGAAGAAACATAAATTGGGAATAGCAGACATCCACTGCAAGATTGCATCCACTTTTGTGAAAACCACAAGAAAGTAAATCTTGACCAAGGTGGCTGGTAAAAGATTCAACATAAATTCAGCTGGTGGACAAATCACATGCATTTTACATCAAACAGCACTAACATAGACACCTCCTCTACATTCAAAACAAACATCCACTTCCTTTCTAATTTACAGGAACTAGTCAGGGTATGGTGCCTGCTTCTTCTTTTTTATTTTTTTGCTATTAGCATGTATGGCCAAGAAGACATTATCCGTTTATCTGTACTGTCCATCGTCCAGTTAACATGAACACATCAATGAAAATCCTAACGGGTTTACATTTTGCAACGCAACTACAAGTTAACACAATATACCATCGAACAAAGGACCGTATTTGCATCCTGAACTCAACAGATTCTTTTCATGTCACAGATGATCCATCATTTATGCCAAGTGTCAACTCACAGACAAAGTACAAGAGATTTATAGGTTTCAACAAACAGCAAATATTTCTGCTCCTGAGAACCCAATCTACACCTAACGTCACCTCAATCAAACAGAAAAAAAAAAGAAAACCGAAAGGAATTATAGCACCGTTAAAAACTTTTTTTTTTCGAGACCACGCCGTTGCGCGTATTTCAAGCACAGTTAAAAACTCACAGCTGCTTCTCCTCCGCGACGATGAAGTCAGCGAAGGACCCGAGGCCGGTGAAGGAGCAGACGCGGTCGCCGGGCCGGAGCCCACGCACGCCGGGACCAACTGCGTCGACGACGCCAGAGTAGTCGGATCCAGGCACGAACGGCAGCGGGGGCCGCTCCTGGTACTTGCCCTGCACCTGGAGGAACGTGGCGAAGTTGAGGCTAGTCGCCGCGACTCGCACTCTGACTCCCGTCGGCGACGAGATCTCCGGCACCGGGTAGTCCCGGAGACCGCGGCAAACGGGGAGGCTTCGCCGCCGGGGGGCAGCGCCGGGTCGCCCAGCCGCCGCACCACGAGTGCCTCCATTTATCTGGTTGTTCAAGGTCAGTAGCTGAGACGATGCTCTTGTCTTGACTCTGGAAGAAGACGAAATAAATAGACGGTGACACTAATGGGCTTTCTCGTTCTACCTTTCGGCTGTCGCACAAGCAGGCTATTTACTGTTCTTAACGGGCCTCCAATACTTCCTCAAACAAGGCCTCCAATATTCTCATTTTCTATTTATGTAATATTAAGTTGTTGGAGAATGAAAAAAAATATAGAGTGATTTTTGTTCGAATGAGGGTTTTTAAATGATTGTTGCCTTGTTGGAGATGCTTCAATAACAATTCCAATGCTAAAATCACTAGTAACTTTCATACAAGACATCACATGTATTCCATCCATTCTAAATTATAAGATATTTGATATTTATAAATATATATTTTCAATGCATTAAGATATCAATTGTGTCTAACTAATAGTAAAATTAATACATCTAGAAATGCTAGACATCTTATAATTCAAAATCGAGAGAGTAGACATCGTCGTATCCACTACAATGTCTTTAAGATTGGACCCAAATATATAAGGTAAGAAACACCCTTGAATGAAGAGGTAAGAGTTTGAGAAGAAGCAATGAAGAGATAATTGCAATGTACATATGTTTAGTTTGGATAATGAAGAGATAGTTTATGAAGCAGAATCTTTAAAGATTCCCACCAGTGCTCAATGCTCGCATGAACAACTAACGATCTGGCAAGTCCAACATTGATTTATTCAAACGCATCAATTGGATAAATACATCCACAGTGATTTGGATAAATATCTCAGCTTTGAAGATTTGTAGCTCTCCTCGTCAATACTGTGGGATTCAAGCAATTCACTTTTAGCCCATAAACCATTTGTGTCATTGGTTTGGTTTGATCAGAAACTTGAGGTAAGCGGTATCTCCCAAAAAGATCCTACAAGCAGTTATTAATAAAATTGAAGTTCGAGTTGATAATCCCTCTATCTTGTAAATATATAAGATACTTAGAGTTCAAATTTTGTACCAAAATAGGTCCTCAAGCTCATCTATCTTCTATTTGTTTTTTTGGTAGAAAATATTAGCATCACCCAATACAAAAGGCCAAACCAACCTGTATTAATAATTCAGGAAAAATAGCAAAACTACTACTCCCTCTATTCCTAATTAGTAGTTAGTAGTAAGGTCTGTAAGGGCCAAGGTGGTCTTTTGCCAGCCTCCTTGTTTTGTCAGAAATTACTTTAATTAATCCTTTATATTGCAGGAGAGAGGTCAGAGCACTGGATGAAGTATATATATAGCAGTTTTTGGACGAAGAGGCAAGAATTTGGTAAAGGCGATCTAGATTCTAGAGAGATCTCTTTTTCTTTTTCTGGTTATTAGAAGTCCGTGTCGATCGACCCACAACCACGTATAATGGGCAAGCGCCGACTCGTCGAGACGACGTCCTCGAGGTCGAGGTGCGTGACGACGAGCGTCCGAGCCGTCCACTGCTTCGAGGTGCCGAATTTCTCGCTGCTCCAAGGCATGGGCGCCGGCAGGTTCATCAGCTCCAGGACCTTCCGCGCCGGCGGCCGTGACTGGAAAATCAAGGTCTACCCCGACGGGTACAAGGAGAGGAAGAAGAACAAGACGGCGTATATGTCGGCCTTCCTGCATTTCGCCGACGGCGCAGGGGATGCTAGGACCAACTTCACTCTAGAACTACTGGAGAAAGATGGCAAAGTATCCGCACTAATGAGCAACGATGGTGTTAGCGACGACGAGGACAATGGATCATGTACCTTCAAGTCACCAAATCGTTGCTATGGTTATGGAAACTTCGTAGACAAATCCAAGCTGAAAGAGCACCTGCGCCTCAATGACAACTGCTTCACCATCAGGTGTGTGCTGACTGTCATTGGAGAATCTCAATCTGAGGACGTAGCCGTAGCCGTCATGGAAGAACAAGTTCCAGAGTCAGACATGCACCGCCACTTTGAGCACATGTTGAAGTCTGGGGAGGGCAAGGACGTAACGTTCGACGTGGATGGGCAGTTGTTCCATGCCCACAGATGTGTTCTTGCTGCTCGGTCATCGGTGTTTGCGGCTCAACTATTTGGTCCGATCAAGGAGAAGGCCGAGCAGCCCATCAGAGTTGATGACATGGAGCCCTCCGTCTTCGAGGAGCTTCTTCACTTCATGTACACAGATTCAATATCATCAGATAAAAATGTGTCCATGAAGCAACACTTGCTGGTCGTCGCGGACCGATATGGGCTGGAGAGGCTAAGGCTAATGTGCGAGGTCAACTTATGGCATGGCATCGATGCGCAGACAGCCGCCACCACTCTGGCTTTAGCAGAGCAGCACCGCTGTGCCCGTCTCAAAGCTGCCTGCCTCAACTTTGTTTGCTCACAAGATGTGCTTGGTGTTGTCATGAAAACAGATGGATTCAAGCATCTCATTGCGAGCTGCCCTTTGATTGTGGTGGAGATAGTAGACAAGATCGCCGAAGCATAAACGTGTAGCTAGTTTCCTGTCACGGCCCAACCTGAATGGACGGATTCAAGGTAGAAGCAGAGAGGATCTCAGAAAGATAGCAAGAATAGTTCAGAGATAGACATAGGTAGATAGAACTCAGAGGATTCAGAATTCAGTATTTCATTTGATAAGTCTGAACAATCCTTCCCTTTGGCTTATGTAAGGCAAAGGTTAACAGAAACAGCCAGCTAAGCAACAAAAGGGCCCACGGCCAACTAACTAAGAATAAACGCTAATAGAATCATAGCAGGTTCCACCCGTCAGTCCCTGACTACAACTCATTATCTATTGTCGGATGCCCAATAGTGTCTTTGCGCCTTACTCTTCTTCTTTATCCTAACATCTCCCTGTGATTTCCAGATAATTGTATCGTACTCCCTCCATGCTGAAAGACATGTTGGGTATGGAGGAAACTCTGACGATAATCTGCTCTTGATCATCGGGTGTTATTAATTACATTAATCCCAGGGAATATTAGGTAAATATGGAGGAGATACATGCTGAGAGTATATAAGCTAAGTTATATACAGTTATACTAGATCTAATCATATTCTATCTTTATCTCTAGAGTTTGTTTTTGTCTCCAATTAACTCTAGCCTGCATACGTACCTTGAAGGACCAAAATCGGCGACCAGAGGGGGATTGAATGGGAGCCGTAAATTTTCTTTTGAAATATTTAGGCCACTGTCCCAACATGACTTCTAAACACACAAAACCAACACCGTGATGTCCACGACCCCAAATGAATGGGTGGATGTTTCCTAAAAACACAGCAGAACACCATAAAATCATGTTTTGGTCATTTGAGTGGGCTTTCTCTGGCTTTGTGTTGGTGTTGACAATGCACTCATCAAGGGGGAGAATGCGGACACATGATTTTCTATATCATGGTGTAGCATCTTTGTTGGTGTGATGAGCAATTGTCAACATGTCCAACACTTATGGTTGGTGGTTGGTTTGGTGGTTCTACTGATCCCCTGGCACAGGGTTATGTGTCGAAACGTGTCTCTTGGCTAGTGATGTGGAGGTGTGGAGTCCGGAGGCGGTGGAAACGGTCGAGAGAAGGTCAAGTAGGGCGTGCCGTGTTGACGGACTAGGTGCGGTGAAGGGCGGACGCTAGGTTTGGACTGACGGACCAGACGACTAGGTGGCCAGCCGCGATGGCTGACACTTGGGACATCGACGAGCGCAAGTGTACATGGAAGGGGACGCGTACGCGGTACGCTACTCACAAGGAGGTTTTGGTGGTTTGTCCTCAAAACCATTGGCGGGGGATGCGTGTGCGGTACGCTACTCGCGAGGAGGATTGGTGGTTTGTCCTCAAAACCATCGACGGGAGATACGTACGCGGTATGATACTCGAGGACGGTTTGGTGGTTTGCCCTCAAAACCATCAGCGATGGGTTCCGCGGGTTTGTGCCTCAAAACCCGAGCGGAGGTCCCGATGCGGACGGACGACACGTGGTGGCATCGGGGAGATTGCATCGAGGCAAGGCTACCGGTGAGAAGGCGCGGTGGCCGTCGGATCAGAAAATCTCGAGTTGGATCATAGTGCCCTTGGCTAGGTGGTTCACTCTAAAAATATCTTGGGGCAGAAGTGGAATTGTGTAATAGGCATATAAATAAGAGTGGACTACTCCCACTAAGACTTACCTCGGTCATTTTTCATTTTTCCTTTTCCAGTAGCCAGCTCCCCCTTCTGTTCACGTTCTTTCTTAGAGGTCCAAGAACAAATTCTTGTGTGATGTTCTCTAGAGATTTTTGAGTGGGAAGAGGAGGCCCTAATCCCTCCTCGTGCCCTCCGGGTGTTGACTTTTGTTTTGTGATTTTCGTTTGTCTCTGTGCTATGTTCACTTTTGATGGTATTTTTGGACAAATTTTTATTCATCGGATTTGGGGCAATTTGGCTTATTGTTTTTGTGCTGATTGATGCTTTGTCGAGTGATGAACTAGATCACCAAGTGATTTGAACCAATTCCACTCGTGCATCAAGAAATCGTAAGATTCGCATTCTTGGGAAAAACTGAGTTCTTGGCCTAAATTTGCTTTCCCCGGCCATTGAATTTAAATTGAGTGACGATTTCTTGGGGATAGTTTTTTATCTCCCTTGTGATGGCCTGTGCAAAATCTGGTGTCGATCTGTATTGATCTGATCCAGTTTTCATTGATTTTCCTCTCGCGTTGCTGCTATCCAGAGCAGGTGTTCTTTCTGAGGTTCATTCGTTCTCCGCTCTCTGACTGCGTGAGGGATTCTTGTGTGGGGCCTAACACTAGTGCTACCAGCATCATGCGCTTAGGTGCCGAGTGAGTTTGTTTGAGCAGCACTTGCCCTTGACCCCTGTTCCCTGATTCTTTCATCGGTGGCCTAATAGCTGCTTTGGTGAAGTTCGTTGGTAGGTGTGGGAGAATAAGCAGCAGCACTGCAGCGCTGAAGTGCCTCCCAATTCAGGCCAGGTGTTCTCGACCAGTTTTTGAGTAGTTCCCGACCACTTGCCGACCACCGTGATCAACGTGGTCCCGACCAGTTCCCGACTAGTTTCCGACCTCTTGCCGACCACCGTGATCGACGTGGTCCCGACCAGTTCCCGACTAGTTTTTCGTCCTGTTAACGACCACCGTGATCGACGTGGTCTCGATCAGTTCCCGACTAGTTCCCATCTAGTTGCCAACCAGCTCCCGACCAGTTGCGTTTGATCTCTGTTTCTATCTTCGTCTCTTGCATTGGCTTTGTGGTATTCCGCTGTATTTCTAGGGAACATCCACCCATTCATTTGGGGTCGTGGACATCACGGTGTTGGTTTTGTGTGTTTGGGAATCAAGTTAGGATAGTGGCCTAAATATTTTGAAAGAAAATTTATAGCTCCCATTCACCCCCCTCTGATCGTCGATTTAGGTCCTTCAATTGGTATCGGAGCAGGTTAAGGATCACGTCCACCTTAATCGATTCGTGATCCGTAGAAGGCGACATGACTTTGAATCACCGATCGGGCAAGCCACCCCAATTCAATGGGGAGAACTACTCGTATTGGAAGATTCGTATGCAAGCGTATCTCTTGGGGATTAATTCGCGTGTTTGAGAGATCATTGAGAATGCTGATTACGTGGTACTTGGTGCCTATATCAATCAAGAGTAGATCAACCAACACAATACGAATAATATTGCCCGTGCTGAGCTTTATGCTGCTCTTTCGATTCGTGAGTTTGATCATGTTTTTGATTGTGTGACTACTTGTGAGATATGAAGGAGGCTTCAAAGATTCCATGAGGGTACAACCCATGTCAAAACCAGACTCTACGAGACATACAAGATGGAGTAGGAGAACTTCACGTAAGTTGATGGAGAGACTATTGACTCGATGTTTTCTCGCTTTACCACCATCGTGAATAATATGCGGGCTAACAATGCATCGATGCCCTATGACGATCATCAGAGAGCACTCAAGCTTCTATATGCTCTAGATCGGAGGGTCTGGGAGGTGAAGGTGTAGGCAATCATCGAGTCGACCAATTATGAGACTCACCATGGATGAGTTGTTCAGCAAGCTCCAGTCCACCGAGATTGACCTCCAAATGCAGGCAAGGATCAAGAATCCGTCTGCTCCTACCATGGCTTTGGTGTCAAGTAACTCAAGTTCAAGTTCTTCTTTGGCTAACCCATCACAGTTGTCTCTTTCCTTGTCCTCTCTTATGCCTGCAATAGAGGAGCAGATGGAGGCTTTTGGGGATGATGAGTTGGCACTTGTCATCAGCAAGTTCTCATGGTTTCACAACAACCGCTTGAACCGTCGACGTGGTGTCAACAAGCAAGGTTGCTTTGGATGTGGAGAGCCTGACCACTATGTCGCCAGCTGCCACAACAAGAACAAGAGCTACTCCGACAAGCACGACTACTCCAAGACAAGGACAAGCATGAGTCATCCCCTCGCAAGTACAAGTCCAAGAAAAACTTCAACCCCGAGCGCATGAAGAAGAAGTACTTCGAGCAGCTGGAAGCAAAGCAGCGAGCCCTCGTCGTGTATTTCAGTGACATCAACTCTAATGGTGACTCTCCTCCGAGTAATGATGAGTCCGAGAAGAAGGTCAAGAACAAGTTCAACGGCTTGAGCTTCTACGCCAACAAGCGCCAAGGAGGTTACTACACCATGGCGTTTGACGACACCACCACCGACAACAACGACGAGGTCGACATCGAGCCTGAGATAGAACTCACAATCGAATCTCTTCTCACAGAGCTTGAATATGTGAATGACACCATGCTAAAGCAAGATGCTTTGCTTATTCATGCTGCTAAAGAACGCAATGACTTCAAGGCTAAGCTTCTCAAGGCCTTAGATGAACTTGAGCGTGTCAAGAAGGATAGAGTTGTTCTGTCTAACGAGACTGAGTGCGATGAATGCGTTGTTTATATGTCTAGTCTTGTTTCTTTGCAGTCTAAATACTCTGTTTTGGTTGAGTTGGATAGGGCTAGAGCTGAGCCTATTTTGTCAGGTCCTTACAAGTCTTGTGCTGAGTTGTGCTCTGATCTTTCTGAGAAGGTTGCTAGGATCGCTTTTCTTGAGAAGTATAGTGCGGATGGTACTAGTGCTCAGTGTCTTTGTTGTGAGGCTTTGGAGGTACAGCTTGCTAACTGTAGGCATGACAAGAGAAAGACCAAAAAGGAAAACACATTCCTTCGGCACATGTTGAGTTGGCTTTCTTGTAGTGAGCCATAGTTGGGCATGACGATGAGTCAGTACAAGAGGGGTACTGACACAACGGGTTTAGGCTTTGCTTCAGGTGGAAAGGGTAACAATGTCTTTGGCAAGGTTGGTGAACATAGTGGTTTAAGCATGAGTGAGAAACCTACCAATCCTCCCAAGCTCATAAAGATTATCCCAACAAGCCCTCTGAGCCTACTAAGGCCAGTGTGAAGGATGGAGTACTCGAAGAGCCTCTCAAAACTCCACCTCAGAAATAAGTGTGGATTCTAAAACCTAACCACCTCAGGAACCCACTTGACACTCTGCCAAACATCTCTGATAAGCCCCTTCCTAAAGCCAAGCCACCTCCAAGAGTGAACTATGCCCACAACAGAGTGAGTCATCCACCACCCAAGAGAGAGGTGTACCACTGTGACTATTGCAAGAGGGATGGTCACTTGGTTGAGTTTTGCTTTAGGAGGAAGAGAGATGAGAGGCGTGAGTTTGTGCTTTACCAGCAGGACATGCATTGCCCATCTCATAAGCATGCATAGTTCACCCGCTCAGAGGCGTAACACTAGACCAAGAGGTGCAAGATCTCAAGGTGCTAGGCCCCAGTTTGTGAGACCACGTGATGGTCGTGCCCGGCGTGGACCAAGTCATCCTCAATATGACTTTAGGTCCCGTGGCAGTGGCTCTCAGTCCTACACTTCTAGCGGACCACATTTTCTCTCTCGTGGTGATCACTTCTCTCCCATGGGACACGGCATGTGTGGTGTTTTCTTAACACTTTTCTAGGGCAAATGACCCAACACTGGTATTCTCCTCAGTTTACTAACCCCAGTGTTCGATCATTTGCTCATCCCATGTCTTTCTATTGATGCAGCATGGAGGGTTGAAGAACATATGGCTTGTTGATTCGGGTGTTCCTGCCACATGACTGGTAATTCAAATTGGTTCTCCAGCCTCAACCCCATGACCTCCAAGGGGTACATCACATTTGGGGACAATGGTAAGGGTAAGGTGCTTTCTCGTGGGTCGTTAAGGCTCAATGAGAATTTTGTGCACAAGGATGCTGCTTTGGTTTTGAGCTTGCATTTCAATCTTCTTTCAGTTTTGCAACTCCTTAGAAATGGTTTTGAAGTGCGCTTTAAGCCGGTCTTTCACGCATACTTGATTCATGAGGTGATCTTGTGTGTTCGATTGTACCTTTTGGGCTTGTCTTTCGTGCTAATTTTTCTCACTCTTTCGGCACTTCTCGGTGTTTGGTGGCAGCACTTCTTCTGAGCTTTGGAAGTGGCATAGGAGGCTTGGTCATTTGAGCTTTGACTTGCTTGCAAGGTTGAGCTCTCTTGATCTAATCCGAGGATTGCCTAAGCTAAAGTTCAAGAAGGACTTGGTTTGTCACCGGTGTCATCATGGGAAGATGGTTGCCGCTTCTCATTCCTCTATAAACCAAGTGATGACCAAACAACCCGGCGAGCTTCTTCACATGGACACGGTAGGTCCAGCTCGCATTCAGTCGGATGGTGGGAAATGGTACGTTCTTGTGATCGCGGATGACTTTTCTCACTATTCTTGGGCCTTTTTCATGGAGTCCAAGGATGAGGCATTTTCCATGTACGGGAATTGATTCTTAGGCTACAAAATGAGCTTCCCAAGAATGCCATGAGAGCTATACACAGTGACAATGGCACCAAATTCAAGAACTCTTATTTTGAAGCCTTTTGCAAATCTTTGGGTCTTGAGCATCAGTTTTCTTCACCTTATGTTCTCAGCAGAATGGGATTGTTGAACGCAAGAATCAGACCCTTGTTGAGATGGCCAGGACGATGCTCGATGAGCATAGGGCTCCTAGGCATTACTGGGCTAAAGCGATCAACACAGCTTGTCACATTTCAAACCACATTTTCCTTCGAGCTTTTACAAAGAAGACTTCTTATGAGTTGCGGTTTGGGCGTCTTCCTAAGGTGAGCTACTTCAGAGTTTTTAGATGTAGGTTCTTCATTCTCAAGCAAGGTAACTTAGACAAGTTCGAGTCTCAATCTTTTGATGGCATCTTTGTCGTTATGCTAGTTATTCACGTGCATATAGAGTGCTTAACCTTGAGACTAATCGCGTCATGGAGACTTGTGAAGTTACCTTCGATGAAACCACACCTTGTTCTTCTCCTGTCTTTGAGTGTGCAGGTGATCGAGATGAGTGAAAGCATCTTTGTGAAGGAGGAGCAGGACGATGCCGATTGGGGTGCTTCCGAGCCGATTCCACCGGCTGCCCCTGTCGACCCTACGATGACTAGTCGGTTCGAGGCCTCGATCCTTCTTCTTCCACTTCATGGGGGCCGAACGACCATTATCCCTCTCTTGCACCTGAGGGAGCTCCAGCTATGGTTGAGGAGGAGGCTACTTCATCAAGAACGGCGCCTATACACATTCTGCATCGTCATCCTCCTGAGACCATGATCGGTAACCTCAACCAGCGTGTCACTCACAACAGGTCATATGAAATCTCTCATTTCGCATATTCTACTTTTGTTGCCGATTTTGAGCCCAAGATATTGGACACGCTTTATCTAATGCTGATTGGGTCAACGCCATGCATGAGAAGCTTGAGAACTTTGAGAGAAACCAAGTTTGGGTCCTAGTTTCTCCACCTCCACAGTGTCATCCCATATGTACCAAGTGGGTGTTTAAGAACAAGTAGAGTGAGGATGGGGTGATAGTTAGGAATAAGGCTAGATTGGTTGCTCAGGGGTTTTGCTAGAAAGAGAGGATAGACTTTGAGGAAACCTTTGCTCCTGTTGCCCGTTTAGAAGCCATTAGGATCCTTTTAGCCTTTGCAGCTTCGAAAGTGTTCAAGCTATATCAGATGGATGTCAAGAGTGCTTTTCTCAATGGGTACATAGAGGAGAAAGTGTATGTGAGGCAACCCCCTGGTTTTGAAAATCCTAAGTACCCAGACAATGTCTATAAACTCCACAAAGCCTTGTATGGTCTCAAACAAGCCTCCAGAGCCTGGTATGCTAGGTTGAAGTCCTTTATGCTTGGGAAGGGTTTTTCTATGGGCTCTATTGATAAAACTTTATTTCTCCTCAAGCAAGGCAAAGACATTCTCATTGTGTAGATATACATGAATAATATAATCTTTGGTGGCTCTTCACATGCCCTTGTGGCAAGGTTTTTTGATTTGATGAGCAGGGAGTTCGAGATGAGTATGATGGGCGAGTTGACATTCTTTCTCGGGTTGCAAATCAAGCAAACTCGGGAAGGGACGTTTGTGCACCAAGGAAAGTACACCAAGGACCTGCTGAAGAAGTTCAACATGGGCGAGGCCAAGCCTCTTTCGATGCCCATGGCGACTACCATTAACTTGGATGAAGACCTTGAGGGAGAAGCCGTGGATTAGAAGGAGTATCGCAACATGATCGAGTCGCTGCTGTACCTGACGGCGACGAGACCTGACATCCAGTTCGCGGTCTGTCTTTGTGCGTGCTTTCAGTCTTCACCGTGTACGTCTCATCGTCAAGCCATCAAACAGATCATAAGGTACCTTCGTTTTACTCCTGAGTTCAGTCTTTGGTACTCGATTGCTTCCACCCTCTCGCTTTCTGGTTATTTCGATGCTGATTATGCTGGCTGTCATGTTGAGAGAAAGTCAACTTTTGGTACTTGTCAGTTTCTTAGTTTGTCTCTTATTTCTTGGTCCTCTCGCAAGCAGTCTTCCATAGCCCAATCCACCTGTGAGGCTGAGTATGTTGCTGCTGCCGCTTGTTGCTCTTAGTTGCTTGGATATTTGCTACCTTGAGAGACTTTGGCTTAGATTTCGCCCGAATGCCACTTTACTGTGACAGCACCAGTGCCATAAGTGTAGCCAAAAACCCAGTGCTCCATGCTAAAACCAAGCACATTGAGGTGAGGTTCCACTTCTTGACAGGCAACCAAGAGAAAGGAACCATAGACTTGAGACATATCCGCACCGAGCACCAGCTAGCTGACATTTTCACCAAACCTCTCGACCAAATCCAGTTTGCACACTTGCGAGGGGAGTTGAGTGTTTGCTTCCCATTTTAGTTATGGGATGCTTTGTATCTTCTAGAGTAGTCTTTCTTTTTTTCTCTTTGCTTTTGTTTTTGTATCATATTGCATTGCATCTCATCATGTATC
>CM041640.1:6828531-6909542 GCA_023333625.1 Bothriochloa decipiens | reverse complement strand
AAAATGCTTATGATTCATATTCTGTTTCATTTGATCAGTTTGAGCATTGGCTTTGTCTTGCCCCTATTGTAATACATGTGTCGTACCAACTTAAGCATGATTTTATTCAACTTGCTATACTCCTGAAGCTTTGTATATTCGCATTGTACATCTTGTGCATTTCATAGCATGTTTTAAGGGGGGCTTTTATCTTGTCCACTTGATAAGTGCTTTTATCAACAAGGGGGAGAATGTTTCCACAAATCCAGAGTGTGTATTCATGTGTATTTGTGAGGTTGATGCACTTGTCAAGAGGGAGCTGCACATTTTTCTTTTGCTAGATGTGTCAAGCTATTTTGCCTCTGTCTAGAGGGTCTAGCCGCTTTCAGGTGTTTTTTCTTGGTTGCGTCAAGCCGTTGCCCATGTCTTTGGGGACCAAGTTATTGCTCTTTGCTTTGCTCATGGCAAGTGATAGTTTTGAGCTTTTCTTTGGCTTTTGGTCATTTGAGTGGGCTTTCTCTGGCTTTGTATTAGTGTTGACAATGCACTCATCAAGGGGGAGAATGCGGACACATGATTTTCCATATCATGGTGTAGCATCTTTGTTGGTGTGATGAGCGATTGTCAACATGTCCAACACTTGTGGTTGGTGGTTGGTTCGGTGGTTCTAGTGATCCCCTGGCACAGGGTTATGTGTCAAAACGTGTCTCTTGGCTAGTGATGTGCAGGTGTGGAGTCCGAAGGCGGTGGCAACGGTCGGGAGAAGGTCAAGTAGGGCGTGCCGTGCTAACGGACTAGGTGCGGTGAAGGGCGGACGCTAGGCTTGGACTGACGGACCAGACTACTGGGTGGCCAGCCACGATGGCTGACACTTAGGACATCGACGAGCGTAAGTGTACATGGCGGGGATGCGTACGCGGTACGCTACTCGCGAGGAGATTTTGGTGGTTTGTCCTCAAAACCATTGGCGGGGGACGCGTACATGGTACGCTACTCGCGAGGAGGTTTCGTGGTTTGTCCTCAAAACCATCCGCGGGGGATGCGTACGCGGTACAATACTCGCGGACGGTTTGGTGGTTTGCTCTCAAAACCATCGGCGACAGGTTTCGCGGGTTTGGGCCTCAAAACCCGGGCGAAGGTCCCGATGCGGACAGACGGCACGTGGCGGCATCAGGGAGATTACGTCGAGGCAAGGCTACCGGTGAGAAGGCGCGGTGGCCGTTGGATCAGAAAATCTCGAGTTGGACCATATTGCCTTTGGCTAGTGATTCGCTCTAAAAATATCTAGGGGCAGAAGTGGAATTGTGTAATAGGCATATAAATAAGAGTGGACTGCCCCCACTCAAACGTACCTCGGTCATTTTTTATTTCTTCTTTTTGAGTAGCCGGCTCCCCCTTCTGTTCACATTCTTGCTTAGAGGTCCAAGAACATATTCTTGTGTGATGTTCTCTAGAGATTTTTTAGTGGGAAGAGGAGGCCCTAATCCCTCCTCGTGCCCTCCGTGTGTTGACTTTTGTTTTATGGTTTTCGTTTGTCTCTGTGCTGTGTTGACTTTTGGTGGTATTTTTGGACGAATTTTTATTCATCGGGTTTGGAGCGATTTGGCTCATTCTTTTTGCGCTGATTGATGTTTTGTCGAGTGATGAACTATATCACCAAGTGATTTGAACTAATTCCACTCGTGCATCAACAAATCGCAAGATTTGTATTTTTGGGGAAAAACTGAGTTCTTGGCCTAAATTTGCTTTCCTCGGCCATTGAATTTAAATTGAGTGACGATTTCTTGGGGATAGTTTTCTATCTCCCTTGTGATGGCTGGTGCAAAATCTGGTGTCGATCTGTATTGATTTAATCCAATTTTCGTTGATTTTTCCTCTCGCGTCACTGCTGTCCAGAGCAGGTGTTCTTTTCTAAGTTTTGTTCGTTCTCCGCTTTCTGACTGTGTGAGGGATTCTTATGTGGGGCCTAACAGCAGTGCTACCAGCATCGTGCGCTCAGGCGCCGAGTGAGCTCGTTTGAGCAGCACTTTCCTTTGACCCCTCTTCCCTGATTCTTTCGTCGATGGCCTGATAGCTGCTTTGGTGAAGTTCGTTGGCAGGTGTGGGAGAAAAAGCAGCAACACTGCAACACTGAAGCGCCTCCCAATTCAGGCCGGGTGCTCCCGACCAGTTCCCGACCACTTGCTGACCACGTGATCAACGTGGTCCCGACCAGTTCTCGACTAGTTTTCAACCACTTGTCGACCACCGTGATCGACATGGTCCCGACCAGTTCCCGACCAGTTTTCGTCCTGTTGCCGACCACCGTAATCGACGTGGTCCCGATCAGTTACCATCTAGTTGCCAACCAACTTCCGATCAGTTGCGTTTGATCTTCGTCTCTTGCATTGGTTTTGTGGTGTTTCGCTTTGTTTCTAGGGAACATCCACCCAATCATTTAGGGTCGTGGATATCACGGTGTTGATTTTATGTGTTTGGGAGTCAAGTTGAGACAGTGACCTAAATATTTCAAAAAAAAATTTACGGCTTCCATTTACCCCTCTGGTCGCCGATTTCAGTCCTTCGGGATCGACGTGCGGTCGGTCGCTGCGATCCTGGGTCTAGCGGATCAGCACCAGCGCGTGCACCTCAAGGAGGCTTGCCTGAGATTTATCGCGTGGCGGGAGATGCTCGGTGCTGTCTTGCAGACCGAGGGGTTCCAGGATCTGATCGCGAGTTGCCCTCTGATTATGAAGGAGATTTTAGACAAGATTGCAGCCACGGCCGAAGCTTAAGCTTGACAACCCTTGCTCGGCGTTGGATTATTGGACGTACGGCCAGTGCTGAGCTTTTCCATGTGTAAATTCAACGAGTCCCTGTATATAATGAATTGGTCGACATGACCATTGCCGGCTATATACTCCATCATTCCTAATAGTTGACGTTGTAAAATTCAAAGTTTGCTCTAAAATACTCCCTGCATTTTAAAAAATATCGCTACGAAGTTCGTCTTAGTCAATACTATTATGCATGATACTTCCTCCATTCTAAATTATAGATCAGACTTCTTAACTTCAAATTTGATCACTCGTCTTATTCAAAAAGTTATGTAAATATAGTCAAATTTAAGTCATTCTTTAAATAATATTTCTTAATAAAGTAAGCCACAACAAAAAAGTGATATTTTACACAAAGTTTTGAAAAAGATGAGTGGTTAAATTTGAGGTTAAAAAATTAAATAAACTATAATTTTAAACGAAGCGAGTAAATATCATTATTTCTTATGCATTTAGTCAAAGTTGAGAATATATGATTTCTCAAAAAGTGAAAACATATTTAGACATGGACTCTATTATTAATTTTAAATCAAGTATCAATATTGTATATTTGGTAGTTGTGTCTTGGGCTTTTAATGTGGGCCTATCACTTTGAGGATTCTATAGGAAACTCGTCACCATGTGTGTATCTCCATATAAATATTTTGGACACCACAATTTCAAAATTAAGTAAGTCTAATTAATCAATGTTGTATGCCAAATAGTAATGAAATCCCTTCTTCATTCAGACTGCAGTGTGGATACCATTATAAAAAGAACATTAATTATCGCTACCACATATATGACTTTTGATTTAGTTTGATATCCGTTCAAAGATTCTTGGACATTAATGGAAGTCCAATACCAGATTTTCCATATATGCTATAAATAGCAACAATCACCATTTCAATTTCAAGCAAAGATCGACAAAAAATTCCCGGCAAAACCAATATCCAATATAATGGCTATGAAAGTCATTATTAACATCCTTGTTGTGTGCGTTGTATTTACCATGTTTATAACATCTGAAACTTTCCATGAGTACGATTGTCTTCCAGAGAAAGACTGGGTCATCAGCAAATGCATGAGGACCATAAGAAAAGAGGGTGACTACATCACCCCAGATGACAAATGTCGTAAAGTGGTGGAAGACAATAGGGTTGCATGGTTTGCATTTGTCGTATACTTGATGCTAATGATGAGAAGTATGGACCCCGAAGAAACTTGTTCGTCTTGCAAAGGAATGCCACAAGCCTGTGCCAGTTGCATATAGATGTGGAAGTAAGTTCTTAAATGTATTCATTTCATCATAGCAAGAATAAACATTCGTACTACTACGTCTTTACTATATACTGTATGCTAGAAATGCTCATACTAATTTTACACAATTCTTACTGATGTTTAGGTTGGACCGTTCACCTGCCACCAGCTGAGGCACATCCATGAGTTGTGACGAAAACATTCATGTAACTCATGGAAGAATAATGAAATAATGTGTTGGCAAGTACTTATTTGTTGAGAGTTGATGAGTGTTCAATTTGTTGGGCACCAAAAGCAAAAGGAATTTTTGGGCACATCTTAAGCTATAGATTCAATCTGAACTGCATGATGTGTTGAATTTCTCCCTGTGGATGGACTCAATAGCATCCTTTGTTATTACTGTCAAACAAATTTGAGATACATAGACCGATATATATCGCCGCACCAAAACAGCCGTTTTTTCACCCTTGGATCATTGTAGATGTATTGACTAGCGAAGTCTTCCCCACCCCGCCAATGCCAACTGGGTTGACAGAAATAGATGCGACACAATTGCTACTCACTAGTGGAAACTCAAAATTACGAAACCAACGAAAACATGAAAAAAAAACCAATAGGGAAAAATGCAAAACTAATTGGGCTAGCTCGACAGTGAAATAAGATTTTTCTGCTAGTTTCCAGTAGTAACTGTTGCTCTCTTAACTTTTCCCATTAGACCCTGCAAATGCATTAGACATGCTACAATTCCCAATCTAAAAATTTCTAGCTCTAGGAAATTTGGAGCCCTGTCAAACAGAGCTAACTATTATTGTGCAAATCCCGTGAGATGTGAAACACTTTTTTGAGTGTTCTTATTATAAAAAAAAAGGGCTAAATCTGGAACCCATGCGCATGCACAAATTGGACTCTTGCGGTACCTGCAGTTTTGGCTGTGTACACGCGATCTCTGCATTCGGTAAAAGTTCCAAAGATTTACGACACCGAGTTCTCGTGCGGTTATATATGTACGCAAGAATGCATGTTTCCTTTTGAAGGCTCTCGTCGTGTGTTGCTCTAGCTAATTTCGCCGCCGCCAATCGATCTCCCATGCGCGCATGACATGGCTGGTGCTACCAACTCCTCGCCATCTTCAGCTAATAACCCCTCGCTGCCCGCGACGTCGTCGAGATGCCTGACGAACAGCATCACCGCGACGCACGACTTCAAGGTGACCAACTTCTCGCTGCTCGTGGGCAGCGGCAAGGGCCAGTACGTTGCCTCGAGCACATTCAGCGCCGGCGGCTGCGACTGGAGCATCTGGTTCTTCCCCGACGGCGACGCCGACGAGACTCCTCCTGATGCGGAGGCAGCAGCCGCCTCCTTCACGTCGGTCTACCTGCGACTTATGGCAGGACCGGCCGGCACCAGGGTCAAGTTCAAATTCACTCTGCTCGACGACAAAGGCCGCCGAGTGTCCACGACGACAGGGAAGAGGAGGAGGAAGAGAAAAGCCACCGCCGACGCCGACTTGACACGAACCGAAACCACCACCTATGCCCGTGTCCCCGCCATGTGGGGCACGAACAGGTTCTTCGACAGATCCGTGCTGGAGGCGGCGCTGCTGCGGGACTCCAACGACAGCTTCACGATCCGGTGCGCCATGGCCTTGTTACGGACGCGCACGGAGGACGACGCCGTCATCGAGGTCCCGGAGTCGGTCCTCCGCGACGACCTGGCGCTCATGCTCAGGGACGGCGCCGGCGCCGACGTGACGTTCGTCGTTGGCGAGCGGTTCTTCCGGGCGCACCGCTACGTCCTGGCCGCCCGCTCCATGGTGTTCAAGGCGCAGCTCTTCGGTGCCATGAAGGAGGCCCAGGCCGCCCAGCAGCAGGGCGGCGGCGGGGTCGACGGCGCGCGGTGCGTCATCAAGGTGGACGACATGGAGCCCGTCGCCTTCTCGGGGATCCTCTACTACATTTACACGGACTCGCTCGCCGACGACTGCACCGCCGGCAGGGTAGTGGCGGCGCTGCACCTGCTCGTGGCCGCGGACCGGTACGGGCTCGACAGGCTGAAGGTGCTGTGCGAGGCCAGGCTGTGCGGCTGGATCGACGTGCAGTCGGTGGCCACCACCTTGGCGTTGGCCGAGCGCCACCAGTGCGCCAAGCTCAGAGAAGCTTGCCTTAGGTTCCTGTCCTGGCCGGACATGCTCCGCGCCGCCATGAAAACGAAGGGGTTTGGCCATCTCATTGCGAGCTACCCTTCGGTTGTCAGCGACATCTTGGACAAGGTCGTCTCGGCAAGAATTGATCAGTAGCTTCGCTCACGTTTGGAAGGTGTGCTGATGAGTCTTATTTAATTTGCTGTCGGTTGAACTGATTTCATCGTATAAGTGTTTCTATTGGATGCGTTATAATATGTCGATCGGTGCAGTCTGCAGTGCAATCAGCAACTGCAACAACATGACTACTTTTGAAAAAAAATAATGTGCAATCCATGCGTCGGAATTATAATAACGATATTACACACATAGGAAGTTTTTGAAGGATGGGATCTATAGACAAATTCGTGATAATTATTGATTTTTTAAATTCGTGACAATTGTATTGTATTGAACGATTGATTTAGCATGTCTGGTATGCTTACTTGTTCGCCGGCGCTTGCCCTATGCTGCACGATAGCATTGCACCGGGAAAAAAAATCATTTTCACCCTTTGTAATCCATTTTTTCTCTTTATCAAACTCTATAGAGCCGGACATCTTAACTCCCTCCTCCCATTCCTCAAAAAAAAAAAAACTCCCTCCTCCCCTCACGCTAGGTACTCTCAAAACCATTTGAATTATATTTCATTGTAGAAGTGGATGTTCTTCATTGTTGTATAAACCACAAAAAACAATTTCTGTAATAAGCTTATAAAATCCAAGAAGAAAAGTAGTAATATATTTTGGGCATGAGAAAACAGAAAAAATATTTAGAGATCATGAAAAATATCTCTGCAAACATCCACGTTATAAGAAAATGGGTAAAAACATCTGAACGATCTATGAAATTCCCAAAACATTGTAATCAATGTCTAAGAGCATCTCCAAGAATTTATCAAAATTTACTTGACAGATCTTGTGATTTGATACGTTGCTAAAATATATGCCAAGTAAAAATAGTGCTCTTCTCCAACATATTGTTATTTTGACTTGCCAAACCAAAAACATAATTTGCATGCATTATTTAATAATATCTCATGTCAAATCATTTATCAAGCACTTAGAAAAGGCAAATCAATAGCTTCGTCATGCCGCATCCAATGACCACGAAAATTTTACCACAGCACACACACAACATCAGAAGACTACCATAAAGATTTCACATATAATGGAGTAACACATATTTAGATATGAATTTATTTCTTTTTAAAACCTAATTATCAAAGATAAATAAAAATGGCATAAACACTCTACTAAACCATATCTATTATGACTTCAGTGCATAGATCTACTCGCAGGGATTCCAAAACATTTTTACTTGCTATTTTCTAAGTTTTCTAAGAATCATTATGAATTTCCAAAGATTCAGCCAATTATAAGCAAGGATAAATAAAAACGTATTTGCGTCAGGAACCTGGACTTTCAACAAATCAGTCAAGCCCATAAAAGTAAATCATTGAATCTAGAATTTATGCAAAGTGAACACGTGAACGAGTTTCTATTTGCACGGGTGCCCCTTCTTCTTCCTTCTCACGAACAGACCACGCACGGGAGGTCGGGCTACGGTCAATACAGGCCCAGGGCTCGACGGCGAGGGGGAGGCGGAGCTGCGCGGTGGCGAGGCACACCCGTAGGTGCTCGCAGTGCGGCTAGTGACAGCCCGTGGCCCTCTGGCCACGCGGTCGTCGTCCTCGAGTGAAAGGTCGAGATGGCGGACTAGAGGGGGATGAGTAGTCCTTTCTAAAACTTATCGCACCGGCTAACCGAAACAAATGCGAAATTAAAACTATCGGTCTAGCGAATAATTCACCCCTCTAACTATAACTCTAGATGCACCTTGTAAAAGATCCTACACAAGAAAGCAAGGTGCCAAACTAGCTAGTGCTCTTCTAATTAAATCTAGCTTGCAAGGTCACACAAACCTAAGCAACTAGTACTTACACAATTGAGGGAGCACCTACACAATTCTAATGAGCAAAAGCACAAAGCCAACTTAAGCTCACTAGATGCTCAAGGACAAGGCTATACAAGTCGAACCCAAGAGCTCAACTTAACTTAGCTACACAAACTAAGCAAAGCTACTAAAAAGACTACACAAGCTAATTAGCCACACAAGAGATACTTCTATGCTACACAGGCTAGAAGGTAACTAGATAGCTACACAAGCCAACTAATTACAAGAGCAACAACACAAGCACAATATATACGAATGTAAATACAAGCTTGTGAAAGAGATTGCAAACCACCGCGATGTGTGGACACAAGATGACATGGCGATTTTTACCGAGGTTCACTTGGTTGCCACCAAGCTACGTCCTCTTGTGGCGATGCACCCACTTGGAGATTCACTTGCTAATTGGCGTCACCTAGCCAAACCACAGCCTTGAGTGTGATGAATCAACACAATATGGGGATCATCCAAGCCAAGAGCTCAACTAGAGTAGCCAATTCGCGACTCCCGCGGGGAAGGCTCAAGAACCCCTCATAATGTCTTCTCCGGAGCACCGCACAACCTCCTTGCGTGCTTCGACGGAGTCTCTTGCCACCAAGCCATCTAGGAGGTGGTAACCTCCAAGAGTAACAAGCCTACCGGCTTGCAATACGAACACCTAGTGCCACTCGATGCAATCTCTCAAAGCAACGCACTAGAAATCACTCTCTCACTCAAATGGATGAACTCTATCAAGAACAAGTGAGTAGAGGGCTCTCCAAGCACTCACAAGCATGGACACATAATCCCCAAGGTGCTCTCTCACTCAAATGTCTGGCCAAGCCTCCAATTTATAGAGGAGGCAACAAATAGAACCGTTAGGTTCAAATTTCAGGCTAAAAATGGCTCCCGGATTGGCCTACCGAAACTTCCGGTCACCTGACCAGAACTTTCGGTCAGTCCAGATCTAGCCATTGTACACAGTCAGTCCACGAAGTCAACCTAGATCAGGCCTATCGGAACTTCCGGTCACCTGACCAGAACTTTCGGTCATCCACCGGAACTACACCGGAACTTTTGGCCGGAGACCAAAACCAAAAGGACGCATGCGGTCGCTTGCAAAAAGTCAACTATCGGAACTTCTGGTTCATGTACCTGAACTTCCGGTGACAGCCGGAACTTCCATCGGAACTTTTGGTCACCAACCGGAAGTAAATCGGGGAGCGCGGTTGCTCGGGCTGGGCTAACCGAAACTTCCGATCCAGACCCACCGGAACTTCCGCTGGTCTAGCACCACCCCGCACTAAACGAGCATATCTCTTAGCTCCGAACTCTGTTTTTGATGTCTTGGACTCATTGGAAAGCTTACTTAGAGGTCTACACAACCCACATAGCCACTTCATCCAATTCATAATGGATCAAATCAGTTTTCCAACCCAAGAACCATCATCTCTCTTTTCTAAGCACATGAGTTCACGGAAACATCTCCATCTCCTCCTTTGCAAAGGTTCCAACATCTCCAAGTGTACATCACCATGTGCATGTGTGTTAGCATTTTCACAATCATTTTCAAAGGATTTTCTCTTGCTCTCACCACGCCACTTGATCCTAGCATGTCGCAAAGTTAGATCATTCAAGTGGCACTAGATGATCGATATGCAAACAAGTTTGCCCCTCTTGATAGTACGGCTATCAATCCTAAATCCGGTCATCAACTTCTCTACACACCTCATGACCGGTGAAATAAAATGCCCTAGGTTATACCTATGCCTTGTGCGCATTTCCATTTCCATCATCTTCCTCTAATGTGCCAATGCAACACATGCACCGACACGATCATCAAATGATATGATCCACTTCATATCATCATGCAACTTTCTTGGTCCATCGATCTTGACCTCACTTGCTCTTCACCGTCTCATGGTCCATCGGCAACAAGTCTTGCTCAAGCTTCACCATCTCATGGTCCATCACTTCAAAGCCTTGACTTATCCTTCACACATTCATCGATCCATCGAGCCAAGCCTCATCTTGATCTTCTCCATCTCGGTCACATGACTCCATGTCATGTCACATATGGAATTAAGCTCCTCCATTGCACATTCACCTAATGGACTAATTTCCTGTGTATCTCATATAATCCACATTAGTCCAACCTAAAGTTGTCACTCAATTGCCAAAACCACATAGGGACCTTTTAATCTCTCCCTTTTTGGTAATTGATGATAACTCTACAAAGATATTAAAATCAATAATTTTAGGACTCTATGCCCCTTATCCAACATTTAAGCTCCATGTGAAGACTTGTATAAATGCCACAAAGTCAACTTGGTAGTGATAGCTCCCCCTACATGTGTGC
Organism: Bothriochloa decipiens; assembly: GCA_023333625.1. Taxonomy (NCBI): domain Eukaryota; kingdom Viridiplantae; phylum Streptophyta; class Magnoliopsida; order Poales; family Poaceae; genus Bothriochloa; species Bothriochloa decipiens. The sequence goes on along the minus strand of CM041640.1, from coordinate 6,899,038 downwards.
TCAAAATGGTTTGAATTCAAACTTGCTCACATGCATGAATATGAAAATTTTGGAAGAGTTAGCACTACTAAGTGATGCTAAGGTATATAAAATAAACCTTTGAAGTGTGATACCAATCGGAGTTGCACATTTGAAGTTCATCCTTAGCATCATTATGGTTAGCTATATATCACATGAAACAATCTAGATACCTCATAAGATCAATATTATAAGCAAGGTTCTAGTACCACGAGAAAGAACACATGAGACTAGCTAACCAACCTATGCATGCTAGTTATAAAATCATCAATCAAGTTCTATGACTAGCATACACCACACAAGCATTGCATATTGAATTTAAATACTTATGCAAATGCAAGCAAGCACATGAATATGCACATATCAAATGCAATCAACCAGATTCATGAGCTTGCTCCCCCTACTTGTGTGCTTCTCTTGTCCAAGAATATTTGATCCTCCCCTCTTCAATATTTCTCCCTCTTGGTCCATGTCCATGTCTTCTCTCATCTTTTTCCAATTTCTCCTTTATAATATGCCTCTTGCATATCTTTGTACATTTCTCTCCCCCTTTGTCATCAATCACCATAAAAGGTATGTACTCCATACCACATGAAGATGTGTCTCTTGTACTACATGTATGGTGAGTCCTTTGATTCAAAGAGTTGGACTTGGTTAGATGGTTGAGTCTTGAATCTTCATTTTTGATGGACACCACCATATCTTGGAATGACACCACTTGCAAATACCACATGTATAGCACTTGTAAGCTCTTTGACCTTGATATAGATGAGTTGGGGCAACTCCCCCTATGTCAAAGCATGGGTAACCAACTTGCGGATGAGGGTAGTTTTCTTGATTTGAATTGATCACTTGAAGTTGAGGATCACTTGTGGAACCACCTTTTGATGTACTAGGTATCACTTTGAATGAATGCCATGTGTAGAGATGTGATATTCTAGACATATCTTGCAAGAACTAGCATTGTGGACACCACTTGTAGGATTTGTCAATTATGCCCACTTCTTGAACTAGATTGTTTCCATGAGCTTCTTTCTCTTTGACTTGAGCTACCGTATTTTGCTTATAAGCTTTCAAGTCTGGTTTGAACTAATGACAAGCTTCTTCACACATCATAAAGTATAAGGGTTATCTTGCCAATGTTGTACTTGTCACTTATATGCAATTCAACATAAATCAAGCACTTAGGTTCACTAGCTCATGAACAAATCCATACTCATACCACTAGATCATTCAATCAAGCAAGCAATAGTGGTAGACTATGAATTATAGACTTTTCATTTATCATGCATGATCCTAGTAAGTATGTACTATATACATTAACCACATACTAGTAAGGAATGAAATGATCATGCACAATACAATGATACCTTTGCTATGTTGGAGTATAGGATAGTCATTTGATTCCAATATCATTACTCCAATAGTAATGTGAAGTCCCATTTATAAGCTTGATGGAGCCAATAAATACCAATTTGAATTTCATGCTTCATCCATATGAAATGAGAACCACTAATATGATCGAGTGCACTTCTCTTGTTGTGGTTGGCTTGCTTCTTTTGATCTTTGCTTGCATGTGAGAATACCACTTGTATTATCATATAAATTGTCATGTATTGCTCTCTTTTTGGATGTTGCTTGCTTTCTTGATCAACCCTTTTGATAGCTTTAACTAAGAATTTCCAATAATCCTTAGATCATCACTTTCATGTTGGCCTTCCAAGTACACCTCATTTGGTTTTTTTCAACTCATTTGGGCGGCTCGCTCCCACAGTGGGGAGAAGTGATCTCTCTCTAAGAACTATTCTTGACACTCACTTGAATTGCCTTTGTTTGTTTGATCCTTTTCTTTCTTGTTCTTGAGCTTGATCTCGATCTTTAATAAATCAACCATAGGTTCCTCAGTCACTTATAAACATGATTTCAACTTGAGGACCTTTCAATTTGAGTGATTTTTGATATTTCTAATGTTAGTCATTTTTTCTGGCAGATTCTGTACTCTTCAAAGAAAAATTCATATCTCCAAATATACAGCTCCAAATGCCACGAAATTTGGTGGAGATGTGTGAAACTAAGTCTTCTATCAGCTGTAAAAAATTGAGCTTCATTGGCATTCTAGATTACTACCAGAGTTTATATCTTTCCACACTGCTATATGCTAAAAACTGCTGCACTATGGCTGACAAGATGTACTCCAAAACGGGAGTAATTCTTATCCAAATATCAAGAAATTTGTACCAAAACTTGTACCATAATTCTAGAGCATGTATGCCAAATTTCAAGCCAATACAATTAGATTTGTTTCATCAAACATGGCTGTCTTCTCAGCTAGCTCAGATTTTGAATATTGGACAGATTTAAGCAATTGAGCTATACTTCACCAAAAGTGAATCAAACTTCATATCAACGTGTTTGAATACTTTCACAAGACATATATCAATCCAAACCACTTACTAAAAGTAATCTTGTGACCATATCCATCAAAATCAAACCAAATTTGACTACTAAGCATTTAGTCCATTCAAACAACTCATAGCAAGCAACATATGCATATATATCCATTTCAATCAACTCATATGCACCCAAATGAATTAGATCAATCAAGGATATAAATTGATAGCTCATGACCATCTAACTAGCAAGCTTCAATTCAAATGAAATGCAAGCCATCAAATATGACTAATGATTTACCACAGCTTGAATATTACACTTGTATGTTGTAGCACTTGGACTTCACTTGTCATGTCTTGGCATCGGGATGATAATAGCACTAAGCTTGAATACTTGACTCAACCAAATGGTGAATAAAAATGAAATCAATTGAATCAAGCCTCCAATGCCATGGTACCTACACACAATCATCCACTTTTTGATAATACCCAAACTAGTTCGGGTCCTCTTAAGTTAGGTGCAACATACTTAGGCAAAGCCTTAGTATGAATAGCGGGATGTATTGCAATAGCAACCATAGAGGTACCATCACCATCCTTCCTAAGCATATCATTTGCATGAGTTGAAGTAGGCTTAGGAGTGTTACCTAGGGGACATGAATGAGCCATGTGTCCCCTTTCTCAGCATGAATAACATCTTCTCTTTAGTAGAGCCTTTTCTTCATTGCTCTTGTGATGCTATTCATTGCCTTGCCTCTCAAGAGTTGTTTGAGTCTTCTTCTCAAGCTTGTTAGAACACTTCGAGGTAAAGTGTCCCATGTCTCCACACTTGAAGCACTTGATGTGAGCTAAATCTTTCTTTTCTTGATTCTTGCTTATCATCTTGTTGGCATCATGGATATGAGTTGGATGCCTTGCAATTCCACCCCTTCTTGTTTTCTTCGTCTCCATCTTCAAGTCATCATTGTTAGCTTCATGGTTGATCTCGACTTGATCTTGGGGCTTCTTTTCTTGCTCAACTTGTGGCTTTGGTTGAGGCTTCTTGGACGGGCAATACTTGGCAAAGTGACCCACTTCATGGCACCCGTAGCACATGAAATGAGATAGCTTCTCTTCTTCTAGCTTCTTCATTTCTTTCTCAAACTTCTTCTTGCCCCATCTCTTTCCCTTAATGTTGGTGTTGTTGCAGGTGATGCCATTCATGTTGCCAAATCTCTTGTAGCTCTTCAAGAGTTGAGAGTGTGTGATCTTTGGCAATCCACCTAAACCTACTTTGCTCTTGTTGAAACCAAGGCCACTCATGTCACTGTAGCTTCTCTTGTTCTTCAACATGTGCTCAAAGGCGACTTGAGAGTTGTAGCACCTCTCTAACTTGCTGCTTAAATTCTCCACTTTCTTCTTGAGCTCATTGTTATCCTTTAAAAGGTTAGTCTCACAAGACATGGAAGAAGAACAAGCATCTAATTATGAAGAACATGACATATCAAGTAAATCATCACAAGAGGTGGATACATGCTTCTTCTGTACATCACAAGGTTTAGTAATAATATGAGATTGATCATTTGACCCAAGAGATGAGCTCTCACTAGTTTTAGTTTCTTCATTGGAAGACTTCGTAGTGAGAAAAGCATGTTCTTGTAATAAGTTATCATGAGCAACACTAAGTTCCTCATGAGCTAATTTTAGCACATCATGTGAACAAGTATTAACATAAAGTAGATACTTTTGATGTTCACATGTTGTCTTTAGAAATGAGTTTTCTTTTCTAACTTGCTTATTTTAGCAAACTCTTTTTCTAAAGCTCTTGCCAACTTAAAAACAAGCTCAAGACTTGGATCATCACAATCCATAACCACATTACCAATCTTTACCTTGTCGTCATCGTGTGACATGGAACAATGTGGTGATGTCGAAGAGCTTGAAGTAGTGTCATCACTCTCATAGCCATCATCAAGTGAGCTTGAGGTAGAATCTTCACTTGCTTCACTAGAGGCATCAACATCCATCTTGTCAAGTGAACTTACAGAAGGATGATCATCATCTTCACTTGACCTTGAGGTGGAGCAATCCTTCATAACAACCTTGTTGTGGTCATGCTCAACATCCTCATGTGTCTCCTCCTTGGGCTCATCATCATCATCGGAGGCTGCCTCATACTTTTCATTGAGATAACTCCAAATTTCATGGGCGGTTTTCATGTTCATGATTTGCTCATCAAAGATGCTATAATCCAAAGATCTATACAAAGTGTAAATAGCTTGGATGTCTAGATCTAGGCATTTCTCTTGTGCTTGAGTTAGATTATCTTCATCCAACACATGAGAAAAGCCCACATCTACCATCCACCACAATTGGGGAGAAATAAACTTAAAATTGCATTTCATCCAATTTCTCCACCGTGCAAAGTGTGTGCCATCAAAAGTGTATGGACACTCAACATCTACCCCATAAGTCTCCATCCTCTCGGGTTGGTAAAGACCACAAACGAGAGACCTGGCTCCGATACCACGTGAAAGGTCAAGATGGCGGACTAGAGAGGGGTGAATAGTCCTTTCTAAAAATTATTGCACCAGCTAACCGAAATAAATGCGAAATTAAAACTATTGGTCTAGCGAAGACTTCACCCCTCTAACTATAACTCTAGATGCACCTTGTAAAAGATCCTACACAAGAAAGCAAGGTGCCAAACTAGCTAGTGCTCTTCTAATTAAATCTAGCTTGCAAGGTCACATAAACCTAAGCAACTAGTACTTACACAATCGAGGGAGCACCTACACAATTCTAATGAGCAAAAGCACAAAGCCAACCTAAGCTCACTAGATGCTCAAGGACAAGGCTACACAAGAAGAGCTCAACTTAACTTAGCTACACAAACTAAGCAAAGCTACTAAAAAGACTACACAAGCTAATTAGCCACACAAGAGATACTTCTATGCTACACAGGCTAGAAGGTAACTAGATAGCTAAACAAGCCAACTAATTACAAGAGCAACAACACAAGCACAATATATACATATGTAAATACAAGCTTGTGAAAGAGATTGCAAACCACCGCGAAGTGTGGATACAAGATGACACGGTGATTTTTACCGAGGTTCACTTGGTTGCCACCAAGCTACGTCCTCTTGTGGCGATGCACCCACTCAGAGATTCACTCGCTAATTGGCGTCACCTAGCCAGACCCACAACCTCGGGTGCGATGAATCAACACAATATGGCGATCCTCCAAGCCAAGAGCTCAACTAGAGTATCCAATTCGTGACTCCCGCGGGGAAGGCTCAAGAACCCCTCATAATGTCTTCTCCGGAGCACCGCACAACCTCCTTGCATGCTTCAACGGAGTCTCTTGCCACCAAGCCATCTAGGAGGTGGCAACGTCCAAGAGTAACAAGCCCACCAGCTTGCAATACGAACACCTAGTGCCACTCGATGCAATCTCTCAAAGCAACACACTAGAAATCACTCTCTCACTCAAATGGATGAACTCTATCAAGAACAAGTGAGTAGAGGGCTCTCCAAGCACTCACAAGCATGAACACATAGTCCCCAAGGTGCTCTCTTACTCAAATGGTCGGCCAAGCCTCCAATTTATAGAGGAGGCAACAAATAGAGCCGTTAGGTTCAAATTTCGGGCTAAAAACGGCTCCCGGATTGGCCTACCGGAACTTCTGGTCACCTGACCGGAACTTCCAGTCAGTCCAGATCTAGCCATTGTACACAGTCAGTCCACAAAGTCAACCCAGATCAGGCCTGTCAGAACATCCAGTCATCCATCGGAACTACACCAGAACTTCCGCCCAGAGACCAGAACCAAAAGGACGCACGCGGTCGCTCGCGAAAAGTCAACTACCGGAACTTCCGGTTCGTGTACTGAAACTTCCGGTGACAGCCGGAACTTCCACCGAAACTTTCGGTCACCAACCGAAAGTAAATCGGGGCACGCGGTTGCTCGGGTTGGGCTAACCGGAACTTCCAGTCTAGACCCACTGGAACTTCCGCTAGTCCAGCACCATCCCGCACTAAATGAGCATATCTCTTAGCTTCGAACTCTGTTTTTGATGATCTTGGACTTGTTGGAAAGCTTAATTAGAGGGCTACACAACCCACATAGCCACTTCATCCAATTCACAATGGATCAAATCAGTTTTCTAACCCAAAAACCATCATCTCTCTTTTCTAAGCACACCAGTTCGTGGAAACATCTCCATCTCCTTCTCCTTTGCAAAGGTGCCAACAAGGCTCCAAGTGTACATCACCATGTGCATGTGTGTTAGCATTTTCATAATCATTTTCAAAGGATTTTCTCTTGCTCTCACAATGCCACTTGATCCTAGCATGTCGCAAAGTTAGATCACTCAAGTGGCACTAGATGACCGATATATAAACAAGTTTGCCCCTCTTGATAGTATGGCTATCAATCCTAAATCTGGTCATCAACTTCTCTACACACCTCATGACCGGTGAAATAAAATGCCCTAGGTTATACCTTTGCCTTACGTGTATTTTCATTTCCACCGTCTTCCTCCAATGTGCCAATGCAGCATATGCACCGACATGATCATCAAATGATATGATCCACTTCATATCATCATGCAACCTTCTTGGTCCATCGATCTTGACCTCACTTGCTCTTCACCGTCTCATGGTCCATCGGCAACAAGTCTTGCTCAAGCTTCACCATCTCATGGTCCATCGCTTCAAAGCCTTGACTTGTCCTTCACACATCCACCGATCCATCGAGCCAAGCCTCATCTTGATCTTCTCCATCTCAGTCACATGACTCCATGTCATGCCACATATGGAATTAAGCTCCTCCATTGCACATTCACCTAATGGACTAATTTTCCGTGTATCTCATATAATCAACATTAGTCCAATCTAAAGTTGTCACTCAATTGCCAAAACCACATAGGGACCTTTCATCGAGGTCGAGGGTTCCCCCACGTCGGAGCCCGTAGGCAAGAGATGGAGAACACGTGGTGTTCCGGGAGTGGTTCGACCGCGTCGACGCCGGCCGCACCGGCAACATCATCGCTGCCCAGCTCTAGCTCCGGGAAGCGACGGCCAAGCAAGGAGCGATACGCAGTAGGATACGCGCACGCATCTTTACGCATGTGGACGGAAGTTTTGGCAAGTTGGAAAAATTGGCAACCTGATTTTCCAAACTGTTGGAGATCAGATTTTGCTTGTTTTACCAAATTTTAAGGATGGTAACTTGATTTACCGAACTGTTGGAGATGCTCTAAGTATACGTTTTAAAACTTTCCTCGATGAAAACACATCTAAACAGCATGAATGCATTTCACGTTATTTTATTTTCCATTCATGTTGGTTGAACCTCGCATTTTTGTTGAATAACATTTTAAGACATGTTTAGACATTGAATAGAATGTCCTCAGATTTTTCTAGTTTCTGGGATATTTTTTATATTTTGCTAGAGCTAATTTAGAATTATAGAAGCTTTTAGAGATACTTTCATGAGATCTAATTATTTTATTTGGATTTCACATATCCCAATCCATTTCTAGAAGTTTTTCTTCATAACTTAGAAGCTTAGATACAATTTTCTTGGTAATTTTATTGAAGCTTCGTAATCCAACAACTTAAATGGGCACCAATTAGTCTTCATGTCACATTATACAATTTTCTGAGTGATACATATACAATCATCAGGATCCAACAACTTAAATTGGCACCAATTAATCTTCATGTCACGTTATAGAAACGAGATTGAAGCTTTATAACATATGTGGTTACTATATGCGCTATCGTGTACCTCTTTTACTTTATGTTCGTATGGAACTAATTATATTACTCTGGCCATTCCAAATTATAAGTCATTTTAGATTTCTTAAGATACATCACTTTTGTTATGCACTTAGATATACATTATACTCAAATACATAGTTAAAGCAATGAATTTGTACAGGCCAACATGCCTTTATAGTTTAGAGCGAAGAGAATATTGATTATTGTTTATTTTATTGGATACTACTTATTGTTGACTACCTGCACCTATGAAGCTTTATTCCCTGGGATTGGCTTTGGGCTTTTCCTGCGCAGCTTAGGTGAAAGGCGAAGAAGGCCTCCTTCCGGGGGGGGGGGGGCCAAGCCATCAGTGAGATACCACTCTGGAAGAGCTCGGATTCTAACCTTGTGTTAGACCCGCGGGCCAAGGGACAGTCTCAGGTAGACAGTTTTTATGGGGCGTAGGCCTCCCAAAAGGTAACGGAGGCGTGCAAAGGTTTCCTTGGGCCAAACGGACATTGGTCCTCGAGTGCAAAGGCAGAAGGGAGCTTGACTGCAAGACTCACCCGTCGAGCAGAGACGAAAGTCGGCCTTAGTGATCCGACGGTGCCGAGTATATCACTGATCCAATTTGACTACCTCTACGGGATAGACCTCAACAGAAAACTGTTGAGTAACGGCAGCAAGTGATTGAGTTCAGGTTTTAAATACTTATTGTTTTATTTATTGTAGCTTTTTTAATACTTGTTATTTTATTGATTGCAGCTATTTTAATACTTATTATTTTATTGACTGTAGCTTTTCTTTAATATATATATAAATTGAACTGCTATCTTAACGAGCTATATTAAATTATTATTATTTTATCGATAGCAGCTTTTTAATATATAAGTTGAACCGCTATCCTCCCGAGCTATATTAAATACTTATTATTTTATTGTTTGCAGATTTAGTACTTATTATTTTATTGAATGCAGCTTTTTTATTTAATATATATAAGTTGAGCCGATAGCCTAACGAGATATATTAATTTTTTGAGCAAGCTATATTTTTTTGAGAAAAATCTATACTAAAGTTTGCTAGTAGAGCCATAATAAGGAGCCAAACATCCTTAAACAATATTTTTTCATGTGGCACGCAGGCCGCACGCAGCCCTCGCGCTGTGGCCGTTTAGTGATAGCAGCCTTGGGCCTCCACCGCCACCACACTCCGCTGGGCCGAATTTCATTGGTCCACGATTATAGCCCAGGCACGCACGACGCACGCGGGCACGCTGTCCCTGCCAGCCTGCCCCACCCCAACGCTGCCACGCAGACACGCAGAGCGGGGCCGCCGGCCCCCAGCAGGGGCTCGGGGCGACGGGGGGCACTCGACTCGTGCGCGGGGGTTTTCCTTCCGCGAGCTCTCCCCCCGAGGCCCCGACTCCGGCCATCCCCCGATGATATTCCCAGTCTAGACTGCCCGATCTCTCCCCCAAATTCCCCAAAATCCAGCCACGCAGCAGCGGCTTCCGTCATCGGCGCCCTAGCCGGCCGCCGCCCTGCGCTCCGCCGCCGATCTGCCGCACCACGGGCCGATTCGCGGCCCCTCCGTCCACCGAGCGCGGCCGTATAGGCAATCGCACGCCCCCATGGACGCCAGATCGGTGACGGGGCCTCCGCAGGCGCCGGCGAACCCGACGCCGGCCCTCCCCGCCGGCTGCTTCGTCCTGCCCAGGACCTCGTCGACGAGCCTCACCAAGTCCTTCACGGCGGTGCACGACTTCAAGGTGAGCGACTACTCTCTGCTGGAGGGCATGGGGTTCGGCAGGTTCGTCAGCTCCAGCACCTTCTCCGTCGGGGGGCGCGACTGGGCCGTCCGCTTCTACCCGGACGGCGCCACGCTGGGCCTGCTCGGCGACGTCTCCGCCTTCCTGTACTACTACGCGCGGGACCTGAGTGCGCGCGCCGTCAGGGCCCGGTTCACGCTCAATCTGCTCGAGAAGGGAGGGAAGATGCCCGCGGTCGTCAACCCCTACATGAAGCACACCTTCTCGGCGGCCAGCGACAACTGGGGCTTCACCAAGTTCATGGAGAAGTCCAGGCTGCAGCAGGGCTCGCCGTACCTTGACAGGGACTGCCTCACCATCAGGTGCGTGCTCACGGTCGTCATCGAGTCCCGCACCATGGGGAACCAGAGGAACACTGTCGTCGTCCCGCCGTCGAGCCTGCACCTGGACTTTGGGGCGATGCTGAGCGACGGGGAAGGGGCGGATGTCACCTTCACTGTGGACGGCCAGCTGTTCCGTGCCCACAGATGTGTCCTGGCTTTCCGCTCTCCGGTGTTCAGAGCGGAGCTCTTTGGCCCAATGAAGGAGAATGGTGAAGATCCCATCAGGATCGATGACATGGAACCAGCAATCTTCGAGGTTCTGCTACACTTCATCTACACAGATAGTCTGCCTGAGAGCTGCAGTGATGTCCGCAATCCGGCCATCACGCACCTGCTGGTTGCCGCAGACAGGTATGGAGTAGAGAGGCTAAGGTTGCTGTGTGAAAGTAAGCTCAGCGAAGCCATTGATGTGGAGACAGTGGCGACGGCGCTAGCTTTAGCAGAGCAGCACAACTGCTCGCAGCTGCGACGGGCCTGCATTGGGTTCATGGCCTCGCCCAACATGCTTGGCCCAATCATGGAAACCGATGGATTCAATCATCTCATTGCAAGCTGTCCATTGGTTATGAAGGAGATTCTAGACAAGGTGTCCAGCATTTGGAGTGGTAAGCAGAGCCAGTGACAAGTGAGTGATACTGATTCTTAGTCAGTGTTCAGTTATCTACAGTCAATCATGTGTATTACTGTGACATATCTCTTTTACGGAGTTAACCTTCTAGTTCGTGGTGGTTATTAGAATGATAACAGTAACATCGGTTTTATGGTAAATGACTGAAAAATTGAAATTTATGGTATTTAAGCCGTGTGTGGTTCTGGTTTTGTGCTGCGGGTGCGTGAAGCTTCAGAATTTTTTTTTCCTTCGATGAAAGTTGTGTTATGCTATGCATTGTGTTGCATTGGTCATGAATCAATCTGCATTTCCCATCTGATGTTGTCGGTGTTCTGACCCTCGAGGGGTTAACACCAATGAGTAATATTTGTAATTGTGTGCTCCCTTAATCCGGTGGGTGATGCAAGAAGGACACGGTGATTTATCCTGGTTCGGGCGAAGAAGGCCCTACGTCCAGCGGGGGAAGGATGATTTGTGTTATCTTGCACCGAAGTGCTAGTACATGGAAAAATACAAGCAGATGTGAGGAGCGTGAGGTGGGGCTTTGGCGTTCGGACGCCTAGCTCTCGACCTTACACAAGCTCACGGTGTTGTTTTATGGTTTAAAGCCTTAGCGTTTCTATGCTCTGGATCCTTTTCGTCCGGGGTCCCTTTTTCTAACGCCCTGGCGCCTCCTTTTATAGATGAAGGAGGGGCACAGGGGTACATGTATTTCGAGTTCGCATGACGTTGAGGCCGATCACGTCGATGCTGCTGTAGTGATGTACGTCGGTATGGGAGGTCCTGCTGTCGTCGCGTCGGGAGTTGTTGAGTCCCGCTCGAGGGTTCGTTTGTTGACGTCGAGGGGCGGCGGTCGAGGTGGTCGAGTTGAAGGGGTCGAGCCTCACCGGATAAGGCCGAATCCCGGGAAATGCGGGAAACGTACTGACTCATACGTCTCGAGGGGGTGCTGGACATGGCACAGTGCTCGGCATGGTGCAACAGCGAAGCACGATCCGCAGGATTCCGGGGCATGGGCGGTAAAAGCCAGATTTGACCGCCATACCTGCAACTGTTACCGTAACTGTGGCCATACGGTTAGGCGGGGGTAGGTAGATTGCATTAAATGCGCCCGGGCCCGTACAGGAGAGTCGGTAGCCGAGGGGTGCACTGTCCTCGAGGACCGCCCATTCGCCCGAACGAAGTTCCGTCCTCGAGGGCAGGCTCGTTCGGCGGGCGAAGTTACGTCCTCGAGGGTAGGCTCGTTCTGCGGACGAAGTTCCGTCTTCGAGGGGTCGCCCGAATTATACCCTCGAGTGTGCAGTCCCGGTCCGTTCGGTAGCCCCTCGAGCAGGCTTTGGCTTCGGGCCATCGTTGTCCGTTCATGGTTCAGCCCGATATGTCTTAGCCTGCGGGCCTTCGTACGTTAGCGCGGGAGGTCACTGGAGGGTTCGTGCTGCAGACTTTGCGGGGTTTAGTTCGGTAAACCAGGGGTTTGGGGTACCCATTTCCTGGGTAACGACAGTAGCCCCCGAGCCCCTGCTCGAGTGATGACACTCGGGCAGGGGGTCAGGAATTGGAAACGGGATGTGATTTGGATTTTTTCGTGGGGGGCGCGCGAGCGACCCCCGCGGGGGTAGCCCCCGAGGCCTCGTAGGAGTCGAAAGACTCCTGTGAGGGCTTTATTTGTTTTTGGTTGAAGGGTGCTTGTCCAGTCGGGTACAGGCCTGAACTGGAGTCGCAGCGCTTTACCGAGGGGAGCCCCCGGGGGATTTTCGACCCTCTTTCGTCGAGGGGCGCCGGGCATAGTCGAGCTCCCGAGCCTCGTGCGGCTGGGGCGTTGCTGGCCTCGGCATTCATCTCTCGAGTCCTTTCGATCGGACGTGAGGCGAGAAGCGTCGGACTACCCTCGATAAGGTGAGCCGCGAAGTTCTCCGTGAGCCCGTTCTCGTTCGATAGAGGTCGGCAGGAGGCCCGGAGGCGGTCTCATTAAAGCAAAACGCAGTGGACCTACGGATACCGATTCCATTCGATAGGTCTCGGCGGCTCGATGCCTCCCTTCGGGGGGATTCCATAAAGTCTGTAGCGTTTTGCCTTGGATGCGTCCAAAGGGGTCTCGAGAGTTCATTCTCGAGCAGGGCCTCGTGTTGGCTCCCCCTTGGTCACCCCTGACTCCGGTGCTCGAGGGCGACTGTCAAACCCTGATCGTGGGGCCAGCCTTCGCTCCCTCGAGGCTTAGGGCCGGAGCCCGATTTTTCTGGTGCTCAAAGGCGACCGTTGAGCCCTCACTCGAGGGTCGGCCTTCGCTCCTTCGAGACTTTGAGGTAGGGCCAGAGCCCGAATTTTTTTTGGTGCTCAAGGGCGGCCGTTGAGCCCTCACTCGAGGACCGGCCTTCACTCCCTCGAGACTTCGAGGTAGGGCCAGAGCCCGTATTTTTTTGGTGCTCAAGGGCGGCCGTTGAGCCCTCACTCGAGGACCGGCTTTCGCTCCCTCGAGACTTCGAGATACGGCCAGAGCCCGTATTTTTTTTGGTGCTCAAGGGCGGCCGTTGAGCCCTCACTCGAGGACCGGCCTTCGCTCCCTCGAGACTTTGAGGCGGGGCCAGAGCCCGTTTACCTTCTCCTGGAAGAATCCGCCGATAAGCGACGCTTGTTTTTCTTACCGTTAGACGCGCCTTTTGAGGAGGAAGCTAAAACGATGCGGTAGTGGAGATCGTGGTGGGCCCGGGGCAACGGCTCTTTGCCAGAGGTGTGACGCGTGCATCCGGTCTAGGATCAAGGGGGGAACGGTCAGGTAAACGCATTAATTGCGGGAAGTTACCTTTTCCCTGCCGTCGGACTCCACCCGTTGCTCTTCCCGGGTATAAAAACGATGGGGGACAGGCGCTGTTCGCCCTTACTTTTGCCATCCTGCCGAACTCCTGCTTTCCTGCGCGCGTGAGGGTAAAAACTTAAGAGCGAGAAGTCGCGATTGGGAACCTTCCTGGTCGTCCGTCCGCCGAGGAGATTTGTGCTGTTGTTGCCGCCGCCGCGCCCACCGAGCAGATCTGTGCTGCTGCTGCCGCCATGGCCCCCGTCCTCCAGCCCGCCGAGCCCTGGCGCCCGTCGACCGTGACGCGGCAAAGGCTGATCGAGCTGGTGAGGGAAGGACTTCTCTGCCCTGTCACCGATCCGAATCGGCCGGAGTGGATTACGCCGCCGAGGAACCACCAAGAGCCAAACCCGCCGGAGGGCTACGTGGTGAGCTTCCTCAAGTATCATCGGCATGGGTTTGGTGTGTCCCCGAGCGAGTTCATGCGGGGGTTGACGAACTTCTACGGCGTCGAGCTCCACCATTTCTCCCCCAACGCCATCTCCAACGCCGCCATCTTCGCGGCCGTCTGCGAGGGCTACCTCGGGATGGCGCCACACTGGGAGCTATGGCTCCACCTTTACAAGGGGGAGTGGTTCGCCTCCCCGGTGGCGCCAGGAGTAAGGCGAATCGTCAGAGCGGGGTGCCTCAACTTCGCGTTGAAGACCGGGAGGTCGGAGGAGCCACGCGAGTACATCCCCACCGGGTTGACGTCCAACCACTGCCGGTGGGACAAGCAGTGGTTCTACCTTCGCAACGACGGCGGCTACCTCCCGCCGTACACCGGGCGGCTTATCATCGAGCATCCATACAACTGGCCGCACGGTGTCGCAGGAGATCTTCAGCGTCGACTTCGTCCCCTCGTCGTCGCGATGAAGACCCTTCGAGAGGCGGGCCTGACGACGGGTGTGGTGGTCTCGGCCTTCCACAGTCGACGGGTGCTCCCTCTGATGGAGCGCCCGCTGCGGTTGGACGAGATGCTCCCCTCGGCGGTGCCCGAGGTTCTCAAGAGGTGCCGGATGTCTGGCGAGAAGCCATCCGCCGTGGAAGTCGTCGTGCGGGTAAAGGGGATGGTGGCGGGCTCGTTCAGGGCGGAAGACGTCAACCGCCTCCCCATGTGGCCAGAGGAGGGTTGCCTCGACCTGGTGAGTGCCCCGACCCGTGCCTTTCGCGTTTTCGTTCCCCCCTTTCTCTTGTCCCTGTGACTAAACGTCTTCGTGTAGGGGAGAATCGACTACCGGAGATCGAGGCCCCCGCTGAGGGAGGACGCTCCCGATCGTCAGGTAAGACGCTTCACCGCCCAGCAAGAGAAGCGGAGTAAGGACGAAGAGGAGAAGAAAAAAGCCAAGAAGCTCTGGGAGCGCGAAAGGCTTGCGAAGCGCCGCGCTGAGCAAAGGCGCGACGGGCTCCCGAAGGAGGAGTCTCCCTCGTCCGAGGGAGATGAAGATGATGATGATGACAGCGATGACGTCGAGGGGGTGGGGGCGCCTCGACCGCATCTTGTCGGGTTCCTCCCATGTTGACCGCCCCTTCGTGCAGGAGGAGGTGGCGGAGCAGCCCGCCCCCAGCCGGTGGCGTCGGCCTCGGAGCGCCGGCGTGGAAAAAGGGGGGCTGAGGCCTCGCCTCGAGGGGGTTCACCCCCCTCCCGTCGTACTCGAGGCGGGACCCCACCCACTTCGATCCGGGAGACTCGGTCCCGATCGTCGGCGCGGGCGGAGCAGAGCCGTGCCCAGGAGGCCCCGTCGAAGCAGGGAGGCGCGGCGACCCCACCGACGGCCCCAAGCAGCCTCAGCCCCGGGAAGAGCTCGGCTTCGGGAGGGGTCTCAAAATCTGCTGGCGGTTCGAGGGGGACCCGAAAGGCCTCTATCCCCTTCGGGTAAGCGTCGTTGACTCAATTTCTTTTTGTTGCGTCTTTCTTGCGCAAATAAATAAACTTTTTGCCATCCTGCTTCCCATCCAGGCCCAAGCGCCAAATCGAGGAGGCGTCTCTTGCGCCGGCTAAGCGGCTCAAGATGGATGCAGCTGCGAGGATGGAGGCCCCGGTCACAGGTGCGACGTTGAGGCCCTTGGCTCCGTGGGAAGCCAAGTGGTTGTCTTCAGCCCTAGGTGCTATGGCGCGCGGTAGGCTGACGGGTTCCACTCTTGCTGCAGGGTCGAGCGTCTCGGGGGTCGCGGTGGGCTGCGACTCCGAGCCGGGGAGGACGCATGAAGAAGGGAGCGCCTCCTTGTTGTCGTCGCCTGCGGCCCTCGAGCTCGGCCCAACACCAGGAGGCGGTGCCCCGACGTCGGGAGCTTCCGCTCCTGGTGGGCCGGAGGCCTCGATCCCTGCACCCAAGGTGGGAGCCCCCGAGGGCCACGAGCCGGGAGAGGAGGTAGTCGTCGTGGACCTCGAGGGTGAGGAGACCACGGCCCTTCCCCCCTCGACGGGAGAGCGGAGGCCCTGGCCGACGAGGCTACGCGAGCTCGAGGCCCGGAGGGAGCAGGAGCAGGGGGCCCTGCAAGAAGCGGAGCTGCCACGGCCACAGCAGGAGGGGAAGAAGGAGCCGCTGGAGCGGCGGGAAGATGAGGAGGAAACTGGGGGTCAGCCCCAGCACCAGTAGGCGCAGCAGACGCCGCTGGGGGACACGGCGCCGCTGGACCCGCCGGCGCAGCAGCCGCCCGAAGCGCCGGAGACAGAGGCGACTTTCGGACTGCCCAAGCAATGGGTGTCCGTGATTACCCTGGACGAGCTGCTGACCGAAGAAGAAACGGCGTCGAAGGCGTCGATGGTCCCGCGGCTGCCGGGGGTGCAACTAGAGGAGGCCTCGGTACCGAACCCGGCGAAAGACGCGTCGATGGTGGTCCAGCCGGCGCCACAAGTCGTGGTGTTGGGGGAAGCGACGGCCTCGACACCTCCGCTGCCTCCGAAGGCGCCAGAAGCAGCGTCGGGCCAGCCGCCGCAACCGTCGACGGAGCAGCCGGAGGAGATGGCGACTTCTGGCGTGCTGAGGAGGTCGAATTCCGACCCCGGGCTGAGGGATGCCAGCGCCGCGTCGGACTTCCGCACCCCGGCGGAGTTGGCCGTGCGTTACGGCGTCCCGCGCGATGTGGTGGGCAAGATCGAGTCCTTGGCGCGAACCAAGGTCAAGACGGTCATTCCACATTGGGGCAAGGAGTGCCTCGTACTCCGGGAACTCGGCGACTCTAGTGCTCCGGGGATCGCGATGGACGACCCGGCGAAAGTCAAGTGCTGGGAGGACGTCGAGCGGTCCCGGGCGTGGCTGCAGCACTTGCTGAAGCTGGGCGTCGAGCTCGCCGAAGGCCTCGACCGGAACCTCGCGGTGAGTCCCTGTGTAGAACGTATGTGGTTTTTTGAGTTCTCTCGTATGAAATGCCTCAACCCTCGATTTCTTGTCCCCAGGAGGTGCGGAGGCGTTCCTACTCCAAGTCATACTTCCTCCACAAAACGCACACCAGCCGGGAGGAAGTGCATCGCCAACTCGAAGCCGACTGCTCTGCGCAGGGCAGGGTGGCCGAGATCGAGGAGGAGCTAAAGCGGACCAGGGAGGAGGCCGCCAAAGCCAAAGAGGAGGCCGCCCGGGCGAAGGAAGACTCCGAGGCCGCTCGAGGAGAAGCCGCCCACCTCAAGGAGGAGGTCAAGCGTGCCAGGGAGGAGGCTGATGCGGTCAAGGCCGAAGCGGAGAGGGCCAGGGGCGAGGGCATCCGAGCCCAGGAGCGCGTCGACCTACTCGTGGGGGAGGCTCAAAGCTCCGTGGAGCGCATCCGCTCGCTCGAGGCTAATTTTGCTGAAGTCTCCGCGGCGCGCAACGCCCTCATCGCCTTGGTCTAGGAGGAGAAGAACCGAGCCGCTAGCCTAGAACCTAGCTCGGGGCGATGAAGGCTACCCTCCAAGAGAAGGAGCAGGCCATCATCCTGGCTGGTGGCGCCCTCGAGACCCTCCACTGCGAGAAGACGGAGGTGACCCGGGCCTTCAAGGAGGCCCAGCGGGAGCGGGACGAGGCTCGGGGGGAGCGCGATGCCGTGCTGGGGGATCGCAACGCCCTCGAGACTCGCTGTGCTGGTGAGTTCCTTAAAGAGCTTTTGATCTTTTTTCTTCCCGTATGGTTTGTCTAATTCTTGCTTTGTGTTTCAGGCCTCGAGTCCGAGCTGCTTGCTGCCCAAACCGCCGTCAAGGCGCTGCAGGAGAGCCTCGCGGCGGAGGGGGCGCTTCTCGGCCGGCTCCGGGTTGCCCTCGACAGGCTCTGTGCCTCCTGGGAGGTCGGGCCCGTCGAGGGTACTGAAGAAGACATCCCGGGTGCCGCGCTCGTCGACCAGATCTACTACCTCGACGCCACCCTTCGCGATCGCGTGCGGGAGGCGCTTCACACTGGCGTGAAGCGGGCGCTAGCAGTGGTCTCCTCCGGCTTCGTCTTCGACATGAACGTGGTCGCCCAAGGCTTCGTTCCTGATATCTCGAAGACGGACGCCGAGAATGAGGAGCGATGCCGGGGGCTCATCAATGACGCCGAGTGGCCGGGGGGAGCGTTGGCGAAGTTATTCGAGGACGAAGTCCTCCCCCCGCGGATGAAGGGTACAGCGTCGAGGAGGGCGGCGACGGAGCAGGCCTGTAGGGCAAGGCTGGGCGAAGTTGCCCATGTAATAAGTTAGTTTTTTGTAACTTGTATTCAATGTGGCTTCGAAAGCCTTTATAAATGCATCTATCGTAATGCAATTTGTCGTTTTACTTTCGAGCCTTCTCTGCTTTCTTTCACCTAGACTTTGCTTTTTTGACTAAGTTTTCGACGCATGCTCGTTTCCTTCGAGGGGGGAGCGAGTGGAGGTACCGTAGCCCGGAGGCGTAGGAGAGCTCCCGGCTCGACAGCCCTCGACCCTCTAGGGAGTTCGAGGCGTTTTCTACTTAATCGCGAAGCGTATCGAGGCGTGAGAAAGAAGAGGCGCTCGAGTTCTGATCGCCTGACTTTTGCTTTCCGACTAAGTGTTCGACGCAAGCTCGTATCCCTCGAGGGGGAGCGAGTGGAGGTACCATAGCCTGGAGGCGTAGGAGAGCTCCGGCTCGACAGCCCTCGACCCCTAGGGAGTTTGAGGCGTTTTCAACTTAGTTGCGAAGCGAAAGGGAGGCGCGCGAAAAAAGTCGTTCGTATTTTTAGGAACTTAGGGGGTCCCCCCCCCCCCGTTAGCCCCCGAGGGAGGCTTGACTCGAGTGAGACAGGGTCGAGGCTACCTCTTGCATGTACAATAACAAGTTTCGGAGGCTACCCCTCGACGCCTCGAGGCTGAGCTCTCGGCTTGCTGAACAGCAGCTACTTGGAGGAGGTCTTCGACCTCGCGTTGTATCCGCCGAGCTTGCATGTTGGATGGCGCAGGCATATTGTGTAGGAGCATAGCCGCCGTGACAATGTTCTGGCTTGCTCGGGGATAACGGTTTGCGGGTTGCTCAGGTCCCCCTGCCTCGTTGATCTGTCGGTTGACCTCTCGGGCCCTGGCTCGGGCTCTTCCGCCGGGCGGTCGCCGCTCTTGCTCGAGGGTTAGCTCGAGCAAGCGCAATCGTTCCTGCTCGTCGGTGAGCTTCGCCTGCAACTCCCAAATTTGTGCCAGCTGTGCGTCCTGCTCGACAGGACGGGGGCATGTCTCTCGGGGTGCGTCTTGTTGTTGGTCCTCTGCTCTGGGGGGAGCACCCCCCGCCGCAGCGGTAGCTGCCGCGGCCGCTGGATCGACGGTCTCCTGATCGGAGTTGACATCACCATCGATGTGGAGGCACTCGTGGGTAGGATCCCAATGATCAGAGTCAGAGTCGGGGTCGCCGCAGCAGAAGTCGGGGAATTGCCCCCGCACCTCCTCCTGCAGCTGCCGTCAGAGTGTGCCGACGGTGTACCTCCGGGGCCGGGCGCTCTTATGAAGGCCAAGCCCTCGGAGGCCGGTGTGATAGTCTCCACATCCGTCATTGCACGGAGAAGGGCGCCTGGGCGGTCCTCCAACGTGCTCATGTTGGAGTGGGTCGTTGTCGAGATCGTCGTCGTGGGATTGCTGAAGTCGAACGAAGGCCGCCGACCACGCTCGAACAGCTCGTGCGGGAGCGGGCTCGATCGAGCGGGGACTTTGTCGCGCTTCCTCGATTAGCGTACTGTGAAGGTGGAGTCAGGGTTGTGGTGGGGTCCTACCGGTTCGCCCTCTACCCCTGAACTCGGGTCAAACAATCCCTCGACAAGAGGTTTCTCATCTCCGGTCAGGGGCGAGGAGAAAGCGACGGGAACCATCCTCGACCCAGGTTGATGGCGATGACGGTGTCGACCGTGCCTCCTTCTGGATGTGGAAGCATGGTGGTGAGACTGGCGAGCGGCCCCCCATGAGCGTGGGGGCGTACCGCGACCTCCGTTCGGGTCACTGATCGAGAGCAGGGTCATGTCATAGCCCTGGCCGAGGGACATGAACTCCAGGCTCCCAAACCAGATCACCGTAGCGCGCGGAAGTGGTGAAACAAAGTCGCCCATCCTGACAAATGGCGGGAAATCGTTAGTGACACGCGCTCCCCTACCTGGCGCGCCAACTATCAGTGTTCTGACCCTCGAGGGGTTAACACCAACGAGTAATATTTGTAATTGCGTGCTCCCTTAATCCGGTGGGTGATGCAAGAAGGACACGGTGATTTATCCTGGTTCGGGCGAAGAAGGCCCTACGTCCAGCGGGGGAAGGATGATTCGTGTTATCTTGCACCGAAGTGCTAGTACATGGAAAAATACAAGCAGATGTGAGGAGCGTGAGGTGGGGCTTTGGCGTTCGGACGCCTAGCTCTCGACCTTACACAAGCTCACGGTGTTGTTTTATGGTTTAAAGCCTTAGCGTTTCTATGCTCTGGATCCTTTTCGTCTGGGGTCCCTTTTTCTAACGCCCTGGCGCCTCCTTTTATAGATGAAGGAGGGGCACAGGGGTACATGTATTTCGAGTTTGCATGACGTTGAGGCCGATCACGTCGATGCTGCTGTAGTGATGTACGTCGGTATGGGAGGTCCTGCTGTCGTCGCGTCGGGAGTTGTTGAGTCCCGCTCGAGGGTTCGTTTGTTGACGTCGAGGGGCGGCGGTCGAGGTGGTCGAGTTGAAGGGGTCGAGCCTCACCGGATAAGGCCGAATCCCGGGAAATGCGGGAAACGTACTAACTCATACGTCTCGAGGGGGTGCTGGACATGGTACAGTGCTCGGCATGGTGCAACAGAGAAGCACGATCCGCAGGATTCCGGGGCATGGGCGGTAAAAGCCAGATTTGACCGCCACACCTGCAACTGTTACCGTAACTGTGGCCATACGGTTAGACGGGGGTAGGTAGATTGCATTAAATGCGCCCGGGCCCGTACGGGAGAGTCGGTAGCCGAGGGGTGCACTGTCCTCGAGGACCGCCCATTCGCCCGAACGAAGTTCCGTCCTCGAGGGCAGACTCGTTCGACGGGCGAAGTTACGTCCTCGAGGGCAGGCTCGTTCGGCGAACGAAGTTCCGTCTTCGAGGGGTCGCCCGAATTATACCCTCGAGTGTGCAGTCCCGGTCCGTTCGGTAGCCCCTCGAGCAGGCTTTGGCTTTGGGCCGTCGTTGTCCGTTCGTGGGTCAACCCGATATGTCTTAGCCTGCGGGCCTTCGTACGTTAGCGCGGGAGGTCACTGGAGGGTTTGTGCTGCTGACTTTGCGGGGTTTAGTTCGGTAAACCAGGGGTTTGGGGTACCCATTTCCTGGGTAACGACAGATGTCTTAATTTATCCATGGCAATGTGTTGACACCGTTTTTCGGCATGTGTCAGTAAGAATCAAAAATTGAGCTAATCGGCAAAGGATTGGTTATTATTTTATCTTCGGCATTGCTTTGGATGTTGCCGATAAAGGGTGGATTGGTCTGAGTTGTTAAAAATAAGGCTGAAGAGCTATTACCGATGGGATTGGCGGGAAGCTAGAGGATTGATGCCGATGAAGCTGAAGGCCTGTTGCCGATGAGACAGGCCGGAGATTAGAAGATTGTTGCCGATGCCAGGGAGTATGCCGATGGAAAGATAGCTTCATCATGACGGAAACGGACAGAGGATCGGCATCATGTGAGCTTCAGATGTCCGTAGTGTAGTCTGAGTCCAGTTCCTATACGAGTTTTATTTCTTTCCTTTAGAGATAGAGTTCGTATAAGGAGTAAGTTTATTTTTCTATATTATAGCTTTTCATATTCAGTTAGGATTCTTTGAATAGTAGAGTATAAATATGTGCCAAAGGGCATTATAATGAATATCCAAGTATCAATAAACAAATCTACTTTTTATAGCAATTTACTTCTACCAGCATTTTACTTTTCGACGACTTCGTCAAGTATTTTCTCTTTTTCAACGAGTTCTTTCAAGAATCGACGGGCTGCATCAACTTGATCTCTAGCGACCTTGCAAGTTCCGTGTCTACTGAGCATGATTCAGGCTTTGACTTCGGGGCGTATCGCTGTCGTCTTGTCTGATCTGTTCAACAGTTATCGAATACATTCTGAGCTTTGACGTCCGGGCGTATCGCTGTCGTCTCGTTCGGTTTTTATTCAAGTTATCATCCTTGTCGATTAACAGGTCAAATCGACTGGCACGCTTCGGATATCGAGTTTGGGTATTAGCCCGGTGTGTTTGCAGAATGAATTTTGCATCAACACATCTTTTGGCACGCTCGGTGGGACCAAGTCAACAGATTTATCATGAAGAACCCTGCTGATATCAATCCAGAAAACATCATCGAGATATCAGAATCAGATCTCAAAGGAGATCAGAAGCTAGCCATGGAAAAAGCTATGGAGGATTACAGGCAGCTCTGCTTGAAGTCTTTCGGCAAGAATAGGGGCGGAGAAGTAATCCAGAAGCAAGATCTATCGTTGCCTCGGCAGGTAACTTTTGACTCCAACCCTGGTAAATTACAGGCGATGGTTAATTTCGCATTGAATCATGCTTTGATCAACCACTCCACCGTGCTGTCCAATACTGTTTACAATGCTATTGTACAAACATTAAGAGAAGGACAAGCACCAGGTTATGTCAGGCCGGCATATCATCATCCGGGATCGGTATCTGTCAGTACTCCATCGGTGATTCCAGTCGTTGAGAGTATAGAAGCTCCTTCTCCTCCAGCTTTATCAGGATCACCTAACATTGAAGCCACGCCGATAAGATCAGATCTAACATCCCAGGAAAGGCAAATCACTCAATTGGGTATAGATCTATTGGCATCAGCAATGTCAGGTCCTTCAGGTCAACACAGCCTGGTTGCTGCTAATTGGTGAGGATATGGGATACCTCCAGGACCATCTACCGCCAATTCTAGATTGCCTCAGGTGCATGATGTAGCAGGAAAAAGTCCTATGGTATCAGCTACTCTGGTCCGACCGATGACCCAAGTATCACATTATTCTACTACACCTCCTGCTATACAGCCATTGTCAATGGGGTTCTACGCGCCTCTGCAGCTAACATCATATGCAAATCCATTGGCAAGTTCCCCGCCAATGCAACAAAAGGTTTCTACTGCAGGACAACCCATAGTGCCGTTTGTATCTCAATCCGGGTTACCTGCAAATTAAGGCAATTATGCTGGTTATCATCCAATCATACAAGAGCATCAATTGTCAGCAAGCTATCAACCATCGGCAAATCAGATGCTGATGAGTTATAATCACAATTGGTCAGGGCAAGCACCAGCTCAGCAACATGCTATTCAGCCAAGCTGCTAGATGATAGGGACTCAGCAATATAGTCCACAGGCAGCTTTCCAGGATCAAACATCAGCAAAACAGCCGATGAGCTTTGCTCCGCAGACTGATGCTGTGAATATGCCGATTCCTCCAAGCCAAGTACCAAAAGGATACGTAGAAGCATATCAACCAGCACCTCCAGCAGAAATTTAGACAGTGCATCGGCAAGATCAAGATGCGTTTTGGACCGATAAGATTACGAAAGTGATGAAAGAGCAATTTGGGATTCAGCCCAAGATTAATACTTACTCTTATCGGGCTCCGTACCCTCCAGCATATGACTCAATTCCTTTTCCAAATAGGTACAAGGTACCAGATTTTACTAAGTTCTCTGGACAGGATGATACATCAACAATGGAGCATATCAATCGTTTCATCATCCAGTGCGGAGAAGCAGCTAACAGGGATGAATTGAGAGTTCGATTATTCTCATCTTCATTGTCTGGATCGGCATTCACATGGTTTATCTCATTGCCGCCGAATTCTATTCATACTTGGGAAGATTTAGAGAGACAGTTCCACAAGTACTTCTTTGCTGGTGTCCATGAGAAGAAGCTTACCGATTTAGTGAAATTGAGACAACGAAGTGACGAATCGGTGGAGAGCTTTGTGCAAAGAGTATGAGATATGAAAAACAGATGCTATAGCTTGGTGCTTGATGATTGCCAGTTGGCTAGTTTGGCTTTTCAGGGTCTATTGCCACACCTCAGAGACAAATACGATTCTCAGGAGTTCGAAAGTTTAAGCCATATTTTGCAGAGGATTTCTGACCAAGGTGCTCGAGCTCCAGACCTAGAAAGACTTGGAATAAAAAGGTGTCCTTTGTAGAAGAAGCAGAGAAATCAGACTCAGATGAAGAACCAACTATTGGCCTGGCTGGGTGGGTGAAAGGCAAGAAGCCAATATCTTGTCCTTTTGGTCAAAAGGAGCCAGAGAAGTTCACATTTGACATCACGAAGGTCAAATCAAGCTATCACCTAATCATGTGATCCCATCATCAGAAGAGCTGAGGAAAATGAGGTACTGCAAATTTCATAATGCAACTTCGCACAGTACCAATGATTGTAAAGTATTCAGGCAGCAATTGCAATCGGCTATTGAGTCCGGGAGAATTAAGTTTGATAACTCTAAAGCTCAAAGGCTGATGAAGATTGATCAGCACCCTTTCCCAGCAAACACGGTGGATGCTGTGAGCAAGACCGGAGTATTAACATCGGCAAATGCTAAGAGGAATGCATCGGTGGATCCCAGAAGTCAAATAACCACCGATGACTTAAGAGGAAAAAGAGCAGTTGAAGAAAGCAGCAATTCCAGAAGACCTTCTAGACCTGCTCCCTATAGGGTTTTAGGTGATCGCTATCGGCAGCGATAGGAAGAGTTGCGTCGGGAAGAATGGCGTCGGCATGAAGATCATTGGAGATGCCCGTTCTTCATTTATTGCTGGGAAGAAGGCATTAAATTGCCTACTGTTGATAGCTGCCCTGAGTGCAATGGATACGATCGAGCCGATCGGACAGAAAGAAGACCGTATTATGGTGATCGAAGATGGTGCATCAATGAACCGATCAGAGGAAGGGCATCAGTGCATGATCGGCTGGGGGGCAGAACCAGTGTACATGAAAGGTTGGGTAGGCATGATGACTACTTTTCGATGGATCATGAAGAACTTGAGGAGAGGGCCAATGCAAGAGTTCCCGATGAAGCAATACTCTGTAGAGATCCCAACATAAACTGACCAGATTCGATTACGAAACATTATCAACCTGTCTGGAAGACAAAGCTTCCTCAATGGTGCCCTGAAGGTCTGACAAAAACTCAGAAGAGGAAGATGCAACGTGAGCGCAAAGAAGAAAACTCCCATGGGGTGAAGTCTCAAGTGTGGCAACCAAAGCACAAAGATGAAGGCCCATCGACAGATATCAACATGGTTTTCATGTTGCCGATGGAATTCCTAGCACTTACCGATGATGAAGAAGAAGTTGTTCCTTCCGAACAAATAGCTTAGTTGACCTTAGATCCAATGATGGCTGTTTTCGAGAAGCCTACCGATGATGAGAGACAGCATCCCAAAGCTTTATTTGTTAAAGGCAGAATTGATGGGCAACCAGTATCCAAGATACTCATAGATGGGGGAGCTGCAATTAATATCATGCCATATGTCATGTTCCGAAGGCTTGGAAAAGGGGATCAAGATTTGGTCAAGACTGATATGAAGCTTAAAGACTTTGAAGGTAATATATCACCAGTTAAGGGAGCGCTGTGCACTGAGTTAACCATCGGCAGCAAAACATTGCCGACCATGTTCTTTGTCATCGGCGGTAAAGGTTCTTATAATCTGCTATTAGGAAGGGATTGGATTCATGCCAATTGCTGCGTTCCTTCTACAATGCACCAGTGCCTCGTACAGTGGGTGGAAGATAAGATTGAAGTAGTACCTGGTGATTCATCTTATATAATTGCATCGACAGAGTCAGAAACTTACGAGCGGTCCTAGTGTATATCGGGGGAAGCATGGGATTCAGAGTTTCTTAGAATTGCCGATTATGAGCTGCCACCGATCCAAGCAGTCGGATCCGAAGATGAGTTATAATGGATAGGTTTGCCGATGATGGAAAATTGGGCCATGGATTTACATCGGCTGATGAATTAGTAGAAGTAGACATTGGTAATGGTGATAGGCCGAGGCCAACTTTTGTTAGCGCTAAGATAGATCTCCAGAGCAGAGAACAATTGATTGCTTTATTGAAAGAATATAAGGATTGTTTTGCTTGGGATTACACAGAGATGCCCGGGTTAGATCGATCAATTGTTGAACATCGGTTACCTATCAAACAAGGATTTTGGCCACATCAGTAGCCAGCATGCCGATGCAATCCTAAAGTGCTGCCTGATATTAAGGCCAAAATAACAAGGTTAATTGAAGCAAAGTTCATCCGACAATGCCGATATGCTGAATGGATTTCTAATGTGGTTCCTGTCTACAAGAAAAATAGGAAACTTTGTATCTGTATTGATTTCAGGAATCTTAACAAAGCTACACGATGGATGGCTACCCGATGCCTGTTGCCGATTTATTAATTGATGCTTCTGCTGGACATCGGACTATTAGCTTCATGGATGGGAACGCCGGATATAATCAGATCTTTATGGACGAAGAAGATATCTCCAAGACTGCCTTCAGATGTCCAGGTCATGTGGGGTTATTTGAATGGATAGTCATGACTTTTGGTTTGAAGAATGCCGATGCTACTTATCAGAGATCAACGAATTACATTTTTCATGAGTACATCGGCACATTGGTTGAAATTTATATAGATGATGTGGTGGTTAAGTCTAGAGACTTCGAAAATCATCTAGTTGACTTGCAGAAGATATTGGAATGCACAAGGAAACATGGGTTGAAAATGAATCCCAACAAGTGTGGAGGGGTATTGAAATAAGCAGGAAGTCTATTGATGCCATCAATAAAGTGATTGCTCCTACCGATAAGACCAAACTACAGTCTCTGATCGGCAAGATGAATTTTATTCGAAGATTCATATCTAATTTATCAGGAAGAATCAAAGCTTTTAGTCCATTGTTGAAGCTGAAGGCCAATCAAGAATTCGTGTGGGGAGCAGAACAACAGTTGGCTTTAGAAGAAATTAAGAAGTATTTGGTGAATCCTCCAGTGCTGGTTCCACCTCAACACGGAAAACCCTTCAGATTGTATCTATCGGGTGATGATGAAGTCATTGGGTCAGCTCCAATCTAAGAGTTTGAAGGGAAAGAACGTGTAATCTATTACCTGAGCAGAAGGTTGGTAGATGTTGAGACCAAGTATTCGGCCAGTGAAAAGTTATGCTTATGCTTATATTTCTCCTGTGTTAAATTAAGGCATTATCTGTTAACGGTCGAATACACTGTTATATGCAAAGATGATGTGGTCAAATATATGCTGTCAATGCCAATTCTAAATTGAAGAATCGGCAAATGGATTTTAGCGTTATCAGAGTTTGATCTGCGTTATGAATCGGCTAAAGCAGTCAGGGGGCAAGCGATGGACGATTTTATTACTCGGCATTGCGGCATGGTAAATTCTTTAGAGATTGCTCCATGGACACTTTTCTTTGATGGTTCTACATGTGGAGAAGGAGCAGGCATCGGCATTGTGTTGATATCACCTCAAGGGACGAAATACAAATTCTCATTGCCGATTGCTACCACATCGACAAACAATCAGGCTGAATATCAGGCTGTGTTGAAAGGATTAGAGTTACTCAGGGAAGTCCGTGCCGATACTATTGAAATTTTTGGTGATTCAATGCTAGTTATTAATCAGCTAGCTAGAATGTATGAGTGTCGAAGTGAAGTTTTAATCTCTATTACGAAAGATGTCGACAATTATTGAAGGAGTTTAAATATTTTCGCCTTGGACATATCTCCAGATTGCATAATGAAGAGGCTAATCGGCTAGCACAGCATGCTTCGGGGTACCAACAGATCCAGGAAGTGCTGACATCGGCAATCGACGCCGATGATTGGAGGAAGGAGATTGCCGATTACTTGAAAGATCCATCTAAGAAGGTTGAAAGGCGTATAAGGTTTCAGGCTACTAAGTACGTGCTCCTAGATAATGAATTATATTATCGAACAATGGATGGGGTTTTGCTCAAGTGTCTTGGTGAAGAAGAATCAAAAAATTTAATGGGCAAAATTCATGAAGGAGTATGCGGGGCACATCAGTCGGCTTTCAAAATGAAGTGGATGATCAGGCGAAACGGATTTTATTGGCCAACAATACTTGAAGATTGTTTCAAGTATTTTAAAGGGTGTTAGGAGTGTTAGAAGTTCGGCAACGTCCAAAGGGCACCCGCATCGGCAATGAATCCCATAATTAAGCCATGGCCGTTTCGAGGATGGGCTATTGATATCATCGGTCAAGTTTATCCACCATCAAGCAAAGGGCATAAATTCATCCTCGTTGCCACCGATTACTTTACAAAATGGGTTGAGGCAGTTCCTTTGAAAAATGTGACATCGGCCAACATGATTGATTTTGTGAAGGAGCATATTGTGTATCGGTTCGGTATTCCTCAGACCATTACGACCGATCAAGGAACCATGTTCACTTCAGGAGAGTTTGATGGATTTGCCGATGAGATGGGAATCAAGGTTTTAAACTCTTCTCCTTATTATGCTCAAGCTAATGGTCAGGCCGAAGCATCTAATAAAAGGATTATTAAATTCATTAAGCGTAAGATTAAGGAAAATCCCAGGAGGTGGCACACGATTTTGAACGAAGCCTTATGGTTGTATCGAATGGCCTGTCATGGTGCTACTAAGGTGTTGCCTTATCAGTTGGTATATGGACATGACGCGGTTTTGCCTTGGGAAATAAAGACAGGTTCGAGGCGGATATTTCATCAAGATCAACTGTCAGCCGATGATTACAATACACTCATGAAAGATGAGTTGGAAGATTTGGTGAGTCATCGGCTAAAGGCTTTGCTCAGCATTGAAGAGAATAAGAAAAGAGTTGCTAGGTGGTATGACAAGAAGGTAAAGGTGAAGGAATTTGTTAATGGCGATCTAGTCTGAAAACTGATTTTACCGATTGCGACTAAGAGCGCAAAATTCGGCAAGTGGTCTCCTAATTGGGAAGGTCCTTATCGAGTAAATCGGTCCGTTCCTGGTAATGCTTATATCCTAGAAACTCTTGAAGGAGAAATATTTTCAAAAGCGTTGAACGGTAAATATCTGAAGAGATATTGTCCTAGTATTTGGATGGATGCGTGAAGAAACAGACATAATACTTGTTCAATAAGAACGTATCGACGCTATGTTAATATGAAATTTTACAAGTTACTGATGCACCACTTTGCCGATGGAAACGAAGTTTACAAGTTTAGCAGTGAATGAATAGCCGATATCGCACGCAGGCGAATCTGATTGGCTTCCTCTATTGTCTTTTCGTCTTCATCGGCATTGCCTTCTACTGGCTTGGTTTTCTTCTTAAGGGCCAGTGTCTTGAGGGCTTGGTTATCCCTTTCCTGCTGAAGAATCTTGATAGCGTCAGGCATTTGGGCTTTCTCTCGAGTGGCTGTATCCAGGGCTTCTTCAACCTTTTTCAGCTCCTCTAAGCATCTCTCTTTGCCGATAATTGAGAAATCTTCTCTTCCAGCTCTACACGGGAGGCTTCTAGTTTGCCGATGTCTTTGTGTTTCTCATCGACAGATTGTGTTTCATCATTTCCTCCTGGAATCGTGCCTGGGTAATTCTGTCGGCAATACATTTAGCAGCTTTCTGATACTGGAGTTGCCAACTCTCTAGATGTGCGGCTTGAAAGAGTGTCTCTTCAACATCGGCAGGGATCTGGCCTCGGATTGCCTTGAAAGTTGCCTTGGTGGAGTCAGAGTCTTGGATTAGCTGAGATGTTTCCTGTTGCAGCAGGGATAGCAATGTCTCCAGCCTAGACTTGATTTCGGATGATAAGGCTTCGGAGGCTAGAGCAACGCTTTCTTCGTTCTCTTCATCATCAGGAATGTCCCCAATAATAGAGAAAGAGAATAGGCTATCGGGGGAATCTTGCTCCTGAAAGGAAAGAATTGTTAGCCAAAGGATATGAATGTCAAAAATTAACTAAGGAAGTTAACTTACTTGCTTCAAGGCAATTTCTCGCCTTTGGCTGGAGGAAGCAACCTGAGATGTGATTGCCGATGGCGTTTCTGCGTTGGTGCCTCGGTTGGTTGCTGCTGCAACACCAGTGCCAATGAAGACTCTTGTACAGGAACAACTGCTGGTTGAAGAACAGTTGTCGATAGGGAAGCCTGCGCAGGAGCATCGGGCGATATCTGGCGAGGCGAGGATGCCGATGATGCGATTGGAGCTGGTGAAAACCTCGACCGTTTTGATTGAGACTCGTCCTCCGATGAAGCCTTACGCTTATGCTGTAAAATATCGGCATCGGATGGCTGGGGGGCATCGGCAATGGATGGTTGAAGTGTCTGCGCACTCAGGGCAGTTGCCGATGCGACTACGTGGTGCTGTGAGAGAAGCAGATGAGTAAAAGTGCCGATACGATGGTCAGAGTTTAATTTGAGGGGTACCTCTGGAGAATCGTCAAGGATGACGAGGCGTGGCGATGAAGGTGCAGCAGGTGGAGATGAAGGGCGAGTTGCCGATGAGGATTCATCAAATGTAGAACTTGCACCCTGAAATATGAGATCGGTATATCACGGCAATTGGCACACACAGAAGAAAATAAGACAGTTACCTGGAATGTTCGTGCTGAGAATGCAGCCATGTCCGATGGAGCAGCCATACTTCTGGTCGATTTTGATTTGAAGGAGCTCTTCTTGAAACGACCGCGGCACATTAGAGCATCTAATGAGGGAGCTCTGTAGCCGATTGTGGATATTGGAGATATCGGCTGTAGCCTTATAACTTTGCCACTCTTGCTCAATGTTGGAATCGGGCCATCAACCTGTTGAAAAGGAGTTAGTTGCTGATAGACTGAAAAAGAGAATTGGGAGAAGTGCAAATGGTCAAACTTACTACATCGGCAAGTATGGCATGATCAGGGTCGATGAGATTCCAATAGATGTGAGGAGATGCGAAGAATAGTTGCTCTTTCCACTCTTGCCACCATAATTGGAAAGATTCAGTAACGAAGGAAGCCGGTACCCAATCGGCCAGGTCAACATTAGAGGTATCGGCATCAGGAGGAAGAGTTACTATCTTGCACCAATCCATGCTGCTAGTGATAATTTTTCTCAGCTTAATCACATCGGCATAGCAAAGTTTGATGGGCAATTGCCCGAAAGCTAGTTGTCTTGCTACTACCGATGGATTGTAGAACTCATATGTAGTATTGATGTTCTTCCCACTTCCAAACATGTTGACCGGGATGGCACAAGGGGTGATCATTGCATTGAGGATCTCAGCGTCTTTATTCAAGGCATCATCGGCAAAGTTGAAGAGCAGATGGAACCTTGCTTCTTCATCAATGTAAGGGACCCAGGCCCAGAACTCAGGAGGAATGCCGATGTAGAACCTGTGGAAGAAGTTGCCGATTTGGGCTATGCTTGCCTCTGCCACTGGAAGTACTGCTAACGCTTCTCCAAAATTAAGGGGGGGCGTGTTGCCGATTCATCCTCTCCAAGTTGGTAATCTTCAGGGATATCTCGAGGGAACTGCTGGGTGAGTAAATCAAAGTGAAGGTACTTGTGCATATGTGCATTCAGCCACATGTTAATGAACCACCAAGGACCTCACAGATTGCCGATGGACTTGTCTTGTAATAGCCTTTGTGAGACTTGGTGGAGGAGATGATAGACTGAACCAAGAAGGTATCGGCCAAGAGGAAGTTTGATGCCATTAGCTAACATTTCTGCTGCAGATAGATGCATATTGGTTGGTCCAACTATTCTGCCGCAGAAGATGAACTTTTCTAGCCACATATTCAGGAAAGCTGAATGCTCCCTCTGACTGACCGATCTAGATTTTTGATATTCCTTGATGTACCCAGTCCAGCCGCCGATGTTTCGGGTAGTCAGTCGATATTCAGGCTTCCTTTGGAACAGAGTGTTGTCATCAGCAGATGATATGTCCAGGCCAGTGAGCATAAACACATCGGCAAGAGTTGGAGAGACTGGTCCATGTCTGAATACGAAGGCGTTCATGGTGTCAGACCAGAAGTAAGAGGCAGCAATCAACATTGATTCGTTCCTTTCCATATCAGCAATGGACAGTCTGATGCATTGATCTAATCTATGTTCTGACCAATAAACCTCCATCGACCTGACGACCCTCAAGTACCAGTCTTTCCATCCTTTGGTGATCTTTGGCCAGGATCGGAAAGTATCGGTCCAAAGTTCTAAGTTGAAATTTTAAGCTTTGAAGGGGATGCGGTTGGTTTCGGCGTTGATGATAGCAGTTGGATCTGGGTTCCCCATTGGGCCTAGGCAAATTATTCGGTCTTGGTGCATGGGGATGACGAGCTTATTGCAAAGTTCCTAGATTAAAGATCAAGGAGGAAGATAAAGAGGAATCCTGGGATATGCGAAAAAGGAGAGAAAAATATCAAAAATGAATAGAGAAGAAAATTAACCTTGGGGACGTCGAAGTTGACAGCCATGGCTGCGGATGAAGCCGAGAAGAGCGAGGAATGCTAATGGAAAATTGCCGCTGAGAATGCCACCAGTCGAGTTCGTCGGAAGACTGCTTGCTGATGTCGCCGCCGGAGAGAGAAAATGCTAGGGTTGAATCGAAAGTGAAGGATGGGCCGCGATAGAGGAAGTGTTTTATGGGCCCATTGATACAGGATTTTTATGGCGGCGCGCACAGTGTTCGAAGGTACGTTCAGGCGGCTCGGCAGTGGGTAATCGTGACTTGGAGGAAATTTCGGTGCATAAAGCATTTTATACTCTAAAATTAGGGGGCATGTGTTGACACCGTTTTTCGGCACGTGTCAGTAAGAATCAGAAATTGAGCTAGTCGGCAAAGGATTGGTTATTATTTTGTCTTCAGCATTGCTTTGGATGTTGCCGATGAATGGTTGCCGATAAAGGGTGGATTGGTCTGAGTTGTTACCAATAAGGCTGAAGAGCTGTTACCGATGAGATTGGAGGGAAGCTAGAGGATTGATGCCGATGAAGCTGAAGGGCTATTGCCGATGAGACAGGCCGAAGATTAGAAGATTGTTGCCGATGCCAGAGAGTATGCCGATGGAAAGATAGCTTCATCATGACGGAAACGGACAGAGGATCGGCATCATGTGAGCTTCAGATTTCCGTAGTGTAGTCTGAGTCCAGTTCCTATACGAGTTTTATTTCTTTCCTTTAGAGATAGAGTTCGTATAAGGAGTAAGTTTATTTTTCTATATTAAATCTTTTCGTATTCAGTTAGGATTCTTCGAATAGTAGAGTATAAATATGTCCCGAAGGGCATTGTAATGAATATCCAAGCATCAATAAACAAATCTACTTTTTATCGCAATTTACTTCTACCAGCACTTTATTTTTCGACGACTTCGTCAAGTATTTTCTCTTTTTCAACGAGTTCTTTCAAGAATCGACGGGCTGCATCAACTTGATCTCCGGCGACCTTGCAAGTTCCGTGTCTACCGAGCACGATTCAGGCTTTGACTTCCGGGCGTATCGCTGTTGTCTTGTCTGATCTGTTCAACAGTTATCGAATACATTCTGAGCTTTGACGTCCGGGCGTATCGCTGTCGTCTCATTCGGTTTTTATTCAAGTTATCATCCTTGTCGATTAATAGGTCAAATCGACTGGCACGCTTCGGATATCGAGTTTGGGTATTAGCCCGGTGTGTTTGCAGAAAGAATTTTGCATCAACACAATGCATATATCTGTGATGACTGGTACCTGGTACAGATAGTAGGCTTTTCTTCTTGATATGTCATAACT
The DNA here is from genome assembly GCA_023333625.1 of Bothriochloa decipiens. Taxonomy (NCBI): domain Eukaryota; kingdom Viridiplantae; phylum Streptophyta; class Magnoliopsida; order Poales; family Poaceae; genus Bothriochloa; species Bothriochloa decipiens. The sequence goes on along the minus strand of CM041640.1, from coordinate 6,865,139 downwards.
TGTCAACCTAACTCATTGAAGTTAACCTGACCATGTTCACCCTCCCACTATATACCTATTTGGATTGAAGTAGGCTAGAGCTTCATGCACCTAGAATTCCAGGTGACTGATTTTAGATGCCAGGACTGGATTTGTTTTTCCTCGAACACGCAGGAGAGCTGCATATCATTGTGTTGCTAGAAGAAGATTTGAGTCATACAGAACATCCCCCCACCCCCCAAAACCCCTAGAAGCTTCCGATCCTAATCACCTGTTACATAAAGACTAGACCCGTCCAAAATGGGGAGACCACAATCTAACCTCTCTCCCTGGCAGTGAGCAGGGTGTGCCCCCTTTGCCCCTGCCAGACTCCACCACTATACCTCCTCCATAGCAAGGGCCAAGGCCTTTCTAATCTTTGGAGCTGCTCCATTGGACAAAGTCATTGCGGTGCCTCCAAATAATCCAGGATCCAAGGATGATAATAGAATTTAGCCCTTTCTTTACATCACCTGTAACACCCTTTCTGCTCTGGACCACCATTCATCTAGAGATGTATCACTGGGTTGCAGTGCGAGGGCAGAGAGGCCGACTGCTGAAGAATGGAAAACCACGCATCCAATCAAGAGTTGTTGGATGCTTTCCTCATGCTGATCACACAGTAGGCAGCGATCATGGTGGGGGAGCCCTCGCTTGGCCAGCTGATCTGTTGTCCAACATTGGTTATGTGCCACCAGCCACGTAAAGAAGCAACACTTTGGTGGAGCCCATGACTCCCATACTCGTTCATAGGGTTCAAAGCGGATTGCACCCTGAAAAAGAGCATCATAAGCAAAATTTTCGGTGTACTGACCAGTAATGGATAGCTTCCAAATATGTCTGTCAGGTATGCCTTCCTGAAGTACCACAGCAGAAATTATATCCCAAAGCTCTAGGTACTCCATCAGTGCTTCCAGGGAGATGGCTCCTTGACTATCCTCCATCCATTTATTACTATTGAGGGCCTCCATCACAGTGCGCCTTCCAGACCTCCTTTTAGTCATTACTGCATACACCTTTGGTGCAAGGTCCTGGATGCTCTTCCCGGCCAGCCATCTATTTCTCCAAAATAAAGTGTTGGCCCCATCTCTAATTTCAGTTGTGCGCTCTGGTTTCCAAGCAAATAACCTCTAAACAGTAGGATATATAAACGCCCTAAGTTTGACAATGCTATTAGAATTAGAAGTAGAAACCACGTGCAGCATTGCCGCGCGCTTCCATATGTTTGCGCCTGCCCAAAATGCATGAGTATGTGGAGACCATTAGTGTGGATAGAAGCCCATGCTCCTTCGCTACTTCCATTAGATAGAAAAGAATACACATTGATATATGTACTTAGTGATGCAAAATATATGAGGTATTGTTGCCCGCAAGACTAGTAAGTATTTAGCAAATTTCTCTCTTTTTAATAAGCATGGAGTTGGATTGTTGGAAACACAATTTGGTTATGACTGTCAGCTAAAAGGGTTGCTGAATTTGATTAGAAATAAGATGCGAGCAGCATCATGTCTTCGCAATTTTTTTGTGGGGTGAGGTGTTTCAACACTGTTGAAACTTTATCATAGACAACGAATACAAGTTTATGATAGAACATCATCTTGTCATTGGAATATCAATTATTTTATGTTCTAGAAATCAAGGTACTTCACGAGGTAATTATGGTAGTCTTGGCGAGCTTTCCACCGACGTTGCCGCGCTCACGTCCGAAGAGTATGAGGTGTTTCTCGCTGCCCACTCGGCTTAACATGTGAGCACAGGACGTTCCATGTCTTTGCGTGACGCGGAACTCGCTCTGGTGCGCCGAGCGAATGGGAGGTGCAAGCGGTGTGGTTGAGAAGAACGAACGAGCGACGGGTCTCGTGGAACGTGGAGGGCAGAAGTTGATGGGTGCAATGTTGCAGTGTTAGGGTGCCGCATTATCCATCTTGGGGAGCCAAAGGGGACGATCGGATGGAGATTGTCGGCTGATGAGGGAGTAGCCGAGAGTTCGCGAAGAATCAGAATAGGCGGGTTGGACGGCTAGCATCAATGACTCGTTTCAACATGGGACCGAGAATAGGATGGCCGAAAAAAACAAACGACGTGGCCCTATGAAATGCTAGAGCTTGAACTCTGTTTTCGAAAGGTAGATTGTCATTTCATAACCAATGTTGCACCTAAACATCTTACTAGACAACACAACTTTCTATAGGCAGAATTAGTGCAAATAGTATTAGGGAGCCTGAGAGAACGCCTAATCTATGAGCAATAAGAGTTACCATGTATATAGTTTTATCTTGTACTCTTATATAGCGAAACCACACTACCATATTTTACTGCAATTTCGTGAAGCCACGTCACACCAAGGAACCCTAAGCCACTAACATCATCCATTGAGTTTTCATACAATCCATACATGGAACTTCCATCTCCTGTGACTGATTAGCCATAATGCCATGGCATCCTTCGCAGAGGAACTTATGGGCTTTGGCATTCTATTGCCATGACAGTGTCCACCACTCTCCTGTGCTATTAAATTAATCTAAACTCTATCTATACTAATTTACGGTTACTAGAACCGCACATGTTCCTGTATCCTGACCTGGGCCACGTCACCGTTTTTCACGTGGCCCGTCTGATCGGCATCATGCGGCCTCTGTTCGGCGATGGCTGAACTCTCTCACACCGAGAATATCTAGCGGCCTGAACTGGTATTCAGCGTGCTTGTATTTACGGCAGGGAGCTGTTGAAACTTTACTTGAGCATCGGCGCGTGTTGTGGGTGCCGCTGTTCGGGGATCTCTCTTGAAGGTGGCGGTGGTGGCGTTGCTGTACGTGCCGTCGCCCAGCCTGTGAGTCCTGCACAGCGGACCTGGGTGCTTCTAGCGCACTCTGCTTCCAGTTCATCTTTGGTCAGTCCATCTACTTCTGATGATTCAAATTCATGCTTTGCTTTCAGTAGGAACGACGAACGAGATGGACAAGAGGCAGCAAAGGTTTCATGCGAATACGTTGGGCTTTGCTTTCAATAGCTGTATGCTCTAGGATGCTGACAAGAGGCCTCTTCAGGCGTGGAATTACATCTACCTGCTCGACACGGTCAGGTATGTGTTTCAGGTAAAGCAGCTCATGTCCCTTTTGAAGACTTCCATTTCTGAAGTACACGCGTTGCTCATAAAATAGTCTGGTCAGTTTTTTTTGTGACAAGTGCAGCAGATTGCAACTGTTGTTTTGTTTTTGCAAGGCCCTGATTTAATTGTTCCTATTTTTGCATTCTCTGATATTTGTAGTTTACTAACTTACAAAGTCAGAATTGCCTAGCTTTCCTTGGTTGTGCATGATTGTATAAGATTTACTGTACCCAAATCCATATCCCCCCAAATTTTGTGAATCATACTAAATTTGCTCTGACCTTGTCAGTTACATGTATATTGATTGAATTCAGAGAGTGCCATTTAATTAGGACGGCTATTATGGGCATCGAGCTGGGAAGCCCTTAGTTTTAACAGTGTGATATTTGACCACTTGATGCCTCTTCGATAGCTTCATAGTTCAATTTTTATTTTTACGGACTGTATTGCATTATTGTATCTGTTACAGGGAGATGGAACTGAAACATATTTAATTCCTTTTCAGTCAATGCAAAATGTAATTATCCTGGGAAGCTACATGAGGCATTTTTACTACTTCAGCCTGTAGTCCTGTACTTCCTCTCTTTATATTGTGAAAGATTTTTACCCTACACAAAGCAATTGTTTCTTTTCCATGCACATATAGGTATTGAGATTAATACAGTAAAAAACATTCCTTCTATGCATGTCGTCCCCACATATTTTTTTCTGAATTTAATTCATTATACCTAGCATTTACATTCGAGTAATTATTTGTGCTCTGTCTGATTGAAACAAACCATGATACATACAGGCAACAGCATTTATAGAACACTGGAGCAGATGAAACTCATATGGAGAGCATACCAACTGGTTGTTCAAAAATAATGAATGTTAATTTGCATATATCCAAAGGGGTGTCAAATGACAAGCTGTATGTATTGATTTATTTGAGCCGGAATAGGGGCATGGACTACCGGCCTGCAGGTAAAAACTTGATCATTTTGCAATACTTTCTCAATAATAATAGTGTATGCTGTGAGGCTTCGATATCTTTCTTATATCTTGGTTATGGTTTGCCATGTCTGTTGTTTTGCCGAATTCCGCTGCCTCAATAAGCAAATAATGTCTAAAAAAGTGCAGAGATTTGGAGAATCTTAGGATTGATTGATAGATGTTGTTGTATTTCAGCATTAGTTTTTGTTAAGATAATGATGCTTAATGTGTTGGCGTGTCTGTGTGTTCCTCCAGCTTCAGCAATCGAGCACATCGAAACAACAGAGCATGAGGAATTTGGCATGTGTCAAGCTGAAGAAAGTTGATGGTCACGGGAGGTTTAGGTTAGGTGTACATATCTCGTACCAAAGGAAATATCCACTAAAACTTTTCACAGATCTGTTTGTAGCAAAGAGCTAAAAAATTCTGATTACATACATGCATACATGACGATCACATGAGCAAGAATTTGTAGAATATTTCTGGTGACTGGTGCAACGGGCATGCTTGGTTGTATGGTCCTGAGGTATTTACCTATTTCCAAGGGGTGAAAACAAAATTAGAGTAGTGCTATTGGACTTCTAAATACCTATGACTCTTATATAGATTCATATATAGGTTCCAATGAAACCATCAAGTTTCAACACTTCTAATAAATACTCCACATTTACTCAGGTGCCCTGACAACCAGAACCTCTAATCTGTGAGCAAGGGTCTTTTTGACCAAGAGATGAGGATGTGAAGCCCATGATCACCTTTCTTATATCTCTGGTTATCCTACTTGATGCTATCTTGGGTCTTGGATCGAGCTTACTCCGCTTATGTAATGATATTCCGCTGTTCTTATGTAACTTTGTGAAGAGCTAATTGATGAAATGGACATTTGTGAACTGTTATCATGTCATTATGTCAGTTCGATGGTAAATAAAGAGAAAGGGGTTACACCTGCATGAAACGTTTTATGTCAGCTATTTGAGGAACTATGTTATCAGCGTGTGTTAAGTTTGTTCCTTTGAACCTTTATATTACCTATCTTAGGATCAATGTTATTGATGTGTAAAGTTTGTAATCTCAAACATCTTGTCTTTGCTTTGAAACTTTATGTTAGCTATCTTAAGGTCAGTGTTATTAACGTGTGGAAGTGTGTACTAATCCTCAAACGTCTCTGCTTCATGTTTTATTTCGTATATGTCGTTGTGCTTTTTCATTAAGATACGTGTCGCGTGTGGTGCTAGAAAGCGCGAACTAATCACTAAGTTCTCCCTGTCTCGCCACTTTTTCCTTACCTCGATGTTGCTCAGCTTCCGTGATGGTTTCTTATGATTCTCATTAGTCATTTCCATCCCTGATTAAGCTATAGCTACGCAGGTTTCAGCCGTCACTCTGACCTCAGTTGTGCTCTTGCAGTAATGCTCTCGCAACCAGATCAAGTGCTAGTTGAACAGTACGTTTGTTTGTAATACATCAGGACCAATTGCCTTGCTGGTATATAAAAAAAAATTCTAGAAACTGCTACATAAAAATCGCAATTTTTTTGAGAAATCGCCAGGCCTACGTGGGCAGGTGACGTCAGCTCAGTCAGCCCCCAGCGACCGATGGGCCTGATGCCGGTGTTCAGTCAGCCTCCCACCGTACCACAGCACGGCCCACGGCCCACGTTAAGTCTCCTCGTATACAGACAATGTCAACCCGGAATTTTCCTTCGTCCCCCATCTCTTCTCCTCCTCGCCGTCCCTCCTCCCTCTCCCCCGTCTCGGCTAGGGTTAGCGTCGTCTCGCCAAGTCGCATGATGCAGCAGCACCCGCCGCCGCAGCCGCAGCCGGGCATGGCGCCGCCTCCGCCTGCGCAGGCCGGTGGCGGCCAGCCGCCGCAGTGGGGCGGGATCCCGCCGCCGATGACGCAGCAGTACGGCGCACCGCCTCCGCAGCAGCCGCCGGCGATGTGGGGCCAGCCTCCGCCGCAGGGGCACTACGGGCAAGCGCCGCCCCCTCAGCCGTACTACGCCGCGCCGGCGCAGGCCGCCCCCGCTGCGGCGGACGAGGTCAGGACGCTCTGGATCGGGGACCTGCAGTACTGGATGGACGAGAACTACGTCTTGGGATGCTTCTTGAGCACCGGGGAGGTATGGGACCGATCTGATTGATTCTGGCGGTGGATGCGTGTGATTTCGATTGTTGTTGTGCGCGGAATATATGATGATGCGCCCTTTGCTGCCACTAATAGGTCTTGCTCTAGGTTTATAAAATTTTTTATTGTTTAATCGTTTCGTGTGAATTTTGTACGACTGCTGACGATTGAAGCTCGAGGCTAAGTTTGGTAATGATTCTAGAGCCTATTGTAACTATCAAGCTCTGGGGTCTGGGCTATATTTGTGATTCTTGAATTGGTATTTTTAAATTTGGTTTCATGAATTTGTTAGCATGATCTAGCGATGGTATCTCGTGAAATAACTTCAAATTGTTGTTTTCTGTTTTTTGGCCTTCTATTATCTTTTGCCCAAGGGTAATAATGTTTATTAGTCATAACCCGTACTTTTTTGCAATAGACTATTTGTATGCTTCAGTTTGAGTTTCCTGATTGGTGTAGCTGTATGCCACCTATGCATTCATGATTATTTGACCCTTTACTTCATATTTACATGATTTTGCAGGTTCAAAATGTGAAGCTCATCCGTGACAAGAATTCAGGACAACTTCAGGGCTATGGTTTTGTTGAGTTTACAAGCCGTGCTGCTGCAGAGCGAGTTCTTCAGACATACAATGGACAGATGATGCCAAATGTTGAGTTGACATTTCGGCTGAACTGGGCCAGTGCTGGTGAAAAGCATGATGATACTCCTGACTATACTATATTCGTTGGGGATTTGGCTGCAGATGTTACAGATTACTTGTTACAAGAGACATTCAGGGTTCATTATCCCTCAGTGAAGGGTGCAAAAGTTGTGACTGATAAATTAACAATGCGCACCAAGGGATATGGGTTTGTGAAATTTGGTGATCCTACAGAGCAAGCTCGTGCAATGACTGAAATGAATGGGATGCCTTGTTCTTCCAGAGCTATGCGTATTGGTCCTGCAGCGAGTAGGAAAAATACAGGAGGTGCTGTTCAAGAGAGAGGTAAGCATTTCCAGTCTCATGTCCCTGTGATTCTTGTTAGCTTCTACTTGTTTGCTGGTTGATGCAACTGAGGATGCATTTAACTTGTACTGTTCATATTAGTCCTTTGGGTTGTTTTACTACTTCTGTTCAAATCAAAGTTAGGCATAGGTATCGACCAGTTCACTTCTAGAAGTCATTATTCCTACTAGTATGACATTCCCAGTGTGAATTTGGATAATTAGTACATAGAACGATAGTAGACTCATGGAACTCATGTTATCTGGAAGCAGGATACCAACAGGCTCTATTCGTATAGGAGCCTTGGAACTGACCTGAGCTGCAATGCATTTCTTGTTAAATACGTGGCCTCATATAGGTCAGTAAATCATTTATGTCCTAAATTCAAAGTTGGTTTTTCTGTTCAATTTGTTCTAGGTGTTGATGGTCGAGTCTTGACTATGTATTCCGTATTCGTCAGTTTTCCTTTGTTTCCTTCAACTTGGATTTATCAATATGTGCATGGTTTGATAATCTGAGATATAAAGTAATGGTTAGAACTGAGATTTGCATAGTTTAGTGTGTTCCATATTTTGTTTTATTGATTCAGCTTGGTTTGACAACACCTGAGCCAGATTGACTTTATCCTTACAAGGAGGGGAGATAGACGTGCTTGCTTAGATTGTAAGGTGTTACCTGGGGAGTGTGTTGTCCCTCAACACAAGCTTGTGGTGGCGGATTTTCGCTTTCGGGTACATGGCCACCGGGACAATCGACCCAAGATTGCGAGAACAGAATGGTGGAAGCTTAGAGGGGAAGCAGCACAAACATTTAAGGAGAGGATGCTAGATGAGGGGCCGTGGGAAGAAGGAGAAGATGCTAACGACATGTGGCTAAAGATGGCCACATGTATTCGGAAGGTGGCTTTGGATGTGTTTGGCGTGAATAGGGGAGGCAAACGGGTAGCGAAAGACACATGGTGGTGGAATGACGAGGTGCAAAGGGCTATTAGGGAGAAGAAGGAGTGGTTCAAGCGCCTCTATCATGACAAGAGTGCAGCCAACATTGAGGGCTATAAAATAGCGAAGAGGGCTGCAAAACGAGCGGTGAGTGTAGCAAAAGGTCAGGCGTATGATGACCTTTATCAGCGGCTAGGCACGAAGGAAGGGGAGAAGGACATTTATAGGATGGCTAGGATCCGCGAGAGGAAGACGAGGGACATCAACCAAATCAAATGCATCAAGGATGGGACGGATCGACTTTTGGTGAGGGATGAGGAGATCAAGGACAGGTGGAGAGAGTACTTTGACAAGTTGTTTAATGGGAAGAATGAGGGTCCTACATTAGAGTTGGATGACTCATTTGACGATACCAACAGACGTTTTGTGAGGAGAATTCAGGAGGTAGAGATCGGGGGGCTTTGAAGAGGATGAAGGGAGGTAAAGCGATGGGCCCTGATGGTATCCCCATTGAGGTGTGGAGATGCCTAGATGCAAAAGCGATAGTATGGTTAACTAAGCTTTTTAACCTCATTTTCCGGTCAAACAAGATGCCTGAAGAATGGAGAAGTATATTAGTACCGATCTTCAAGAACAAGGGAGATGTTCAAAGTTGTACTAATTACCGTGGGATTAAGTTGATGAGCCATACGATGAAGCTCTGGGAGAGGGTTTTCCAGCATCGTCTAAGAAGAGTGACAAGTGTGACCCAAAACCAATTTGGGTTTATGCCTGGTAGGTCGACCATGGAGGCAATTTTCTTATTACGTCAGTTGATGGAGAGATATAGGGAGCAGAAGAAGGACTTGCACATGGTCTTTATTGACCTCGAGAAGGCATATGACAAAATACCGAGAAATGTCATGTGGTGGGCCTTGGAAAAGCACAAGTCCCAACTAAGTACATCACTCTCATCAAAGATATGTATAGGGATGTGGTGACGTTTGTCCGAACATGTGATGGCGATACCAGTGACTTTCCAATTAAAATAGGACTACATCAAGGGTCAGCATTGAGCTCTTATTTATTTGCTTTGGTGATGGATGAGGTCACAAGGGACGTACAAGGTGATATTCCTTGGTGTATGCTCTTTGCTGATGATGTGGTGCTAGTGGATGAGACTAGGGCAAGGGTTAGGAAGTTAGAACTATGGAGGCACACGTTAGAGTCGAAAGGATTTAGACTTAGTAGGAGCAAGACCGAGTACATGAGGTGCGATTTCAGCGCGACTGGGAATGAGGAGGGAGACGTTAGCCTCGATGGGCAAGTGGTGGCCAAGAAGGATACTTTTCGGTATTTAGGATCGATGCTACAAAAGGATGGCGACATTGATGAAGATGTTAGGCATAGAATTTCAGTCGGTTGGTTGAAATGACGTCAGGCTTCAGGCGTCCTCTGTGACAAAAGGGTGCCTCAGAAGTTAAAAGGTAAGTTTTATAGGACAGCAATTCATCCGGTGATGTTATACGGTGCTGAATGTTGGCCTACAAAAAGGCGACATATCCAGCAATTGAGTGTAGCAGAGATGCGTATGTTACGATGGTGTTGTGGGCACACAAGAAGGGATAGAGTCCGGAACAACGATATTCGTGATAGGGTTGGGGTGGCACCAATTGAGGAGAAATTGATTCAACACCGGTTGAGATGGTTCGGCCATGTCCAACGGAGGCCTCCTGAGGTGCCGGTGCGTAGTGGGATTCTAAAGCGGGTCGATAATGTAAAGCGCGGTAGAGGTCGACCTAAACTGACTTGGGACGAGTCGGTTAAGAGAGACCTTAAGGAGTGGAATATCCCTAAGGATTTAGCCATGGGTAGGAGCGTTTGGAGATTAGCAATTAACATGCCTGAACCGTAATCTTTCTCTTGTACATTTTATGTGTTCTTTGTCCCATCTCTCTTTTGGGTTTCATCTCTAGCCTACCCCAACTTGCTTGGGATAAAAGGCTTTGTTGTTGTTGTTGTTGTTGATTCAGCTTGGTTTCATGCTTTATTCAGTGTACCCAAACAACTTTTTTTATTGCTTTGGACCAATAAATAATTTTCTACATAATCTATTCTCTCTTATTGGCTCTCTGGCGATTTAGTGGCTTGAATCCTATGTTACCTGAATTTTGGACCTTACTAGTTGACTAATGTTCTTACCAATACCATGGTTCTTTATAATTGAACGTGTTAGATGGGCTAACTATGTATAATTGCTCTGATGGCCCAATTTGCCATTTGTAAATATTCTCCTTGTCGAATATGTGTTAGCCTAATAACTTCAGTGACCCTGCAGGCTTTTCTGTGGTAGCATTCATTTATTAGATATAACTATTCATCAATCTTACAGTATATGTTGCCTTCACTTTTTTGCTTTTATTTACAGTACCAAATTCTCAAGGAGCTCAGTCTGAGAATGATCCTAACAATACCACCGTGCGTTCTTAATTCTTTTTTCTGCATATCGGTCATTCATCCCCCAGTTTTTCCTTAACTTTATTCTGTTATTGTCTTCAGATATTTGTTGGTGGGCTTGATCCCAATGTCACTGAAGATACCCTAAAACAAGTTTTTTCTCCTTATGGGGAAGTCGTCCATGTTAAGATCCCTGTTGGGAAGAGATGTGGTTTTGTTCAGTTTGTTACCAGGTTGACTTTTATCTACTCATTTAGTCTGTTGTCATGTATTTGTAAAAGTATTTTTGTCTTACTATGATAATGCATTTCAGACCTTCTGCCGAGCAAGCGCTGCTAATGCTGCAAGGGGCCTTGATTGGTGCGCAGAATGTTCGGCTTTCGTGGGGTAGAAGCCTGTCAAACAAGCAGAGTCAGGTTATTTCTTGCATACCATTTTTCTTCCTTCCATGTTGTAGTGTAGACGAAGTGGCTAATACCGATGTAAAAACTCAGCCTCAGCAGGAATCCAACCAATGGGGTGCAGCAGCAGCTGCTGGTACTGGTGGTTACTATGGTGGTTATGGACAAGGTTATGAGGCTTATGGCAGTGGGTATGCACAACCTCAGGATCCTAACATGTATGGTTATGGTGCTTTTGCTGGTTATCCCAATTACCAACAGCAACAAGCTGCACAGCAGCCACAGCAACAACAGGTGAAGCTCCTAGCTAATTGTTGCCATTTTGAGTTTAAATTGTGACAAAATCATCTCCACTAGTAACAAATGTATGCTGGTGTTCACACGCTAATTTTGTTTTGTTTCTTGCAGTGAGGCATGTTTGCTCGGGTAGGTCATTGGGTTGTCGAGATGGAATTAATTAATATTATTTCAAGGCACTCCTATATTGCATTCTTGTCAATAGAGGTGGTTTCGAAAGGCTCCTGATTTTGATGGCCCCATGGCCCGGTTTTCATCTATTTATATCGTATATGTGCACCGTGTTATTACGCGTATGAACAAGCGGTGCTCTACTGTGATTGCTGTGTTGAGACATGCTTTCTTAGTTTCTTTCCATGCTTTTCTTTCAGATCTATTGTTACCTGTATTACTGTGTATTGCTTATCTACTGTGAATCTGTGATGATGCTATATATACACTGCCGTTTGTTTCTTATTCCATTTTTCTGCTTACTTTATTATATCGTTGGATTCGTTCTTTATCACTACGGACAAGTGTGTTTTTGTTCTCTGATTGGGCACATGGGCATGCACGATATAATGACGAGAATGTGTCGATGGCAACGTGGCCTCACTCCGTATCTGTTTCGACGACCTCCACCCCTGGTTAATATTTTTTGTTGAAGCCTAACTGTGTGCATGAGATATCACTGGTTTCGTGGCCGTCCAAATCTGAACACAGTGGGACGCGAGATGTGTTATGGGCGTGCCGTGTGCGAGTGTGGTGTGAGTGCGTAGTTTAGTACTACAACTTGTACACGAGGAATTGATGCTAAAAAAAAAAATACTAAACAGAGTGGTATTACAGTACGATAAGTCGTTTTCAGTATTCTGCGTGGAATTGCACCATGGATGTTTCTTTACGATACCATAACTCTCTTCTGGCAGCGATGCCACTTACGATACGATCGAAATTACGCATATGTTCGTGACGTGTCAGTTCACATGAACGATGCAACAACGATATTGTACTAGGAACCACCTTTTGAGTAGGCATCAGTGGTGCTGTAGGCGCACGGTAGCTTCTTTGCTTACCTACTTTTTACAAACGAGATCAGATTTATTAGCTACCATTTGAATTTCTACACCAAATTGCGCTTATCTCTTTCACATTTCAAAGAGTGACATACGCATGCAAAATCTTGTGCGTTTTTTTTTTTTAAAAAAAAAAAACTTGAAACATGCCCGTGCCTCGGCTCGCGTACACACCAAGATCACCTATTAAAAAATCACACCGTCGCCATGCTTTAAGATTCGCGCGGGAGCAATAGCAGACGAGGAAGGAACGGAGCACAAAAGGCGCGAGCACTCGCGTCGCGGTGCCGGTGCCACCCCACCTCCGCCGATCCGAAGCGAGTCCGAGTCACCCGGCCGCCACCCTTGGTCCTTTTCCTTCCTCGTTAGCCTTTTTCGGGTCGGCTCCTCTCGCCTCCCCCACCCACCCCCCTTCTCTCTCTGTCACCCATGGCCCGCCCCAGGAAGGCGAAGCCGCCGCCGCCCTCGCCGCCCAAGGCGGCAGCGGCGGCGGCGCCGTCCATCGCCGAGGCGCTGCTGCTCGCCACGGTCTGCATGGTGGGCCTACCCGTGGAGGTGCGCGTCCGCGACGGATCCGCCTACGCCGGCGTCCTCCACACCGCCTGCGTCGACGCCGGATACGGTGCGCGCTCTGCTCTTCCCTCCCTTCCGTTGGTTCTCGTAAAAGCTCGCCCACGCTGGGGTCCGCCCGCGGGGTTTGGGGATCGCGGGAATGCCGTCCGGGACGTGATCCAACAGTGCCCAGTGGGTGGAGTCGGGCGGTGGGTGCTGCCAGGGCTGGCTGCGTGACGCCCCCGTTTTCGTTTGCATCCGATCGATCTGCTTGCTTGACGTGTGATTGCGGTCGCTGGGAGCCCGCCGGATGTTGGTTTCTAGAGTGCGTCGGGATGGATTTGGAGGCGGGTGGTAGAGATCGCTGGGTCTGGTTCCTCTTGTGTATAGCTATGCATGCTTTCTTTTGTCCGCGGCCAAGCTCTCGGTCATTTCATCTTGGTTGAGTGGTTGATTTTGCGGTGTCGTGGGAACACACAGCATGATTGGCGTCATGGTATGGATTAGGGGGTGACGCCCTGCGGAATTCCGAGATCATTGGGAGGGCTGCTAGCAATGTATGTAAATAGAGTATCCGATACTTTTGTGGTGGTAGGCATTTATTACTGGTTTGTCCTATATACGATTCTGGCTGCAAGTTGAAGTGCTGAATACTTCAAGATGAAAAACTTTCTGTTGGGGAAAAAACATTGCATTGATGACTTAATGTTGAGCAGGTGTCGTGCTAAAGAAAGCAAAGAAGATTGCAAATGGGACGGGAGATGCGACTCTGTCCCTTGGATCATTTGTGGACACTCTTGTTGTTCTCCCAGATGACCTTGTTCAAGTGATTGCAAAGGTAGGTTTAATTCCGTAGCATGCTAGGAGGCATTGTCTTTTACCGGTGTTCATGATAGCTGTTTTTTTTTCTCTGCAGGGTCTTTCACTCCCTCTTAAAGGTGTTTGTAAACCTCTTGAGTCCAACGTGGTGGCTGCCAGTGGATCCGTGAAGCCTCAAACTTCACATGCCAATGACCTGAAAATGTCTAAAACTGAAAATATATCTCCACTTATGTATGTTCCCAGTTCTATCTATGCACTGTTTCGTAGTGTTCCAAATATATCGCATTTGGATTGCATGCATGCATCGGACTTGGCCCCAGTGTAAATGAGAAATTGTTTTTTTCCTCATGTGGATTGAAGCAGTAGTAGATATCAAGGAATCTATTTAACTTCATTAAATTCTTCTTTCCATTATTGAACAATTAATACTATTTTTTGCCACAGGCAAGCTGAGAAATGTGCCTTGGTGGGTCAGGAGAAAAATACTTCTGTTAAGAAAAATGGTCAAAGTATGAACCCCTTTGTTTTTTTTCCTATATTACCAACATACTAGTAGTATTTTTTTTTCTTTGCATTAAAATCTGCTCAATTACTCAGATACTGGTAGCGCTACAAGTTTAAGCTCTTCAACCGGACATGTGAAGCCATGTTTCTCCAAGAATGGGGTTTGTGGGTCTGCAACTGTGGTGCCTAAAGTTGATGTTGTCACAAGCTCAGCTATAGCTGTGCCCATGGTGGCTTCATCAGATGTTAAACCCTCTCAGCCAGCCAACAATTCAGTTACCAAGATTGTCACGTCAAGCAAAACCGCTGCTAAGGTGAGCTCATATAATATTGTTATATTGTGACAGTCCTGTAGTGATCTGTTTTCTGTCCTATTAGTGCTTGCAGATTTTGTCTTCTGTTTTGAGTTTTGACCATGCCTGTAGTTGCTAGCTGTACAGATTTGTTGATCATATCGGTTGTTTTTTAATCTTTATTTTTCGATGTTAATAAAGCAGTTGTACATTATTTCAGGAATTTAAACTCAATCCTTGTGCAAAGGTCTTCTCTCCATCGTTTGCAAGTTCTAGGCAAGCACTTGCAGCTACGACGGCCCCTGTTGACACATACTACGTTTCACACACTGCCTCTGAAGTACCAATGGGTTTACCTGTATATGAGTCAAAATCTGTGTCAGGCGTTTCACCTCTATCCAGCAAGGTTCATTGTAGTAACCTGTCTCCTGCAAACTATGCCATTCCACCTCAATATGTCCAGTCAGTAAGTACTTCGATATATTATTATGTGCTTTTGATTGTTTCAATTGGTTCACCCTTCATTGGATAATACTTTAGTATTCCCTTGATATTAAAAAGGGAAATATTGGATAGCAGCTTGTAAGTCTAATTTACTTTTTCTGTTGGCTTAAATGAATAAATTGAACTTGTAAACTGATTGTTCACATGAACTTACTGCTTAGCACAGCAGCTTTAATTTCATTCTCATGCAAGAAAATCACATCCTTTTACCCCGAACTTAAACCTAGCTCACATGTGGATGTATTTTTTATGTTTTAAGGCTTCTTTTAACCACCTGTCTTTTATGTCCTGTTACTGTACTTTGTACAAGCATATGCCAATACACTTAAATTTGGTCTTGCTTGCTGCCTTTATCGTGAATGTCTAATTCTAACATTATCATGCTTCTGAATTCTGATACTGCTTAACCTTTGGGTTATAGTTCGTGGGCCATAATGCACACAGGCTAGACCCAGCAAGAGTTGGCACACCATACCATCCCATGCAGGTGGGCGCAACCTACACTACCCCTAGTCCTCAGCCTGTAAGTCTGAACTTCCTGACCTTGTACATAAAGTTATGTTGATTTGTGTTCTAATAAAAAAAATTATTTTACGTGATGACATGATAGGTAATGACTGGGAAGTTCAGTCCTGTTGTTTATGTTCAACCAGTTCCTCAGGTGAGTGATTCACAATTATTATTTGCCTTGAGACTTAAAGTGGATAATATCAATATAAGTTAGCACAGATCCTCCCTTCCTGTTGGCTCATCTATTCTTGATTCCCATTGAAGGATGCAATGCATGGAACACCCGTTGGTTTTCAAGGATGGCCTCGTCCTATGGTGTTGAATTCTTACCAAGCTAGCATGCAGAAGTTCCAAGGTAACAGACCGAAATCATAGTTTTGGCTACTGTAGAAATGATGTTGCAATGTTTTGCTAAAGTTTTTTTTTCTTGAATGGAACATACTTATTTTGGACTGACCTGACCATGGAAGTACCTGCAAAATCTTCTCTAGGCAACACCCCGGTGTATTTGGCCCCTCCTCCAGTCATGGCAACCGGAAACCTGCCATTGGTGGTACCAAGCCCTGCACCATTGCAGCCATTCCAGGCCATTCATCCCATCATGGTCCCTGCTGCAAGCAGCATGGTCCCAGGCAAATACATGTAAACTTGTCGTACCAATGACAGTCTCCTTTTGTTGGAAGAA
The DNA here is from genome assembly GCA_023333625.1 of Bothriochloa decipiens. Taxonomy (NCBI): domain Eukaryota; kingdom Viridiplantae; phylum Streptophyta; class Magnoliopsida; order Poales; family Poaceae; genus Bothriochloa; species Bothriochloa decipiens. Next base: position 6,848,924 of record CM041640.1, on the reverse strand, counting down.
TCCTGGTTTACCCCTTTGGTTTGGGGTATACGTCTGAAAGGACTCCGCGATTTTGCCTAGTCTGTTTCGCTTGTCAGTTGCTGGTCTGTGTCCGTATTTTAGTTGGAAGGGCTTTGCAACTTCTTGTCATTCTTCATGCTTGGTGTGGGTTTCCGAAATATTCTTTTTAGGGGCGGTTCAAGGGGGCAGTAAAATGAAATAGAGAGAAATGCAGCAATTCTTTGTTATCTTAGCAACACCTTTTCTTCTTCCAAGAGTACTATGTACAATGTGACATTGTAAAAGATTAAGATAGTGAAGGCCTTAATTTCACGATGCTAATGTACATTCATCTTGCAAGTGTTAACAACTTTTGAAGTTCTGTTCGATAATATTATTTCTGTGGTGTCAGCAATATTCTTTTCTATTAGAGCTCGCATTTGAATCTTTTTTTTTTACTATAAAACTAGCCAAGAGCAAGTCATGTAAGACAACATAGTCAAGCCCTAAAAACTGGGTTTAAACTATTTATTTCGTAAACATGCAAGTCAGGTGTGTAAAATTGTATTGAAAGTACTTGCAGAATCTCTGAAGAATTAAGGATATTCTAGAAGAAATTATTCATCAAAATGCATGTCAAAGACTGAAACTTAAATATATTTGTTCGACCAGATGTTGGGGGGCAAAAGAGCAGAACATATAATAGTGTGCAACTGTCCTTCAAATTAGCTTTGCAATTGTTTGAACGGCCATGATGAGCCTCTTCTGTTGGAAGTCTTTCCTTGCACCATGATATGAGCCCGTGATTTTTATGAGTCGTCTTTTCCGGACAGCACGGTTAGAGCAGCGAGGCAACGACATAAGAAATAGAGCTGCCCATGTTTGTTTTGGCAGGTTTAGGTTACAGTTGCATCGAAGGAGAGGCGCTAATTACTAGTACCATTCCTGATGATGTCCTTGTAATTATTTCTGACGATTTGTCAGTTGAGTAATGAATCAGCCAAGTTTCAAAAAAAGGATAGTGTTTCTTAAAAAAAACTAAAAAGGGTAGTGGTTCTAAAAAAAACTAAAAATGATAGTAAATTTAGGTACAAAAATACGGGGATAAAATCTGTTCAAAATATTTTTTTTGGAAAAATTAACAACAGACAAGAGGGACATAACATATTAACATGTAAATTTTCCTGTATAGCATCGGGTTTCCATATGCCTGTGAATTAGAGCTTAAAATGTCAAAAAGCCATATTACAAGACCAGGAGTTCAAAATAACTTTAAGTCATGTCATCTTCCTAAAATTGAAAAGTACATCAAATAATGTTTCTTTCTCCTTATTTTTTCTGGTTTGCAATTCTATCTGATGCTATAACTGATAAGTCCTAGGTGATTTTTTGGGGGTTTCTGTATCTCTACTTAATCTCTCACCTATACTTGCAGGGGGAATAAAACTAAAATGTAAAGGTAGGAGTCTACACCTAAAGCATTGGTCCATTCACAAAAACTCGAGCTATACATCCCAATAAGCCTGACAGAAACATTACAGGCAGCAAACTTTCACTAAACATCAAGATCTGTGTTGTGTTCATTGAATCTTGATCTCCACTTTCATTTATCGCCAACCTTCGTTTCTTGTTCATCATGCACAGGCTGAATGTCATCTGGAATTAATACCGCAGTAGTTTGTTAGCTCTTGCAGTAAAAAAGAAGTCCCCCTAGGAGGTGACATTGTTATGCTAAGCTGCTTGTACAAAAGCTTCAGCCATAGGCAAAAGGTAGGTTAGGATGAGCCAATGGCCACCCAGTCAAGTCATGCATGGCAGACAACAAATTGCACACAGGTACAAATTTGTGCAACAAATTTGGATGGGCTTAGTAGGGTCCAAAAAAGTGTAGGATAAAGAGTTATATTTTTTTTAATCAATTGCATGAGAGCTTATCATATTCATTTCATTAAGAGAGGAGAGCACACGAGAACTAGACATCTTGGATGCAGTTCAAAATTACAAATTCCTACATTTAGTACAATTTTTTAGTTTGTGCAGATAAAATGGTATATAATCAAATCATTACATTCCCTTTGATTTGACCAACACAGAAGAATTCAATCATCGCAATACTTTATCATAAAATCAAAATTCGGATGCCACTAGACACATTAAAAGGAGAGGTGTAGGCTTTGTTTTCGTTTTTTACCTGAGGCGTCTGATTTTGAGGCATCAACTCCTTTCTTGACATCGGTCTCTGTCTTCAGCTGCTCAGATTGTTCTGTGATATCTAAATTTTCATACCCACGGTGTAAGATCATGTTAGTTTTTAAGCGTGTGCAATATTGGGATCATATATCACCTGATGGTTCCTTACAACTCTGCTGTTCACTATTTGCAGAATTTGGCTGATCTCTGGCGCCTGAAGAAATCCCCCACTTAATGGTCATTTTTAAGTTTTAATAAAATAAGATGGAGTTGGAAATCAGGAGTATAAAATTATATTGTACCTGATGCTATCTTTATCTCATCAGACATTGTCACATCAACATTCTGAGTTTGACCTGCCAGGAGAAAGAGCACTTAGACTACATGCACTATGCCAGTTATACTTGAAGCATAGAATTCTAATTCTTACCAGCAGATTCCCCAACCACATCTGTTACTTGATCAAGAAGCTGTTGCCTTTCCCCTGTATAGGAACCAATCAAGGTAAGGAGATCAGGCCACATTAATTGAAGTCTCTTTCAACCCAGAGACAATTTTCAGTTTAATTTTATATAAAGGGTAAGCACAGAAACTAGTTTTGACCTGGAGAATCCCTGACCACTACCTCCACAAGAGCAATGTTTGGTTTTTCAGCTTTCACTACAAAAGAACAAATTTACAAGCATTAATATAGCAGCCATAAGACTTATGAGATTGAAAAATCAGGTGGGAAATGCAGTCTGCGGGACAAAACAGTTTCGAGAATTCAAGTCAATGATCTGAAAGACATCAGGGCACCAATCCAGCAAAGCATACCTGGTGATTCCTTGGTCACATTTGGAGGTTCTGTATCTTTCTGAACCTCATCAACAGACTTCTTTCCAGTAGACTCATTTTGATTAGCCAGTTGCTTGCATGGTATCGAGACAGGACAAACAGATTTAATTGGCATCGCAGCAATCGATGATTGTGGGATCACAAGTTCAGCATCCTGCCTGGCCAAAGTTCTCATTTCAGGTTTACAGGGAGCAACTGATATAGGTACTGCTGCAACAACACCAGAACCAATGCAAGGCCTAGGAGCAAGAGGCACAGCATGCTTAGTAATAGTTTTCTCAACAGGTCTCCTCATCTGCAGAGGCTTTGCAAGTGTAACATCCTCCAAGTGCATTGGCACAGGAAGAGCAGGTTGCATATGGATTGCTGATGCTCGCTTTCGAACTTGACTCGGTCGAAGCATGGGTAGCTCTGGGGCAAGGTCATCCTTAAGTGTTATTGGACGGAGATTAATTTCATCTGGAATCCAACCTTTGAGCACCTGATTGTCCTTCACTTTTACCGTAATGAGGGAAAACCCAGGAACTTTCTTGGTCAGCTTGCCAACAAAATGCCTGCCAAGAAAGTCATCCTTGCCAGAACTACCTTGAAGAGAAGCATTAGCTGAATTCCTAGGTTGAGCAGACCAATTACTATGAGCACTGCCACCTGATGTATGGCTGGCCATACTTGAGCCATCTTTTGTGCAGTGCAGAAGAGGTGGAGCGCTTTGGAGGGGCTGTACCTTATGTGGTAGTTCATATACAGGATACTCATATTTCCTTGGGCGGCCACGCTTTCGTTTCACACCAGAAATCAATGACTGATCCACGGACAAAGCTTCTTTAGGTACATCTTTGTTCCCTTCTGATGCCATCTTCACTACTTCTGTTCAACCAGCTGAATCTGAAAAATGGTAAGAACACCCCGTTGGTGTCAATCAGCACTTTCTCTCCTCTAACCTGGAAATTGATGCAGTAGAACAAACATCCTCAAAGTGAAATAGCATGCATAGAACTTTCAAAAGCTACATGGCACAATTTACAAACAACAATGCAATGTTTAAAGCACATCTTGGCAAAGCCAGGATGAAATCCAATGTTGTCACAGTGCATTTTTATACCATAGATTTTGAGGCTGCTGCTAAATGATTCAAAAGGATTAGAAGCAAACAGAAAAATATATTTCCTGGTCTAAAATGAGAGAGTAAAAGGAGCAATCAATAAGAGTAACTTGATTCCTTAAATAAACCAACACACAAGCTGATTGATCCCCTGCACTGCACATGCGTCTAATTAATTCGTACTCTGCCACCTGCTAGTATACGAACATAACACAGGGACATCGTGATCAGTCCACCCCCAAAATAGGAAATAAACCACCATCACACTCCGTCACACACCAAAGCGAATCACCATGATCGGAGCATCCATCCCAGAGAGAAATTCCGATTTGAACGCTCACACCAAATAAATGGAAACGGTCAATGAATCCAAACGAGCTATTGCTCCCTTACCGCTGAACCCGCCACGCGCCAATCCGGAGCAATCGAGCGCCGCGAAGGGGGAGACGAGAGGGGCCGTAGCTGCGGAATCCGGATCGCAGCGAGGGAGAAGCCGAGAGAGAGGGAGAGGGAGCGCGGCGCAGGCGCAGCAGCCCCAGGAAAATTGGGGAACGGAGCCTAAGCCACAATTAACGCGAGGGAACGTCGCCTTCAGCGTAGAGGCCCATGCTTCTTCGCTTCTGGGCCGCGCGTCCGGAGGCCCAGGGTGCCGATGGTGGCGGGCTGCGCGTGTGGTGGTGAGTGGTGACGACCCTCCAGGACCAGGAAGGGAGGGAGTAGGCATGCGTGGTTGAGCCGACCTGATAGAGCGCAGGTGTGCTGCTCGTTCGGGCCGCCGGGCGGGAAGGCAACGGCGAGCGGTGCACGAGGCCGCGCTCTGGTGCTGGCTTCAAGCACCGGCTGCGGGTCGCAACAGTGAGTCGTTGATGGCGAGCAGCAGGCGCATAGCGCGTGCCTATCCTTTTGGGCATTTTGTCGAGCAGGTAATAGGCAATGTGTGTTCATGCCGATCATAGGACTTGCCAGGGCCTTTCTGGCCATAAAATCGCCACCATTAGATTTCTCTCGACCTGCTGCATTCGTTCTGTTGCCCAATGCCCACAAGAGGTTCCCAATCCTTCTATTGCCGCCATGAACATGTGAAGCCAGCCATGGTGTTCTGTGTTCTGTATGAACGACTGAAGGTCGGTCATCAGTCATCACCAAAGGTCTTTGGCACAAAAGATTAACAATGGAGTTAAAATGTAATAAGGGGAAAATTTTGTAACTAGGTGCCATAGAAGGAACAAGTGATTTTATGATGGCATATCAAGGACACATTTGCAATTAATGGCGAATAAAGAACAAACCCAGTTGCTGAGAACAGATCTTAATCTTATGTATTGAACTCTTGTATAATAGGAACAAAATGTACTTAAAGAACTAACTGATACAAATCTTAATCTTATACATTCATCGGCTTTCTTTTGCTCCTATGGTTTCAGCTATTATCCTCTCAAAGCTCTTACTGGAACTCTAACAAGCCACTGCCTAGGCCTATGATATTCACAGTGTGGCACCTGCCCTCTGCAAGGCAGGCAGCATCCTAAGTTTATTTTTTCTGATGGTGAGTTGTAATTGTCTAGCTCAAACACTTCACCAAGATTACTGGATAGTGAAATAGTATTAGTATCATCACGCTTTTTTTTAACGCAAAGTATCATCATGCATTTGGGACAATGTTGGATGTTCTTCTAATACATATATCAAAATTCAGATTAGCAAACGTCAGAACAAACTGAACTTCATTCCACTGCAGCTCCAAAGTGGAGAAGTGAACAATTGGTTACTGAACAATGCTACACTGGTTTTACTTGAAGTACAGTTCAAGCAACTTCTTCAGGGTATCAAACACGCTTGTGAATGGGTCAAGTGCGACTGGTGCCTTTAGCTTGAGATCTGGGAACTGATTCGTCAGGGCCTCATTCATCCCGGGCATTGACATCATCAAGGCAATCTGGTCTGAGGACATGTACTCACAGTCTTGAGGGGTGTCCTTGATCTTGCTTGGGTCATAGCCAAAGTTGGCAACATAGGACTTGTACTTCTCAATGAATTCTGGCCCAGGGTTGGGTGTTCTTGAGTATATCTGATCAATGCAGAAAGATGTTTTAGTGCTTATGGTGTTTCAGATAACAAGTACATCAGATCAATGTGTTTACCATTATACAGTCATACAGGTATATTTTCCATACTTAATTTTATTATCATTCAACAGCTCACACTTTTAAATGTTCAAGTGTCCATAAAACAATGAGGTTCTTTTACATAAAACACAAATTAAGCCTTTGACTATATAATCATTTCTTAGGAGATTTTGGTGTTAGGATTATTTTTCCAGGAACCCAGGTAAAATTGCAAATAAAGAACCTTCAGCAGTTCATAGTTCATTTCCTCACCTGAATAAAGCTTGTATCCTTAGCTCCAGACACAACCGCATAATTGTCATAGTCAGTTGCAAGGACATCATAGGGCTCCTTGGGTATGAATGGCAGTGTGGGGAACCGGAGAAAGCATTTCTCACGGATCATCTCCTGCCTCTCGAGATCTGTCTCAGCGCTTGCTATGTCCTCTTCGGACAGGCATTGTACCCTTCCCCGAATACCAGTGATGTACCCATCAGGTCCACCATGGACACAGAATGTATCCACCTGGATTGAGCGTGACTTCTCATCGAACGAATACACTCCCTGTGGTTCGAGAAAAATGGTGCATCATCCATTTAGCATGGAAAATTGGAAATACCATCAAACCAGTTTGTTATTAAGATGCCGAATGCTTAGTTTAGCATGACTGATGATAATATGCTATTGCAGCATCATGTAGACAAGACCTATAGTACCAATATTTTTGAGGTTTCAGGCATTACAATTTACAATACCTGAGTACAGTGACAGTCTTCTTGTCCCTGACCAGCAAATCCACGTTTCAGTGAGGCTACCTCAAACCATCTACCAGAGTAACGAACTGGATCAAAGTTCTTTGCAGTCATACCCCTCATCATCATCATCCCTGCACTGCCATCATCTGAAGGGTTGTCAAATTTCAGAGGAACTGAAGCATTGTCGATGGCTGCCACTGTTGCAATCTGGCACAAGCCTGGACGGGCAAAAGTTTCTGCAGGAATAGCCTGATCAACAAGAAGAGTTCATCGACATCGTGGCATATTATTCTAATCGGTACTCTTACAACAACGATTTCCTTGTATGTAGTGTGTACTGAACTTAACAATTTATTGCTGGCTTGAGTGGGGATTGTGGTGCATCTTGGCTCTTCATTATGTTCTTTTTGAGGAATAAAATTGATCTTTACTCCTAGTATGTGCACATACATATTTTAAGCTACAAACATAATGCAAAGAGAATCCTCTTTGTGATCTCCTAAGAGCTTGTGTATTTGTTTCTGATATGGTACAGGTGGATCTAATCCTATTCTGGAACATCCAGATAGGTACCTGACTAGGTGGAGAGATGAACACAAGCGAAGCAGCAAGGCATGAGATTAACTGCTTAGATACTGCTACATGTTTGCTCAGTGGCGTTTCCTCGTTCAGAGAGCATCTGATGATTTTCTGCGCCATGGTGCTCCATCTTCTCCTGCCAAGTCGAAATCAACACGCTCAGTGAGAATAGGCATTCAGAAAACCAGTAAGTTTTATTGCAACGTTCGGTGATCCTTTGTGTAATGTGGACGAACTCGTCAGCATCGATTCAGGCTAGCAGTGAGTCAGTGACAAACATAGTCACACAGAGGATGGCTTTCTTGAGCTAGTTACTAGTAAGCATAGCTGGATTCATTAGTAAAGTGAGAATCTCATTTAGCATCAAGATTCAGGAATCAGGAACACCCAAACACGCTTGAGATTCTAATAGCACAAATATAACCTTGCCGTCCTTCTCCCTCCCCATTCCCAGCAGCCCTCTACTCAACCTGTCCCAGTCGACAAGCAGCACGAAAGAAAACGAGTCATAACCCTGTCCAGTACCTGGAAGTGGGAGTGCAGGCGGGGCGCGGCGATGCAGGAGAGCAGCCCACCACCACGAGAACCATGGCCTCGCTCACCTCTAAGTTTCAGGCCAACGAGATCACTTCAGAAGCTTCCGGTAGTGGATTACGCAGTGGAGTTCCGCTGTCCATGGGGCAGTTCGGAGATGGAAGGGAGGGGGTTGCTCTGTTCTGCTCTGCTGCAGGCCGATGAATCTGGGACTGGGACTGGGACTGGGACTGTGGGAGAGAAGCACATCCGGCGCCATCCAATGGGAGGCCTCCACGTTTGCTGACTCTCGGATTGGAACTTGGAAGCTCTCGGAGGACAGGTTCTTTAATAGCTCTGTCCTTGATTGGGCCTGGGCCGAAGGTCAGAAGTGTGGGCCGGATTGTTATGGAGCCCAGAGAAAAGCCTGGCTCTTGCTCCCGCTCGCACCAACGGGCAACGGTAAGCCACTTGCTGTCTTCTTTCAGAGTCAAACTCCTCAGCGGCTCTGCCATCGCTGGCCATGAGAGGAGTGCTGTAGTAGAATAAGATGTTCGTGGAGATTCCAAGCTCCGGCGTCCTAGTTAATGCGCCGCGTCTGCTACAGTCACATGCCATGTCGTAGCGCTAGCTGCATTGGCAGCGATTTGTTTAGAGAGCTCATCTCGGATCCATTGGTGCCATTGACTTGCAGCACAGGCGCATCAGCTCCTTCGCACATCTGCTCTTTGCCATCTCCATTCTCTCCCTGAGCAAGGTCCCAGCTCTTCTGCATTCCTCCGTCACATCTCAACACCTTCACGTTGTTGTGTCCACCTTTGGGGTGTCCTCTGGGCTCTCCGACTGTGTGCTGACTCCGGCAGGATCAAGTCGGGTCTCCGACCCTTGGTATGTACACCTTACTTTCTTCTTCTTTTTCTTCTTGAAAAGTAGATCTGCTAAATCTTCCTGGTTGGGCAGCAACGATTCACGTCTGCTGTCTACATGTTTTTATGGCATTCACAACTAGCATCAGCATTACTAGTGCCTAGCTGTATACTTGTATTTGCAAACTAATCGGTCTCCCTTTTGCTGCCTCCCCAAAGATCCACCCGTCGCCTGAGCCCTGAGAATGGAGGTTGCTGTCAGCGCGGCGCGTTGGGTGCTGGGCAAGGCGCTAGGCCCTGTCACAGACGGCCCGTTGGAGGCATGGGCGGCCAGTGCGGGGCTCGGCCCCAACGTTGAGACCCTCAAGATGGAGCTCCTATATGCGCAGGGGATGCTCAACAACGCGCAGGGAAGGGAGATCCGGAACCCTGCGCTGAAGGAGCTGCTACTTAAGCTGCAGCAGCTGGCATATGGTGCTGACGACGTGCTCGACGAGCTTGACTACTTCCGCATCCAGGACGAGCTCGACGGTACCTACCATGCTGCCGACGTCCACGATGGGGGCTGTGTGCAAGGCCTCATCCTAAACACTCGCCACACGCCCAGAGCTGTTGCAAGGAAGCTGAAGCTCTCCTCGGGATCGCGTCAAGCAAGACGCGGCGATCCTGACTGTAACAACCCTAAAAATTACAAACATCGAAAAATACAACCAACAATTTTTTTTGAAACAAACTCATATTTGTTACTTGTCACGTAGGAAACCCTACTCCTATGCACCTGGCACATATGTCTAGTACTACACTCTTCAGATAGCATCATCACATGTGTCTTAATATAATCTTAAGCCACATGTGATTAACACCCTTAGATAGCACGTTATGTTTCATGTATCAAGTATCCATGTATAACATGCTATACACCCATGTTGCACTCTTATACCTATGTTACATAGGACTAGACTCTCGAACTAACTCCTATATATATTTATATACCGCGGAACCTAAAACCAACCTTCATCTACGACATGCTCTAACAACTAACCTACCATGATCCTATCTTGGATCAACTCGACCTTGCATCCTATCATATCTTTTACCTAGGCATCATACACCTAAGCATGCATCGCAGCGCATTTTGATTACTATATGTGAATTTGGATTTTTCCTGGATTTTATGTGATGAATAATATATGGCAACAATATTTATTTATATGATAAATAAATATGTTTCATATGGGAATGATACCCTAACAAGGCCTAAGACCATATATGACCACCATGGAACTATTTGCAACATGCCACATACCACATATATGGCTTATATGTATGTACCAAATACAAATAGAAAAGCTCCTCGATACCTCGACCAATCAGACCTTTCTTTTCTAATTCCTTTGCTAATCATCCTATGCTACGCATGAACGGGCAGCAACTCACGGGACTGCATGTTCTTGCGCTTGGCTTTGCTAGTTAATCACGTAATGCATTTATAGTCTAATCATGCTGCAACGTGTATCCAGCCGACGCAACTCGAAGTAGGCAGATGCATCCTCTCTAGACGTGTGTGTAAATACACGTATATGTATACACCAATCGCAAGTACCAGGCCGCTGGCCGCCTCCCTTGACTTCCGGCCCAAAGCAACGGCCCAGCTCCCCTCATCGGCCAATCACGTGCACACGAGAAGCAGATGGAGCCGCTCCTGCCCTCCGCTCACGCGCGCAGCACATGGAGAACGGCCGCCGCCACGCCTCGCGTTCGATTCACGCTGCATGCCCTTGTGCGAGGACCCACCTGCCAGCCAGCAGACCGAAGGCAAGCCGCATCTTTCCGTCTCACGTACCGCACCGTTTCCCTCCGTCCGCCCGACGCCGTCATCTTCTCCTCTCTCCGTACGGCCAGCTTGCTTCGACGCCGTCGCGGCCGAGAGAACGGCCACCTGCTCCAAACCGCATGTCCCAGCCGTCCATCCAAGGGCACGGACGCCGAAACGGGGACCCGAACCCTAGCGTGCTGCTATAAGAAACCCGAGCCGCCGTTCCTTCTCTTCTATTCCCCAGCAGCCGCCGCTGCTTCTTCTCCATTCCCCACCAGCGCCGCCACCTGCACCCTCCTTCCCGCTGCCTTCTTCTTCACAGCCCGCCTCGCCAAACGCCCGTGGCCGCGATCACGCCGTGAGCGCGCCCAGGAGCCGCGTCCTCGCCTCGCGCTTCGCGCCTTCGCCACGACGTCATGCTCCGCGCCGCCGTCCTCTGCCATCAGCCGGACTGCCATCACTCCGTCTCGACGCCGAGCCCGACCGCGGCCTTGCCGGAGCCAACCCGCATCTACGTCCTCGCCAGCTGCTGCCGCGAGGAGCCGGAGACCCGGCGCACCGCCACTGCGACGTTGCCGGCCTCGTCGTCCTCGACCCCGACGTCGGCACCACGAAGAGCCGCTCTACCTCGCCTCCGCACCGACGCCGCCTTCACCAAGCAGCAGCGATCGCCTCCAATCTCTTCCCCGCGCGACGTCGCTAAGCTCTGCCTCCACCACCGTCCGTCGTCCTGCACAGCCTCGATGCACCACGACATCGACTCCTCGCTGCGTCGCCATGCCTGGACGGACCGCGAACTCCTGCACCGAACCCCGGCAACCCCTGCCTCACCTTCGTTGAGCAGCAGCCAGCAGAGCACCACCACTGCGAGCACGCCATGTACCCGAGCCGTTTCCGCTCGCGACGCCAAGCACCGTCACCGCCGACCCCGCCCGTGCGCTGCATCCACGACCTAGCCGAGCCGGAACCGTACGGCGTCGAAAGCCGCCGGAGCCGCACGACTACACCACCGAACCACGTCACTGCTTCAAGATCGTCCCTGTACTTGCCAAGCTCGTCAGTGAGCCCCTGCCTTCCCTAAATCCCCAGCTTGCTTTGTTCTTGCTCCATGTCCATGCCTGCCCCGGCCTTCGTGTCGGCTACTCCTGTTCTTGCCTACACACAAGCACAGCACGGCACCCACACGTAGCGGCATAGGACGACTGTCGGACGTTTGGACTCGTCGCCACGCCCTTCATGGCATGCTGCGAAGCGCCGTCGTGCCGTCGCCATCGAGCGTCGCACCGGTCACCTAGCGAGGCCTTGGCTGGCTGACAACGTCCGCCTTGACGTGCCGTACCTAGCTGCTAGTTGACGGAGCCTCGGCCTTGCCCCGTGCCGAGTCGTGCGTGGCCGTGTTTGTCGGCGCCGCCGTGCGTTCTTGCCGCGGTTGCACGCCGCCGTGCCTTATGGCCCTGCCGACAGGTCAAACGGGAGCGCTGTGACGCCGTGGACCGCAGGACCTTGCTGCATGGCCAAAGGGTGAGGACAAGTCCTAAGGACCGCCGTCCGCGTGGAGGCCGTGTCCCCCGGAGCCGCCACGCACTTCTGCTGTGGTTGCGCTCCGCTGGAACTTATGGTCGCCGCCGACAAGGTCTACAACGTCGCTTGCACCGAATCGTACCCGTGTGAAGCCAATTTGGCCCTGGATGCGCAACCGCGCCGCCGCACGCCGTTGCCATCGCTCCACCGCTCTCCGTGGAGAGACCTCACCGGTTGCCAGCTATGACCCTTGAAGACCTCGCCTCGAATACCCTACCGTGCTGCCACGAAGCCGTCAAGCTGATTCAAGGAAGCTGAAGACCCGCCCTGGATGCGGAATTGCTTTGCTCCGCAGCTCACCGTTGCAGCCGCGCCGCCGTCGCCACCACCGGTGCGCCTGGAAGCCCCGCAGTGGTCTTGATGGTCATAGTCGTGCTCATCATAGCCTCCCGATGCTGTTTCGCTACTCGATGAAGAAAAGAGCTCGCCGGAGCGCCGCCACGAGCTCACCGCCGGCGGGCACCCTCCGTCGGGAAATAGGGGAAAGGGGAGAAGAAGATGGACACAAGATAGAGGAGGCGAACATGGTCCATGTGGACCATGGCGCTGGCAGCGGACCCCACCAGCTCGCGTCCACCATGGCCAATTTGTGGACCGGAGTACTTGGCCGCTTTGACTCATGAACACGGTGTACATGAACCAGAAACGATGCAAGTGGACCCCATTGGAGGCGGTGCACCGTGGACCGGAGGACCGTGGGCTGAGCCCATCTTGGATCCAAATGATGATGTGGCGCTACCAGAGCTAGCCACATGGTGGGCCAAGACCGGCCCATACCCGGCCCATCCGGCCTAGTAAAGGCCCGTTAACAGCCCATTACCGGCCCATTTGACTTTTACCGTTGACCGAGTTATCGATGACGTCAGCAGTTGACGTCATCCAGGCCCCACCTGTCTGGGCGGACGTCAGCGTGACGACACTGCCACATCAGCACCTGTGGCCACATCACCTGGAACGGCTGTCGTCACGTGGACGTACCACACGCTGACACGTGTCACGCCCGGGATTTATCCGGTCCTTTTCTTTTTCAGAATACATGTAAATCTTTGGAAATTCATAACTAATTCATACGAGCTCCGAAAATTATGATCCAAGTATCCAAATTTTCTATAAATCGAGCTCTACGTCTTGAGCTAATGTTTGAGTGCATTTGGATCTTTTCATTGTTTCTTCGTTCTTTGTGCTATTCTATAGGAGTCGCTTATGCGACTATTACGTCTCGATTTTAGAATCGAACGAGGAGCGATCTGAGGGAGGAGGCTACGAGCACCAAGGAGGAGGTCCCACTGAATGACTATGTTGATAGGAGAAGACTCGTACCACTACTACCTCGGCAGCATAGGTGTCATGGCAGCACCTTATCTTAGAAATCCTATTAGACATGGCTAATATCTAGATTGCTAGTGCTTTATATTTCTGTAATACAATCTGCTCGCCTACGCTAGGATTGTATGGTAGAATATTACTTGATAGCCCCTACCTCGTCGAAACATTTCACCTACTTACCCGTTGTTATGTTAGCCACATGCTTATATACTATGTTTATATATATACACACACACATACTTCACTCATTTACATTTTGATGCGACGTGATGAACCTCTGGGAAGGTCTGGTGGCGATGCCAGGCTTGATGGATGGATGGATCAAATGATTATGTGAGCTGGTGATGATGTATCTGGGTTTGGGGTGGAACTTATGGCATGGTGTAGGATGAGGGTTGAGTCGATCGAGCCAGGATTGACGACGAGCTTTTGGAGCAAGTCTTGCCGAGGAATGGATCTGGACATTCCCATGAAGAGAAGTCTGTGGCGGACTAACTTGGATGCAATGGTGGTCTTCGGGTGTGAGCCTCTGAGGGATGGAACCCAGGACGAAGGTGCCGTGGTAGCACGTTAAAGAACAACCCAGATGAAGACATCCTGGCTTGGTCACACATAAGAACTGCTGCGTTGGTATCCGGACCTTAGGAATCTTTTGCTTTCCACTCGCTTCTCATGAGGGGAAGACGGCCGAACTGCTGGATAGATCGATGCCATTATTATCAGGCGAGCGTGTGATAGGGAGGTAGGAGCATGTGTCTCACACCCTTTTGAGACGGTCATGATGCTCTGCGGGAATGGGATCATGGGTCCCATCACAGTATCAGCCACTCTAAGGGTGTTCCAGGGCTGAGAGGTATGGTGGCATCGTTCTATGGTAGTAGGCGCCCGAAATCAGCCTAGGCAGTGCACATGCCGATGATGGTGATCTTGTGGATTAGTGAAACCTCTACAGAGCGTACGGTTGATCGATCGATACATATGCCGATTCGTCAGCTATAGACCTTTTCTTTGGAGGATGCATCGAACTAGTGAGAGGAGTGTTCTACCTTCCCCTAAGAGTTATTTTCGGGCGTGAGCCAGGTTGAGGGCTGCGGGCCGCTGAGACAGGCCGAGCGGGAGTTGGCCTAGTCGACCTGAGAGAGTCTCGATGGTGATGAGGTGGTGATGTGGTGATGGATCTGGGATGGATGGGAGGGTGGATGAAGGTGTGTGTGTGGGATGGGAATGAGTTAAAACTTGACTTATTTGATTACTGCTTGCATGCATAGGAAAACCACGGCCAAACTGTAGGATCGCCAGATCCTTGTTCATTTTCCACTAAAGCTCATCGGTGCTAACCATGGCCTGCACACATCTGGCGGTGTACAGATTTACCTGCTTCACAGTGATGTTGGAAATGTAAGGATTAGAAGGTCTTATGCCCACGCTCAAGATGGTTGATGAAGATCCTTCCACGAATGTTCTCTACTTCCGCAGCTGTTCTAGATGATTGTACTTTGATAATTCGCCATGTGACGATGTAATAAATAATGTAAGTCCTATTATTGTACTCCTTTATCTAGTTTCGATGTATGGATTTGATCATCAACTATTGTATAATAATGTGATAGCTTATATTTTCACATTATTATTCGTTCTGTGAGTTTTTCCTTCGTGAAAAATTTGAGGATGTTTCACTGACCCTGACGAGCATGAAGATGATCCAAAGAAAGGATGCTTCTCTGTCATCTGTTCCTGTGGTAGGCGTGCCGCCATCGTCTCCCCACCAAATTCACCCAACATCCAGAGCAACCAGAATGGCGGGTGCATGTCAAAGGTGGCTTTGAGTGCTCGCCAGGCTGCACATACTATAGGTAAACTCCACCCATGCTACTGTTTTCCATGTGTCCGTTATAGTGCTGATTCTGACATGCTGGAGGCCTCCAACATGCAGGAAATGGGTGGCCAAGGTTCTGTTGTGCTTGCTCATCCAAGATTCAAATTCAGCAGGGAAAACGTGTTGTGCAGATACCAAAGTTGAAGTTTGACAGGGTGGAGATATCCAATAAGATGAAAGACATTATAGAGAAGCTAAGGCCTGTATCTGCCATGGTCTCCACTATGCTTGATATGGAGCTGTTGGGTTTTGCTATTCTTAAGCTCGAGCAATTAGGCTCCGACCATACCACAACCAAAAACAGTGCTATGGGCCATCCAAAGACCACTCCAGACATTATAGAGCTTGAGTTGTATGGGAGGGATAATCAGAAAAAGATTATTATAGACCACATTAAGCATAGAGAATATTTTGCAGATGGCCTTGTGGTGCTTCCAATTGTTGGTCCTGGGGGTATTGGGAAGACAACTTTCACACAACACATATATAATGAAGTGAAGGACCATTTTGATGTCACAATTTGGTTATCTGTCTCCCTTAATTTTAATGCTAGTAGGTTGGCAAAGGAAGCTGAGAAAAAAATCCCTGAAATTGATGGTGAAAAGGAAAATAGCATGTTCAAGAACTAATCGAGCAAAGGCTAAAAGCTAAACGGTTTTTTCTTGTGCTAGATGATATGTGGACATGTCACGAAGATGAGTGGAAAAAACTACTAGCACCATTTAAAAGAGGGAGGGGAAAGGGTAATGTGGTTATAGTAACAACTCGAATTCCAGAAGTGGCAGATATGGTTAAGACAATTGAGTGTCCAATAAAAATGGATCGTCTAAAAGACAAAGATTTTATGGATTTCTTTGAAGCATGTGTGTTCGGTCACCAGAAGGCATGGGAAGATCATCCTGAATTGTGTGATGTTGGGAAGAAAATAGTCAGCAATTTGAAGGGTTTCCCTCTTGCAGCAAAAACTGTGGGTAAAGTTCTAAGAAATCAACTTACTTTGGAACATTGGACAAGAGTTCTAGAAAGCAAAGAATGGGAACTACAGACCAATGAGAATGACATTATGCCAGCTCTCAAACTCAGCTATGATTATCTTCCTTTCCATCTACAACGATGTTTTTCATATTGTTCTTTGTTTCCTGAAAACTATGAATTTGCTAGTGATGAGCTAATTCACTTGTGGATGGGACTAGATATTTTACACTTACCTGGTCAGAACAAAAGAATTGAAGATATTGGGCAGTGTAGAGAAACACCGCACACCCAATAGGGGGGTGACCTTTCATATATATATCCTGGAAGGCTTGCAATACATGTACAAGTTACAATGTGGTACTAATACAAGTCAAACTAGGAGTACAAGGCCAATGGGCCGTAAGCCCAATATGGGCTGTTATAATTATACTCTAACACCCTCCCTCAGTCTAAGCGAGAGTGTCACGAACACAAAGACTGGACCTAAAGTCAGTGAATAACTGTACAGGTAACTCTTTGGTCATAATGTCCGCGAACTGATGAGACGATGGAGCATGAAGCACCCGAACCTGTCCCAAAGCAACCTTCTCACGGACGAAGTGAATATCTAACTCAATATTCTTCGTGCGACGATGATGAACTGGATTGGCG
Source organism: Bothriochloa decipiens (assembly GCA_023333625.1). NCBI lineage: Eukaryota > Viridiplantae > Streptophyta > Magnoliopsida > Poales > Poaceae > Bothriochloa > Bothriochloa decipiens. Next base: position 6,831,773 of record CM041640.1, on the reverse strand, counting down.
GTCATGTAGACAGCACTAACATTGTCGCAGTAGACGATCGTTGCCGAAGATATGGGTGCGTGGAGCTCCTGAAGTAGCTGACGAAGCCAACAAGTCTCAGCAACAGCGTGTGCAACAGCATGATACTCAGCCTCCGCACTCAAACGAGAAACCGTAGTTTGTCGTTTGGAGGACCAAGAGACTAAGTTATCGCCAAGGAAGACACAGTAACCTGAAGTGGAGCGCCGAGAGTTTTGACAACCAGCCCAATCGGCATCAGAGTAGGCAGTCAAGCTGGTGATGCTACCTGTGCCGATGTGAAGCCCGGTGGACAGGGTGCCCTTGACATACCGCAGGACACGCTTGAGCATCGCCAGATGAGGCTCTCGCGGGTCATGCATGAAAAGGCAAACCTGCTGAACTGCATAGGCGAGATCTGGACGAGTCAGCGTGAGATACTATAGAGCACCTGCGAGGCTGCAGTACTGAGTGACATCTGCCACCGGAGCGCCGCCACAGCAGAGAGCTTGGCCTGAGTATCAATAGGGGTCATTGTAGAATGACACTCAGCCATGCCGACGCGCTGGAGCAGGTCCACAGCGTACTGGCGCCGAGACAGGAAGAGGCCATCAGCAGAATGCGTGACAGAGATCCCGAGGAAATGATGAAGGTCCCCGAGATCTGTCATGGCGAACTAGGAGTGGAGAAGCTCGGTGAGGCGACGAAGGAGCTGAGGCGACGAGGCAGTCAGGACGATGTCGTTGACATAGAGTAGCAAGTAGGTGATGTCGGCACCTTTTTTGTAAACAAAGAGGGACATGTCGGAGGTCGAAGCAGTGAAGCCGATCCGTTGGATGAAGCCGGAGAACCACTGGTGCCACGCCCTGGGTGCCTGCTTGAGCCCATACAAGGACTTTTGCAGGAGACAGACGTGGTCGGGAGCCGCCGGGTCGACAAAACTAGGTGGCTGCTGATAGTAGACCGTCTCGGTCAGGTGGCCGCGAAGAAAAGCATTCTTCACGTCCAGCTGATGTATCGGCCAGGAGCGAGAAGCGGCGATGCTGAGGATGACCCAGATGGTGGCCGGCTTGACAACCGGGCTGAACATTTCATCGTAGTCGACGCCGTACCGCTGCGAGAACCCGTGAACGACCCATCTGGCTTTATGTTGAGCCAGAGAGCCGTCTGCGTGATACTTGTGCTTAAAGACCCACTTGCCGGTGATGACGTTGGCGCGAGGCGGTCGAGGAACGAGATGCCAGGTGCCATTGTCCATGAGCGCCTTGTATTCTTCAGCCATGGCCACGCGCCAATTTGCATCGGTGAGCGCGGCACGAGTGTTGCCTGGCAACGGAGAAGCCAGGCCGGAGGCCGCCGTGGTGAAGCCATACCGCTGCACGGGCGATGGCAGGGAACCCGTCTAGGAACGAGTCGCCCGCGCAGGAGGCTCTGGAGCCGGAGGCGGTGCTGGGGCCGGAGGCACCACTGCCTGCGGTGCTGGAGCCGCAGGTCCCTCCGGCGACGACGGTGGAGCCAGAGTCGGCTGACGACGACTGTAGTGGATGCCGAACCGCTACCGGACAGGGGTGACAGGGCCGGCTGGCGGAGGAGGCGCTGGAGCTGTGACCTGCCGAGGCACCTGGCATGGAGCAAGGGTGAAGGCGCTTCCTGGTGGAGGTTGTGCTGGAGCCGTAGCCTGCCGGGACGCCTGGGGCAGCCGGTGGGCAGCGCCGTGCCACAGGATGGCAGGGTTGAGCCCGACGGGGTCGCCAGCATCCTCCAAGGCCCGCGTTTGCTCAATGCCTGAGGTGGACGGAGCAGGCGCGGAAGTAAGTCCTGTAACAGAAAATCAAAAGAATCCGGTTGAGACTTTGAAGCCGCAAACGAAAAGTGAGTCTCATCAAAAACGACGTGTCACAAGATGATGATCTTGCGACTGGAGAGATCAAGACACTGGTAGCCCTTCTGGGAAGGAGGGTAACTGAGGAAGACACACGCCGTGGAGCGAGGAGATAGTTTGTGGCGAGTCGTGGCACTAAGGTTGGGGTAACATAAGCAGCCAAAAATCCGAAGGATGGAGTAATCTGGCATCTTGTGGTGGAGAAGATGATAGGGTATACCGTTATTTTTGGATGAGGACGGCCGCCGGTTTGTGAGAAACATGGCGGTAGAGAGAGCTTTGACCCAATAAGATGGAGGCATGGCAGCATGAATTAGAAGCGTGCGAACAACATTGTTCAGAGTGCGGAGCATGCGCTCAGCCTTGCCATTCTGAGCATATGTGTAGGGGCACGAGGTGTGAAGTAGGATGCCGTGGCTAGCCAAGAAGGCGGCGGTGGCATTGTTGAGGAACTCGGTGCCATTATCTGCCTGAAAACAGCGTAGAGGAAAACTAAATTGTGTGTGAGCGTAAGCAACAAACTGAACAATGTGGTCATAAACTTCAGATTTATGGCGAAGAGGGAACGTCCAGCAATAATGTGTATAATCATCAACTAACACAAGATAAAATTTATAGCCAGAAATATTCGCAACTGGAGAAGTCCAAACATCACAATGAACAAGTTCAAATGGTGCTGATGTACTAGAGACCGAACTAGCAAACGGCAGCCTAGCATGTTTACCAAGCTAGCAAGCATGACAAATGTGGTGAGCTGCTTTATTACACTGGATAGCTGATAGTTTATTTAGAGTAGCGACGACAGCGGGTGCTGGATGTCCAAGGCGGGAGTGCCACAACTCTGGGGAGACGACGGCGACATGACAGCGAGGAGGCATGTGATGTGGAATGGTGTAGAGGTCCCTGTTGCTATTGCACCGAAGGAGAACCATCTTGGTCTTGAGATCCTTAATAGAAAAACCAGAGGCGTCAAACTCGATTGAACAATTATAGTTGGGAGTAAGCTGTCGAACAAATAACAGGTTACGGGTGAGTTGGGGAGCGACAAAAACATTATCAAGATGAAAAGTACGATCAGCTATTTGTAAAAGAGATGTGCCACGACTAAGAACATGAATAGATTGCCCGTTGCCCACCGTGATGGAGGACGGTGGCGTTGAGAGACGAAAAAGGAGAATACCGTCATTGGAGGACATGTGGGATGTCACTCCGCTGTCCATGACGCAGGAGTTGGACCCCTGAATCGCCATCTGGTTGAGGGCGGTGATCAGGCTGGCCTGATCCCAGGATCCGTACGCCAGGGGCACAGAGAACTAGGGTGGCGCGAAGGCAGTGTGAGCCTGATGCGGAGGCGGAGGCGGTG
>CM041640.1:6737997-6828131 GCA_023333625.1 Bothriochloa decipiens | reverse complement strand
TGGGACGTCAAGAGGCTCGACAAGGATCCAGCACATGAAGCAGTTGTTTACACAAAACCTCACCTCACGTCAAGAGGGCGCGATGGGCACGACGCCGTTGCCTCTCACAAACCTCACCTCTCTCACAGGTTTATCCATTTGGGGGTGTGGGGATTCAAGAGGCGAGGGACTGCGGCATCTCCTCGCCCAAGGTCGTCTCACCAGTTAACCGTCCGCAAAATCCCCAATTTCTTCGCTGGTCCCGAGCCCCCGCTGCCCCTCGAACAAGAGTTCCCATCCTCTTCCTCCAAACTGCAGGAGCTTGATACAGATGACGTCGCGGGCGTCCTTGCTGCACCCATATGTACCTTGCTCTCTCCCTCGCTCACCAAATTGATATTTTGGGGGGACAAAGAGGTGGAGCGCTTCACAAAGGAGCAAGAGGAGGCCCTTCAGCTCCTCACCTCTCTCGAGGAAATCAGATTTTGGGACTGCGACAGGCTGCAGTGCCTCCCTACATGGCTTCATGGACTTCCCAACCTCAAGATATTAAGCATATTCAATTGTCCAGCCATGCGATCTATGCCCAAGGATGGGCTCCCAAATTCAGTGAAAGAATTGGTGACAAACAATTGTCCAGCCATCCAGTCTCTGCCCAAGGACAGCCTCCCAAGTTCACTACAAAATTTAGCGATCTATGACTGCCCAGCCATTCGATCGCTGCCCAAGGTGAATGACCTACCAAGTTCACTCCGAGAATTGGATGTCCGGGATAGCAAAAACAAGGAGTTAAGAAGGCAGTGCCGCAAGCTGATTGGAACCATTCCAGTTGTCTACGCCTGACTAAGCCAAGGTAACAAAGAGGTGGAACTTCCTACCCACCAATTTCGCTTGCATTCATTAATACCATTAATGTCAGTCGTTCTCCTTTTGTTTATTTGACTGCAATCATGGTTTCCTTTGTTTCACCTGTTGTGCAGGGCTCTTTATCAAATTGTGCATTATTTTGTACATTCTTCTAACCTCTGGATTCTCACTGTATCTACACATGATTCTGAGTTGTCAAGCATTACCATGTCAGGTTCATAAAAATGGTTAGTATCCTATATGCAAAATACCTCTAGTTCCATACAATATTTACAAGTTTGATCCATGTTTTGTTAATCTTCTGCATGTTGCTTTTATAATTTGCATGCCTTTTGTTTTCATCATTTTGTTCGAAAGCATCTGTATTATAGTTTAGAAAACTATTAAGAGAGAATTTTCTAATGCACAGAATATTGAAGTGTGAGTTTAGCTATTTTAGAATACCTCAAAGCTTGGTTGTCTTGGGGGCACTGCTACAGAAATAAGTACTTGTTAGTTATTTGTTCATTCTTGATTTATTTATTTGTTTTTACAGTTTGCAAGAATAGTACTTCTTAGATTAGATTATAGAACCCTGTTTGACTACTTGCCTTTTGCATCCTTATATTAACTACAACAGTACTTATTACTTCTGAACTCTTATGTCCTAATTTTGTTGCGCAATACTGGCTGATTTGTTCCACCGTCACAATATTTACCATTGTGTTGTATTCCAAGTTAGCATAACTATTGGGGTTTGATTGAACTTAATGCCTGTATGTATTCTCACTTTTCTCAGTATCTGCAGGATTCCTATTCTGATTACATATGTGCTATCCTGAAATACTACCATACTGCCACTACCTTTTGTAGACCATCTCCACCTGATCCTCCTAACAGATATTATAGAACACCTCTGAGATCAGATTACAGCAGTGCAAGGTATTTGCTCTTTGTTTTACCTAATTGCGTGAGCATTAAGCCATTTTTGCAAATACTATATGTCTATGTTCTACAAGTTCTCCTTGACACGAACCCTGCTTATTTTGACCTTCAGTGCACAAGTGTTCATCAAGTCTTTGAGCTGTACATCGTATAATCTTGTTGAATCTTTCTGAAACACACTGTTGCACCCAAGGGAATTGAGTGTGTATTCTCTTTGTTAGAAAGTCCTTTTGCAAAGGTAATTATACTATATGTGCTAGCATTTCATTTTTACCCATGGGTAAAAAATAGTGAAGTTGGAATTGTTTGTGCTATTTTAGCTGTTCAGAATTAAGATTGTTGTGTGCCCACATTTGAGGCTTTAGAAATGATACAGCATATAAGAAGATATTATAATTTTGAGGGCACTGACTGAACATGTTGAACTGAGTTTTTTCTCCCTGTTTGGATCCTTGGAATTGAATTCATTGTAATAATCTATAATTGTGGAAGAAGAATCCATCCGTTAAGTTGGAGAAGAAGAATCCAAAGACTCCATTTCCCATCTCCCACCCTATGAATTTGAGATAGGCTTAATTTGTGAACTTTGGAAAGTTGTGGAATCTCAAATTCCAAGCCAAATAGCCTAATTTCTTAAGTAGATTCTAATTCCTCCAAAATGAAGCGATCCAAATGAAGGAAAAACCGAATGTTCTTCCATCTGTTTTAATGAAATCATGGTTCCTACTTCTATAAATCACAGTAACAATAACAAGGATACCATATGCACTATGTCCTGGTAGCAGACTGCTAACTAGGAATGCATTGTATAGTCCTGATCAGCCAACTAAAGATCAGAAAGTAACATACATGTTGCTCAACTACACATGTGCAAATATGGGTATCTTGTGATATAACTAAGTACTTGATTTTGCTCCATATGTTATTGTTTACATCAGTTTTGTAGAGCATATCTTTGAAGGTTGAATCCCAATATGGCCATGGAACATATATGTAGGCAAAAGTTGTGGTAATGAAGGCAATATTCTGCTACTGCAACAGTCAAAATGATTATTGTTAAGTACATGCACATTTTTCTGCTAAGTCCTCAAGTATGAAGTCTTCAACTACATGTTGCATATTATTTCCTAAGCCTGCTGCCAATAGACCTGTTCTGGACTCTTACCTACATGCTACAGCCTTGTACATAGATGATCTGTAGTAAACTAAAAACACCTCAAAGTTCAGCTTGTTGAGCTCATGGGGCCTTCATAGGAAAACAACGAATTTGGTACGTCCCTCGAGTATATTAAATTTTGCTTTAGTTCCTTTTTTTTGTTATGGATTATTCTGAAATGTTTACTTTGATGAAGTGGTGAACACTTCAATCTTTATTGATGTTTTTGCCACATGATATAATGAGGAAGGTACAGTGCAGTGTTTCTGAAAACATGTTAAATCAGTTCAAGATGTTGAGACACAATCGAATTATAAATGTTTTCATGTCAAGCCATCTGAAATGATATCATTCAACTCATGCTGTTGTTTAGTAAACTACCCAACTTCTCTGAAATGTCCACGATAATAGCATGCATCACTTTAGTATTTTCTAATTGTGTGTAATTTGTTCGTTTTAGCAAATTTGCTTTCCTGGTGAAAAATGGAATGTTGCATTTGGACACTCTTTTTTAGATTATAAAGGAGATGTACATATCTGAAATGATCTATTAATTGACAAGTGATACTTTGAACTGACTGTAACTCGTGCACAAGTAATTTACATTATCATTATTATACTATAAGAACTTGTTTCCTTATACTTTGTTTCACTTATTATAATGTAATAGAAATTTCCATCACAAATTTATTCTTTTCTTTCTTCATGCAGCAAACATTGATGGAAAAGATAAGAAGATCTACAAGCGCCATTCTTTTTTGAAAAAAATACAAGCGCCATTCTTTTTTCAAAAAATACAAGTGCCATTCTCAATCATCTTAGGTAGCATTTACAGATAGTTAGATATCATAGTTATGTTTTTCTTTTTACGATGAATTATGTTTTTACTTGTTATGCTTTCCATGTCTCAGGAGCACAACTTCTTTTTCTGATAGACCACAAGCTATCCTGCTCAAGTGTGGAGGTGCAAGCTTGCCTATTTATTGCTGACAACAGTAAGAGCTTCATTTTTGTCGATCTTCGGAATTCAGTTACAAAAGGCAGCTACTGTAAAAAATCTCCTAATGGTCCTCTGGTTTCTAGATCAAACATCGCATGGCAGCAGTGTTGGCATGAAGGTTTGGTTGAATCAAGGGAGGTTTCTGGCACTTCAACAGTCAACATGAAACTAACTCTATTCACCTGAGTAACTTAAGCTATTCCTACTTGGGTCCTACTCGTTCTATGATCTGCCTGTTGATTGGCAGGTCCGGCCAGTGCCGTCTTAAGCAGCTGTGAACCAAGTGCTCCTTCATAATGCACTCATCTAGTTCAACAGAATAGCTGCATGAAATCGATGGTGCTCACACTTGTAAGCGCTCATCCTAATTTGCATATGAGGTGAGTGATACACTTTTTCTCAGGCCCTCTCATGATGTCAGTAGACATTACAAATGCCGTTATTTTTCTGGGGTGAAAAAATGATCAGGCTTTTCCCCCTTGCTGATCTTTTATGCAGGAAATCTTGCTAAGATTACAGTTATCTTCAGGATCAATCGCTTTTGTGCATCATTTGGCTTGATGTTGGCAAGGTTTGCAGCATTCGTCAGGTTCTTGCCAATGCAAGGATGGCAGGACGAAGAAGTTGAAGCTTCAGGCAAACTCAGTGAGGGCATTGTTTTATTTGTGGCCATCCGCCATCCTCAAAAACTAAGAGCATGCTGTTGAGGGAAGGGATCTAACGATCTACTAGCATTTGAGACCTCTAATGTTATTAGCTAGCTTATTTTTAGTAATACTTATGCGAGTGTATTTTGGCAATCGTTCTGAAAATGTAAAGGCCACCGTTTATGTACCTTGCTATGATTTTGGCAAAAAGAAGGAAAAACAACTGTTTTAACGATGTTGATTCTTGCAGTACATTTTAACAATTAACCATCAGGTGAAATATATCATCCAAGCAAATTGCCCATGGTGGATATCTATTAAAATTGCTGGGTTAGTTTTGACAAACTTTTGCCCACCTCTTTGCTAATAAGGTTGAATACGGTGTTTAAAATTTCGAACTACAATATTTTTAAGACTTATTATGTGCATATAAATGAAAAAAAAGGTCTCCCGCGATAACAAAAATAAAAATAGTGAATGAACAAAAACAAAAACAAAAACAAAAAAAGGAGTATATGGGCGCACGCACCTAATCGGCCCTGTCCATGGAGAAAGGAGGCCTTCTTCTCAAACCCAAACCTTCAAGTCGTCTTGTGCGCCAAGGCTTCGCAGTCGCAGGAGTCGCCGCCGGCGATGGCAGCTTCGGTTCCCTCCTCCGCTCGCTCTCTGCGGCCTCAAGAGACTCTGCTGCAGCCGCCGAAGTGCCGAACCCGACCTCTCCAAAACTCTGTCTGCGCGCGTGAAGGTGAAGTGTGACGGTGCACGTGACTGGAAAAAGGAAAAAAAAAAAAGGCCTTGTTAAAAGGGAAAAATGTCAGTACATGGGCCGGACGCACCTAACAGGGCGTCCACATAGAAAGGAAGGCCTACTTCTCTAGCCCCAACGACAAGACGCGACACGCCGGCGACGGCCATGGCTTCGGCGGAGCTCGCCGGCGGCGTCGGAAGCAGCTACGACTTCCACCTCCGCTCGCTCTCCGCGGCCTCGCGGGACTCCGCTGCGGCCGCCGACCCCGCCTCCGACCCCAACCTCCTCCAATCCGTAACCACACCCTCTCCCTTCGATCCCTTCTCCCCAGTCCCCTATGCCCCGTTTCTTGGATGTCGACGATGATTCTCAGGTGTGTTGTTTCGCGTGCACCATTTTCTGTCCGCGCGCAGGTGAGGAGGGTGTGCGAGATGTGCCGGACGGCGAAGGAGGCCAAGGACGAGATGGTGGTGCGGGCGTTCCCGGTGATGGGCAAGTTGTTTCAGCGATGCGCCGCCGCTCCGACGCAGGCCGTGGCCTCCACCGGCGTGCTGCTCCTCGTAAGCCGACTTTTCCTCAGTCTTCCACTGCAGAGATGTTACCCTTAACATTTTCATTGATAAATGGCTATCTGAAAATAGTATCCTTTTGTGTAGAAATGTACTTCTCCATTTCAATTTTATGAAAATTTCACACTCGACAACCGTATGTCTAGTCATCAGGAGAGAGAGACTTTAATCTAGTGTTAACTGTATGATTAATGCCCTTACTCCCTAATCTAGTGTTAACTGTATGATTAATGCCCTTACTCCCTGATTCACCGAACAATGGACAACTTGCATAGCTGTTGGTGGCAAATTACTTTTACTCTTTCCTTATTGATGATTAGTTGTAAACAGTTTGCCAAACTTATAGCAGAAGTAATTTGGTCTTCTGTATTTTTTTCCTACCAGACCATTCTGCAATTCTTCTTGGATTTTGGGGAGGCGGTCTTGCACGATGCTGATGGTAGCTTGAAAACCTTCTTCCGCTCTTGCTTAAGTAGGTAATGTTGCTTTCTATGTTTGTCTATTGATCTGTATACCATCGTTGGATTGCTACCACAAGCATCTAGATACTCAATTTTTTTTTTCTTGTAAATAGGGAGTTTGCAGATCCTATTGTTGCCGAGCGCACGGTTGAATTCCTTCTAACAAACAAGACAAAGATTCTTAGCTCCTTTCCCAATTTGATTCCACAGGTGCCAACACTTCCAACTATTTACTTGGAACTGGCAAATTCTACATGTAGCTCCTGTTATTCATGTTGTTGCAGATCATTGCTTTGAAAGATATAAATCTGGCTTCCTTGTTTGTCTTATAGCCTATTTATCGTTTTTTTAATGAGAATGGTGGGGGTGTTATGGCAAGTGGAGCTGGCCCAGGGCCCATGCGGTACTGCAGCAGGCGTGAACAATACAGCGTGAACAGTACCTGCCTGATTAGATTAGATTGGTTTGGGTTGTTAGGAAAGAAATAAGATAGATATATTCGGTTAGGGTATTCCTTAAGAGTCAAGTTAGTCATCTCTATATAAGAGAGACTAAGTTATTGATTGTAATCAAGCAAGAGGAAACCCTAAGATAGTCCCCGAGGAACGGCGGCTATCTGGGGTATCTCTGCTAATCCATCTATCCTAGTCATTCCTCCTAGTCATTCCATATCAGGGGGAGGCCCCTACGTGTATTTCGTCATTAACATAAGAAAATAAATATTTACAATACTGGAGGCTGTAGGACAAAGGTCGAAAAAACAGAAAAACCATATTTGTATAATAAGCTACTGAACCAACCTTTTGTAAGATCCTTTATAGAATATCTCTCTTGTCTCTTCCTATTTTCCAAATTCAACTTAATCATGTTAGCACATGCCAATGCTTATGTATTCTTGTTTATATACAGTTCTACCCTTTGCTGTTAAAGCTTGTCGCATCAAATGGTGAGAGGTAAGTTTATTGTCATGAACTTCACATAGCAATCCTGTTGAACTACCTAATTTGTTTGCTAACATTCTAGACTGGAGAATAAGTTTTCAGAAGTACTTCCATTAATGATGTCAGCAGGATCTTTTCTTCCTCTCTTCCTATCCCTTATGGATTTACCAAGTAAGCCTGTTGATATTTTGCCTTCAGGACTTATTCATTTTTATTGTCGCAAAAAAAAAGATGTATTCATTTTTATGTAGCCCAAACAATTTTGACTGCTAATTAGCTAATGAGTTAGGTGCACTATGGCATTATTAAATTATTGTTTCTGCTTTCATGTGATGTGCATTCCTTACCATATATGAGATCTCTGTAATGTATAGCATACATACATGACCTTGTCCCTGCTGGCCTTGATTGTTTATCCTATACAGCCTTGATTGTTTATCCTGTCCAGTTATTTTTTTATCTGTGAACATGGAGTAGGCAGTTGCCACACTATTCAGATTCTGTTGGTAAAGAACTCTTCATTTTGAGTTCCAGTACTTCACATAATATGAATCAGTTGTGATAGATATTAATTGGAGACAACCAGATTTTATGGCTGGATTTAGATAATTGTATTTTGTGTTATTTAACAGTCTAACCATGTATTATTGGTTTTTGTTCAACTATAATGTATTGATTTCAATAACTTTGTTCCTCATCACTCTGAATTTTATCCAGTGTTGGTGGTGGCATTGGAAAAGGTGGAAAGAAGTTCTGGAACTCTTATTGGCAGTAGTATAGCTACAATCCAGAAGAGCGCTGCTCCTGAGGTAATCTTCAAAATGAATTGGCCTAGAAGCTGTGAGTGAATTATCTAGTCCAAAACTGTTAAGAGCATTATCCTTTTCTATGGTACAGATGCTTCTTGCACTGATGGACGAAGCATATACTGGTTCTGCAATAGAAGAACCTAGTGGTAATTCAGGCTCTGATGATAGTGGTCCCCTAGACCTTGCTGACCCAATGTTCTTAGACCTTCTAAAAGATGAGAATGATGGCATTGCTGTAAGTAGTTTCTCCTATACAATTGTATATCCCCTCTGAATTCTTAGTTCTTGTGATATCTTCTTCTATTTTCTCCTTCAGGCAAAACATTGGATATCCCCTTCAATATCTTCAACATTACAAGCAGCATTTAACAGCCCACAGTCAGATAGATTGAAACAGTCACTGGAAATGGCACCTCGCTTTCTTACTTTGTATTTTGCAACAGCATTGCGGGATGTTAATGACTGTAGGTTGCATTTATTATTATTTTTGCTACACATGCTACGTTACCAACGTATTGTTCATTTGACAATCTATGTTTTGGTTCAGCACTGTTATGTGCTCTTATTCCAGTAGTTATGTCAAGATATGCTGCGATGTTCCCAGACAAGGTTTTCTCTTTCAAGGTAGGCAAACTTAATTTATTCTAAGTTTCCTTGTCTACTACTGATCCTTTTAATGATTTTGGAACCAAGGATATATTACTATATCTATATTTGCTTAGTCTGACATAACTGATTAATTGCATAGTACAATTTATAAGCAATTGATAAACAACTTCTCAAGCTGAATTGAAGGATTCAACCATATATGTAATACTATTGGAACTATAGTTTTTACTAACCTGAATAATTCTTAAAGCCACCCTAGACGATGCTCTGAATATCTAACTGATGGAATAATGATACTACTTTATGTCAGAATACATTGAATGGAAAAAAAAAATGAAAGAAGTGCAAACTTAAATTTTTACCATAGTACTTTTTTACCTCAAATGATTGTATTCCATATGGCATTTCTGGCTATATAGACTTGGTTATTTGCCTAACATATCCTGTATAAGTTTAGTTTAAAATGGCATACTATAGGTTCCATGATATTATATATTGTTGCAGGTGAGGAAAAGGCTTTCAGACTTCATTTTGGCTGCATTCCAGCGGTCTCCTGATACCATTGCAGTACTGAAGGTAATGTGTGTAAATTTTTAGTGATTTATTTCTTACTAGACATACAAGTCAAACTCTGAACTAAAAGCCCATGTCATGTAGCACTTTGCAGCAATAAAGAAGTTAAACTTTCCTTTATATATTAGAATTTTATAAATGGTTCTGCATGATGATTTGAACCATTCTACAGAAACCTATTACTGACAGACTTGGTGAGGCTCATGATAATCCTGCAAAGGCAAGTATATCTTTCAAATTTGTACTCCTATTTTTCAAATTCATATTGCCACTGAAATTGCTATATCATTACCTGTTCTTCTTATCCTTCTGCTGATTATCTTAAATGACTAATTATCTTTCTCATTGCAACTGAAAGTTACTGATGTACTGTGGCCAGTGCAGACAGAGTTAGCATTGCACTTGTGCTGGGCCATCGGTGAGTATGGAGCTGGAGGGATAGATCACAAAGATGTAGCTCGTGAACTATTTGAAAATTTGGAGTTATTATTGTATGAAAACCTGGCAACTAGGTGAGGCCCTACTCTACTATGTCTTCGGAAAGGATTTCCATGGCATTACACATAATTGACTTCTTTCATACATTTGTTGTCAAGCCGTTTGGTATTAAGCCAGGAGCCAGGATCCGATTCCATGGGTGCATCATCTAGAAAGTCATCCCAAGCCAGGTTTCTCTGCTTTGTGGTGACTGCCATTGCAAAACTAGCAACATGCCACAGTGAGTTGCTTCCGAGAGCACGCGTGTCATTGGGTAAGGTACTGACTTGATCCTTGCTGCGTAAGATAAATGATCAGTGCGTCCATCATTAAGTTTGTTACATCTCACAGAGCATCTTAATTGCTTCATTTCCTGCAGGTTGTCTCTCGTTCCCAAACCTTAGACAGGAGAGTCTGGCAACGGGCCTGTGACTATTTAGGTCTCATGGATGAACCAGCCATCTGTTTATCTGTACTGGGACCGTCCACTGCCCAAGAAAATGGTCCTGGTATTGTGAATTGGAGTGAAGGAGGAACAAAGATGGTAGCTCATGTTCCTTTTTACCTTTTAGCCGAGCAAAAAGGTAAAATTCTGCAAGAACTTCTTTAATTAAATGTAGAACAAGCATCCTGAATAGTTAAACCTGAACTCAACATGTTCTGCAAGCACTTCTTTAATTAAATGTAGAATAAGTATGCTTTTCATGTAATATTATCTTATAGAGAAAATGCCAAAGCTACATTAGAGTAATTAGGCAAAGGATTATTGATTGATTAAAGGGGTACAAGGTACATTATATAGGCAAGGATCCCTGAGGGTTTATAACACCCAATCAACGGTGGTCCTTGCCTTATCAATCTATCTTAATCCCTAAGGTGCTTAACCGCATCGGCCCATAACAGCCCATTAGGGCGTCTATTGCTAACACTCCCCCACAGTCAAAACGTCAGCCACTTTGCACGTTTAGACTGGACCTAAACTCCGTGAACACTGAGGTAGGCAGTCCCTTGGTGAAGATATCAGCATACTGCGAGGAGGTAGGAACATGCTGAACTCGTAGATCACCAATGGAGACTCGTTCCCGGACGAAGTGAAGATCGATCTCAATGTGCTTGGTGTGCTGATGTTGCACCGGGTTAGAGGTCATGTAGACGGCACTGATGTTGTCGCAATACACCAGTGTCGCGCGCCGAAGAGGGTCTTGTAGCTCCAAGAGAAGCTGACGTAGCCAGGTTGCTTCTGCAACTCCATTAGCCACTGCGCGATACTCGGCTTCAGCACTTGATCTTGATACTGTATTCTGGCGCTTGGAAGACCAGAAAACGAGATTGTCACCGAGGAACACTGCATAACCTGAGGTGGATCTGCGAGTGTCGGGACAACAGCCCAATCAGCGTCGGTGTAGACAACAAGATCAGTCGAAGTAGTCGGTCGCAGCATGAGACCGAGGTGGAGTGTGCCCCGAACATAGCGAAGAATCCGCTTCAGAGTAGCAAGGTGAGGCTCTCGTGGGTCATGCATGTGGAGGCAGACCTGCTGAACTGCATATGCAATGTCTGGGCGAGTGAACGTTAGGTACTGAAGAGCTCCAGCAAGACTGTGAAAGTCTGTAGCATCAGATACAGGGCCCCCCTCAGCTGCAGCAACCTTGGAGTTGGTGTCAACTAGTGTAGAGCACGGCTTGCACTCGGCCATCCCGGCGCGATCTAAGATATCCAGCATGTACTGTCGCTGTGAGAGCAGGAGTCCATCACCACGTCGTTGAACATGCATACCGAGGAAGTGATGTAGTTCACCAAGATCTTGCTGAGATGATTCGCTGAAGAAAATCTGACGACGAGGCTAAGGACAATATCATCAACATAGAGCAACATGTAGGCTGTGTCTGATCCGCGCTGATAGATGAAGAGTGAGGTATCTGACTTGGCTTCGACAAACCCAATAGACAACAAGTAAGAGGCCATCCGACTGTACCAAGCACGAGGAGCCTGCTTCAGGCCATAGAGCGACTTCTTCAAGAGGCAGACAAAATCCGGATGGGCTGGATATTCGAACCCGGACGGTTGCTGGCAGTACACTGTCTCAGTCAAATTGCCATGAAGAAAGGCGTTCTTCACATCCAGCTGGTGAATGGGCCAGTGGCAAGTGAGCGCTAAGGAGAGCACCGTGCGGACAGCAGGCTTCACCACAGGGCTGAAGGTCTCATCAAAATCCACACCAGGCCGCTGGGTAAAACCACGAAGAACCCAACGTGCCTTGTACCGCTCGAGGGAGCCGTCAGACTTCAACTTGTGCTTGAAGATCCACTTCCAGTGACAACATTGGCCCGAGGAGGATGAGGCACAAGATCCTAGGTGTGATTCTTCAGGAGAGCACTGTGTTCTTCCTCCATAGTAGCTCGCCAATTAGGGTCAGCAAGAGCGCTACCGAAGGTCTTCGGCACCGGAGAGAGAGGCATAGTGTGGTAGAGAGCGGGCATCCTATAGCCGCTCTTCGAACGGGTGCCCATGGAGTGCTGGTTGGCCACCGGAGGAACAGCAACCGCACCCTTGGGCAGCGGGGCTGCTGAGGCAGCAGGGGCGGCCGGTGCAGCAGCTGAGGTGACTGGTGCAGCAGCCGGTGGCTCGTGCGGCCGACGCGAGTAGACGTACGTGAAGTCGCGGGTCGGCCGGAGAGGTGGGAACCCTGGTGGTGGCCCGCGGGGTGCCCGCAGGGGTGCTGGGGAGCCTGCGGACGACGCAGAGGATGTCGAGCCGGCACGCAACGCGTCAGGCAGCTTCGGGGCCGCGCGTGTGTGGAGGAGGGACTCCTGGGGGCCGCGCGTGGCGTGGTGGGTGTCTCCGACTCCCGTAGCGCAGGGGGGCATCCTCGGGAGGCTCTAGGGGCGCCCCAGGCACGGCCTCACAAGGACCGGCAGGGGCGCGAGTTGCGTCGGAGGTACTGGGAGGAGTTCCTGCAGGCAAACACTTGTGCAACGGTTCAATAGGAGCGGGCACAATATCAGTAGTGTCATCTGTAAGAAACTCGAGGTCTGCTGGAGTACTAAGACCATGACGCTCAGCAAAAGGAAGGCCGTTTCATCGAAGATGACGTGCCGGGAGATAATGACTATTGGATGATAGGTCAAGGCAGTGGTACCCTTTATGATGAACTGAATAGCCTAGGAAGACGCATATGATGAACTGAATAGCCTAGGAAGACGCACATGACAGACCTAGGTGCAAGCTTGTGAATGGCAGTGGCGGACATGTTGGGATAGCATTTGAAACCGAAGACTCACAGATGATCATATGTGGGTGGCTTGCCAAATAAGGCAAGATGAGGTGTGGAGAACTCTAGAGTCTTGGTGGGCAATATGTTGAGGAGAACAGTCGCCGTGGAGAGAGCCTCCACCCAGTAGTAGGGAGGCATGGACGCCTGGAAGAGCAGGGAGCGAACAACATTATTTATAGAGCGAATAATGCGTTCACCTTTATCGTTCTGAGGCGAGGTGTAAGGGCAGGACATGCGAAGGTGGATGCCCTGGGTAAGGAAGAAGTGTCGGGCGCTGGAGTTGTCAAACACTCTCCCGTTGTCGCACTGTACAGCTTTGACGCGGGCACCAAACTGAGTGGAGGCATGGGCGATGAATTGAGCAAGCGTGCTGAAAGTGTCAGATTTAAGGCGTAAAGGAAATGTCCACAAATAATGATTGCAATCATCAAGAATGACCAAATAGTATTTATAACCAGAAATGCTGACAACTGGAGAGGTCCATAAATCACAATGAATAAGATCAAACTTGCTAGATGCAGGAGAGGTGGACATATGAAAGGGCAGACGAACATGACGCCCTAGCTGACAAGCATGACATAAATCTGAACAATCATAAATAGGGAACGAAACACTAGACACAAGCTTTGATAATGCCTCGTGATCAGGATGCCCAAGACGCCGATGCCAGTGGAGAGGAGCCCTAAGCGGCAAAGGAGAGTGCTAGTGGAAGGCAAAGTGGGTACAGTGGCCCAGAGCTATTACACCTGACTCTTTCCGAGATGGAAGAACCTTCACAGAACAACCAGCGGGGTCAAACTCATCAGAGCAATTATTGTCAATAGTAAATTGGCGAACAGAGATAAGATTCTTAATAATTTGTGGTGACACAAGGACATTATTAAGACGTAAATTGGATGATAACTCTGTGGAGCCAGTGGCAGTGACAGGAATAAGGGAGCCATTACCGACAATAATAGATGAAGGGTTAGGGTATCGCGGGAGAAGAACATGTGAAAGAGAGGAGGGCTGAGACGTCATATGTGAAGTAGCACCCGAGTCAAAGTACCACTCGTTCGTCGAAGGAGGGGTCAGCGACGTTTTGCTGAAGGCGGCGGCGAGATCCGTCGGGTCCCAGGAAGGTAGGCCGGTCAGAGGGTTGTAAAACCCCGGAGCGACCCACTGTCCAACACCATGGGGAGCTGGCTGCTACGCGGCAACAAGAGCCTGCTGTTGCTGCCGAGCGAGCAGGGCCTGCTGCTGTGCTTGGTGCTGCGCCTGGAGGTGAGGGGGCACCGAGATGGGCGCTAGGGGTGGACGAGGGCCCCCTGGCCACATCTGGATGGTGGCGGACCATGGGTTGTAGATGCTGGGCCAGAAACGCCCCCCGGGAGCCTTGCTGCTGCTGTCCAGCAGGTTGCTGCTGCGTGGGACCAGCAGGAGGTCGGGCGGTCTGTCTGGAAGAGTTGCTGCCGCCGTGGCCCTTGCCGCCATCGCCGCGCTTGCTGCGACGGTTGTTGGGAGCCTTGGAGCTCCCGCCAGCGCCCCCAGAACCCGTGCCAGAGGACGCAGGGGCCGGGTTGGGAGTGGTAGAGGCAGCGAGTGGAGCGGCTGGAGTTTCCTTGCGGTTCTCCATGGTGAGTTCCTCGAGAATGAGGTCCTCACGTGCTTCTAGGAAGGTGGGGAAGGGTCTGGCCCGGCGAAGAAGCGTCCCGACGTGGCTGAAGCGCTCGTTGAGGCCGCGGATGGCGTTGAGGACGAGGGTGCGGTCGGTGATGACCTTGCCGAGGGCCGTGAGGTCATTGGCCATCTTCTTCAGCTTGCATGTGTACTCGGTGATGGAGAGATCGCCCTAGACGAAGTTGCGGAACCATGTCTCCAGCTGAATGGAGCGGGCCTACCGATTGCCGAGAAATTACGACTCGACGGCGAGCCAACCGTGCTGGGCAGTAGAGCCCCGGGCAGAGATGATCTCGCCAAGATCATCGGTGAGCGTGGCGATGATCCAAGACTTGACGATGCAGTTCATCTGGGCCCAATCAGGAGAGGTCGGGGTTCGTAGAATCCTCACGAACATGGCCCTAAAGCGAACTTGCCGAGGATGAGCAGAAATTAATCACACCAGCGGGTGTAATTACCAGAATTGACGTCGAGGATGGTGGTGACGTGGTTCTGGATATTGCTGACGGCGACGGCCTGAGAGTGAAGCTGGAGCAGAGCCACGGCTTCGTGGTGAAGCATGGCTGCGCGGAGGTCAGTCAGCGCAGGGGCTTCCCCAGATGGCGATGCGTCTCCACCAGATGTGCCCCCCGACGATTGGGGCGCGATGGCGGCAGCGGTCGGCTGCCCGTTCCATGGCGGCACGTGCGAGGGCGTCACTGGCGCGCCGGGCCGCAGCGTCGTGTTCCTGGGCCGCGTCCTGCTCGGCCTTGTGGGCGCGGGCCAGAGTAGCGTCGCACGCGGCCGTGCGCTCGAGCTCGAGGCGCTGAGCGGAGGCAGCAGCCTCGTTCGCCTGCTCCTTGGCCAGGCGCCAGGCGAGTTCCTCGTCCTGGACGGTGAGGAAGGAGTGGGAGACGGCGTCTCCGCCCTTGGGAGTGGGCGGGGTCAGCGGCATGGTGGAGAGGGAGGGCGGCGCGCGGGTGGGAAGGCGCGGCGCGGCAGGGCCGGCGCGTGTGGAGAAGGGCGCCGCGCGGCTGGGGCCGGCGCGCGGGGATGGAGTGCGGCGCGTCTGGGAGACGGCGCACACAATTAGGCAGCGGAAAAACCTAACTAGGCGTCTAATACGATGAGAGTAATTAGGCAAAGGATTATTGATTGATTAAAGGGGTACCGGGTACATTATATAGGCAAGGATCCTGAGGGTTTTATAGAAACACCCAATCAACGGTGATCCTTGCCTTATCAATCTATCTTAATCCCTAAGGTGTTTAACCGCACCGGCCCATAACAGCCCATTAGGGCGCCTATTGCTAACACTACACCTAAACTCAACATGTATTGCAGGTCCACCGATTCATGATTTTTCATTTACCGACCTCCTCCCAGCAGAATGAAGAGGGTATCTTCACGATTGCATCGGTTGAGGCATGATTTCTCTAGCAATGCAATGTGCATATATAGCGATATTATTTTGGGATCATAGCATGCTGAAGATCCAAGTTCCTTTTCAAGAAAAAGAGCTGTTCTGAACATCCAATTTTGTTTCTCTAGCAGAGTGCTTGTAAGAGTCTTGTACTTCACACGGTTGACTATTTCAGAGCACTCAGATGCACTCGAGTTTGTACATGGAATGAATGATATTTCATCTTCTGAAATGACTCGAATGTACATCTCTGACTTGAGGAGCTGTTTAGTATGAAATACATGCTCAGATGTGATACCTAGTGACGAAATCGTAGGCATTGAAATTGCATGGCCAAGGAATGCAGCCATCTTACTCAGCATGCATAGCTTATTCTGACGAGAAACAGAAGGCCTAAAAGCATGAATAATACTGAGAGTTGGCGTTCCATTGCCATATCACTATATAACTAAATTAACTGATAACTTACTGCAAAATAGCAACGGAAGACATTCAACAATAATGCAAGTATGCAACCACGTTACACAGGTACGTCTGGGACTGAAATGGTGGCTAGACATAAGAAGCACTGCAGAAGTACAAAAAACTATAGGGAAACAAACCTCTATCTGGGGAATCCAGGATACTGAACAAGTCTGAACAACTGCACGAACAGCACAAATTACATGCTAAATGACGGTTTTGTACTCCACAAGAGAAGAAAAAGAAGCCTAATTAAATTCGGAGATAGCAGCATCCAAGAGGCCAACATGAAGAGGAAGTCAATACCCGAACCAACTACCCTTGCGTAGTGGTGACTCATTTTCTTCGGCGACTGAAATATTTCTTCGAATAATACCTAGAAATTCTGCGGAAACTAGGCGGGAAAATAACCTAAACTATGAGCACCACATGGCAAGGAGAGTTTGAGGTGCGTTCTTGACTTCCCACTGATGAAAGCTCTAAAATTTGCTGCTCCTGCAAAAAGGTATCTATGATCAGGTTTCATCAGTATTCAGACTAAACAATAAGATGAAACCTTGCAAATTATGACCTTATTGCGATTTGGTTTTATGCATACCTTCAATGCAAAGGATAAGAACACTGTTTGATTCAACGAAGCTACTGCTGGGGATTGCTCTCGCCAGAGACCGCTGCCTTGATTCGCTCCACGGTGCAGGCAATGAGGTTGTTCACCGTCGCCACCGACCCCAGGGAGAGCTTGGCAGTGGGGACGGAGTCGACAAGTATCTGGAACGCCACCGTCAGGAGCGATCCGCCTGAGCCGACGCCACCCTCACCTTGCATGTTGCTGCCTGCAGGGCCGTCAGGCAGGATGGCGAAGCCTGAGGGCAGGAGCGCCACGTAGTCAGGGTCGCCGCCATTGAGGACCACGTTCATGGCGACCACGTCCACTGGCGCATAGATGACGTAGGATCCTGATGCGTCAGTGCAGCTCTCTTGCAGGATCAGCATGTTGCTTTGGTTCGAGTTCGTGCTCTGTGACAGATGGCGCAGAAGCAAACATGGTCAATATGTTAGAAGGCAAGCGTTATCACATGCATCGACGGATGACAAGCCAATTACATTAACACGAAGAAGCGAGACGCAGTTGCCATGATCACGGCCATTGGCGATGTGAGCCATTTCTTGAACGACGCCGCCATTGGAGAGGATGTCCCACTGCAAAAAAGAAAAAAAAATAAACGCGGTTCAGAGAATGTGTTCTCTAATGTGTTCACGATGAACGAAATTGTTAGGTATGTGTCTGCGTGCCTCGCTCCGAGAGCTTTCATCACGAAGGAAGTCGAAGACACGCTTGGGTGGGACGGGGAGCCAGAAAGAGGTGGCAGCATTGAGGACTATGCCTGGTGGCCTGCCAGGGTCGTCGACGCTCTTCCTGGTCATGACACGGACGTCCTCAGCACCACTGCCTGACAGTGTTGTCCACTGGTGTGCAGCTGAGGCCGTCACTCCACCACAGAAGCTCATTACCATCCTCTCAGCCAGCTTCAGCATGCTCTTCCTCCCCTCTGTGTTAGTGATCACTGCAGCAAATAATTAGTTTCGTAAGGGTCTGAAATTTCTTTTGGGGATTCAATTGGACAAAGAGAGCATATGGTGTGCTGCTATGCATGGTACAGATTACAGAGTGCTTACCACCGATGTCACTAGTCGGAATGTTGCTGGCCATGACACTGGCAAGGCGCTCACACTGACGATCCAGCGTTCCAACCCAACGGCGTGCACCAAAGGCGAGCCCTGAGTTCACTAGCAGTTTGTAGATGTTGTGCACCGACCTGTCGTCCACCTCGACATGCTCCACCCAGGTCACCTGACACACAGTACAATGTAATACAAATATCAGCTTTTGTGATAAAATACAGTACACATCTCACGATTAGTCTCTGAACCATCAGCTACTGAGAGTATCTGAATACTGGAAAAATCAATCATTGCAGACCACAGACCTTTGAGTAGCCATTGGGCATTTCCTGAATCAGACATCCCGATGGCCGGCGCCGGCATTTGAGCACTGAGCTGGGGCGCAGGCTGTCCAGCGAGACATCGACGACGGCCCATGATCCATCAGCATTCTGCTTGCAGTACCTCACGAAATAGCTTTCCCTGGTTGGCACTAGTGGAGAAGGCACCTGAAACTCAACTGACATCTGCAAAATGCACGATGTTGGGCTTCAGCACTCAACAGATGACATGGTCTACCTATGCATCCCAAGTTTCAGAACACGAACCACTTGCAATGCACCATTGTAGTTCCCAGCCACGCCGGTGGATAGCACCTCCAGTGTCGCCGCTCTTGACACAATGCTTGAGAACACTGTCGCAAACTGATTCTGCACATAGATAAGTTGAATTAAAATTCAGAAGTTCAGAGCCAGCATACATAGATAAGTTGAATTAAAATTCAGAAGTTCAGAGCCAGCAATCGGATCAAATATCCTGACGTTTTTATCACTAGAACTATGAAAGGAAATTGTACTCTTTGCACATCGATGAGGCGTACATACCACGTCCATGAGGATCTCGACGAGGTTGGCATGGGTCATGATGACGACGGAGCTGTCGCGCGATGCCTCCGACTTGAACCCATACTGCCTTGGGCCGAACCCGCCAGGGAACATGCGCGCGTACTCCTCCTCGTTCAGCGTCTCAGCAGATCCATCGAGGCCCGGCATGTTCCACAGCGGCTCATCCAGCTGCGCCATCCGGACCAGCTCCTCCATGGCCGTGACAGCCAGCTCCACGATCATAGGCTTGTCGGCGTCCGACTGCACGGCACCCCTCAGCAGGTCCCCAGCAGCGACACCGCCGCCGAAGATGTCGGCAGCACCATATGCGGCTGCGCTGCCCACACCGCCGATGTCCAGCGGCGACGGGCGTGCCCCGGCGAGCGGGCTGGACAGCACGGGGAAGGACACCATGGGCTTGCCGACGTACTTGGCGGCGATGGCGGAGATCCTTTCGATCTCCTCCCGGAGGCGCGCGTTCTCGACGCGGAGGTGGTGCTCGTCGAACGACATCTCGCCGAGCGCGGCGGGGCCGCCACAGTAGGGGCAGGACGCGCTGCTGAGAGCCTCCTTGTACCGCATGTTCTCGGCGCGCAGCTTCTCGTTCTCCGCCCTCAGCTGCGAGTTCTCGTGCCGCTCGTGCTGGTTCTGCAAGACGATCCACACGCCATGGATCACGGTAAGCTCACAGCACATGATGGAGCGTGTCTCTCCACTGCAGGATTTAGCTGTTTGTTGTCCACTACACTAACTAATATATAAACCATGCATTAAGTGCAGTAACGATGCTTGGTACAGTAAGTAATCGGCAGCTGTTCCTGAGTCAGGTGAGCAGTGCTGGCTGTAAACGTCTGCGTTGCCAGGTAGTAGTAGGCGTCAGCAGCAGCAGCCAGCAGGACGGAGGGGGGAAGACATGCATGGGTGGGGTTTGACCATGGCTGGTGCCAGCCAGTGCCTGGCATGGCAGGACATTTGGCAGCGCGCCGCGCATGCAGAAGAGGACACGGAGGTGTGTGGCCAAGCTTTTGTCCAGTTATAGTAACAGGCCATGAATGCTGCCTGTCAGACGCTAGGTCAGAGGCTTAAATGAAGTCGTTGTGACGACGCTCGCTCGACCGCGCGCGGCCGACCGGCGCGCCTACCTCTTGCAGTTGATCAGAGCGAAGAACAGGGTGAGATTAGTCAGGATCGTCACCTTCATTTGCGTGCGCTTGTTCTGAAACCAGAACTTGACCTGGAGGGGCTCCAGCCCCAGCTCCCGGCTCAGCTCCTTGCGCTGCTTATCGTCCGGGTGCGGGCATTCCTTGAAGAAACTGGCCATCCATGAATCAATCAAATTTCCAAGGAAAAGATGAGTATTTTGTGAGTGACGACGAATTTAATAACGTTTCTAGAGAAAATTTGAAACTAGCAAGAGAAAGGAAGTTCAGTGTGAACGCAAAAGTCCTACTTCTTGAATGCTGAGTATGTTTGTTTTTTGTTTCGAGAAGGAGAGCTAAAGAACAAGAACCGTTTGCATTGGGTCAACGAATACAATACTTTGAAGGAGAAGGATATGGACGAGCATCTCAATTTGACTTGTCGTAAGCTTACATCAGTCTCAGGTCAGCTCAGTGAATGCTCTAGTAACCGAACTGATGACCAGCTTGTCCTCTCTCGCTCTCTCCATATTAAATTCAGTAAACCAACAACATTTTATGCGTATCTTTCTTTGTAAACTAAACACTGACAGGCAGTAGAAGTCAATGCAAAATTAATCACCAAGACATCCGAGAACAATCTATGCAAATTTAATGAGGAAAAGAGAACAGGCAAGTGGCACGAGTGTGATTACTTACGCTTCCATCTCCTGGATCTGGTGCTGGGTGTGGCGGTGGTATCGCTTCTTCTTGTTGGGCCGCTGGTTGGGGTCCTGGTCGTCCACGGAGACGCCGTCCACGTTCTCGCTGCCGGACTTGCTTTCGAACTCGTCGCCCAGCGGGTCGGACCCCCGGCCGCCGCTGCTGCGGCCCATGTTGTCGCCGCTCTCCGCCGTCGTAGCGGGGATCTGATGGTCCAGCAGGTGCTGCTGCTGCAGCGCCTGCTGGAGCTGGAGCTGCTGCTGGCTGTCCAGCAAGTTCGGCTGCGCAAGCAATTAAGGAAGGGGAAACCACTCAACATCAGCTTGTTTTGCTTGTACCATTTGCACAAACGAGTTGAAATTAATACTGTGTAAGCAATTAAGTGCCAGAGATCGACTGGGACGTTTGCCGGTTCAGGCATATATGTTCCGTGCGTTTCGTCGCTCGTCGCCATTAATTTGTACGAGTAGCTGGACTGGACATGGTGGAAAAGTTGAAGGAACGACAAGATGGAATCGAAAATATTTCGTGCGCCAAGAAAAATTCAAGCGAATGTACTGACGGAGGCAGGTAATTTAGGAATGAAATGGATCGAAGCGTTGCTCCAAGGTATGTATAAATCGGGAAGGAAACCAATTTTCTTCCTGATCCGTCTGGTACACCATGTAGGAGGAGACAGATGTGAAAGGAGAAGAAGAAAAGGTAGGTCGTTTCTTGTCCAAGCTGCTAGGGCCACATACAGGAGACCCAAAGAGCTGGAAGAACAAACAAGACAACCTACCTGTTGATCTGTGTGTGTGAATTGTGATCAGCAGGAACCTGCAGCAGGGATCCAAGTCTTCCCTCTTGCCAAGCTGATGGCCCATTCATCTGCCCCTTTATATAGGAGGAGCAAGTCTTTAAGAAATGGGGCTCATGCACTCTGATGACCTAATCTATGTGTGAACAGCAACCAACTAAGTACTGGGCATAGATACACCTCTCTCTCTCTCTCTCTCTCTCTCTCTCTCTCTCTCTCCCCCTCTCCCCAGAGACTTCTCAGTTTCCAAGGAAAAAGCTAATCCTTGCAGGATCAGTACATGCATATTGCAGTAATCCTAGTACTGATCGATGAGACTGGGACCTCAAATCAAACGGAGAAACAATAATTACCCAGAGAAAGAAAGAGAGCACACAGCACAAAAAACAAGTTTTGAATTTTCCCGAAGAAAAAGAGAGAATCGAATCGAAGAAGCTAAAAGGCTCGCCCCTTTTAATCTCAGAAACCTCATAACCCCAACGGAAGACTTAAAACTGAGATTACCTGGCCGAGCGAGAGTGCTGACGAGGACCCGTACGCCGCGGCGCTGTTCCGGACCATCATCGGCGGCATGTGCCTCGCCGGGATCATCATTTCTCCTCTCACGACGTTCCAGACCCTGATTCTTATTGCCGCCTCACTAGCTCCTTTCCATTTCTTCACTTGCACATGCGTACCTCTCTAGAACAGGCGGCGCCAATCGATCCTATTCCTATATGGAGATATATACCTTGCCTGCCAAGTAACAGCACGACCAGCAACAGATCTAACGACAAGGTAGCCCAGAGAAGCTTCGGTGCGAGCTGACTGGCAGTGAGATCTAGCAGACGAACTATATATGTGTGTGCGCCTCTGCAAAAATAGAACTCCGATCGATCTCTGCCCGCAGCTTTCAAGATGTGATCACGCAGCAAAACTTTGCAAGCTCAGAAGGGTAGCTAGCAGGAAGGTGTGTGGTGAGAAGGAGGACTTGCGTAGAAGCTAGGCGGCCATGGAAGGGGAAGAGAGGAGGAAGAGGAAGAGGAGAAGAAAGGGGAACGGACGGAGGTGGAAGAGAATGTGGAGAAGGGAGGAAGGAGTTATTGCGGACGAGTGTTGAGGTGGTGCAATCCGCATTTATTGAGAGGGCGTATCGTAATTGCTATGAGAGAGAGAAGGACGGGTGCATGATTTTAAATTTATTATTATTATTATTATTTCTATTTCTACAAATATTGGTATCTATAGTACTGTACAGTATGTAAGGAGAAACTTGCACAATGTGTTTTGGATTTATTGGACGTCGTCGTATCGAGTTTTTTTGGCAAATTAAATGAATGTGAAAATGAACGTTCATAGGCGTGTGCGTGTGTACATATATCGGCATGTCATATATATTTATTTTCGAGCTATGTATACTAGTAATAGTCAATAGTGTCATGGAGAAGAAACGAGACAATTAAAGTCAAAAAGCCTTGATGATCATGCATTTCCATGAGAGATAGGCTATCGTTTAGTATTGTCACTCGAATAAAAAAACATCAATTAATATCAGTCTATTTTTCAATTATTGTGCTACTTTAGCAGTACTTGTACGTTTTCTGGATGAATAATACGCAGTTGACAAATGTTTAAGATTTGATAACCGGGATAATTACTGAGTGATGGAGAGAGGAAGATTCTAGCTAACCATGGATATACATGGCGTCTCTTCAGTTCTATAGCCAAAGGATAATTAAGAGCCATGTTAACACAAGTCACAAAAAAAAGAGCCATGTTAACACAGCAATAATATTGTCCCGGCATGTTGCTGACTGACTAGTGACTAGTACTCCTAGTGGGACTTGGGTTTCGAATTTGTTGTGTAATTAACGTCTGGCTCGAAATATGAAGATGGGATAGAGATATATGCACACTATTTAAAATAAACATGTTTTAAACTTGCTAGCTCTTGTCATGTGATTACATACATGCAGTACAAGGAATTTCAACGACCGAATCAAAACCTCTGCATGGATATGGGTGCACTATTTGGCGTGTAGCAGTAATATTTTTTATAGCGCCAGGAAATAAATTGATGTTATAACAAGAAGTCAAAATGGACTTTTCATGTATAGTTGGGGATAGATGTGTTAGACACAAGGTTACAAAATACTCGAGGGAAGGCTCTTCCACAATTGCCATTAACAAGGCCGGCAAAATGAAATCTGTGCAAATGATCAAATTTAATTTGCTTGAGGGGTTTTCTCTTTTTTTTAAAAAAAGTTCTGAATTTCCACAAGAACGGGCGAAGATATCCATGCATGCTTCACGCTGCTGCGGGGTGCGTGCAGTACTGGAGTAGTACTGTTTTCATGCCTCGGCACGGCACGGTTCTTGGCCTGCGTGTGGGTCCCACACTTTGCATAGGAAACACAGCTTTTTCCTGCTCACAAATTAATAAAGTAGTAAAAAAAAAGATTACTAGTGTAGAGGAAATGTGAGCATCTATGAGGAAGTAATAATGAAAATCTAGAGTGCAATGATCGCCAATATATCTTTGTTTTCTTTTTTTGAGACAATCTTCCAATGTCTTGGCCAGATATTATTTTTTTTTTAACTTGCAAGCGTTCGATTCAAAGTGATAATGTCCGCGCAACTTGACGTTCAGTAAAAATGAACTAGAAGCAAGTAAAAAAAAATGAACTTCAAAGATGTACGTACTCCTATTTTGCATTTCTTTGCATAACAACATGCATGGCTCTCGGCCACTTGGCAAAGTAAAAATAGCAAATGGCGGGTGTAGCTGGAGTAATTTCCCAAATACACCTATTCTGTCACGTGGCATATATATTGGAGTATATCCTTTTTTTTTACGAAATTCTATTGTGCTATAGCAGCCTTGTACGTACTGCAGGCTCATTACGTACACAGTACATGTTTACTACTAGTTTAGTGAACCCACGGTATTAGGGCATGCACGTCCATCATCAATGTGTTCGTTTGGATCGAGTAATTAATAATTTCATTTTTGTCACTAGCTAGCGATCTATCCTTCCTCGGCTGGACTGGCGCCATCCTCCGCTCGTTTGTCTTTTTCGCACAAACCGAATCGACGATCCGTCGTCCATCCTATGTGTACCTACAAACTGCGTGTGAACAAATCCCAATGTCAAACTTAAATTTCTTGGATGCACTGTTGCCCCGTTGGCTTGTTGTTGACCGCCCGTGCATCAGGCATCATATCGCCCTCTTGTGTTTTCGCACTTGCCGTTTTTCTTTCTTTTCTTTGGGAAAATTGCAACAAAAGGCATCATCATTAGCTTATAGTGTTTTGTTTGAGAAATTAGATAGTACATCATCCTCCCACACTCCTTTCCTTTTCTTTATTTACCTTTGTGCAAAACAATAAATTGGTCTATCATCGTCTCATTTCTCGTAAGTTAATAATGGGTATTGCTAATGAGTAGCACAAGAAATGAAGCTATTCTACCAAATTTGAGAGATGTATGATGAACCACCTCATTGGAATGGAGTAATTATTCCTCCAACTAAAACAAGTCCGAACTTGTCCTCGATCCATAAGTCTTTTTTTTTTTGAATTTGCAAATGCCTTCTCCTAACGTGTTTTGTTGAAGAAAAAAAACACCCCTACTATATGCACATGCTTCTTAATTAGCAATGAAGAACTTTTTCATCAATTAAGAACTTCAAATGTAGTAATCTGCCCTACACTCTTGGAGCTTCCACAAAAATCACCAATAAAATTTTCAACATTGTCGTGCCGCTACTAGCATACATTTTTCACTATAACACGATGAATAAGTCTAATCCTAACACTTGCATACACTTCTACAAACACATGCACGCAAATCTTACCAAGTTTGACAAAACAAAGTCAAAATAAACTGTAATTTTAATGGATAGTATAGAGTGTTCAATATGATGAAAAATAGACAATGTGGATGGATTTTCGTCGTCGAAAGCAGCATAGAGTGTGCATTTCTGTCAAAAGGAAATTGCCTCTACCTCTTTGAATCATACGGTACGGCGGGGTGGCAGTGAAGCGAACTACCGAAGGGTAGATGCAGGTGAGCCGGAGAGGAGTACGCGAAGTGAGCTGGAGCCGCGCTTATTTCTGCTCTCTCCTCTCTCCACAGCGCAGCGCAGCTCACATTGAATGGCCTCTGAGCAACACCGCGTGAGGTGGGCACCCACCCCACCGGACGACCCTCGATCGCAGCGCAGCGCAGCACAGCACAGGATGACAGGAGAGCGCTGCCACCCCACCGGACGACCCTCGATCGTAGCTGCTAGGGCTAGGCGGTCGACAGCCAGCCGTCGGCCCCGGCCAGCATTTACTGCGTTCATGCCTCCCTCGCGTCGCCCAACGGCGCCACCACTACGCCAGCCACCGCGCCGCCGGCCGGCAGCCAGCCCGGCCCCGCCCGCGCCCACCACCGCCGCATCGGACCTGGCCACGGGATTCCGAGCGATCTGGCAGTACGGAACGCCGCCGCGGCATCCGTTGGAGCTCCATGCGTCTCCCTCCTCGACGGCGTTCGTACGGGCTACGCGGCATAGGCTAGGTTCGGTAGCGAGCCTCAACAGAATGACGATGACCGGGCAATGGGCAATGGCCATTTCGACTCGAAATTAATTAGTAGAATTAAACGTGTGCGATTTCAGACTAACAACATGTCAGACAAAGCAACTTTAACCATAATTTCTGCTTCATTTTTTCTGAAAGCACGTGAAATTTGCGAAACAGATTCTGTCGGTACAGATCTTTTTACTCGTGTGATCGTCAAAAGGTCCTGATATCGCACGAACATTCGTACGAGATGAGCCATAGATCGACCTGAAACGTGCCTACTGTGTTCCACCAGCTAGCAGCAATGGTAGTAAACGTCAAAAAAAAAAACATTGTACAGTTTCGCAAAAAAAAAAAAATGTACAGTACTACAGGAACATGCCAAAAAGTTTGTCTGGTTACGAGGTTCCCCAAAATTTCGTGGATGGCGTGTTGACTCACTTTGAAACACAAAGCTTTTAGAAACGTTCGTGTGCATGGACTTCAGGCGAATCACTTTAATAAGCACTGAAAGGGTCAAACGACCTCGCATCATCAGTGGCTGGCATGATTATGATCCATCTATCTCCGGTAGTCCCGTTATCCTGGACTACTGCCTCCGGGTACAGTAGTGTCAAGCGAGGTCATAAATGAGAGGAAGAAGAAGAATGGCGTTGTCCTCTTTCCCAAAGACACATTTTCAAATTGAAGCAAATCTCTATAAAAATACTAGTATCACTTATAATATATGTCAAAATAATATCAGTAGATTAACAATCGAATATATGATATCGATTCGGAATCATAAATATTATTAATATTTTCTAGAAGCTTAAACAAAAAAAATTAAAGTTTGACTCAGTCTTAGTCCAAAATTGCATCTTTTGGAGACGTAGGTAGTACTAGCTAATAAACAATTGAAGTTTATACATTGTTCTTGTGTACACGACCCACCCTTCTTGGGAATCTACAAGTACACGAGATACAGATACAGATAGGCCTCAAATTAGTTTGCATCGTGTCAGCTTTAGATGGCACATTCCTGTGAAATAATAGCTTCAGGTGAGATGAAACACTGACACAAAGTGCTAAGGTAACAAAGCAAAGCAACGCAGTGCGTGCAGATCCTGCACGGCGATGCTGCAGTGCCCCGAGAGCCCTTCCTTCCGGCGACAACGGCGACCGTCGGTCACCTCACTTCATACCCTCCTGCACGGCAGAGCACACCACACCAGACTAGGTCACGCACCATGCCGCCCGTAACAACTAGCAACCAACAAACACTCATGGTCAAGAAGGAACACACCGGCATCTGCAGAAAGCTGCCGTCTTCCAACCAATCGGGACCCCAATGACGCCTTCCGGCCTCCAGATTTGTCCGCAAATTCAGTTCATCAGCTGCTTTTCCCCCCTCCCCAGATCTCCAGTAGTACATACGCACACGCACACGCACACGCGCCATCAAGAACCTCAGCCCACCCGAACGTGCTTCACAAGATCGCCTGCACGCCCAGTGCCATTGACACCCGGCTTCGGCTTCTCCTCCCCTCCGTCTCAACTCAGTTCAAGGACGCTGCGCGCCCCCTTGCCTGCCTGCTCGCGCTGGGGGGGCTCACTGTCACTGGACGCCGTCAACGTTGCATCAACCTTCGGGCATGTGTGCATGGACCCATACTGATCATCTGAGCACCGAGACAGGCGCACATTTACAATGGAGGGGTCCCGTCCAGCCAGCTGCACCCGTCGGAGTCGGACCAGAGAGTCCTTGTGTTAAGGCTCCTTCCTTCTCTCTGCTGCACAACAAGATGGGAAGGAAGGATGAGTGTTGATCATTCCAATCTCCTCTCATTTATGAGAGTCAACTGCTAGCCCCTCAACTAAGCTGGGTTAGGTGCTTAGGTGTATCTAGCAATCGGGTTTCTGTTTCAACATTTATACAGTACTGCCGCGCAATAACCAGGTTTCGCTATCACGGTCAAATGTGTGCACTCGATGTCAAACAAAGAGATGAGCGCCAGAAAGCTAGACGGGACTATGATCTGACTGATGATATCATCTTTAGGCTTCGTTTGGAAGGACCTAGAATTTTGTTTTGTCAAAGAACAGAATCAAAAGTGCTTACTTGTTGGTTGCTGGTGGAGTGTTGTTATGAGAGCTTGTGATCTTCCTCTTTTTTTTGTGTCCATTCCTCTTGTTCAGTGCAGCACGGGCCATGCTTCCAAAGTCCTCCTTCCCCACCACCCAGAGCTGCCTTTCCATGGATTCAAGCTCCCTGAGCAAACACTTTCTACAAGTCCTGTCAGCACAAACGAAACTCCTTCATGAGTCATAATAATTAATAACTAACATCAGTTGCATAATTTATTGGACTTCTTAACTGTAACGTCTTACGGTAGTTAAAAGGACTGCCTTGCAGATTGCCATTGTACAGATAACATCAGAATTACTGATGTGGGAGGTACAAAAACTTAAAGCACCTGATTGTGGAAAGTGATGGCTAATCAATAGACCCAAGTACTGAAGTTCCTACACGGGAAACCCATCAATGGTTTAGACCAAGATTTATTACAAGCAACATTACAGGAATTGATTGGGTGAAGGTCAGCTTTTAGAGTAATTTGCAGACAGCTGTAGCCCACACAACATGCTTTCTTGGTCATCTTTGCTGATGACAACACCTATATTCATAATCTCCCTAATTTAGATTTGTTTGTTTAGTCCAAGGAAAGGAGTCTGCCCTTCATATTCATCTTCTACTGATTAGTGATTACACATTGCAGATATGCAGTATATGCATACGGCTGGTTATATCCATTAGTATGTCTAGTCTACTTGCTAACATAGCTGCCTATGTTGACTAATTTCAATGTATTAGTTTCAAATATTTTCATACCTATATGAACTCCATCTGGAATGGGACCACTCATTGCCACCAGCCAGATAGGTGAAATAATGTAATCTATATGACTTGTGGCTCTAATCTATGCCATAGCATCTATGTATATGTACAGTTTTAGTGTTTGGAGAAAAATATTCACACTTAACAAGCATAACACAACCACACAACTGTAGGCAACAGATACTTTTGAGATACCATGTGAGGTGCGTCGATGGAACGTATGTAAATCAACAAGCAACACTCATCAACAAGAAAACCATACCACCTATGAATATCACAAATGTCTACTATGCTCTATGCATAATCCTAGAAAGGCAGGCATTTGCAATACAACTATACTTCTCTATATTTCCCTCTTTTTTATTGCATGACAACTCATGCAGCTGGTTCTGCAATTTCTGCAAACAGTGATGGAAATTTCCAGGAGAGATTGCTAAGTTTGAGGTAGGCTAGGCATGCCAGTCTCTCAGATAGAGAAACCTCTAACCAACCCTAGCTTTACGCAATGATGATAGTGATACCTACCGCTCATGAGCGCAACTTGCTCCAAACGATAAGTATTTCCTAGCAAGAATTGAAATATTCAATGATAAAGGAGAACAATAAATATAGAAAGTGAAACTCGCATCTTTCTCCATCCCACCAGCACACCATGGTTTCTTCCTTCCCGCATGGTTAACCCATGGATATAGTGCATGACAAGTAACTTCTAATTATCATGCATGTATTCTTCTTTCCTTCATAAAATTCAAAAATGAATACTACTACTTCAGGAACAGTTGTGAGACCCATAACCAGGAATGGTCAATCCTAAATCCAGCTTAACAATTCTCTCTTTGCGTGCAAACTATACTTACTGCTATGCGTCACCATTACAATAAATAAAGACTACACAACGGATTGTTGTACACTGCAGAAACCACCATTGCGTAAAGCTAAGACTACAGGTTTATCAAACAAACATTTTTTATAAGTTTTTTTTGGCATTGAACAACCTTTCCATGATGTCATCTTACCATGACTGATTAATCTGATTAGATGTACAAACATTGCCCCTCAAGCCAAACAAAAATTAAACTTGAACAGTTGTGCTATCAATAATGTCACACATTGACATTGACATGTGGGACTCACTTGTTTGTATTATTGTTCTGGCTGAAGTAGATATGTCAATTATAATTTCTTCCAGAAAAAGAAAGGTATTGATATTAGAGTTCCTGCAGTTATTACAGTATGCCCTAGAGCGAAGGTTCGAGCAGCAATACATTATGACTTACGCCCCGTGTCTCACTCCTAGAGTTTTGGGGGGATCAACCACTTTACTGCACCTTTTCACATTAGTATAGGTATTAATAAGGCCTCTCAGGGCGCGCACTCTTTGCCTCCCTTTAAGGAATGGTATAGGATTTCAAGCCTGTGCTTAAATGTTTGATGTAATAGTCAAAGGCAGCAGTCTTAAAGAGAGTCCTAACAAAAGGGCAGCATGATGATTAATTTCACTTGGCAGTATTTATAGTTTTGGGCCCATGTTTGTTTTCTTAAGCTTAAGCACAAACAGAAATTCCCCCCCTTTTGATCATCATCCTTTAAAGCAAAAAACATTTGTTTTAGTGCCATAAATATACTCTAGGCATCATTGTCGTATTCCCTTCTAATCCATTGTTGAATTAAACCACCACATAACTCCAACACTGTTTTAACTATCCAAATCAACACTAAGTGCAATTAATCCAAAGGTTTATCAGCATCAGCAAAGACAAATATTAAGTTTATATATGAAACTAAATCAATCAGCATTTGGAGTTGCAGAAGTTAGGCTGGAAAGGAAAACCAATGTTCACTGTTCGCTTTTTCAGGTGCTAACCTGCTATCTAAAACTTGTATATCTTTGGATCTTAGAATTACCCTTTGCAATCAAACAACTTCTCTTTCTCTTTATTCCACAAAAAAAATAAGATAATTGTTCTGCCAAGAATAGTAAAAGGAGATAAATCTACCTCGTAAGATTTGGAGGAAATTTAAAAGACGATTTACTAGAATGAAAATTACTCCGAACTATATTCATGACTTACTACAGAAACAATCACTGCAATTTTCCAAGAAACAAAAGGCATCTCTTTTGAAGCATCCCTTTCATATTGCTCCAAGTGATTCTAGCATTCTACTTTTGGATCTTATATCCTACCCTTTCACATCACACTCTTTCCACATCCACAATACCCCTAAGTATAACTAATTGTGACAATATGTCTACAATAATGAATTTTCGCATGCCAAGGCAGTCTAGGTTAAACTTCAGTAATTTCATCACTCACTCGTCTTAACTCTGGTATCTTGCACTGATACAGAATAATAAAAGATAAAAGAATAGAAAATGTTCGCTGAAGAGAGAATAACAAGGTAGGGGCACTAGAAAACAATCTAATACTAAGTCAGTAAACAAGTAAAAGCTTTCCCAACTGGGCCAGATGCCCCAAAATTCCCATCAAATTTCATCCACGAAACGATCATCTTCATTTTGAACATAGAGTGAGCAACAGTCAACTTAAACAGGATCAAGGCAAAACCTGATTATTTGTAATGTAATGATTTGTTCAAACACTTCTGCATTGTACAAAGATTCGACCCTAGAAAACTCTAGATTGGGGCCTATAGAGAAGAGGTGACAACCAAAACAAATACAGCATAACAATGCATGCATTTATGTAGCATTGGTGGCTCCATGCTGGCCTGGGAAGTGGATTTACACCTTGTCTTGAAAGCTACCTCCAAAATGGGGTCAGAGAGTGCCTCCAATGGTCCCTAGAGACTTATTTCTGCTGCATTCACTGCTCTTTTCTTGCAGCCTGCACCAGTCTAGTACTGAAAGTTAACACAGGACAGCCTAGTATACCGAATGCATACATCAAATGATTTGACTTACAATCAGCAAGGCGGTAACCATGTAA
Source organism: Bothriochloa decipiens (assembly GCA_023333625.1). Lineage (NCBI taxonomy): Eukaryota > Viridiplantae > Streptophyta > Magnoliopsida > Poales > Poaceae > Bothriochloa > Bothriochloa decipiens. The sequence goes on along the minus strand of CM041640.1, from coordinate 6,796,010 downwards.
AGAAAGAATTTCTGATAAAAATCACAGGAACATGTCAGCAATGAATATACAATGTTCTGTGGATTTATCTTGTTCTTTGGCTTTCTTTTGTTTTGCTTGATGTATCTCTACATTTCAGCAGATAATATTCCTTAATATTTAGAAAGAAGCAAATGGTTAGAATAAGGAATCACAATGTCTCAACTGCTGTACATATTATACAAGGATAATATGTCCAGAATGATAATAAAAGACAATGTTCAGCTTAAGTAGGAACAGCCAGAAGTTAGCAGGTAAAACCATATATTAAGAGCATACAATGAACACAAATTTGCATAGATATACATAGATTATTTGTGTTGATCTATTCTCCATGGTTGGCACATGTTTGCAACATCAATTTCTCATTCCAACTTCCTAGGAATAACTCACTCTGCTTTCTATATCAGCCTTTGCTTTCTCATTCCAACTTCCTAGGAATAACTCACCCTGCTTCTATATCAGCCATTGCTTCCATCCAGAGTCAATACATTTCAATTATTGGTGAAAAGTTCAGCTTAACAGATACATATATGTAAGAATGAATACTCTATAAGGATGTTCATTACCATTATATTTGAATATTATATTCAAGAAAGAGAAAACATACTTTTAGCAGAAATGTAAATGAATGCAATGTACTGAACAGCATTCTATAGATTGAGATCGGCACCTGAAACAGCTTAGTAAATAGTACAAAACACAAAAAATTAACGCAAATACATGGTACATAGGGGGTCCAAACTGTTTAATGAACTTGACAAAGCAAGCTACTTCCTCTAGAACATCTGTGGCCTCTATTCATGAATACATAAATTAGAATCTTTTTTTCTAGCAGACATGAATGAGTGGGAGCACAGAATAACCAAGTAGACATTGCAACAATTAAACAATGCTATTGTGGCTTCATTTTGTCCAGGTGCACAAAATATGCATGAAATCTGCACGTCAGTCACTGAAAAAAATAGTTTGCATGACTAAATTGATATGGAGACAATATCTACCTATTCTTTATTCTCCTCTGACATGCACTTTGCAAAGTAGCTGTAGTTCTCAATACAACAAAATTCCAGGTTGCTGATTTTGATACTTTTTAAATATCTGATATCTAATCAATAACCTTTAGATAAACCTGCAAGGTACTGCCTTTGCTGACTTATACTCACTTAAAAAAATACTTATTTTCCCGGTTCTTCTTCTGAACAATCAGCAATAGGGTTTCACTTCTGCTTTGCAACTGATTAGTGATTTCAATAACAATAATTTTTTTAATATCTACCAAATTTCTAGAGAAGTAACGGTATTTTCTGATTGTTCAGAGGATTCCCATGATAACTGCAAAGGATAAGTAAACTGGGGCAGTCATGGATAGCTATTTAATGCAGATCAAATGTTATGAGCTGCAAAAGGTAAAAATAAATAAATAAAAGATATTGAGACTAAACATGACTCTTGGGCAGAAATCAACCTTAACTGGTGCACAAGAATGTGACAAAACCGATGTTCCTAAACTGGAAATCAATTAACTGATTCTGTCCAGTGGGCTCCAAATTTTGTCGACATGGCATAAACCAATTTCATAGTAGTTATTGAATGTCGTAAAAAAACATTGTTTATGAGTTAAACTAGCAATTTTCTCAAACACAACAACACATGCTAGAAATGCAAAATCAGCCACTTCTGCTGAATATATTCCGATGACAACAACAGCTGCACAAATATATGTAAATTACATACATATTCAGACTAAAACAAGATTGTTAGGGAAGAAACAACCTTAGTCCATGCACAAGAATGTGAGAGAACAGACACTCTACTCAAGACATCTATACCTGATCCTGTCCAAAGGTCTCCGGTCAAGTTTACCCAGGCTCCAACACTTGAAGCTTCACATGGATATGCAAGGCATGATAAACCTGCAAGACATTGAACAGCCAACAGAGTTTCCATAAGCAAGTACCATACATATATATAAGGGGGTCAATGCATCAAAACCATGTTCACAAGTAAAAGCTGTACATATATCAGCCATGGCAAATGATTTCTATTATTCCCAAATACATGGGCCAATTCATCGAAATGGTGATCACAAAGAACAACCGCACATATTATCAACATAGAGAGTGTGTTGTCATATTGTCAAAAATAGGATGACAGAAACTGCAGCAGTAAGAATTGCTCCAACAGCATTCAGACAGATACAGCTAAATTCCTGTGCTCACATTGGCCTCAATGGACAAGATCAACCAGTGTCTTCCTCCGGGGAAACCTCTGTGGAAGCCGGAGTGACATCGAATCCTCAATCTGAATCGGCAAATGCGTGGCCACGAACACGATGCCACCCTTCTTCCGGTGCTCGGCGATGATGTACTCGAGCAGCCTGGTACCCTCTGCATCCAGCGCGACGGAGGGCTCGTCCAGCAGCCAGATGGGTCGGTCGATGGCGAGCAGCCTGGCAAGCTGCAGCCGCTTCCTCTGCCCCATGGAGAGCATCCTGGCCTTCTCGTTCATGAGCCGGCCGAGGCCCATGAGCTCGATGGCCGGGCCCGACCTGCTGCCGTCCTTCCCCTCGAGGAGCTCGAACCACTGGACGTTCTCGAGCACCGTGAGCTTCTCCTTGACGGCGTCCTTGAGCGACATCCAGTTGAGCTGCAGCTTGTACTGCTGGAAGACGCCCGGGGAGGTGACGTCGTGGCCGTTCCAGAGGATCTCCCCTGCCGAGGGGCGCGAGAAGCCCGCCAGCATGCGGAGGAGGGTGGTCTTGCCGGAGCCGTTGGCGCCCGTCAGGACGAGCGCCGTGCCGTCGTGGACGCTCAGGTTGATGTCGCGGAGCACCGTCTGCGCGTTCCGCATGCACGAGACGTTGTTGAGCAGCAGACGCGGCGGCGGGGGCCGGAGCGGCGGCATGTTGCCGGGTGGTGGGTGCTTCGGGGGCGGCTGAGCTGGACGGAGGAGGATGGGTGGGCGCAGGTGAGGTCGTTGGGTGGATGCGGACGGCGGCGATGACCGATGGCTAGGGGAGCGGGGCGGCGGGCGGGTGCGGCGCGTGGAGAGGCCGAACTGGGGGAGAGAGCAGCGGAGTTAGGGAGGACGGAGGAGGGTGGGTGTTGGGCCGTGCAGACTGCCGAGATGTTGGTTGGGCTCAAGAGGGTGTGAGGTAGTTGGGCCTGGGCCGAGAGGGAATGAGAGGTAATTTTCTTTTTTTTTTGCGAAAAGAATGGGAGGTAGTTTGATCGTGTGGGAAATTCATTTCATTGGAAAATATAAATCTTTCCTTTTTCTTTTCCTCTACATGCGCATATTTATGAGTTAATGAGGATGATATTTATCAAGTAATTATTTTTAAAAAGTTCACAGTCAAAACTTTTAAAGAGTTCTTTTTTACCAAAAACTAGGGAGTTTGCTTTGGAAAGCTTTTATAGATGCTATAAACAATGGGGGTCTAGGGACTGCAAATCCTTTAATTACCCCGGTTCAAATCTGGGTGCTCGCTCGATCAAAAATCAATTTGGAGATTATGGATAAGACCTCCTTTCTCGACCTTCAACACCAGACAAACTATATCTATCAGCTCTCAAATTTATTTAAGTCACCTTCCTACTCTGGATAGAAGTGGTTTATTATTTAATTTATAATTTTTTTGCTAGGCGCTATCTCTTGGTGAGAAATTTGGTGCCAGAAAAGACAAATAGAGCTAGAATATTATTATCTATTGTAGGTGTATTTCTTGCTATCTGTCTTATGTTTTTAAATGCGTCTCTTAAGTAAAACCTTAGCAACGTATGGGCACTGTACCAGTAATAATGCAAACGCAGATTGTGTGGCCGATTGACGTACGGACGGCCAGACGGGTTTGCCGGAACGGTGCGTTTTAGGTGCGGACTCGACAGACGACTAGATCGCGAACATGATTGAGCGATTGGGGTGGCAGCTCCCCCTGTCGTTGATTAGTCGCGAGCAGTAGGATCGGAAACTCGAAGATCTGCTCATGTGCGATCGAGCTTTCACCGCGTTATTATTAGTACGCAAGAGAAAGCGGCGGCGGTACGTAGGTGGCTGCGTACAAGGACACCTCATTCCTCAGCGCTTTCGATATGGCTATGTCTCCCTGGTCATTCTGGTCTCCTTGGTCATTTTGGTCTCATGGATGGTATGGTCATTCTAGTCTCATGGATGGTATGGAAAGAACGCAACAGGCCCATTTTTGATTCCAGGTCTACCATGGCGGCTACACTTCTGGACAGTATCAGGGATGAGGACGACGCTTGGGTGCAGGCAGGGTATAGGGCTGTCGCCCCCCTGTTCGTGCGGTAACATGGAGCCCCAACACCTTAGTACAACTGTATTAGCACCGCCGTTATAGAATTACGGTATAATAATGATTATGAATAGAAATCCATTTTTAAATTTATACAGTATATTGCAATGGTTATAGATTCCTAAAACTCAAAAACCAGGAAGATAAGGTGGAAAACCATGGCAAAGGTGCACCTAGATTATAGCAAAAGAGGAATGCATGCACATATTTATGAATTGAGGAGGAGATTTACCAAGTAAATATCTCAAGTATGCATGCGCAAGTTGTTGCAGCCAAAGGTACTAATTAATCTATTCATACAACAATGCTTTGTTTACAATAACATTAAATTATTGTAAACTAATAAAAACATTATTGTATTTTATGGAACTAAAATTGGAGACACTATTATACTTAAAATTATTTATATAAAAAATTAAATCGAAGACTTCATAAGAACACCAATGTAGCTCCAAAATATGTGTAACACCTAACAAAATTGTAAAGTAATCTACTCTACTCTTAACATGAACTAATTCGAGCATCACATACTAACAATCGTATTGATCAAACCATAAAAATTTGCTAAGATTTCAAACCAGGTGATGATATATAGACACCAACATAGTTTTTTGGATGATGGAGATGATGGATTCTCCCCACAAAGTACTTGGAAAGCTTGCACAAAGTCCCCACCACAACTGCTCTCTAGGAATGTAGCCATCAAAACAAAGGTAATTAAGAAAAGAAAATCAAAGAAATGGATGTTTGTGACTAACCTTGAAGCAAAAGGATCAAATAATTCTTTAAAATTTAAGTTTTAGCTCATGGTTTTCAGCGGCCGCAACAATAGAGAAAATGGCCCGCGCGCGCTCCTCTGTTATCTGGAATGGAGTGAGGAGGAAGGAGAGGACGGTACAAGTCTTTTTATGGTGACTACCAGGCCAAGCCTAGATCCGATAGTGTTGAGCCACATCACTGCCGGCACGTGGCTTCAGCTGGCAGTGATAGGTGGCCACAACACCACTGTCGGGTCGAGACACAAGCCGACAATCATGTGCATCAACACTACCGGTGCCTGTGCTCCCTAAACCATGTCTTGTCTGTCAGGGAGTGACACCGGCAGTGAAGACTCATAACTGCCGGTTTCGCCATTTCTAGCAGTAATGAGGTGGGCAGTATTGTAGCAATCTGTAGTAGTGCGGTTCATGAGATGGAAGAGGGAGAAACCATAGATACACGCTTTTAGGAGGAAGTCTCCCTTGAACTGAGAAGAGTTCTTGGTGTGGTTTATTGCATCTCAAGTATGTGCAAGTTGTTTCAGCTGAATGTATTAATTAATCTATTCATACCAAAATACTTTGGGTGTGTTTAGTTTCCCGTAGAATGCAAATGCAAAATACCAACTACTTTGGATTGATGAAATACAAAATGCCAATTTTTTATGAGTGTGTTTAGTTTTATCTAAAATGCTAAATTTTTCATGGAGGTGGGGTGAAGGTTGCACCACTTTTGGGTTTTTTTTTAGCCTCTTGAGGTCAAAATCCAAAATGGACAATGCACCACGTTTTGCTAAAGTTTTGGGTGGTGTTTAACTTTATTTTACAAAATGATGGACCAAAACCTAAAATTTTTTAGGTGAAATGGGAACTGAACACCCCTTTTGTTTACAATAACAATATATACACGCTACAACAGCTAGTCCGCAACAGCTCGCTCACACAAGAACAGGAGATTAGGCACAAAGCCACAAACTTGGTAAAAGAAGACATGTATTCATGTTACAAAGGGTATATACGGTGCCCAAATACACAAACTGAACTTGTAAATAAAGTAACCAATCAATATTCTTTTCTTTGTATTTATTTTTCTGTGTCTTCGGTACATTATACCCACAATTTTTACTTTTGCCCATTATTTTCAAGTCAGCCACCACGCCGGCTAGTGGAATATCACCTACAAAATGCACATAATAAATTATGAATTATCTTCCAGTTCCGGATCTGAGTTACTCATCTAATAATCCAATAAGGACAATTTGCTAGGAGCCTTAAAAGAATATTTGCCCAGTCAATTGACTGCCATTACTTTATTCCAAAGGGTGGGAGCTAAGTAAAATCAACCACGTACCTAGCATCCTTTCCTCCACAGCATTTCAACAGTAATGTTATATCTAATATCCGGTGTCGGTGTTCGGACCCAGGGGGCCTTAAACCAACGAGTAAATGTGTACTGCGTGCTTTCTAATCTGGATGGTGATGCAAGAAGAACACAAAGGTTTATCCTAGTTCGGGCAAAGAAGGCCCTACGTCCAGCGGAGGAGGAGATATTGTATTATCTTGCACCGAAGTGTTTGTACAGGGGAGATACAAGCGAGTGTGTACGATAAGAGATGAGGAACAAGGCTTGAGACCAGGAGCGCTAGCCCTATGCCTTGCTGTATGCGTGGTGTGACTTAGCGAGTTCGAGTGAATCCTAACCCGTCCCCCTCTCCCCTTCTACAGCTAGCCCAGCGCCCCCTTTTATAGGCCAAGGAGGGGCATGGGTATACAAAAAACCCTAACGGTGCTGTGAGGGCTATCGTAAGCGATGACGCCGATGTGGGATGCCGATCATGTCGTGGGTGTTGTAGAAGTGTGTCCCGGGCATGGGTCTCCCTGTGCCGACGTGCTTGGAGTCGATGGCTGTCCTTCATGTGTGTCATAACGACGCCCGTAGGTGGTTAGTGAAAGACCTATGCCCATGCAGGAGCGTGCGAATCCCTGTAGACGTCGCATCGGGGGTTGTTGGGGCTCTAACCGGAGGTGTTGAGGTCCAACTCGAGAGGTGGCTGAGGGGGGTCGAGGCCCGAATGGATAAGGCCAAGCCCTGGGAAGTACGGTATGGATATTGGTAAATGTGCCTCGAGGGGGCGCCTGGCAGCGTACAACGCTCGATATGGCGTCGCAGTGTAGTACGAACCACCGATTCCCCGGGTATGGGCGGTAAAAGAAGGATTTGACCACTGTACCCGGCCACTGTAACTGCGCTGTAGCCGTGAGGTTAGGCAGGAGTTGGTGGGGGCATTAAATGCTGTGGATTCCGTACAGGAAGTAGGTAAGCCGAAAGGGGAGTGGCAATTGATGGGGGGGCATCCGCCCGCGAGGAGATCCGTCACTCGACGGGGGGTCGGCCGCCTGTGATGCACTTCGTCACTCCGACAGGAGGTCGTCCGCCTGGGAGGAGATCCGTCACTCGATGGGGGGTCGGCAGCCCGTGATGCGCTTTGTCATTCCGACGGGGGTCGTCCGCCCGGGCGGACGTCCATCATTTGAGGCTCCCCGTCGAATAGGAGGTGGTCTTGACTTCGATGCTGCTCGTGGGCTGGCCCAGCATGGCTCAAGGCGCGTTGATGGATCCTTATATCTCAGGCCGGTTGCGGGCTTTTTTGGTGATTTTGGTTTAATTATTTGGGGATTAATTTTCCTAGATTGAGGTTTAGGGTACCTCTTATCCAGGTACCCAACGGTAGCCCCCGAGTCTCTGCGTGAGTGTTGGCACTCACACAGAGGCTCATGAACTAGAGTCATAGAGTCTGTCGTTCTCGGAAGGGTTCGCGCGAGCGTACCCTTCGGGGGTAGCCCCCGAGGCCTTGGAGGCGTTTTCATCGAGGGGTGCTCGAGTGGTTAAGCCCCTGGGCATGCATAATCTTTTTTAGTCGAGGCCCACTCTGTGCGTTGTTGAGCCCCTGGGTGGTTGGTTCCTCCTTCGTCGAGGCCACCCGGTTGCGAGAGAGCCCCCGAGCCTCTTTCATCTAGGTCAATCGGGAACAAGCACGTCTTTTTCATTCAACCCTCATGCTCCTTTTTGACGGGAGGAGGGGTGAGGAGTGTCGTGCTACCCTCATTTGGGTGAGCTTCGACGTCCTCTGGTGAGCTGTCATTGGGGAATTCAAGTGAGAGCTCATGCCCCGTTCGATAGGGGTCGACAGGTGGCCACGGAGGCGCTCTCATTGAAGCTAACAAATGGGCACATGGATTCCAATCCCATTTGATAGGGTTCGATGGCTCGATGCCTCCCTCCGAGGGGATTCCGTAGTTGTCCTTTCATTTCGCCTTGAATGTGCCAGAGGGGGCTTCGAGAGTTCGTTCTCAATAAAGGGACTCGTGTCGGCTCCCTCCCGGACATCCCTGACTCAGATACTCAAGGGCGGCTGTCGAGCCCTGATCGAGGGCCAGCCTACGCTCCCTTGAGATTTTTATGGGGTTAGGGCCCGCGTTTCTTACCGTGGAAGGAATCATCCGCGAATAACTTCTCCCATCTGTTGGGCGTGCCTTTTGAGGTAGGAGTCGTAACGGCACAGTGGTGGGGGGCCGAAGCAACGGCTAGAGACCGAGCACCCGACGTGTGTCCCTGTACCCGTACATCGAGGGGGTGGTTTGGTGCGGGCATTAAATGTGAGGTTTTACCTGCTTTTTCTTCGGATACGTCTGTTGCCCTTCGGCTTGCTTATAAATTCTGGAGATAGGGTTTCGTCCGTGCCCCATCTTGCCTTCCTGCTTTCATCGTCGCCACCGCCGGAGAGAAGAGTCGCCCTGTTCGTTAGCGCAAGAGAGAAGAGGGGAGAGATTAGGAATCTTCCTTCTCGTCCACACGCCGAGCAAATCTGCACTGTCATTATGGGACCCGAGCTTCTCCCTCCGGACGACTGGCTCTCGTCGGCCGTGATGGCACGGGAACTCGAGGAGCTGGTGGATGATGGGCTCCTCCGCCCTGTTGTCTTGGCTGATCGGCCGAAGTGGATGGTGCTGTCGAGGGAAGATCTGGAGCCGAACCCGCCGGAGGGGTACGTGGTGAGCTTCGTGAAGTACCACCGGATGGGGCTTGGGTCACCTCCGAGCCGGTTCATGCTGGTGCTTGCCAACTACTACGAGGTCGAGCTCCACCACTTCTCTCGCAACACCATCTCCAATGTGGTGATTTACGCTGTAGTCTGTGAGGGATACCTGGGGATGGAGCCACACTGGGAGTTGTGGCTCCATCTCTTCAAGGGCGAGCACTTCACCAAGCCGGTGTTGCAGGGGGTAAGGAGCATCGTCCGCGTCGGCTGCTGCAACCTGTCCTTGAAGCAGTCAGACCAGTTCATCCCGACGGGGTTCATTTCCAACCACGGTGGGTGGCACGCCGGATGGTTCTACCTCCAGAATGATGACGGCCTACTGCCGCACTACACCGGGCACACCATCGCAAAGCGTCCGAAGCACTGGCCACACGGCGTGGCGAAGGATCGACAGGCAAGGCTGAACCCCCTCCTCGATGCATTGAGGACTCTGCGCTTGGATCAGATGGTGCCCGGGGTGTCGCTCAAGGGGTGCCAGATGTTGGCCGAGGCGCTGTCCCCCGAGGACATCACTAGGCGGGTAAGGGGAGCGGTTGCCGACGCCTTCGCACCGGAGGATGTGAACAGCATCCCGATGCTGCTCGACGATGGTCACATCCATCTGATGAGTATGTTGCAATATCACCGTCGAACCCCTTTCTTCCTAGACTCATCCTCGTGTTTTCTGTCATGGGCTTGTGTACAGGGGGCCATAAATTTCAGGGTGTCGACGCCCCAGATCAAGGAGGATGACCCCGATCGCCAGGTGAGACGCTTCACTGCCCAACAACAGAAGAAGACTAAGGATCAGGAGAAGAAGGAGCGGAAGAAGAAGAACCTCGAGTGCCTGGCGCGTGAGCAGCACTGGGCGAAGCAGAGGCGCGAGGGGGTTCCCAAGGAGGAATCTCCCTCAGAAGAGGAGGAGGGGGAGGAAGGCGAGAGCAGTGACGACGAAGGGGGGCAAGCGCGTCTCGATGCCTTGGTACCCCGTATGGCACGAGCTGACCCTCGCTTCACGTAGGAAATGATCGAGGTAGGTTCATCCCCCCAAGCCTCGAGGGCGGCCTTGGCGTCTGTCGAAGGTCGGGAGACGTGAGCCACGGAGCAACCCCGGGAGCAGAGGACGAGTGACCCTTCAACTCAGGGAAGGTCATCGTCGCGTCGTACACGCGGTGGGACGCCTCCGGCCCCTTCACGGGGCGGGTGTAGCATGCCGCCGCCTTGGACCAGGTCCTCGACGCCCAGCGTCAGACCCAGAGCCAGTCGGCCTTGGAGAAGCAAGGCATCATCGGTGGTGACTCTGAGCGGCTCTGGTTCCGATAAAGTCCTGTCGAAGGGGGTCCAAAGCATCTAAGTGGGTCGAAGGTGGGCAGGAGGACACCCCTCATCCTCGTGGGGTAAATTTTTGGTATCTTGGGGCTTCCGTTCCTTTTTTGGCGTTTTAGAGGTCCTTAGCGTCTCTTGCTCGTGTGTACTTCGAGGGTCAAGCGCGCACCAGAGACGGCAACCCCCTCCCCCGCCAAGCGGCTCAAGGTCGACGCCACGGCAAGGGTGACGGCCTCGACACCAGGTGCTACTCTGATGTCCCAGGCGGCAGCAGTGGCTGCTTGGGTTGCGAAGGCCTGTGCCTCTATGACTCAAGGTAGGCTGACGAGCGCTGCTTCCATTGCAGGCTTGAGCGCCTCAGGGACCATGGCGGGGATGGATGTAGCCTGGAGCCAGGAGCAAATCGAGGCATCACCCGACACCGTCGGGCTCGAGGACACCGCCTGTGGCTGGGAGCCTGGGTCGATGGAGGAGGCCCCAATCACCATCGAGGATGAGGGGGCAGATCCCTTTGCCCGAGATGCGGAGGAGGTGGCAGAGATCCCTCAGTAGTAGCAGCTGTGGCCGGCATAGCCACAAGGGCTGCACAAGCTGGAGGAGCGACAGAAGTAGGAATGGCTGCAGAAGCAGCAGGAGGGTGAGCGGCAGGCGCCGTGCCAGCCGCAGCAGTAGCAGCAAGGAGAGCAGGCAATGACGCCTTCGGTCCTTGACGTCATGTGACGACGAATATCTTGCTCGAATATCACTTTAATTGTGTCCTCTAAGGTGTCATGATCCTTAACTTGGAAACATCATCGAAGTCTGAAGTCTCCTGAGGCTCGCGACCATAAGAAATACAGCTAGGCGTTCGCCGTTACCCAAGTCTATGATCATGATCCCTTATAATTCACAATTAGGGTTTTTTCATTCTTTGCACATGTTACTCTTTTGACCTTGATATCCGACAAATATTGTTTGAGAGTTACTTTTATTGTGTTTTATAGTGGTGTCGTGACCCGTGACTATGGTGTCGTGTCAGCCTGGGATCTCTTGTGATTCGCGATCACATGAATTTTTACCACGGCACGCACTGGTATCATAGTCGGTGCTCTTGAACCATTATCACTCACAATTTATATTCTTACTCTTTGAACACTTCCTAGGGATTCAAAGTTGTCTTTTGAGTTCCTAAATACCTTGTGATGGTGACCAACTTCTGATCTTGGTTACCGGCTCAATGTTTAGAGATGTGGGTTACTCCTGTTGTGCCCTATAGTGGAGCCGTGTTTCATAACCCTGGTGCCGCGATGGAACCTAGAGTCTCTCGTGTGACCCGGGCACACAAGTTTCTACTAGGTGCGCGTAGGTATAGAGGTTTGTGGACATGAGCTACTATAGCTTCGGAACTAATATACCCCTACTCTTTGAATCTATCTTAAGAATCCTTACTTAAACTTCATTGAAAACCTAAATACCTTGTTAGTTGCAACCCCTTGAATATCTTGGTTGTAACTCTTGAATTGCTCCTTATTGTTTAATGAACTTTTGTCAAGTTATATTGCTTTACACATTTCCTTTTCCATTACTTACCCCACGGGATTTTATTGCTCCAAAATCTCGGGACGAGATTTCTTTAAGGGGGAAAGATTGTAACATCCCAGATGTTAATAAGCAATTAAAATTATAATCAAGTGTATTATCAAGCATAATCATCGAGCATCAGGGCATAAATGCATTCATGTTTTAATGACATCTTTTATGTGATGCTTATTTTTATACAAGAAATGATGATGATTTCTGTTTTCTTAAAGTTCTTTTATCATTTTATGTGATTCTGTAAATGTTTAAAACAAACTAAAATCTGTTTTGTATTCTTATGCTTTGCTAATCTTGTGTGTTAGGTCAACCCTGATATGTCTCAACTAAAATAAGTTTATTTCATAGGTTGCTTGTGCTCTTTGTTTTGAAGTATGTTTTGAATTCAAAAACCTTTATTTCAAAAACTTGTTTTATCCCCTTTTTTATATTTCAAAATATATAAGGAATTTGGAGATACTCTAAAAATATGGTTTGTAGATCTTGACAAGAGCTACAATTATGGTATTCAAAGTTTTTCAAGTTTCTAAAAATAATTTCAAATAAATTTGAAAAAACAGTTTTTCGGCATTTGCCTCTTTTTGATTTTAAATCCATATTTCAAAATTTATGCATAATTTCTAAAAACTTTGTATATGAAGAAGGTTTGGTTTGAAAATTTGAGCATTTCATATTTTGGGAAATTTTTAAGTTATTTATCAAAATCAAAAGATTTTTAAAATGTTTGTTCTAGGGGTTTATTTCCTTTTTTCTCTCTTTTCAAAATTTGATTTAAAAATCAAATTTTTGGGCAGAATTTGAAGTTCTTGTGACAAAAGTGTAGAGCTTGAAATTCTAAACATTTCATAGATTGGGAATTTTTCAACTTCTATTCAAAATTTTGGAGAAAAATGGAATTTTTGGCCAGTGGTAATCTTGTAATTTTCTGCTACAGTAACTTGACGTGTTTGTTTTCTCCTTCGCCTCTTTATGCTCGCTGTTGTCGGCGTCCGCCGTGGCTCGGCCGCGCGCCTTCTAGTGCTCGTGCGTAATCGGCCACGTGGACGCGTTCGTGAAGGTCTTGGCCACCTCTCTCTTCTCCCTCTTACCTTCATATAGCCAGAGAGCCGTCGTCGCGCCATCCTCTTTTCCTCTGTTTTCCCTGTGCCATGGCCGCTATGTTCACCTCCACCCACAGCCTCCACTGCTCATTTTTTCGATTGCACAGCCAAGGTCGCCAGCTCTTTGCAAACCTCTTGAGCCATCTCTCAGCGCCCCGCCCCGCCTTTGTCGCCGTAAAGCCGTCGTCTTTCCCGTCGACGTTCCCAGTGCCGCCGCGACCACCCACTCCATGGCCAGTTGCCTCCGGCCGGCCTTTTCCTCTACCGCCTGCGCCCATAGCTTCGCCTCGGTCTTCTGTAGCTCGCACCCGAGCTCGCCAAGCCCAGCCGCCGCCAGAGAGCATCGCCGCCGTGCTACTCCACCGCCGAGCCGCGGGCTCGCGTGGCCGTGCCGCCACGGGCCGCCTCGGGCCAAGCCAAGACAACCCACGAGCGCGCAACAACCTCCCGATGCTCCTGCACCGCTCAGCTGCCTCTGTCGAGCCCCCCACCGCTGTACCCGCAAGCCACGACGAGTTCTCTGTTATTGAAATTGCGCCAGGGACCTCGGTCAAGAATTCAACTAAAGACAGGGTGTTTTCTACGAAGTACATGACTCAGGTGAATAGTGCCCCAGGGACCTGTTTATATCAGTTTTTTCTCAAACTTCAGAAATTCATACCTGGAGTTTCGTAATTCCGTTTTTGGTGAACCAAATTTTGTTGTGTTCCTTGTGATGCCTAGTTTTTATTAAAAAATATGAAACATACCATGTTTTGTAGAAAAATAATTAGCTATATTTTATGCCTTTATTTTATAATAGAATAGAAGGAAATTCATATATTATGCTGTGTAGCTACGTTTCACTTGAAATTTTTATGGCATATTTCTGATGTCATGTTTATGTTATGGTAAAAATATTGTGGTCATTGGTTGCCGTATGCTTTATGTTTTGATTTATCTTGTTTGTTGCTAATTAAATAGTTTATAATTATAATAAAAATATATAAATGAAAAATGTAGTTCCTTTACCTTTGTATGATGCTGCTATGTCATGTTAACATCTAATATGGCTATGTGGTTTTAGAATATGTGGATTTTTATATTTATCTTGTGTAATGCTTTTAAAATAGTTAATAATTAATCTTGTTATGCTTTCACCAATGCATTGCCGTGTATCATGTCATGAGTTCATCATGCTAAAGCATGCATCATTCCATTACGTGTAGTTTTCAAAAGTGAGTTGAATCATGGTGAACAAGCTGCGAAAAAATGTCATCCACCAATAGTGTTGAAGTCATCCACAATGGTGCCGGTATCGTCGATCCACGGAGTTGATGTCAAATCTGACATTTGGAATCTAACTTCTCTGCAATGAAGGCAAGCCCCGGATGCATTCAAACCCTATCCTTGTTTTTATAAAAGTTTTATCACTTCAGTTATGAAATATGGCATTAAGTAATAGGAGTTGAGTGAAAACCCACCAATTGCATTACCTGCCTACTACCTTATTCCTTGTTGTCTGTTTTTGGAAAATGCGTAGTAACGCTTAGCCCTGCTTAATTAGTTAAATTTTTAAAAAGTAAAAGAATAAAAAAGATGAGTATGGCTTTATCTGTGAAATCATGATGATAGTTAATAAATCGAGTTCGGACGGGTAACTTGCATTGGGAATGGAGTCCCTCCGTAGTGTTTCCGTCTATTGATGCCCTAGGACCCGTCCGATGGTGATCTGCGTGTATCGAGAAACTAGAAAATCCACATGCATGAAGTGATATACTAAGGGTTGGAGCCCAGGTATGTCATGGAGTGATATATAGTGGGCCAGAGTCCCCACATATGACATAGTGTGGTATACTATGGGTTTAAGTTCCCACGTATGTCGGTACACTGGGTCTAAACGCTCACATGTATCATGTGGTGATATATGGCTATGGTTGTTATCCCGGTATATCTATGATCTGGTATGCATCGGAGTTAGAGTCTTAGGTATCCCTGTGATCTAGGTCCTAGCTGGGTATAAAAATGGATTCGAATCACCGTTGCTTCTCGGAGAAGAAGACTCGATCTCTGTTCATCATCGTAGTAACAACTTGAATGATGATAAGGTATCTAAATGAAGTTGTTTGGTAATGTTAAGCTAGAGCAAGAGAACTTTATTTTCTGTTATAATCAAAGATAAGTAAAAATCTGATCCACAAGAGCTTTTCTACAAAAATTCCTACGAGCCTTACCTTGTCCCTCTAGCCTGCATTTCTGAGTCTTCACCCCTCTTTTTCATCGGGTTAGTCTTGTTGACTACTTTTGTACTCAGGGTTTATTGAACCCCTATTGCAGGTGCTGACTGGTGCTGCTAATTAGTTCATGTCGGTGGGCTCGATGTAATCTGGTTGTCCTATCCTGACTTAGGTGCTCTACCTTAGTTGTCTTCTATAGTTCTACTCTGCTTCCGCAATTAAAGTTAAGTTGTAAAATTTAACTTATTCATGTTTTGTAAATTTAATGTTATTATTCTTCCACACTCTGATATATATTTTTGTAACAAATGCTGTAATGTTTGAGCTACTCCTTTGTTGATCCTGGTATGAGTATAAAATGTGGTTTAATCGAGGTCCTTTCAGGGCACCCAACAGGGCTTTCTAAGTTGTATGGGATGTATGCATAGCTATTAGAGGTCTTCGTGACAATGATAGGTGCATGTAGGCCATATAATTTAGGAGGTTCTACCACATCCTGTCGCAGTGATAGGAGGAGGCATTGACCGTGGTCCCTCCGTCGCTACTACAGCAGGAAGAGCCTGCCGCAGCCGGGGGAGACGGTGGCCTCGAGCCCGTCGCATCAATAGCAGCAGGAGAAGGAGGTGGAGGCCCTACTAAACGTGGGACAGGAGGATAGGAGACCGGAGCTGCTGACCTCGAGCCAGCCGAAGGCGTCGGCAGCCGAGGACATCGCGATGTGAAGGAGGGTCGGGCAGCCCATTGCGTGGGCGGTCCCAGTAGATGCATTGGAGTCTGGGGTGGTAGCGATGGCATTGAAGCCTCACCCACCGCCCGCTGGGGCGTCGGCCGCTCGGGGATCCTCATACGGCCTCGACCCACGCGTCTTTGGCTATATCGCCCGGGGGGAGCGTAAGGCCGAAGAAGCCGAGTCGTTAGGAGCCGAGATGGGGTCGAGAGTTGTCGTTGTTCCCAACCTTGGCTGACTGGGTTATCCGTCATGGTGGCTCAGTCGAGATGGCGGGCCACATTACGGTAATCGTTCGAGGGAGACCTTCCCTGTTGGGGTTGGGAGGCACTTTGACTCCAGGACCCGACCAATCCCGACGCGCCCCTCTTCGAGATGGATGACTCAGCGGAGGTTGAGCGTTGGGAGAACGTGGAGGAGTTCTGGGCGTGGCTATAGCACGCTTTGCGACTGGCCGTCGACGTCGCCATCGAGGACATGCCCCGAGCCTTGTGGTACGTGACCTGCTCTTTGTTATATTGGGACTAGGTTATTTTCCTCTTGGTTTCTTAGTATTTTGTGCTTTTTTGTTTCAGGACCTTAGGATGCGTTCCCAGGCCAAGTACCAGTTCATCCACATGATGCAAGGTGGATGGGGGCAGGTCCTCGAGCAGCGGGACCAGCTCGAGACCGCTCGAGCCGAGACGGTGAAGGCGAAGGATGACCTAGCTAGGGCCCAGGAAGGGGCGGAGAAAGCCAAGGAGGACGCCTCGGTGGCTCGAGGGGAGGCAGCCCAAGCGAAGGAGGATGCCACCAAGGCCCGGGGAGAGACGCAGAAGGCCCTCGAGGACCTCTCCCTGTCGACGGAGTGCATTCGGGGGCTCGAGAGGGAGGTCAGGGACTCCTCAAAGCGTATCAAGGGGCTCGAGGTAGACGTCACCCAGTCCTCCCAAGCTCACGATACCCTCAACATTGTGGTTGGGGAGGAACAGAGGCGTGCCCAGGTCCTGTCTGTTGAGGTTGCCACGTTGAAGGAGACCCTCCAGAAGAAGGAGGAGGCCATCACGCTGGCTGGCAAGGTGATCGAGGACCTAAGGTTGGAGAAGAGAGAGGTGGCCCATGCCCTGAAGGCGGCCGAGAAGGAGTACGCCACGCTAAAGGATGGGTACACGGCCCTTGATACCCATGCCACCGGTGAGTCTTTTCTCTTTAGTTTTTGGATTTTCGTCTCTACTGCTCTTGTCATGGGTTGATCCTTATCTTCTATTTTAGATCTTGATGAGGAGTTAATCAAGGCTTGGGACAATGCCAAAACGCTCTAGGACGCCTACTGGGCTGAGGTGAAGTTGACCAACACACTCCGCACCTCGATCACCTTGGTCTACGACGACTTCGGTGTTGATCCCGAAGCGGAGGTTGAGGATGAAGTGCGCGAGATCTCCCTCACCAATTGGTTATACAAGCTCAGCCGGGTCACAAGGGAGGAAGTCCGAAACGCGCTCCATGTTGGTGTGAAGCGGGCGATGGTGGTGGTCTGCTCCGGCTTCACCTACGACATGGGGTTGGTCTCCCACGGCTTCATCTGCGACCCCACCAAAACCAACATAAAAAATGAGGAGAGGCACAAGGCCTTGATCGAGGCTACTAAGGAGCCTGGTGGTTGGCTGGCAAAGCTGTTCGAGCCCGAGGTCCTTCCTCCCGGTGTTGACGAAGAAGAAGAAGAAGTCGGCCTATGAGCCAATCTGGGCAAGAAGGCCCATGTAATAGGTTAGATTTTGACTTGTGTCGATGTGGCTACAAGGGCCTCGAAACATGATGTTTATATGCATTTTAAATGCTTTTGAGTTCTAGTCCTTCATTCCTTTTCTACTCGAGCTAAGTTTCTACATAGTCATCTCGGCACACGGTTGCGCCCATTGGTGTGGGGCGTGAGTGGAGGTACCGTAGCCTAGAGGCGTAGGCGATCTCATGGCTCGATGGCCCCTTGGCCTCAGGGCGCCCTCGTGGCCTTGTTGACTATGTGAGAACTCACATCGAAGCATATAGGAACGTTAGACATTGATTTTTTGAAATCGTGTGCCTTTACTAAGTCTTCTTTAGCATGTGGTCACACACTTTGGTGTGCGGGAGTGAGTGGAGGTACTTTAGCATGGACGCGTGGGTGATCTCGTGGCTCAACAGCCCCTTGAGCCTTATGGTGCCTTCGCGGCCTTGTCGACTATGTAAAAGATTTTTAAAAAATGCAAGAGGACCCTTCCAGCCCCCGAGGGAGGCTCGACTCTGATGAAGCAGAGTCGAGGCTACTTTATGCATATGAATAAAAAGTTGAACTCGTAAATGAAAGTACTTATTCATTTATGGCATGGAAAATGTAAAAGGCCTCGAGGCCCTAGGGGTAAAAGCGACGTAGTTGTTCGATGTTCCACGCGTTGGTGAAGGTTTTGCCCTTGCCGTTTGATAGCTTGTAGGTTCCAGGCCTCAACACCTTGGCGATGATGTAGGGACCCTCCCATGGTGGAGTCAGCTTGTGTCAGCCTTTGTTGCTCTGTCGTCGACGGTGGACGAGGTCGCTAACTTGGAGGTCCCTCTTGCGCACATGCTTGTCGTGGTAGCGTTGGAGCATTTGCTGGTGCCTCGTGGAGTTGAGGAGAGCCACATCTTGAGCCTCCTCGAGTTGGCCGACAGCGTTTGCGAGTGCTTCCTCATTCGTTTATTCGTATTCAAGATCCATGGGGAGGACAGCCTCGGACCCATAAACCATGAAGAACGGGGTAAACCCCGTGGCTCGGCTAGGCGTTGTCCTTAGGCTCCACAGGACCGAGGGTAGCTCGGCAGCCCACCTCTTCCCATACTTCTTGAGGCGATTGAAGATCCTTGGCTTGAGCCCCTGGAGAATCATGCCGTTGCCATGCTCGTTCTGGCTGTTAGTTTGACGATGGGTGACCGCGGACCAATTTACACGGATGTGATGATGGTCGCTGAAGTCCAGGAACTTCTTGCTGATGAACTGCGTGCCGTTGTCGGTGATGATGACGTTGGGGACCCCAAAGCAGTGGATGATGCCAGTGAAGAATAGAACTGTCTGCTCAGAGTGGATGTTGGTGATGGGTCGAGCCTCAATCCACTTGGTGAACTTGTCGATGGCTACGAGCAGGTGAGTGTAGCCCCCAGTTGTCTTCTTCAGGGGCCCGACGAGATCGAGCCCCCACATGCCAAAGGGCCACGTGATGGGGATCATCTGTAGAGCGTGAGCGGAGAGGTGCGTTTGCTTGGCGTAGAATTGGCACCCCTCGCAAGAGCGGACTAGACTGATGGCATCGAAGACTGCGGTCGGCCAATAAAAACCTTGCCTGAAGGAATTTCTGACAAGGGTCCTTGGAGAAGCATGGTGGCCACAAGCCCCTGAGTGTAGGTCCTTGAGCAGCTTCCTTCCCTCCTTGATGGTGATGTAGCGCTGAAGGACCCCGGTGGGGCTTTGTCGATAAAGCTCCTTATCGTTGCCGTAGAGGATGTAGGTATTGACCCGTTGAGCGATACGTCGGGCCTTGGTTTGATCCTCTGGGAGCTCCCTTTGAATTAGGTATTCGAGGAAGGGAGTGTGCCAGTCTGGCTCGAGGTTTGGCGGAAGAGGCGACCCCTCGATCTCCATGACCTCAGCCCCGGTCGAGGAGGCCTCGGTGGGAGGAGGGGGGTCAACCGCCTGTGTTGTGGCTCCTTCCCATGCGCCTAGATCGGCCAAGGGTTCGTACAGGTCCTTTGAGAAAACATCAGGTGGGATAGTACCTCGAGTCGACACGATCTTCGCCAGCTCGTCTACGGCCTCATTGTATCTATGGGCAATGTGGTTGAGTTTGAGGCCGTAGAACTTGTCCTCCAACTTATGGACCTCCTTGCAATAGACCTCTATCTTCGGATCATGGTAGCTTGAGGCCTTTTTGACTTGGTCGATGACGAGTTACGAGTCACCACAAACGTCAAGGCGTCGAACCCCGAGTTCAATGGTGATGCGTGAGCCGTTGACGAGGGCTTCGTACTCGGCAACGTTGTTGGAGGCGAAGAAGTGGAGTCGGAACATGTAGCGTATGTGGACTTCGAGGGGCTAAATGAAGAGTAGGCCTACGCCCGCTCTGGTCTTCATCGGTGACCCATTGAAGAACATCGTCCAGAGCTCTGCTTGGATCTGAGCTGGAGGGAGTTGGGTATCAGTCCACTCGGCAATGAAGTCAGCTAGCACCTGAGATTTGATGGCCTTGCACAGAGCATAGGAGAGAGTTTTGCCCATGAGCTTGACCGCCCATTTGGCTATCCACCCGGCGGCCTCCCGGTTCTGGACTATCTCTCCGAGGGGGAAAGATGAGGCCATGGTCACCGGGTGGCTGAGGAAGTAGTGTTGAAGCTTGTGTCATGTGATCACAATGGCATAGAGTAGCTTCTGAATCTGTGGGTAGCGAACCTTGGTTTCTGAGAGTACCTCACTAATGAAGTAGACCGGCCGCTGGACGGGCAAGACGTGCCCTTCTTCTCTCTCGACAACTATGGCTGCGCTGACCACCTGGGTGGTTGCGGCGACATAGAGCAAGAGTGGCTCAGCTGGGTTCAGAGGTATGAGAATCAGAGGCAAGGTTAGCATGGCTTTGAGCTTGGTGAGGGCTTCCTCAGCTTCGGGGGTCCATGTGAAGCACTCTAATTTTTTCAAGAGGTGCTACAGAGGCGGTGCTTTTTCTCCGAGTCGTGAGATAAAGCGACTGAGGGCTCCAAGGAAACCCATGATTTTCTGGACACCCTTGAGGTCTCGGATTAGACCCATCTTGGTGACTACAGAGACCTTCTCAGGGTTGGCCTCGATACCACACTGAGAGACTATGTACCCCAAGAGCATACCTCGGGGGACGCCGAAGACACACTTCTCGGGGTTGAGTTTGATGTTCTTCGCCCGGAGGCACTTGAATGCGATCTCAAGGCCATTGATGAGGTTGTTAGCCTTCTTAGTTTTGACCATGATGTCATCAACATAGGCCTCGACCGTTGACCCGATGTGTTTGCCAAAGACGTGGAGCATGCATCGTTGGTACGTTGCCCCGGTGTTTCAAAGGCCGAAGGGCATAGTTACGTAACAATACATGCCAAAAGGGGTGATAAAGGAAGTCACGAGCTGGTTGGACTCCTTCATCTTGATTTGGTGGTAGCCAGAGTAAGTGTCAAGAAAGGAGAGGGTTGCACATCCCACAGTTGAATCAACGATTTGATCAATATGTGGCAAGGGAAAGGGAAATTTAGGACATGCTTTATTCAAACTGGTATAGTCTACACACATCCTATATTTCCTATTCTTTTTCTTAACTAGTACAGGATTAGCTAACCACTCAAGATGATGAACTTCCTTGATGAACCCGGCCGCCATAAGCTTATTGACTTCCTCCCCGATGATCCTACGCTTCTCCTCGTCGAAGCGGTGCAAGCGTTGCTTCACCGATTTGGACCTGGCTCAGATCTCCAAGGCATGCTCAGCGACTTTCCTCGGTATGCCCGGCATATCCGAGGGACTCCACGAAACATATCGGCATTTGCGCGAAGAAAGTTGACGAGCACTGCTTCCTATTTGTTGTTGAGGGTAGCGCTGATCGTCAGCCCCTTCCCGTCGAAGCTGCTTGGGTCGAGGAGGATCTTCCTTGTGTCTTTGACTGGCTCAAAGTTGTTGGCGTGGCACTTGGGGTCAGGAACCTCGGCAGTGAGACCCTTGAGGGTTGCCGCCAGCATTGCGGACTCCTCGATGGCCTCCCCATTCTCGACGCATTCAACGTCACAGTCGTATACGTGCTCGAAGGAGGGGCCAATGGTGATGACGCCTTTGGGTCTTGGCATCTTGAGCTTGAGTTAGGTATAGTTGGGGACCGCCATGAACTTAGCATAGCTGGGTCGGCCAATGATGGCGTGGTACGTGCCGTGGAACCCGACCACCTCGAAGGTTAGCGTCTCCTTCCTAAAGTTGGTAGGAGTGCCGAAGTAGACAGGAAGGTCGATGCGGCCGATGGGAAGAGCCTTCTTCCCCGGCACGACGTCGTGGAAGCCCCTGACACTCGGGCTGAGCGTTTCTCTCAGGACCCCCAGGAAGTCGAGGGTCTCTGCGTAGATGATGTTGAGACTGCTGCCTCCATCCATGAGCACCTTAGTGAGGCGGGTTTTGACGATGATAGGGTCGACGACGAGCGGGTACACCCCTGGCTTAGGGACGTGGTCCGGGTGGTCTTCATGGCCAAACGTGATGGCTGTATCGGACCAGTCGAGGTAGTGGGGGTCGCAGTCCATACGGAGAAGACCTCTTGACGCTCTCTCTTACGCTGACGTGGGAAGAGCCAAGTTGAGGGCCCCCGTAGATCATGTAGTAGTCATAGACTTCGGAGAAGCCATCCTCCTTGTCACCGCCCTTATCCTTGAGATCCTCCTTTTGTGATCCTTCCCGAGGCCCAAGCTCTCAAAGTACTTCCTGAGCATTCGGCAGTCCTCGAGGTTGTGGTTGGCAGGCCCCTTAAGATAGGGGCACGGTTTTTCCAGCATCTCATCAAAGAGGCCCTTCTCGGGAGGACCTCGGGGCTTCTTGCGCTCAGCGACGGCCACGAGCTCTTCGGGGGCGGCCTCGCACTTCTTCTTCTTCTTCGTCTTCTTGTTTCTCTTGGCACCTTGGTTCGAGCTCTCAGGGTCGCCTTGTTTGGCCTTCCCCCTGGCCTGGTCATCGTTGAAGAAGGCGCCGACAGCCTCCTCTCCAGCAGCATAACTAGCGACGACGTCCATCAGCTCGTCGGCGGTCTTAGGGTGGTTGCGTCCTAGCTCCTGAACTAGCTCCTTGCAGGTAGTCCCAGCAATGAACGCCAGGATCACATCATCGTCGGGGATATGGGGGAGCTCGGTACGCTGCTTGGAGAAGCGTTGAGCAAAATCATGCAGTGACTCACCAGACTTCTGTTTGTAGCTTCGAAGGTCCCACTTGTTGTCGGGGCACACATAGGTTCCCTTGAAGTTCCCCTCGAACACCCTGACAAGATCGGCCCAGTCACAGATCTGATCAAGGAGGAGTTCCTCGAGCTACCTTCGAGCGGTGTTTGATAGGAACAGGGAGAGCTGATGGATGATAGCATGATTGTTGCGCACCCCGCCCAACTAGCATGCCAACCTGAAGTCAGCCAGCCATAGTTCGGGCTTGGTCTTGCCATTTTACTTGACGAGGCTCGTGGGGGGACGGAAGGGATTTGGCAGCGGTGTCCTCCAAATCGTCCGGCTGAAGACTCGAAGGCCCGGCGGCTCGGGGGACCGATGCCAGTCCTCATCGCTATCGTAACGCCTGCCCCTGTGTGTGTTGTAGCCTCATGCCTTGGCATCACCGCTCTTGCGTCTGCGGTTCTCATTGATATCGTGGCATGCGTCTCGAGGCTCACGGTCATGGCGGATACGTTCATGGACGGGGATCGCCTTCTTTGGTCAGGGGGCATCCGCTTGATGGACTGAGCCCTCCCTCTCGTGTCAGGAGGGTTCAGGGGGTTGCTCCAAAACCAGCCCTCGACGTCTCGAGGTTGAGATTTTGGCCTGCTGTGCGGCAGCTACCTCGAGGAGGCCCTAAACCTCCTGCTGGATGCGACGGGCCTCAGGGTTCGAGGGGGCCGACATGTTGCGGAGAAGCATGGTTGCAGCAACAACGTTCTGGCTGGCACGGTTAAAGATGGGGCGCTTGATCAAACACTCCCTGATGATTTGCCAGTGGACTTCTTAGGCTCTGGCTCAAGCTCTTTCATCGGGCGGATGTCCGCGCTCCTGCTTGAGCGTCTGCTCGAGCTGGCACAGACGCTCCCGGTCCTCGTCGAGCTTGGCTCGCATCTCCCAGACTTGCATGAGCTGGGCATCATGGGTGTCCTGGGGCAATCGCGTATCATTTGGAATAGCTAGTGGCTACTCTTCCCGATCCGTCGTGACGAGGGCGCCTCCCATTGTGGCCGCAGCTGCGGTCATGGCCGTGGGGTCGACGGTGTCGCTGCTCGACGCGACGCCTCCGTTGATGTGGAAGCACTCACCCTTAGGGTCGTAGTTGTCAGAGTCGGAGTCGGGGCTGTCAGAGTAGAAGATGGGGAACTACCCATGACGCTCCTCCTCTAGCTGTTGTCGGAGCGTACCAAGGGTGTAGTGTCTCGGCCCGGGGTCCCTTGATGGCCCTGGGCATTCTAGGACCAGTGTGGGTGCCTCCAAGTCCAGAGTGGTGCGCAGGAAGTGCCCAGGACGGTCTTCGCAAGCGCTGAGATGGGAGCGTACAGTGGTGTTGTCCAGGCCAAACGGGAATGGGCGATGAGTCCTGTACATCTCGTGCGACAACAGATCGGGTGGCGCTAAGGCTACACCCGCCGAAGGGGTGACATCCGGCCCTCGCATCGTGAAGACGAAGTCGGGGTCACCGCCGAGACCTCCCAACTCCTCCTCTGGTCCCAAGCGCAGGTCTGCCAGGTTCCCAACCAGGGACCCTGCATCCTCCGCTGGGAGCGAGGAAGCTGAGGTGGATGTCGACTCGGAGCGGCGATGGTGGTAGCACCAGCCACGCCTCCTCCTAGGCACGGAAGCGTGGTTACGAGACTGGCGAGGGGCCCATTGTAGGGACCCAGGACTGCTTTCACTCGGATCTCTGACCGAGAGCAGGACTATGTCTTGGCCTTCGCCTAGCGACACGAACTCTAAGCTCCCGAACTAGATCACCGTAGAAAACGGAAGTGATGGTATAGAGTCTTCCATCCAGAAAATGGTGGGAAGCGGCTGCGACATGCAGATTCCCCTACCTGGCGCGCCAACTATCGATGTTCGGACCCAGGGGGCCCTAAGCCAATGAGTAAATGTGTACTGTGTGCTCCTTAATCCGGATGGTTATGCAAGAAGAACACAAGGGTTTATCCTGGTTCGGGCAAAGAAGGCCCTACATCCAGCGGGGGAGGAGATGTTTTATTATCTTGCACCGAAGTGCTTGTACAGGGGAGATACAAACGAGTGTGCACGAGAAGAGATGGGAACAAGGCCTGAGACCAAGAGCGCTAGCCCTATGCCTTGCTGTGTGCATGGTGTGACTTACCAAGTTTGAGTGAATCCTAACCCATCCCCCTCTCCCCTTCTATAGCTAGCGTAGCGCCCCCTTTTATAGGCCAAAGAGGGGCATGGGTGTACAAGAAACCCTAACGGTGCTATGAGGGCTGTCGTAACCGATGACGCCGATGTGGGATGCCGATCATGTCATGGACGTTGTAGAAGTGTGTCCCGGGCATGGGTCGCCCTACACCGACATGCTTGGAGTCGATGGTTGTCCTTCATGTGTGTCATAACGATGCTCGTAGGTGGTCAGTGAAAGACCCATGCCCATGCGGGGGCGTGCCCTGTAGACGTCGCATCGGGGGGTTGTTGGGGCGCTGACCGGAGGTGTCGAGGTCCGACTCGAGAGATGGTCGACGGGGGTCGAGGCCCAAATGGATAAGGCCAAGCCCTGGGAAGTGTGGTACGGATATTGGTAAATGTGCCTCGAGGGTGCGCCTGGCAGCGTCCAGTGCTCGGTATGGCGTCGCAGTGTAATACGAACCACCGATTCCCCAGGTATGGGTGGTAAAAGGAGGATTTGACCGCTGTACCCGGCCACTGTAACTGCACTATAGCCATGAGGTTAGGCAGGAGTTGGTGGGGGCATTAAATGCTTTGGATCCTGTACAGGAAGTAGGTGAGCCGAAGGGGGAGTGGTAATTGACGGGGGGGGTCATCCGCCAGCGAGGAGATCCATCACTCGATGGGGGGTCGGCTGCCTGTGATGCGCTCTGTCACTCTGACAGGAGGTCATCTGCCCAGGAGAGATCCGTCACTCGACGGGGGGTTGGCTGCCTGTGATGTGCTTCGTCATTCCGACAGGGGGTCGTTCCCCTGGGCGGACGTCCGTCATTCGAGGCTCCCCGTCGAATAGGAGGCGGTCTTGACTTGGATGCTGCTCGTGGGCCGGCCCAGCATGGCACGACGCGCGCTGGTGGACCCTTCTCTCTCAGGCTGGTTGCGGGCTTTTTTGGTGATTTGAGTTTAATTGTTCGGAGACTAATTTTCCTGGATTGAGGTTTAGGGTACCCCTTATCCAAATACCCGACATCCGGGGTCATGAAGTCGAGAACAAGCTCACTGAGAGATGGCAGGTGCAGAAGCCACTTCGGGAGTTTCTTCATGTTTGCGAGCCTATAAAGGTTCAGGTATGAGAGCCTTGGCATTACGTCCCCCTCCATTCTCAACTCCTCAATGTTAAAATGATACAGTGTCAGCTCTTGCAGATGAGGGAACCCTTTAGTGGAGCAGAACATGGTTCGGCCTCGATACCCATATAATTTGAGCACCACCAGGCAGGGAAGCTTCCCCAGAATGGGCATCAGGTTTTCTATGACATCGGCCATTAAATGAAGCTCCCGTAGGCCTTGCGAGAAAAGATGGTTGTTGAGTAACCTATCTAGCACTGTGAACCAACCAAGGTGAACGTCAACCAAAAAAGTCATGTTTGTTATCAAATAAATCATCTCTGCAAGCAGGGCTTCTCGGTTCAAATAGAGACTTGTTAATTGGGTCATTTGACCCAAAAAGGCCAACATGTGCTCGCTCTGAAAATATTTACTATCCTTGGGTGGGACACTTAAAAATAAGGTCTGGAGCTCCTTTTTCAAATAGTTCCTTAGTGCAGAAAATCCCCTTAAGAGGTAAACATGCCTTAGAGCAGGAATGTCCCATATGGAGTTTGGTACTTCTGATTCCATATCGAGTACACTACCTCTAAGGTTTATAGTCTGCAAGTAAAGGAATTGTCCAATTGAAGAAGGGAGTGTGACCTCCTCACACTGTTGTAACCTGATATATCTTATGTGAATGCACCCACTGATCACCCTACTAAAATTCAGTAGGTTCAATTTTTGCAGATGCAGAACTCTAAGGAATCTCAACTTAGGTAGGGAGCATGAAGAAAGCTCAAAGCCAACCAAAGTTCGGAGGTTAGGTGATGTTGGGGATATGTTACCATCAAGGCAGCTTTGAAAGGACGAACGATAGGATAGAATGGTGGTATTGGAAGATGATTCACCAACATGGCCTGGAATTTTTGAAGTGCTAGACAGGTCAGTACAAGAAGCCAAAAGTTATGAAGTATTTTCAAGTACATTTTTGGAAGAGTAAAATCCACTGTAGGTCCTTAAACTTGTCCTGAGGTCTCATCTAGGTCCATGTACTTAGAAAACCTGGTTTAGGGGTCCCTGAACTTGCTGAATGTGTCATTTACATCCAAAACCGGCTTTGCAAGGCTGTTTTGTCTAGCCTGGACAGCCACACTGGCCTACATGCAACAGCCCAAGGTTGAGGCCGGACCTCCCATTGATTAGTGCAATGGTTTGTTGCACAAATCGGACAAACAATATATATTGTAATTTATACAAATCTGACATCTTCACCCAAAAAAAGAATTTAGACAAGCAACAAGATTGAAAATGTCACTGATCACATTTCTAGATAACAGCTAGCATCCATAGAGTTTTGTTGCTACCATAGCATAGATACAAGCCAGACTTGGTTCATTTGACTTAACTCGAGTTATGGACCCATTACATATACACATCAGCCCCATCTCAAGTCACACTGTAGTTTTTCACTCCAGTAAACTAACACATCCAACACATGTGGTTACAGTAGGTCTGTAACTGTGGGTGTGCGCCATCTATCTATCCCAAGAGCTATACCAAAAGCTATGGCCAAAAGATTGTACCCAAAAGCTATTCACAAAATGGTTCATGACTGCACCGTGCCCATCAGTTCAGGTTTCATGCACCAGCAGAAGAATCCTTCTTCTTGCTCCGTGGATTTTTCTTCTTCGTAGGTGGCTCTGCAGCAGAAGTGGAATTTTTCTTTTTTGGTTG
The DNA here is from genome assembly GCA_023333625.1 of Bothriochloa decipiens. Taxonomy (NCBI): domain Eukaryota; kingdom Viridiplantae; phylum Streptophyta; class Magnoliopsida; order Poales; family Poaceae; genus Bothriochloa; species Bothriochloa decipiens. Next base: position 6,767,975 of record CM041640.1, on the reverse strand, counting down.
ATTATTGCGCTTCAACCTTCCTTGTTTTGTTGTTGTGGTGAGCATAGCTGGTCTTGAAGTGGGTTGGTTGTTGTCAATGAAAGATGATGAAGGGAGAGGCCCATGATCAAGTGACACGTTCACTGGACCCGTTACCTATCACAAAATGAACAAGACAATGGTGGGATAAATTATTCATAATTGAAGATGAAAAGAAAATTGTCAGCTATAAGTCACTACCTGTAATAACATCTGAGACAACATAGTTTCTTGGGCCGCCAATGGTAGCACTATGGGCTGTAGGTTTTCAGCATGCTGTGCATTGAGTTCGTTGCCTTCTTCCTCATCTCCTGTTGTTGCTACAAAATGTGGTGGCTGCCTTCTCACCTGTTGTGTTGGCCTAATGCCTGCCTTCTTGAGTGCACAACCCTTGGCATTGTGGTGAGGCTCGTGGCACCAAGAGCAGTGAATGACGCTGCCATGCCTGGACATAGTAGTTCCCCTGAATCTCATAGGGTTGTTTCCTCCTTGATTTTGGTGGTCTTCCTATTCTCTTCTCATATATAGGAGGCTGGATATTAGGACCATTCATCTTCATCCAACATGTCTTGTCAGCACATGGCATCACATTGAATCCATAGACAGCACTATAAGTCTCAGTAGTGTAGCATGGTGGTATGACATCTTCAGCAGGGATCCTTTCATGTCTCAGGCAGGAGATGGCATGACTACAGGGAATGCCAGTCAAATTCCACCTCCTGCAGTCACAGTGCTTGTCATTGATGTTAACTGTGAACTAGTAATCTCTGTCCTTCACTTGAAAACACCTCTTCCAGCAGGAGAAACATAACAAGTGTTGGCCCAATCTGGGTTTTTTAGAACTTTCTTCCTAATCTTGGGACATATAGGGCCTGGCCACTTCTCATTAACATCTTTCTGCTTGTTGTACACCCTGCCCATTAGTTGTTCTTTGATCTTAATAATCATGCTAAGGATGTGCATTTCTCTTGCATCCAGTATGTATTTGTTGAATACCTCACATGAATTGTTGAGCAACAAATCACACTTAGGAAACTCACTGAAAAAAGCTCTAACCCAAGTGTTGGGGGGCATATGTTCTAACCATCTATGTGCATCTACATCTAATGTTCTCATTTTTTCCATGTTCCTATTCCATTCTACCACAGTTGTGGACCTTGCACAAGCCCAGAGTTGGTTTTTTAGGTTCTCACCTTTGAAGTGGCCTTGAAAGTTGGAGTACAACTGTCTGACACAAAACCTGTGTTCTGAATCTAGGAAAACATCTTGCACAGCAGTTATAAGTCCCTGCATAAGCATTGAAATAGTTGGTATCCAATCTAGAAAGAATAAAAAAATTGAAAATGTTTTAGTACTTATACAACCTTTTTATTATCAGTCATTATAGTCCATGGATAGGTATTTTCAATTTCGAAGTCTTGCTTCAAAGTCTCCGGGAACCATTTCCATGTACTCTTTGACTCCACCTCCACATAGGCCATTGCTACTAGAAATATAAAATTATTTGGGTCAACACCAACTGCAGTCAGGAGACATCCTCCAAACTTAGTCTTAATATGACATCCATCCAAGCAAATGACAGGCCTGTAGCCAGCTAGGAACCCCCTCTTGCATGCATCTAGTGATAAATACATGTGACTAAAATGGCCATCATTGAGACCAAGATAGAAAGTACTCCCTGGGTTTGACCTTCTCAGTTCATTGCCAAAATCCCACAACGAGTTGAACTGCTCAAGCTCATCACCATAGATCTTGTCCATAGCTTGTCTTCTTGCTCTACCTAATTTGCTCTAGGAGGGTGTCAAGTTCCACTCCTTTTGCACAGTCCTCGCAAAATTGGCAAGTGTCATCTTGTTATCTTCTCTGAAGGCCTCAGTGTACTTCTCTGATAGCCACTTGGCTGTGCACCTCGGCAGATCCCATTCCTTCCTGCAATTGTGTTGTCCCACATAAGTTTTCACCATGAATGCCTTAGTTCTGCTGTCAGATGAAGCATACAAACCCCAAGGGCACCCTACAGCACAATGAGCTTTAACCCTTGACTGGTCATTTTTTGACATCTTGATATCAACTCTATGCTTCAAGCTATACTCAGTTATTGCTTTTCTCAAAAGTTGCACATTTGAGAACACCAAGCCAACTCTAAAAGTTGGGTTCACCAGGTCATCAGGGTTGAAAGATCTAAATTTGAGCTTCGTTTCCTTTTCACCATCTAACTCACCATCAAAATCAAAGTCATCATCAGTATTATCTTCTATTTGGGTAGGAACAGATGGGCCTGCTGATGCCTCTTTGGCCTTGCTCATCTTGTTTCCCCTTCCTGCACCCCCATCTATGACTTCTTCATCTACACTGTCTGCAAATAAGTCATCATCACCATCTTCTAAATCATTGTCACTGTCATTGTAATTTGAATCTTCACTGTCATCATCAGACATGTCTGCGGCATCATTACCATGGCTTGTAACATCTATGTTACTATAGAACTGTGGTAGTTTATCCCTAGACTGCTTCACAGGGCTGAAAATCTTGGGTAAGTCAGAGGTTTGGTTGAACAGTACCTCTTCCCAATCAGTAACCCCTGTGAACTTGTAGTGGTCAAAATAAAGTACAAAGTTCTTGAACCTATCTACAACTTGTTTCATTACCAAACAATCATCATCACAGGAAATGATCCTAAGCCCATCACTTAAATCTTTCCCAGGCAGTAACCAGTACACAGTCACATTATCATTATCAGTCAGTCCATAGTCTAGTTGCATGATCAGGTCCTCTATCCAAATATAGCACCAAAACTCTGCTTCCAAGTTGTCATACCATATCACTTTACCATTTGCATAAGTTCTGTTAGCACCATGACTAAAGAAAGAACCTCCATGATGTACTTCTAGTGAAAATTGATTCAAACCAGGACCTACATTACACAAACAACAAACTTGATTGTATAATTTCACATTGGAAACCTAGTTGCAAATAAAATTTGGACTAAAAACATGCATTCAAACCCTAGAAATCTCAATTTCGCCCCCAACAGTAACCAAATTAGACAACTCAACTAAATCCAAACCCTAGCCATTCAAAGATTGCACAAACTTTGCACAATAAGCAATAATCTACATCCTGTGGAGGAGGATCTTCCTCCCTACAACACTCAACCTACAAAAGATCGGGTCGTAGAGGGACTCACCATACTCTGGCGGAGGTTCTCCCTCCTTGCGGGACCTAGGTGCCATGCGCACGGGACCCGGATGTGCCTTCATCCGCACGGGCCACCTGCCGCTGCAGACCACGTCGCCCTCCTCTCCGACAACGTGCACGCACGCCGGCGTCTGCCTTGCTGCTAGCCCGCGATGGACTAGAGGTGTCGCGACTCACAGTCGTGACTCGCGATAGCCACGCGCCGCCTCCGACCAGCACGCGACGCTGGTAGAAAATAGAAGATGGGCTTGCGGCAAGGGCATCCTGGAATATTTGGTAGGGCATGTCCCACATGGGCCCAACAGCCACGTTGGCAGTCCATGTTGGTGAAACAGCCATCTCATTTCCGGTTTGGACGCCCACTCATGCCTTGATCAAGTTTAAGGACCCAAATTTCAGGTTTTCTAAGTACATGGACATAGATGAGACCTTGAGACAAGTTCAAGGACGTAGAGTGGATTTTACTCTTTTCAGAATGAAAGAACTATCTATATACACGAAGAAGAAAATAGGAAGCCTGACCTGCAGTAGAGTGAATTTTACTCTTTTCAGAATGAAAGAACTATCTATATACACGAAGAAGAAAATAGGAAGCCTGACCTGCAGTGTTGGCAATGGCATCAACAAAACCAACATATCTCGCTTCTTCTATGCACCAATCATGTAAAATATCTTTATTCTTTCGATCCATCCATGGGCCTTTCTTTCGCTAATAACTTGTACCAAGCTTCTCTGAGCGAACTCATTTATGTACTTGCGTGCTATTTCTTCCTCTCTGTGCTTGGATGTACATTGAATGAAGCCTTCTGCTATCCATAACTCAATAAGATCCGATGCATATATGGAGTAATCCTCAGGGAAGACCGTAAGATAGAGGAAGTAAGATTTTATACTACTATTTGGTAAGTCATTGTAACTTCAAGCTAGGATATCTCTCATCATCTGTCCATTTTCGGTTGATGCCCAACCCCCTAATAAATCTGACCATGCTCCTATAGTTAAATTCTTTGATAGGTAGCCCCCAGAACAACAAGTGCAAGTGGTAATCCATTGCATTTCCTTGCAAGTTTTCTCCCTAATTCTTCAAGCTCACGAATGTTATGTATCAAGGACCTTTTATATGATGGCAAAGCTTTGCTACTAAAAAGTTCCCAACTTTTCTCAGCATACAAGAGCTTCAGTTTCTGAACATGGGTTGGCATTTCGACATGATTAGCAACATCAATCTTCCAGGTGGTTAACATTACTCTGCTGCCATTATTTACATTTGGAAATACTCTGGCCATTCTATTTATTTGGTTCCATGTACTTGTTGTCCACACATCATCAAACACAGCCAAATATCTTTTGTCACTAAGGAATCCTTGTATTTTCATTCCGAGATCATACTCTTGCATTTGATCAATTTCTCTGCCTTTGTCTCTACCCCCCACTATTTGTTTCATAATATCCTTCAATAAATCAACGCCCTTAAACTTTTGAGACACTGTCACCCAAACAATTATGTCAAAATGTTGTTTGATTGTATCCAAAGTGATGACTTTTCTAGCAAGTGTAGTTTTTCCTGCTCCACCCATACCAACTATGGAGATAACACTAAGCATATTGTTATCCTTTTCAACTAGTTTTTCAACTATTTCTTTTTTCTCATCATCAAAACCAACAACAGTAATATCCTCAACATGCTGGGGCACACTGAGCTTTCCCTAGCTCAGTGTTTCCCAAATCAATTCCCAAACCCTTTGCACTTTCAAATATCTCCCTAACCTTCCTTCTTATGCATTGAATTTCATTGCCAGCTTTATGCAGACTAATCAGGTCAGTTGGCAAGCGAGCATACCTTGAAACAGCCCCCATGAAGCCCTTCTTAAGCCTGTTTCTCTTCTCCATATAGTCCACAACTTGGATGACATTCTTAGCTTCATACGCAGCATCGCTGATCTGGCTGACCCATATACTGGCACTTGGATTCCCCTGGAGGAAGCTCTGCAACCGCTGCAGCTCATCTTTCAAGAACCCGGCTTCATTTGAGACTGCACAGAGCAATGTGGTTTCCTGGACAGCTAGGTTGCTGATGCTCCCAACCACAGAGGAAACAGCAGGATCAACCATCATGCCTTCTCTCTGTTCTCAAAGTCTGAATGCTTGGTCGGAATTGGGGGATAGATGCAGTTGAGGTTCTGGTGGGAATTGGGGGATAGAATGCAGTTGAGGTTATGGCAGGAATGGTTTCGTTTTGGAACGCATAACTTTTGGCTTCAGAGGATGTTGTTCTTCTTGACACGATGGTAGAGAAAAGCAAAGCACATCATGGTAGATTGTAGAAGTCCGGATAATCACGGCAACAAGATGCCAAAGGAAAAGCTCAAGAGCATCCCCCAGAAACCGTGAAATTTTTATTCATAAGCTTTGATTAAAGCCATTGATTAAAATAGGAAAAGCAATACATCAAGGTCAATGAGAAAAAAGTTACGACCTCTACCTCCTAACCAAGTGGATATGCGTCCTAATTAAAACACGAATCATGTGTTTTACAGGGGAAACACATCGGAGAGGAGGTGGACAGTGGACATACACACCGGAGGGCCAGGAAAGAGATCACATGTTAATGAGCTCACGGCAGACGGCACCCTCCTCCCCTCGGAGGGCCGCAGCGCCGCCACCGGTGGTGCGCCCAGAGTCTGGCTCGGCGCCGATGCCATGAGGCGGGAGAGGGGAGAGGGAGCAGAGGGGTGCAGCCTGCCACGGCGAAATTCGACCGAAACAGTCCGAATCTCGGCGAAATTCGTCCATTTCGGTGAGCTCCGAACCGAATTATCTGCTTTGTATTCCGAAAATTCACCGAATTTGGTCCGAATTTTCCCGAATTTCGGTTGGTACCGAATTTTTTTCCGAAACGATTCCCAAAACCTTGACCCCGTGCAGCGTGGACACCGCCCAGCCGAGAGAGGAGGCAACGGCGGCGGCCACCAGGCGTGTTGGCGCTCCACTGAAAAGCCTTCGTCACAGGCAGCCAGGAACTCGCCCGAGCCAGAAAGCTTCTCGACAACCTAGGCCTGGGCCGAGAAGGGCCTGCTCGGCCCGAGCCCACTGCCGACAGCTCTGCACCGTTGTTGGCGTTCCGCATTGAGTCCGACAGCTGCAGCCCCAAACCCTAGCTCCTCCTCCCCGTTCTCTCCCACCCACGGCGGCGCGACCATGAGGCGGCGGCGGGGAGCGGCTCCTCGTGGAGCAAGACGGTGGCGCCGCTGGTATCCCCTCGCCGGGGCACGCGTGCGGTTGTAGCTTTGCGCGCGGCTCCGTCGAACGGCACTCGGCGGAGTTCTATGCGAGGCGGCGGCGGCGCACTCGCGGTAGGGCGTCACTCGGCACCAGACCCTACGTGAGCGAGCCAGCGAGGTGGTCCCCGTGCCGGGTCGGTGCGGCTCCCCACTGCCCTCACCTCCGGTACTTGTGGATTTGTTGTGCGGGGATATATTGATGGAGGAGGACGGATTCAATTAATTATGTTTTAGAGCACACCACATGGTTTGCGCACGGGACGCGGCATGGTGGGTACGTAGCGGGTAATAGCGGAAATAATCGGGAAAAGGAAACGCGTCAGTTAGATTTTGATAGACCAAGGTGACATCTGCCCATCAAACACATCTCAGGGCGGGTAGAAATAAATGAATACCTCCTCCGTGGGTACCAGAAATTTGTGGGTGAAAGAATAGATGTAAATAAAGTACTCTATATACTAGACTAGATTTTTGGGATTAAACTTAGGAAGTCGTCGTTTCCGATTGCAATCGTGGGCTTGTGGCAGTTTGAGGGCTCCTGCAGAGGCATTGCCGAAAAAAACGACAGCTTCCCAAAAGCCCACTGTTTTTTCCACTTTCTAGGATCGGTCCTCTTTCATATGTACCCCTCCAAAACCTAAAACCTCCTCGTCTCTCTGTTTGTTAGGAAACCGAGATGGAGTTCCAGTACCGAGCCATCGATGAGCGCCGAAGCTGGCCCCCACCGCTGCCGCCGACGGCGCCAAGTACTCCTGGCTCTGGATCGGCAGGTGAGATCCCCTAGATTCCTATCCTGATCGCTATGTCGTTTCATGTTGAGGATCGATCGATCCATCTCGCTGACCTGCCTATTTATTGCCTTTGATGCATATATGCTGTGTGGCTCCACCAGACAGCCACGGCGGCGGTGGTGGCGCTACGGCAGAGCGCATGGGGAATTTGGCCGTGACGCTATGGCAGCCTGAGCTACCGCCACGGGAGACGGCGGCGGCCGACGCAAATGAGCTGCGGCGGCAAGCAGAGAAGGCGAGGATCAGGGAGCAGGTCCTCAGGGAGGGAGCGGAGCACTTGGAGCTCGAGCTGGAGGTGCTCATCGAGTTGAGGGAGGAGATGCTGCGTCGGTCATGGCCCGCGCTTGGGCGATCGGCGAGGGGACCGGACACGCCGGCGGTGCTGTCTACGGGAACGATTACCGCCGCCAACTCATCGCTGCCTGTTGTTACGCGTGAGGTCTGCTGTCTTTTGGCCTTTTGTGTTTGCGATCATACTTTCCGCTTCTTCCTAGCTCTCACCTCACGTTTTCTATGTCGCATAATGGGATGTTTCTGATCAAACGTAATCTATGTCAGATTAAACCTCGGCCGTAGTTACTAATAAGTTAGATTTTTCATCCCGACGGATGGGCCTAACTCGATGCATCATTCATTCCTTTGTTGATCGCTTTGCAGTTGAAGCACATACTTATCCCTAGAATATTAAAATTCACACTATTTCATTTGAATGTTTAAAGCATAAACCATTAGTGAAGTTTCTATGTAACACATTAAATTTTTTGTTTCTTAAAATAAGTTCTGAATGGTATTTATTCCATACAATTGTCAAGTGTAAAAAGTTCTTAAAATAAAATTTGAAGGTAAATTATTACATAGAATTGTCAAGGGAAAATAATTATCATAAATGATAACCATGTTTAGCTGTTTGTCAAAAGTGTGCCTTTCTTGTTAAGTTTGCAGAATTTTGTGTTCTATTTGGTGTGGTTTATTTATTGGTTAGTGATTCTTGTAACCTCTTGCAACAGTATGACATAGTATTTATTTCTGTTTGCTAGAGTATGTTATGGAGCCATGGGTAGGTCTATTTGGTGTGGTTTATTGGTTAGTGATGCTTATTACCTGTTGCTAGTATGGCAAAAAAAGAAATTCTGATTGCTACAATATGTTATGGAGCCATTGATAAACAAGACCTAATTGGAAAATTATACTTTGTTCATCTTCAAAGATAAATATGCATGCATTGTGAGCAAACTATGTTAGCATAAATACAAGAGAAGATACAAATAGTTCATGTAATCTACATAAAAGAAAACTAGTGTAGGTGAAAATGATTATGCATTATTGATGCCAGTTCGTTCTGCACGTTTTGGTATGGCTAAAATGATCAATGCTGAACAAGTAGCTGAGAATAAGCACAATTTTCAGTGCGTGGGTGACTGTGGTGTTGCACTATACTGGAATTATTTTCACCTTTTTATTATATGCAATGATCAGAAACTGAAGAAAATAGAGTATCATATACGAAGTTTGTGCCCTCATTGTTGATACTTAAAGAATTTCTTTCTACTCGAACACCTTGTGCTGAAGGAATTCTTTCTGATATTTAAATCGTGTTTTTTCTTCCCTAGTAATGTTTGCAAATTGCCATCATGATTTAACCACAAATTTTGGATAATTAATAAATTCAAAGCTTTGTTGTCAGATTGCAGACTTTGCAATACATGCTGCAGAGTTTTGCAGTTTTGACGCTGATGAATGTAAAATTGCAAAACCTTAAAACATCTGACAAAATTGTCATCTGCAATATCAATAAAAATACTAAACAGGAACAGCTATGTGATAAGGATGCCCACGGCATGTATGCAATTCTGTCGTTTTTGCCCAAAAAAGCTAAGTTGTAGTTCATTATAGTAAAAGAAGTAGCCAAATTTAATGATATATTGGTGTTTTGAACTTTTTTTTTGAAAGTTCAGTTTCATGTGTGTTCTTAACATACAAGTATGATATATTTCTTTCATTATTGTTTGATGAAGTTGCGGGCACTTTCGTTTGCTCATCTAGAAGAAACTCTCATGCTGTTTGTGCAGGCTCACTCAAAAGCAAACACACTAGCAACCAAGCGGAAGAGCCCTGATCGTGCCACCGGAGCATTGTTGGGTCCAAGCAGCAAGAAGCAGAAGAGCACATTAATCTGCATGGTGTGTGGCATCACCGCAAACAGCGAGAAGGCCTTGCAAGACCATCTCAATGGGAAGGTGCACAAGAGGAAGGTGGTAGCACGTCCAGAGCTGCCAAAACTAGTGCCAGAGATAGAGCAGGAGAGAGGGCTCGATCCAGGGGAGGAAGAGGCAATTGCAATGGAGACATTGGGAGATTACAAACCGACGAAGTTCATGATGTTAACAGCTGCAGGAGAGCTGAGTGAAGTGACACAGATGGACGGGTACCTCCTCTGTGAGTTGTGCAATGTGCGAACAACAGACCGTGTTACCATGATGTGCCACCTACAAGGGAGCAAACACATCTCCAATGGCAAGAACAAGCGTCCACACTCCAGCAAGCCATTGGATGAGGCGGAGGGTACAGTTAGTGCTGCCACTTCAGCTATTGGCACTGCTGATCCTAAAAAGCTGGTTCTGGAAGATTTCAGTGTGCCTCTGCCACACATGGTGCGGCGTTTGGAAGGCTTTCTGGTCTGCGAGCTGTGTGATGTGAAGGCCCCATCGATGAATGGCATGCGTCAACACTTGTCAGGGAAGAAGCACAAGAATAAGGATAATGCCAGCACTGATGCCTCTGTCAATGTGTCCACAGGTGGAAAGGAAGCAGCCAAAGCACAGCCGATAGATACAGACACAGACACGGTTGCAAAGGTGGATGGCCCATTGGAGAAGTCCTTGCAACCAAAGCTTAGTGATGACAGTGAGCTGCAAGAAATGACTCTGGCACCACCAAGAGAAGACATCACTACTGGGGGCAGTGCTGAGACTGCTGGAACGGAAATGATGAAAAGCGGTGCAACTTCTGCTGGAGCTCAACTCAATAATGTCTGTGATTCTGACTCTCTGACCATGGAAGTAGACGGTGTGATGCACCCTCTCTCCCGGGTGGATGGCTTGTTCGTCTGCCTGAGCTGCAATGCAAAGGCACCATCCGAGACCATCATGCGGTCTCACCTGGCTGGCAAAAAGCACAAGCACAAGATGACACTCGCTGCACGAGGAAACAATGACTTATCTGTCCTTGCCACCGGGGCTGATGAGGTGCAAGACAAGAGCTCAAAGTCCATGAAAGCTACTGGGGTTGATGAGGTGCAAGACAACAGTTCAAAGTCCATGAAAGCTAATGTGGACACGGGATTGGTGCCATCACTAGTGCCACATGCAAATACTGCCACCGACAAAGAAGAATCAGGATCGGTTCTGTTGTTGGCAACTCCACAAACGAAAAAAATTGTTGCATTGGCATCCATGGCTGTAGATCGACCAGCAGAAGCTCAACTTGATACCAGCATTGTTGAACCAGCTAAGGATTGCGAGGTTACTGAGGAAGCTGAAGGAGAGCACGCAGCTGCCGGCTCTAATGGCTCTGCGACCCAAACCAAGGAATCCGTGAGAACAAATGACACCACTGCTGCGCCAGGCAAGCCAATCAAGATCCAGGTGGAGGGCAAGGTGTTCACCGTGACGCAGCAGGAAAATGGCAGTCTCTCGTGCGAGGTGTGTGGCGTACATGGATGCAACAAAGACAGCATGATTCTGCACCTCTACACTAGCACACACTGGGGCAAAGCCAGTCTTGCAGAGAAGAAAGAGAAGGAGCTGGCTGCAGTTGCAATGGTGAACAAGGATGGCGAGGTTGGCAACAGCATGGCAAGCCAGGGTTCTGGACTTCTGGTGGACTGAGAAGTGGCAGTCGGTGTGTGTGTGATCATCAATAGCTTGAACGTAGCATATTGACTTTTACTACTTTTTGAATCTTGAGGCACTCCTATGACTATATATATGGTTATATTGATCATAGACATGAAAAAACAGCAAATTTTGCGTATTGCTCACAGCTCAGTACATTGTCACAGTTCAACTATTTGCTGTTTCTGTTTTTGCTGTGTATCTGTTTGATGCATATACATGCATGTGCGGTCATGCGGACGTGCGGGGACGGCAGTCAAGATGTTGTGAGCAGTGATGAATGCATGGCGTATGAGACATTAGATCGAAGAAGGCACGAATTGAACCTTGATGCTCGATGGCCAGTGTGGCTGCAAATAATGGAAAATTGTGGACCATACAGAACAAAACTTTCAGTAGTAACTACTGAATAATGCGACTACTGAACACTACTCAATATTACTGGACATGGTATGGTTCAGTAGCATTCATTCACTCAATAGAGTCGGCCGGCTTGGCTGGACTGCTGTAAGCCTGGAGCACATGATAAAACTGAACGCGTCGGTTCCTTATTTCAGAAAAGTCTGAACAGCAACATGTCTTCGATCTTGATGCAAGGGGGAAATAACATCAGATATCAGAGAACTATGTCAACCACCTGAAATCGCTCATAAGAAACTACCAGTGAAATTTTGATTTCTAGCTATGAGCTTTTGAAATGGGTATATTTTTGGAGACGGTTTTACTAACTCAACTACCTTTAGGGAGGTTACAGAAGCTCGGGCCCTTACTCACGCCCAAGCTAGAGCCGTATCCGTGTCTATGTCAATGTACGTAGATCATTGTTCCATGTACACTTGTACACGGTGATTGCCTACCTTTTCTGATGTTGCTAACTCCTACTCGAATCCGTATACCTGACTATATAATCTGAGACGAGAGCCTTCTTTTTGCACGAGACGCCACGCGAAAACTTCGTCACCTGCGTCGCCAGCAGCCAGATCCATGGCGACGAACGCCTACCTGGATTCAGATTATCCCCCAGCTGCTGCTGCGGAAGCAGAGCAGGAGGAGGACGAATACAAGCAGTGCAACCTGTTCAGCTGCTTCTGCTGCTGGCGCAAGTACTGCAGGCCCCACGTCCCGCGCTACGCTCCCGGCCGGGACGTCTACACCCTCGCGCCGTCCGACGCCGCTGCCGCCGGCGACCACCCCGCGTGGTCGGTCCTCGTCGGCTGCATCTCCGCCAGGACGCCGTTCCACAACCTCCGCCTCCACCGCTTCCGCGTCGCGGCCTCAGGCCGGGTGCTCGGCCGCACCGACGACGCGCTGGAGCCCGTGGTCGCGGTGTCCCCGCCGGGCGACGGCTCGACGTTCATCGCCAAGGCCTCGGCCGCCTTGGCCCCCGGCGACTGCGGCCTCCGGCTGTACGGCTGTTACAAGCAGGAGCCGGGATTCGACGGGGCCCTCATCCGCAGCGCCGCCGACCTGCCGCCCGCCGACGCCCAGCCGGAGCTTCCACACAGAGCATTCGCCGTGGACCTGGACACCGAGAGCCTGCTGTCCCCTCCGCCACCTCCCCTCCCTTTCCTCGATGGGACATATGGAACTGGAACTGTGTCGGCGCATGGTAAGCTCTGGGCGCCATCCGTCGTCGACCTCGAGGGAAGCCCTATCGGCAGCGTGCGCCTCGTCATGCACCGGCTGGAGCTGGACGATGACACCTGGGTCGAGGCTGCCAGCGTGGACATGCCTTCGGTGAACATCTTTGTGAGCGACTGCTATCTTCAGGGCTACGCCGTGATCAGCGACAGGTTCATCCTGGTGTCCCTCAGCAACTCCACTTCGACTGCGCCACCGGCGGCCCCTTCACCCCGGTCAAGACTGCTGGCGGGAAAAATCCCTCCTCCAACTACATCCCCATCAGCGGCAAGGCGGTGCATGTAAGAGGCGACGGTGACGGCGACGGGGACGACATGGTGTTGTACTTCCTCAGGCTCGCCAAGCTGTTCACGTACAGGTTATCGGAGGACGAGAAGGGGAACCTGTTCATCGCCGCGCCGCCCGTGGAGGTCGAGAGGCTGTGGCCGTACTATAAGGAAGGGTACGGGTTGATGGTCCAACTTGCTGGCCGCATGCTGTGCGCCGTCTGGATGAACGTGAACCTGCCCTGCGGCTGCGCTCAGCGGCACTCCCTGATCACTACGTTGCTGGTCAGAGGCGGGCACGGCGGCGACGATGGCGGCGTCGAGGCCCTCCACTCCACCTGCCGCAGGGTGGACATGCTCAGGAGCAAGGCGGTGCCGCGATGGCAGAGCTTGGACGCCCTGTGTTTCTTGCAGTAAGTTGATTATCTACATGTGTTAAGTTGGTTTTCAACTCGTTGCTAATCCATATAGTAAGTCGATTTGTCAAATTTTACTCAAGTTTATTCACATTTCTCTATGTGAACTGCTCTGCTAGGGAATATCCGGATCACTATCGGAAACAGCCGATTTGCTGGCACTAAAATACTTTGCCAGGTGTTTTTTATCGAGCATTCGGCAAAGAATTTCTTTACCGGGTGCCAGGCCTGGCACCACCTGGCAAAGAAAGGCCTCCGGTAAATCAGCCTTTGTCAGACGCCGGCACTCGGCAAACTCCAATAGCTGGTAAAAATTGGTGTTTGCCGGGTGCCGGACACTCGGCAAAATATGACCGCCAACAAAGGTGGCCGGCGTGACGGCGGCCACCTGCCGTCAACCTTTGCCCGGTGCCACGCCGCTAGGCACCCGGCAAAAAAAATTATTTTTTTAAAAAATTTCTTTGTCGGGTGCCTCCTGAGCTGGCACCCGGCAAAGGCATCCGACGTGTGATCACATGTGGAGATGCCTGGGTTTTAGGCATCCGACGTCGCAATTTACTCAAAACTTTCTCAATTTTTTATCAGGGCCTCCACATGTGATAACAACATACAACGTCAAATTTCTTGATTTTCAGACTTCGTTTGGATTTTATATAATTTAAATACACTTTTTCCGCGATTACCTCATCAGGTTACGACAACATGATGGTCGTAATTTAATGCGAGGTCCCAGATATGGCCTCAACATATGCCAAACATCATGAATATTATTTTTGAATGACCAAATTCTATTATTTTATGTACCTGCAGTTCAAATTTAGAGTAGTCGAAAAAATTCAAGTGAACGAAAATAATTAAATAAATATAGGATAAAAACTCAAAATTGTCCCAAATTTTGATATGGAGTTTTAATTACTGTAGCAAGGCCACAGAAAAAAATTAGGCCAAAAAACAAAAAAAAATTTATAATTTGCCTGGTGTCAAATCTGGCACCCGGCAAAGAAGCCTTTACCGGGTGCCAGCTCAGGAGGCACCTGGCAAAGAATTTTCTTTTTAAAAAATGAAAAATTTCTTTGCCAGGTGCCGTCGTCACCTGGCACCCGGCAAAGGCCCACGACTAAAAAGGCCCAACCAGCCCACGTCCCAACCCTAGGCGCGCCCGACTCAACCCGACCATGCTAGCGCTCCGCCGCCGCCCCGCCGCGCCCACGCCTCGCCCACGCTCGCCCCGGCGGCCGGCCGGCGCTCCCGCCCGGTTCCGGCGGCCTCGCGACCGCGACCCCGCCCTGGTGACCCCGACATTGCCTTGCCCGGCCGGCGCTTGGCCGGCACTCCTGCCAGGCCCTGGCGCCCCAGCCTCGTCGGCCGCGACGACCATCCCCAATGAGGCCGGCTGCCCGTGGTCCGGCCGCCGGGCTCCTCCCGCCGCCGGCCAGCAGTAGAGGAGGTAGGTGGAAGAAGGGAGGAGGAAGGAAGAAGAAGAAAGAGAAGGGGGAGGAGGAAGAGGAAAAAAGTGAAGGAGGAGGAGCAAGAAGAAGAAGAAGGAGAAGGGGGAGGAGCAAGAAGAGGAAGGTGCCAACCCGACCGCCCGTCGATCCTCGCGCCATTCCGATCGGTCGTTGATCCTCGCGCTGCTGCGGTCATCCCCGCCGTCGTCACCGGCCCTCGCTCTTGTCGTTCTTGCCGCCAAGGTAAGCCCTAACCTTGTAGTGTTAGTAGTAGTAGTATTAGTAGTGTTAGTAGTAGTAGTTAGTAGTGTTAGTAGTAGTTAGTTGTAGTGTTAGTAGTTTTAGTTCTAGTGTTAGTTGTAGTAGTTAGTAGTGTTAGTTGTAGGGTTAGTAAATAGTAGTAGTTAGTAAGTAGTAGTGGTTAGTAGTAGTTGTTGTTAATAGTTAAGTGGTTCTTAGTATTAGTAGCGTTAGTAGTTAAGTAGTTGTTAGTAGTAGTTGTAAGGTTAGTAGTAATTGTTGTTGTACTACTTCAATACTTTCATGTGCATAGAAAGAGAACTAAATTACACGGCTCCTCTTGATATATTGGTGGTTGTTGGCCTTCATGCCCATGTTTGGTATATATGTCATTGTTGGCCTTCGTGCCATGTTTGGTATATATGTGGTTGTTGGCCTTTGTGCCATGTTTTTTTGCAGGTTTTGGAAACCTCCCCGTGCAGGGGAGGTGCTGCCAAAATTTTGAGTCGACACTAACCATTTTCCCCCTTTTTTGCAGGAGGAGGACCTGCGGGAGGGACTTGGCAACCCCTATCGTCTTCTTCGCGGGTCTTCCTACACCACGTTGACTCGCCACTGCACCGACTCTCCACCACCCCGCTACTCGAACCTCACCGGCACCCTAGGTATAACCCCTCTATCTGTATGTGGTCTTTGGTCACGTAACCTAGTTAGATGTCTCCCGTTCGAAAGAGATACGGTCGAAGATATGTGGACCTTTATATATCTACGATCGTATCTGTTTTGGATTGTTCACGTTTTTTGGACAGCCCGCGGATGCGTAGTTGAGGTTAGTTTTCATGCTCCGTTCCTGTCTGAGACGGTGTTTCAGCATCACCTCCCTGTTGTTCTCCTGATACACACTCCCCCTTGCAGGACGTGTACCGGGAGAACAACGGATAGGTGCTACCAAAATTTCATCTCAGATAAGAGCGGAGCATGGAAACTAACCTCATCTACGGATCCGCGGGTGGGATTAGGACCTATCCTCACCTATTAGAGAGTAGGGACACCACGTAGATGCAATTGATGGTCACCTATGGAGATGTTATATATGCTATAGGATGGCGGACCGTCAGTGGATGTACATGGGCCGGACAAGTCAGGGTGATGTCAGCTATGAATGGATGCAAAAGACCGATCGTTTCTTGAATCGTGCATTTGGCAAGGCCGCAAAATTCCCAAAAATGGCTTTGTGTCTCTGCAGCAAGTGTGGTAATAGGAGAATGCTAGACAAGGAACTCATGGGTACACATCTGCACAAGAATGGGTTTATGCCGAACTACACCCCGTGGGTCCACCATGGTGAAGCCAATCGTATGAGAGACAAGATGGTGAGACAACGCGTCGAGGCTTTCAATGTCCGGGGTAGCAGACATGGTAGATGATGTTCACCAAGCATAGTTTGTTGAAGGACGTGAGGAGGCGGAGATGCGGCAGCCGTAGATGCGTTCCAGTACATGATGGACTCGGCACAGAAACCCCTTCACGCTCATTCTGAGGTCTCCCAGCTGGATGCCATAAGTCACTTTATGGGGTTGAAGTCTGATTTAAACTGGAGCCGAGAAGGCTTTGATAAGGTGTTGGCCATGGTTGGCACCCTGCTTCCAAAAAACCATGTGGTGCTGAAGTCCATGTACGAGGCACACAAGCTCTTTAAAGCACTGAAGATGCCGTATGAGCAGATACATGCTTGTCCGAACGGGTGTGTCCTATTTCGAGAAGAACACGAGGAGGCAAAGCACTGTTCGAAGTGTAAAGCCTCCAGGTTCCTAGAGGTAGAGTCTAGTGACGGTGGTGGCCAGAAGAGCCAGCTTAAGATACCCGCCCTAGTCCTATGGCACCTTCCCTTCTTGCTGAGGCTTCAAAGGCTATTCATGACCGAGGAAACCACGAAACAGATGACGTGGCACAAGAATGGCAAACGGTACAATCCTAACAAGATGGTGCATCCATCTGATGGTGAAGCATAGGCCAGGTTTAATGACATGCATCGTTTGAAATCCGATGAGGCTCGTAATGTACGTGTCGTGTTGGCAACTGATGGGTTCAATCCTTATGGCAGCATGTCCGCCTCTTACACATGTTGGCCCATGTTTGTTATCCACCTTGATCTCCCCTTGGCGTCGCCTTTCAACGACAAAACATGATCTTGACGTTGATAATTCCTAGACACCCGGGGAAGAATATGGGTGTGTATATGCAGCATGTGATTGATGAACTGATCAAAGCTTGGAATGAAGGGGTGTGGACATACGACCGAGCAACGAAGCAAAGCTTCAAAATGTACATCTGGTACCAGTACTCCATGCATGACTTCCTGGCGTATGGGTTATTCAGCACCTAGTGTGTTCATGGGAAGTTCCCGTGCCCAATATGTCGAGAAGCTATGAGATTCATTTGGTTGAAGAAGGGAGGCAAGTATTCATTGTTCGACCAACATCATCAATTCCTAGATTCCAACCATCAATTCCGACAAGACACCAAGAACTTTAGGAAAGGTGTCGCTGTCACGGACCCTAGACCGCACATGAAGACTGGTGCTGAGGTTCATGCTAAGATAAATGCTCTCCTGCCCAATGAAGAAGGTGGTTTTGTGGGATATGGTGAGCAACACATGTGTACTCATAAGTTACGAGCGAGCTCAGCCTAAGAGAAAAACCACTAACAGCGAAGTTTGTACTCTCGGCACTGATGGCCTCGAGTATCATGGCATAATTGAAGATATCTATGAAGTTTCATTTTATGGTTTGAAACCTCTTCATCTTGTCATGTTCAAATGCCACTCGTTCAATCATCGACTAACGAAATGGAGCCCTAATATTGGTCAAGTTGAGATTCGACATGATTTCATCTATCAAGGAAAAGATGTCTTTATTGTGGCAGATCATGTCGTGCAGGTTTATTATTTTCCATACGCATGCCAAGGCAACAAGGCTCTTCAGGGTTGGTCTATTGTGCACCAGGTATCGCCACATGGTAGATGTCCTGTCCCAAATGATGAAGATTACAACTTCAACCCAAACACATATGATGGAGAGTTCTATCAAGAAGATGGGCTACAAAGGAGGTTGGTGATAGACTTAACCAAGGAGATCGGAATAGAAGTAGACAATGAAAGGGTTCATGACGAGGAAGAAGGAGATGAGGTGCAAAATGCCAAGGACATAGAAATACTTGAGCGATTACATTTAGACGATGACGATGAAGGCAACATTGAACCTTCGGACAGTCTTGTTTATTTGGACAATTTTGATAGTGATGACGAGACATATGATCCAGATAATCCCAATAATGATGATTACTTCTAATACATGTAATACAATGTTATTTTGAAATCGTGTCTTGTTTATTTACTTAGCATCTATTTCTAATACATGTAATAATATGTCTTGTTTGTTTCTTTTCAATTGTAGGTGATTGAACAAAGATGGTGGGCAGCAGTGGGCCAAGGAACATGAACTCGAGGTACCAGAGGGCACGTGAGGATGCAGATGTCGGAGAGAACTCGTCGGACGGGAGGAGGCAGCGGACTAGGAGCAGTGGCAGCGGAGCGACAGCAGGAGGGGCCGGCCTCCTCTAGCCTCGCCGCATGACGTGCCGGAGGAGGAGCATCGTACCATAGACTCCTCGGAGGACGAGCAGGTTTGGGCGACGGAAGACGAGGGAGAGCCACAGGAGGGCGGCGAGGCCGGAAGTAGTTCCACTGCCTCTGCTGCAAGGCCCTACTTGCGAGGTCCCTCAAAACTCCCTGGGCCTCTGCTTCCTCCTCTACGCCCAGTGATCCGCCCCCAGGGGGACAGGTAACTAACTTTAGATTTAATCACAGCTACTTCATATAACCTGTTAAAAATTGTCAGAGAAACTAATAATGTTTGTTAATGACTTGTGCAGGCACTGGGAGGTTGTGTCGCCTGGTGACTCACGCAACCCCAACCACATCTTGGGGCTTGTGTGTAAGCACTATTACACTGGCATTGTCACACACAAGGGGACTATGGGGCCATCCAAATCATGGGACCACTACAAATCTGCCCCCGACGCAGATTATGGAGACAAGCAGGAGCGGCTCAGGAGAGAGTTCTGGGTAAGTCTCGTTCGCACAACTTTGATCAACATATCGCATTCATTTCACACTTTTTAACATAGTGAATTCAAACATTGTGTCTGTCTGTAGACTTTTTTTAGGTGTGAAGAGGGACAGGAGGAGAGGGCGGAGAAGAACTTGGTGAAAGGTGCTAGGAAACGCATCGGTGACATGAACTATGAGGAGTGCCTCATTTGCATCATCAAGTACTATGCCACACGACTTGGTCAAAAAGTCAGCAAGAACAGGCAAGACAGATGCCTCTGACCCGAGAACAGTTCCTTGAGGTAAATGAAAAAGAAAAATACTGATTTATTTTGAGATTAAGTAGCTTTCATTTGGTCGTCTTACATTTCAAATTCTTTATGACATGTAGATGATTCCATGGTGGTGCGAGTCCATTGCCGACTGCTGGGAGATGATTGTGGATAGGTGGTTCATAGAGGGTTATATCCAGGAGCACAAAGCCCACCGGGAGCAGGCTTTGCAAGCGACAGGCCCCACACACCATCAAGGCAGCCGTAGCCTCGGCGCATACAAGAAACTATGGGTACGTGAATTCATTTTTAGTATTCTGACGCTCCATTCTACATGTTTCTTCTAATCATCTTGTTGTCTTTCTTGCAGTCGGCGTCGTATGGTGGCCAGTCTTTGTCCACGTTCATGGCATATGGACTGGCCCGCAAGGGAAAGGCGACTTCCGCTGTCACCTTTAGCCCAGATGACCCACCCGAGTCGTACAACAACCTGAGCGTCCACACTCGCATCAATTCCTATGCGTCGGGGGCAAGGTCAGTCCATGGGCCAGACTGGGATCCGAGCACCGACGACATAGATGGGACGATGGTCATGAGGCTTGGACAAGGCAAGAAGCATGGGCGGTACTGGCTTGGCGATGGCACCCTCGAGTCCAGCTCTGTTCCCACCCTCTCCGAGGTCTGAGCACAGACCCCAAGCGGTGGGCCGACCATACGCCAACGGTCGTCCCCTTCACAGCAGCGGGTCGACGCACTCCAGGTTTGTCCCGTTTAACTCTTCATTGATCTTTACATAACTTAGTTGCCTTTGCATCACTGAAACATTCGATTGAAATGTTGCAGGCCAAGAACAAGAGGCTAGCTCAGGAGCTACGGGAGCTAGCGACGAGGCATGCGGAGGCCGAGCGAGAAAGACAGGCCAAGCGGGCCGAGCGGGAGAGACAGGCCAAGTAGCTGGCGGAGATTACGATGTTCCTACAGAACTTTGGGTAAGTGAACGGTGTACCTGTGCCGCAGTTCGCTCCACCACCGTCGCCAGTTATAGCTAGTCCAGTGAGTTCCATATTGCTTCGACTAGTGCTTTCATTAGATGACCCACTCTAACGGATGCATTTTCTTATCCTTTATGCAGCCTCCGTCGGCGGGTTCGAATAACCCATCTCAGGGGCAACCAGGCGACAGCGGCGCTTTTCCTTCACCAAGCAGTCAGTTTCCTCATCACCTGTAGTTTGTTTCTTGTTTTCACTACTTTATGGACATGTGATGCATCATGAACGACTATCGACTTGTTACGATGGATATTGGACCTATTATGTTTGTGATGTCGTGTATCTGAGACATTATGTGCTCGTGATGTTATATATATGTGGTTTTGAGTTTGTGATGAGATGAATGTGATATATATGTGCTATATTGTGTTTGTGATGTCACAGATGTGATATATATCTTTTATATGCAGTGTTTGTGATTATAGAATCAAAAAAATTAAAAAATTTAAGTTTATAGGCTTTGCCGGGTGCCCTGGCCCTGGCACTCGGCAAAGCTGGGAATTCCTCATGTTCAGAATTCCCAACTTTGCCAGATGCTAGGGACAGGGCACCCGGCAAAGAAATTACGAAAAAAATAAAAACTCTTTGTCGGGTGCCCAGGCGGGGCAGCACCCGGCAAAGAAATTATAAAAAGAAAAATAAAAAATTCTTTGCCGGGTGCCTCTAACATGGCACCCGGCAAAACAAGGGCTGACGGATCGGCGCCTTCTCGGTCACTTTTCTTTGCTGGGTGCCGAGTTCACACTCAGCAAACTCTTTATCGGTGCCCGATAAAAAGCACCCGGCAAAGAAATCTTTGCCAACTAACTTTTTGCCGGAGGCTCTTTGCCGAGTGCAGCAATCGACAAAGACTTTGCCAGGTGCAAAATAGCCTTTGCCGGGTGCTTGAATCCAGTAGTGGATCGTGATGGCAGGGTCGACGTGGATCCCTCGACGATGCCCATCAGTTCATCGCCAACGATGGCAGGGAGTTGCCTGCACCAAGAAGATGGAGAAGAAATCACCGACGATATGCCCAACTGCTGCAGGTATATATGCCTTGTCAACTCACTACAGGATTTGCTCTCTTTGCCGACTGCAATGCGCACTCGGCAAAGGCAGAATTGCAGTTGGCAAAGGCTTTGCCGACTGCAATTCCACGTGGCAGTCGGCAAAGGGCTGTCGGCAAAGAAAACATCGGCGAAGGCGGCTTTGCCGAGTGCCACGTGGCATGCAGTCGGCAAAGGCTTTGCCGAGTGCCACGTCGGCACTCGGCAAAGCCACGTGGCGCCGTCAGCCTGACGGGTGGCTTTGCCAAGTGCTGACGGCGGGGCACTCGGCAAAGAAAAAAATTATTTTTTTTGAAAATTTCTTTGCCGAGTGCCGGCACTCGGCAAAGAAAATTTTTTTTTTAAAAAAAATTCTTTGCCGAGTGCTGACACTCGACAAAGGCATGACCCTTTTGCCGAGTGCTGGCACTCGGCAAATAAAAAAAAAATTTTTAAGAAAATTCTTTGCCGAGTGCTGACACTCGGCAAAGGCATGACCCCTTTGCCGAGTGCCACGCTGGCACTCGGCAAAGCTGGCAAAAAATTTTTTTTCCTGTTTTCTTGCATCCAAACATTGCAAAATCACAATTTATATCACAATTTCACCAGGACCACAAGTAGCACCATTTATATCACAATTTCATCACATTTATCACCACCGTCACCATATATATCATAATAACACATATATCTCACAATAGCATCTCTTATCACCACCACAAGTCCATTACAACCATGAAACTCAACGCAACGAGTCGAACACCACAACTCGAGGTCCATCACATGAAGTTCAACACAACAAGTCTAGGTCCATCACGAAGAGAAGAAATACATGACAGAGACTTTGACGATACTCAAGTCCAGGAGCATAAGACAAGCGACAAGTACCTAGCTCATCGCGCCGTCCCCGGAGCCGTCAGGTTGTCCGTCCCCAGAGCCCCCAGGGTTTTCCCACGGAACCCACCCTGGATCATGCGGCGCCGACCAGTACGGCCGCCCTCCGCCCACCGGCCACGAGTAAGGTGTAGGAGGGCCACGCGGAGGTGGATACAGTGGAGAAGGGCCACCCGGAGGTGGATACGGCATCATCTGAGGGCGGGCAACTCTAGGGGACGGGTTCAAACTCGCCGACTGTACCTGCACAAGTTAAAGGCCAAGTGATGTCATTAGTATCTGCAAGATGGACGCACAAGCTAAAGCAAGAGTCAATGTACTCACCGGTGTCCCAGCAGGAGTGACAGGAGCAGGCATAGGAAAAGATGGTGGAGGAGGCGGTGGAGCGAATAATTCAGGCGGTGGAGGCGGCCCGGGGATCTGTAGGGATTGGAAGTAGCCGGCAAAGCTCTGCATTTGACTATTGTAGTGCTGCTGCATGGCTGTCAGTGCTGCTGGTAAGCCATCTGTTGCGCATGCAACTGCGCCTGCATCTGCGTCTGCATCTGCGCCTGCATCTGCGCCATCTGCTCCTGCACCTGGGCCTGCAATATTACATCCGCAGTGTTGATTGTAAGTATAGGTGTGAAATGAGTGAACGATGAACGAAACCACACTTACCTGGAACTGCGACATGCTCGGCTGCCGAGACGCTATGGGGATGTCGGTGGAGCTCGTGGGCCTGGATCAAACCTGGCTCAGTGTGGGAGCATCGGACGGGTCGACGGCGCTGTGGGCCATGTAGTACCGGCCGTGCTGCTTCCCTGGTCCCAACCTCTGCAGGAGGTCTGTGTCCAGGGGCTCGGCGGTGGGGTCGAACGTCTCCCCGTAGCGCTGGCGAGCCACGGCGGTATACTCGATCGCCTTCTCGTAGGCGGTGGGGTTGCTGTACGCCTCGGGCCCGTCCTCCAGGTTGTAGACCTTGTCCGGCGCTGTCGCCTTGCCCTTGTGGGAGAGGAGGTACCCGGTGAACTGGTTGATTTCCTGCCCACCGTGCGCCTGCGACTGCATTGAAAACAGAAACATGGTTACAAGTAATGACAATTGAGGGCTACAAAAAAGACATGAACGGACGCATACCCATCTTCTCATGTACATTGGGAGGGGCTGGCTCCCTTGGTGGTGTGGCACCCCTCGCATCTACAGGCGGCGGCCCCGACGGTCGTTGCGCCTCTCGTACGCCTCGTCCGTTTGCCACATGCGCACAATCTCCTCCCAGTAGTCCCTGTGGTTGTCGCACCACCCTGGACAGAACTGCATGACATCAAGTATTTGACATATGAGAAGATTAGTGTAATGTTTCACTGAAGGAGTCTGAACGAATGTTTTCCTACTTAATTACATGCACGTATTGAGCGAAGGTGAGGTCAGTCTCCCTCGAGTTCATGATCTGGCGGATTTCGGGCTTCTTGATGGACTCTGCATGCACGTCGGCGTAGTAGTCGTGGATGGCCTGTATGCGTGCCTCATGGTACAGGTCCTTGAGACGATGTTTGCAGACCGCCTCCTGCACTCACGCCGCCTGGTCCGCTTTACCCTCCTCGCACGTGAAGAAGTCCTGCACACAGACACATCATGTAGCATTACATTGTTTTAAGAAGTCTGACGAATGCGTACTATTTAGCAATGCGGTGTGATGAAAGACTCACCCAAAACTCCCTCTTTATCTTTGTCGTGAGGGTCTCGCCACCCACGTTGATGAGGTAGAAGTGAGCCCACCTCATGGGCACCTTCAACTCGCCGTCCACGTTGACAAGGCCAGGGTAGTACTCCTTAATCAGGAGGCCCTGGATGCCATTGATATGGCGTGATTCACCTTCTCCGCTCACAAACGCCCAGGTACTGCATGAGTCATTAAGAACAATTGTTAGTTCGCAGTTTGATTTTCAATATGTCATATGAACAAGTAGTGAAATCAATAATGGATACTTACGTCTGGCCCACGGGTGTAATCACCGGGCGTCTGTTGAATTGCGGCCGCACCCTAGGAAGCTGCGTGGGCCAGCGCGAGTACACCTTGGCCACGCCTGACGAAGTCAAAGCCGTCTGGCCTGGTGTGGGCACGGCGTCGTCGTCGTCGGCGCCGTCGGCGTCGGCGCCATCAGCGCCGTCGGCGTCGTCGGCGGCGTCGGCGTCGTCGGCGGCGTCGTCGTCGTCGTCCGTCGTCGTCTCCTCGTGCGAGGACGAGAACGGTAGCCTCCTCGTCGCTTGGCGACGTCCGCTATGGGGTTGCAACCCCCTACTGGACGACCCGCCCGCCAACACCTCCTCCTCCTCCTCGTGATCGTTGGCGGTCTCCTACGGGGAGACCTGGTACGCCGAGCGTACGGCTCGATGCGGCCGCTGCCGCCGTCCGCCTGGCATTTTGCCGAGTGCCTGCAATGACAAAGAATAAAAGAGTTAGCATAAATAAATGACAAGTACTTGTAAAGGAACATAATAATAACAATATAGTATTACATGGCCTCGTAATTATCTCCGCGAACGGCAATATCGCGGGCGTGGAGTCGTCATCACTATCACTATCGTCGTCATCGCTATCCATATTGTCGAGCTCTCTTAAGTCATCACTGTCATCATCATCCTCATCACCTCCATAGTCATCATCATGTTCATCCTCCTGGACAACTCCATCGCGCTGCATCTGCCATCGCTCAAGCATTCTTAAGTCCTTGGCATCCTGCACCTCCTCACCCTCGTCCTCATCGATTTCGTTGTCTACTTCCATGCCCATGAGCGAACCAATGTCTATCTCCAAAGTACCTTCTAGCCCCTCAGGTTGATAGAACTCATCTTGGTTTGGGTCAAAGTCGTAATCATCATCGTTTGGGAGAGGCGGTTTGCCGCGCGGTGACACCAAATGCACAAGGCTCCAACCCGCAAGCTTCTCATCTTTTTGGCACGCCCATGGGAGGTAATAAACTTGCGTGGCGTCTCAGTTGGCCACAATGTACACATCGTCTCCTTTATAGCTGGAGTCCTGTCGAATCTCGACTTGCCCTATCGTAAGGTCTTGCCTCGTGACATCGGGATCGAACCAATGGCATTTGAATACCACCGGCTTGAAAGTCTCAGCACCCTTAAAGTTGAGCTCATATATCTCTTCGACTATGCCGTAGTAGTCCTTCTGATCCGTGTCAGCCGTACGAACTCCGCTGCACATGGTTTTTAGGTTGGGTCGACTCTCCTCGTGCCTTCTCGTGCGAAAGCGATAGCCATTCACATCATAAACGGTGAATGACTTCACCCTACGGGAGAAGCCACGGCCCACCTGTTTCAATTCATCACTCATTTCTATATCCGTTTGGGCCTGCAAGGGTGAGGACAGGTAGATCGTTACATTACTTGCTCCAGGGAGCAAAGTGGAATCACAAAGTCGGAAAGAGGTTAGTTGGTTGGTACCTTTGTACAGAACCAGGAGATGAAATCGGGCACATCGTGTCTAAGAAGATTGTCTTCTTCTTGCTCGGTAGGAGCCCTATTTCCTGTGCAGTATTGACTAATAAATTTCCTGAAAGAAGCAAGAGACTAGAGGGTCGGATCATGATAGGTGGAGGATAGTGACGGCGTAGGTAACAACCTCATTGAGAACTTACTTCTGATAAGGAATCACTTCATCAAGGTTGAGCAACAATGTGAACATGATAGTGTGCCACTCCTGATGGGTCAACTGCTTGTTGGTACCTGCGCTTCCACTTCCGAGATCCCCTTGGAAAAGGCTGAGGGTCGATGAGTTCTCATCGGTGTTGTAACGAGGGGTTGGATTGTGCATGATGGGAAGATTCTCAGTATAGTACGCGTCGACACCTCCTCCAGAATGGAGGCCTCTCCCACGGATGCCTCAATCTTGGCTTTATTTCGACTCTTTTTCTGAAGAAGCTTTAGACACCTCTCGATTGGATAGCACCAACGGGCCTGCACGGGACCCCCCAAGCGTGCCTCGCGCGGTAGGTGCAAAATCAGATGCTGCATCGACAGGAAGAAGCCGGGTGGAAATAGCATCTCCAACTTGCAGAGCAACAGAGGTGCAGCCTTCTCTAGTTCAACACAAACATCCCGAGACAAGTCCTTGGCACAAAGCTGGTGGAAGAAAAAGCTTAACTCTGCCACGACGCACCACACTGGCTCTGGGAGGTATCCCCGGGTCATCGCAGGAAGGATCTGCTGAATCCATATGTGGAAGTCATGACTCTTCATTCCTAAGACTTTCATAGTCTGCAAGTTCACGCCCCTGCTCAGATTCGCCGCATACCCATCAGGGAACTTTAACGTCTTGATCCACTGCAGTACTTCCTTCCTATCGGCCCTTTTCAGGATGTAATCGGCCGGGCCCCTTTTACATTTCTTGCCGGGCGCAGGGGTCTTCATCACAAGGTTTGGTCTATCACAAATCATCTCCAGGTCCAGTCTAGCCTTGACATTGTCCTTCGACTTTTTACCAACGTCCATGAGTGTTGCCCAGAGTGCCTCGGCCACATTCTTTTCTGTGTGCATTACATCGATGTTGTGTGGAAGAAGAAGGTCTTTGAAGTAGGGGAGCCTAGTCAAGCCCGATATATGAGTCCACATGTGGTCCCGAGCATATCCCTTAAAACCACCTGTCTCCTCAACTTTGAGAGCCTGTATGTCGGCAAGGATGGCGGCAGGGCTCTTAACCTGCGGAATGGGGCCGGTGACTTGAACACCTTTCATGAAGTGCTTTACATCAAGCCTGAATTCATGGTTCTCATGCAGGAATTGGCGATGCTTATCGAAAGAAGAATACTTCCCACCCTTGGCCAGCCAGGTGAACATCACATCTGCCTTGCATGTCGGGCAAGGGAACTTCCCGTGAACACACCACCCGCTGAATAAGCCATACGCTAGGAAGTCATGCATTGAATACTGGTACCACACATGCATTCTGAAGTTCCTCTTTGTAGCTCGGTCGTACGTGAGTACCCCCTCTTCCCAAGCAAGTTGCAATTCATCCCACACCGGCTGCATGAACACACCCATATTGTCGCCCGGGTGTCCGGGTATTATCAGCGTCAAGATCACGTTCCTAGGTTCAAACATGACACCGGGGGGAGATTGAGGGGGATCACAAACACGGGCCAACAAGTGTATGGGGCCGCCATCATTCCAAACGGGTTGAACCCATCTGTTGCCAGCGCTACGCGTACATTCCGAGCCTCCATAGCCTTGACAGGATTCATGTTATCGAAGTGCTTCCATGCATCACCATCCATCGGGTGTACCATCTTGTCAGGATGGTATCTTTTGCCATTCTTGTGCCACGTCATTTGTTTCACGGACTCCTCTATCATATACAGCCGTTGAAGCCTCGGTAGGAAAGGAAGGTGCCGTACGACCATCTCGGGGACCTTAGACTGTTTCATGCTGCCATCAGAGCCTTCTACCAACACGAACCTAGAGGCTTTGCACTTTGGACAGATTTTTGCTTCCTCGAGGTCTCCCCTAAACAGGACGCACCCCTTCGGACAAGCTTGGATCCCCTCATATGGCATCTTAAGTGCACGAAGGAGTTTCTGTGTAGCGTAGGTGTTTTTTGGCAGGACATGATCTGCCGGAAGCAGTGTGCCAACAATGCTCAACACGAGATCGAAGCCGTCTCGACTAATGCCCAGTTGCAACTTCAACCCTATTAGGCATGAGACGGCATCCAGTTGCGTAACCCTTGTCTTCTCGTGAAGGGGCTTCTGTGCCACCTCCATCATGTCGTAGAACGCCTTCGCGGTTTCCTCCGGATCTTCCTCCACATCCATTCCTTCGCCGAACCGTGCTTCGTGGAAGTCTGCCATCATGTCTGCCATCCCGGCATCGGCATCATACTCCTCGAGGACGGGTCCCACCACCTCGTCCCTAATAGGATGGTGTTCACCATGGTGGCGCCAACGGGTATAGTTTGGAACGAATCCGTTCTTGAACAGATCTTTCCCCACCGCAACCTTTACTTTCCTTTTCTTGTTCTTGCACTGGCTACAGGGACATGGCATCCGAATCGACCCTTTCGCAACTGGGCCAAATGCTTGCTCCAAGAACTCATTCGTCCCCCTAATCCATTCATTGCTCTTACTTGCGAAGCCCGAGTACATCCACTCACGGTCACCCATGCTCTGTCATGCGGCAATGTTAACATGTGATAAAACCAGCAAGTGCATCTACAACATGCTCCTAGCATCTAATAGGTGAAGGATAGGTCCTAATCCCACCCGAGGATGCGCAAATGAGGTTACCTTCCATAATCCGCTCCCGTCCGAGACGGAATTTCGGCAGCACCTCCCCGTTGTTCTTCCGATACACGTCCCGGCGGGGAGAGTGTGTATCCGGAGAACAACGGGGAGGTCCTGCCGAAACTCCGACTCGGACGGGAGCGGAACATGGAAGTTAACCTCGTCTACGCATCCTCCGGCTGTCCAAATAACGTGGACAATCCGAAACAGATACCGTTATACATATGCAAAGAACGCATACTTCCAACCGTATCCGTTTCGGACGGGAGAAGCCTAACTAGGTAACGCAACCTACGACTACATGTGACGGAAAGAGAGGTCATACCACAGGTGCCGGTGAAGACAGGATAGCGGGGCAGTGCCCAGTCATGCTCCTCTGGGTAGCCTCCAATGGGAGCCCTCCTGAAAAAGAAAAACAATTAGTGAGAATAAAAAATTTTGGCAGCACCTCCCCTGTACGGGGAGGTTACCAAACCTGCAAGAAAAGACGGCACGATGGCCGACAACCACAGATACATGTCAGGCACGATGGCCGACAACTACACGGCACGATGGCCGACAACTACACGGGGAGGTCTCGATAACCTGCAAAAAGAGCGGCACGAAGGCCGACATCCACAAACAACGGCACGAACGTCGACAATCACAACGGCACGCAGGCCGATGACTAGAGCGGTACGAAGGCCGACAAGCAGAGAAGGGTGATATACCTAGTCACGACACATGCGTTGACGGGGATGCGACACAGAGAAGATGGCGGGGTGAAGGCCGGTGAACCTCTTCCCTCCTCCTTCTCCTCCTCCCCTCCCTTCTTCTCCTCCCCTTCCTCTTCTTCTTCTCCTTCTCTTCCCTCCTCCTCCCCTCCCTTCTCCTCCCCTTCCTCTTCTCCTCCCCTTCCTCTTCTCCTTCTCCTCCTCTTCCCTCCTCCTCTCCTCCCTTCTTCTCCTCACCTTCCTCTTCTCCTTCTCCCTCTCCTTCCTCCTCTTCTTCTTTTCCTCCTCCCTCCTTCTCCCTTCCCTTCCCTCCTTCTTCCCTTCCCTCCTTCCCTTCCCTTTCCTGTCCGAGGCGGGCCGGGGCGAGCGGCCGGCCCTGCCGGGTCAGGGCGGGCGGCCGGCGGCGGTGGGCGCGGGGGCCGGCGACGGCGGGCCGGCCGGGGT
>CM041640.1:6717160-6732997 GCA_023333625.1 Bothriochloa decipiens | reverse complement strand
GACATGATAGTCACGTCACAGCAAGATACAGGTGCTGTCCGGATGGACCCACAATGACACATTGTAAGCTGCAGTGGGCGAGGATCACTGGATCCGCCTGTGGCCTGTCCTCGGGTTCCGGACTCCGAACTCTCGGCAAATAGCCCCGCTAGTTTCATTTTGTCAGGTCGCCATATATGCATGCGCCTACTATTCAAAACAAAAGTTTCGGTGTGGCCAGTGGCGGATTCGATCGTGATGGCGGCCGGGCCGGCGGGCCATCTGTGGAACCTGTAGATGCCTTGCTACCCATGCATGGCCCGACCATATGCGCTCATCGGCTACACTTGTACAGGTCATGCATAATGCATACACAGCTCACATTGGACGAACTTATTAACCGCTTCTTGCCCCGTGTGCGATTTGAATGTGACTGCCAGTACAATATGTATATATCATATCATCTAACGGCGCGGGTCGCCCAAGTACGTAGGAGAGCCGTTTTTTATTTTATTTTATTTTAAAAAAAAGTATGGAGTATTAGGTAGGAGAGGGAAAGGAAGAGCGAAAACCAGCCGTCGCTACGCGTGCATGGCGGAGCTAGCTGGTAAACTTATATTGGAGAGCGAGCGAGAATGTCCGAGTCACATGGCGCGCGCGTGGAGACGCCCGGCTGGCCGGCCACGCTCGCAGTCTGCATCTTGGCCTTCCCTTTAAATAAGCGGATTCCTGCATCTGCCTGCTGGCTGCTGCTGCAAACTCGATCGTCGAGTTCCCTTTTTATTTGTTTTTGGCCCGATCGATCGGATGCCTTCTCTTTAATTTGCCCCCAACCTCGAAACTGTTCAAAGGAGCTAAGCTAAGCTGGCTTGCCTAATTAGTGGCCACCGGAAGAATCCTAGTTCCTCGAGTATTTGCGGGATCGGCGCTTGTCACGCAGCAGCCACGTAACTTTTTCCCGAGCGGGTTGAGTGCATGCAGGCACAAACAACCATGCAGGCCAAAGGGCGAGCAAGCGCACCCTGCCGGGAGCCGCAGCATGCACCGACTTGAGTGTGGGATCGGATCCGAATAACACTCTTGTCATTATATTTTGATTTAAATTCAAATACCAACACCAATGATATTATCGAATACAGATAAAGGAATATTTTGGATTCGGATATTTATTTAATTCAACTCAAGGTGCATATATTGTTAAATTTAACATCCATGAATAGTAGAATTTTAGTTCCAACTTCATCGATAAACCAAAGAGGAAACAAAAATCATAGATTCATAGTAGTACATTTCTAATGATCTCAGATGTCAAAGTGAACTAAATTAAATAGATAATAATTACTATAATTAAGTAGATAACAAGTAGCCATTCGCTTTACCAATGTTTTTGTAATTACAAAATCATTACACAAGTAGAAATTTGACACTACTAATATGATCCCTTATATAGCCAAATTCGTCGTTAAGCTATTTCAACCCGTTTACCACCCCTTCCTTCTCCACGATCGACCTTGCGGACGACATGTACAGGCCAGGTGCTGCAGCCAAGAGCCGCAGCTGCGGGTCTTTCCGCCTGTCCTTGGATCCGCAGGCTCTGCAACTGCATGTCAGCATGTGCATGTCCGCTTGCTGTTTCATTTTGTCACATTTTTGGAGGGGAATTGTCACAGGTGGCTGTGCTAGCCTACGGGCCTCCTCGCATAACAAAAGTTGAATTTCGGCGTGGGCCAGTGCCGGATTCTCGTGACGGGCCGGGCCGGGCCATGCATCTGTGCAGCTTCTACATGGCTATATCATGCGCACCTAAGACACGTAAATAAGGAGTCCACGTACCTCCATAAACTCTCGCAAAAGTTCGCTTTTGCTCCCAGGACTTTAAAATCAGACAAGATATCTCCCTCAACTTTAAAATCTTTGATCTTATACCTCCTTATATGGTTGTAAGCAGTTTTGAAGGTGGTTTTATTTTTTCTTTTATTTTGACTAAAATTTTAAAAAGTCATAGAAAAATCATAAGATGAAAAAAAATCTAATTTTATTAGACTCCACGTAACTAGATCTAAACAACGAATATAAATATATGCTTTAGTACAAAGTTTTTATTGTAGCCTTAGATCTATACTTTTTTTTGTAGTTAACTGAAATAATTTATAGCCGTAGTTCATATGATCAAATTGTGGTGAAATTTTGTGATGGGCTAACTATTTTTGGCTTGAACTATAGTAAAAATTTCATACTCATTAGATCATGTATAACCTAAACCCTCAGAACCCTTTTAACCTCTACAACTAACCTAAAAACATCCAGGCCTCATTTATATCGCTGAATTCCATGCCAACTTAAGGTAATAAACTAAGAATGAAACGGTCTCTACACATAAAAATTAATGATTATCGCCGGCACCTCAGCAAACCAGGACGAGACGATCGCCGTCACTCGAGCACGCAGGAGGACGAGACCCTTACCCTCGCGGCTGGCGCCAAAAACGTGAGCAGTTACTGTAACCTCGCGCCAAAAAGGCCAAGGGCCGCGCCAAAAACAACAAACGTTGTGCTAAAAAATTTAAAAAAGAAACGAGCCTCACGACTCGTTCTGCAAAACAGGCCGCTCTTCATGGGCCGAGTACTATTTTTTTGTTTCAAGTTCATGGGCCGAGTACTATAGCTTAGCTGGAAGCGTGATTGGTCTCCGGCGTGTGGCCGTTGGATGGAAGTGGACGGTCCGATTTTGGTGAGTGCAGCAATACGTCAGCCGATCTGAATCCCTATGGAGGCCTGGACGCGGAACGAGCCTTGTTCCTCCGACCGTGCCCTTCCTAGAAAGGGTAAAGGCGGCTCCAACAACCAGAGCGCGCATCAGCAAAATCTGTACAAAATCCGCCCTCGATTTGGTTGGGTAGCTAGCACGAGGAGAGCGAGCGTGAGGCCGGGCCGTCGAGCGAGACCTGATTCGCTATGGCGCGGAACAGGAAGGAGGAGTCCGGCGGCTATCCGACGGCGGCTCTAGAGGAGGAGGAGGAGGAGGAGGAGGAGCAAGAAGAGGCGGAGACCGAGGGCGACGAGGAAGAGGGCGGCGAGGAGCAGACGGATCCGGAGGGGTCTGGCGCGGAGGACCAGGCTGAGGCGGAGGCGCCGGCGCTGGAAGTCGTGGAGCCGCCCAAGCTCGCCGAGGGCTTCTACGAGATTGAGGCCATCCGCCGCCGTCGCCTCCGCAAGGGCCAGCTTCAGTACCTCGTCAAGTGGTAGGTGACGACCCTTAGCAGCTCTCCCAAATCCCAATCTGCTTTCCCCCTTTTTTTGCAATTTTCCCGTAGGTTCCTTGATTCGCTTGGATGCTAGTCCAGATTCTTGCGCAGTTAGTACCGTTTGGGCGTGGTTTGGTGTTTAATACACCTCATTTGTTTGTTGTTTGCTCTGCTGAAGTAAGTAATTTCTGTGGCTTTGAACACAACTATTCCGTCCTCTTGTTAAATAGAGCGTCCGTTGCAGTATTTGCAATTTGGTGGCCAACTTTGGTAGTCATTGAGTCATGTTTGCTTCATTAAATAGATTCATTGTGTAAAATATAGTTGCTCTTTCTTTCCTTGATTGACAACTATGGATTTGAAAGCTGAATGTTATGCATATGCATGTTTACTGCATATATGTTACTGCTGACACTGTATTCCTACCGATTTGATGTGCTTTATCAGGCGTGGGTGGCCGGAGAGTGCTAACACATGGGAACCCCTTGAGAACCTGAAGGCCTGTTCGGACATCGTTGATGCTTTCAATAAGCGGTATGAATGTGTATTGTTTGTGTTCAGCATTTGATTCACATGTGTAGCTACCTGTTAACAATGTTTGCTGATGGTTTTATAAAACACAGGTCAAGGTCGCCCAGGTCCTCTCGAAAGAGAAAGCGCAAGACTGCAACAACTCCAACATCCGATCCTAACCCTTCTCGTGGCAAACGTGGTCGGCCACCTCGGTCGGAGGCCCGGAGCACGCAAGGCATACATGCCTCAGAAGTGAAGAAACTGCCCAGCAGGACAAGTAGCAGGAGAGCAAATAATAATAGTAACAAGACCTCACCTGGGGACCTTGATGCATCAGTGAACTTGCTTGGGCAAAGAGTAGTACAGGAGGGTAGTTCTGGTGTTGTCTCATTTGGGTTTCTGTCTCAAGGGACTCCCTTATCTGTTAGTTTGACTGGCCAAC
Source organism: Bothriochloa decipiens (assembly GCA_023333625.1). Taxonomy (NCBI): domain Eukaryota; kingdom Viridiplantae; phylum Streptophyta; class Magnoliopsida; order Poales; family Poaceae; genus Bothriochloa; species Bothriochloa decipiens. The sequence goes on along the minus strand of CM041640.1, from coordinate 6,728,819 downwards.
AAGATGTGCAACACCCTGCTAATTGTCAGGTGGACAATTCAATACGAGCACCTCCACCTCAAGGTGGACAGGTGACAGGTGCCAAGAAGCGCAAGTCTGGATGTGTCAGAAGGTTCAAGCAGGATGAAGTAACACAGGAGCATGGAGATATCCGTGATCGCGCAAGTGACAAGCCAGGGAATGAGACTGTTGATTCCACAGAAGGAGAAACTGGTGATAAGAACAAAGGGGAGGACTCTGGTAACCAAATTCATATGCCTAAGATCATAAAGATCATCAAGCCAGTTCGCTATTTTGCCACAGTCATGGATGGTGTGCAGCAAGTTGCAATAACATTCAAGGCAATCAGGTCAGTTCAGAGGTCTTATTTTCTGAATTTCTACAAAAGTTCCGTGTTCACATGCTGACGGTGCATGCTATTTTGGCATTGCTCCCTTTCAAATTAGAGCGCTACCATCACAAGGAATGATACTTTATGCAACATAAAGTGATAAAACCACATGTTCACACAGTAGAGTGCTTGGTTTGCTATTCTTTGCTGGAGTCACCTAAATGTTCTTTTGTATACTTCGAACCAATTCAGGATTGAAGCGTAACTGTAGAGAGAAATTTGCACCCAATCTTGGTTTTGATATTGTCGCCTTATTGTCTTATCTGAAGGCACTAAGGTGATGGTGCAATAAGTTGTTTAATTTAAATCACAGAATTATTTATCTCTGCTGTATTGTACATTTGAAGATCTGTTTTCATGTCTTTATTTTTCGTTTCATTTTATTTCATGTGCACTGGATATTGAAATCAATTACTTTACTTATAATCTTGGGTTATGGTAGAATTGTCTTCAAGTTAATTTGTTTGATTGAGTTTTGAATGGAATTGACTGGATAATATAAGTAGGCTAACTTTACGAAGATAATCTGGGAGGCCTTCATTCAAAAACTTGAAATGTGCATTTGTTGATTCTATTATATCTGAACTTAGGGGATTGCATACTCTCTCTTGAAACTGGGATTGCATGCTTAATATATATGACTCATTGTCTAAAGAGATTAGTGTCCAATAGCAAAGATGATAATTCGCCATTGGAGTCCACCAGCTCTAGGTATAACAAATGGTTATACTATTGCATCATACAGCCATAATGAATTGTTTGTTGTCCTGTGTGTTGGAGCTGGCCTCGAAGTTATTGGCTGCTGGTGCTATACTTTATACTAGAGCTCTGTCTAGTTAATACTACGATATTGGTTTAGGCAATTTGGGATCTTAAAATATGCATTTGAACTTTGAAGATTCCAGTGTTCTTCAGCTTAGGGAACTACATTCTCATTTTTTGGAATGAACATGCTATATTTAATACATACAGCAACTACTACTACAACAAAAACAACAACAACAAAGCCATGCAGTCCCAAGCAAGTTGGGGTAGGCTTGAGTTGAAACCCAACAAGAGCACGGAAACACGGTTTAGGCATGTCAATAGCTGATTTGTAATACATATTGGTATGAAACCCTACTATATATCTAGTATAGAAGCAGTAGGTGTGCATCAAGTTTGAGAAATGGTGTATTCCAAAGCATGCAACACAGTATTTTTTGGGGTCTTATACTACCAATAAAATATTCCTTTGTCTCTTCGATTGCTCTATTATTAAAGTCAATTCTTGTATTGTATTGTGAATTATTGTAGTCAGGTCAAATGCCCTTTCAAAATGGTTTTGCACTTTACAATGAGCACTCTGTTCTACAAGAAAAGAACACTCAAGCTCTTTCATTTTGAAACCTCGATGGTGGCATTCTATGCATTCAAATAAAGAAAAGCAATCTATGGCCTTTATTCAAAAGAGAGATTACATAGGTTTGGGGGTAGCATATCAATCCAGCATTGAAATGCAGAGCCTTTAAAGGCATTATGTTAAATTGGACTAATGATATTCTGATAACTCATCATAGAGTAGTAGTCATCCTATGCTTAAGTTTTTATCCTACATTGTTATTGCTCTTAGTGTGAGTGTGTGGTTATTATCTCTTAATTCTGACTATAAGTGGTTTTATACATGACTTGTAACACCTTTTCACTGGTTCGCCATTATGTTTTCATTGATATAGCGCACATGTCTTTCGTATAAGGTTTGCTGAACATTTATCCTGACCAACATGATCAACAGGTCTGATGGAGAGGAGGTATTCGTGGATGACAAACAGTTGAAAGCTAAGGAGCCCCTGGTGGTATGACCTCATTGTCTTCTCATTTCATTTGATGAAGGAAAATGTAATGACATCACAGCAATTATTATTCTGGTTTGCAGCTTATTAATTACTATGAGCAACACCTTCGCTATAACCCCACCTCGTGAGAAGGATGAATTGACGCCGCTATGTTTCAGTTGCTTGTGCTGCACCTTTGGTACCGATGGAGATGTTAAATGTAGCATTTTTTTTTCTTGTGCTAGATATATCTGTTTCTCTATTTATGTAAAATATTGATAGCATGGTTAGCCAAATGAACTGCTCGCTATTGTGTGTATTATATGTTAAGAAGTTAGTTGCTTGAATTGGATTTTTTCTTTTGTCAGAAAATTTGATAGCGTCATCGTTAAAGATTTCGTTTCCCAGCAAGTTTGAACCAATTCCACCCGGTGCTGAGAAAGTTTGACTTAGTACGTACTACAATGACACTTATTTTGGAGGGAATATGTGCTATCATTAGTGTATATATTGGCCTAACATAGTCTCAGATTGGGTAATTGGAATTCTGATATTACCTTTGTTTTAAATATTTGATGATGTTGATATTTAACATGATGTTTGACTATCTATTTTATTTTTAAAAAATCATGCATGTAATTATTATTTATTTACTGATGACTTTGTTTAATTATTGAAAGTACTTTAAGAATAGCTTGTTCTTTTATATTTGTACAGATTTTTAATAAGACAAATGGCGAAACATTAGCTACAAAAATGGAAGGAATACTTATATGGACTGTCAACATTAGTTTTAATAAGACAACATTATATGGAACTTTCTCAAAGCCCTACGGCTACGGCTCAACTACCTCCCAACAATAGATTCTGGCATATTTAAATTTTGTTTCACAAAGATTGTTATTGTGGATGCTTTTGTGGGCACGCAACAATCGGCGTTAGCCTTTCTCAAAGACCAACGACACTACTATTATCTGTCAAAGGAAAGTCTCGGACTCGGAGACGGACTGACGGAGAGGCCGACCGATCGGACGAGGAGCGAGGGAGGCGGGTGTTGGGCCGTGCGGGCTGCCGAGTGTGCTGTTTGTTCGGCTTCAGGGGGACTAGTGATGTAGATGGGCATGGGCTGAGAAGGTGGCGCCCGTCAGAGGCAGTTGGGCGGGATGGAATTCTCAAAAAAAAACGATGGGCTGAGAGTGGAGTGGGCCAACGGGGTTATGATTTGTCATCGGGTCAAGAAAAAAAACACTTGGGGGGAATGAATGCAGCAACTGCGGAAGCAGGGCAAGGCGGGGGTGGGTGTGCGTGTGCGTGAACGTCTACGTTTAAAAAAAGAGAGTAGATTATCTGTTTTTTTTTTGAACCTAGGTATATTATCTGTTGCTCAAAGAAAGGGGTCGATTATTTTTTCTTTGCTAAAAAAAGTAGATTATTTGGTCCGCTAAAAGAATAGATTATTTCCTTCCATGCCATTGCAGTACAGGCGGCATTGTCTATTGCACAATCCGCTTGGAGCATGGTGTCGCATTAGCTTGGGATCGGATGGGGCTCGCAACTAGTCCTGGAGCCATGTGCATGACGCAATTATCAGTGTGAACTGAAGGTGTCTTCTGAATTCACTGGGGTGTGCTATTCATTTTTGTCGCTGACACCAGCGGATGAGTTTTTTTTTTATCATCTCTTTTAAGCCGGCTTATCTGCCGTTTATTTAACACTATTGAAATAGCTAAAAATCAGTCGTTATATTATGCATGAATGAACTGGTGGGTGGCGAAGCCAAGGCTGCAGATCATGACAACAAAAAAAGGGCTGCAGATGGGAGGTAGTAACTTTGGAGGAGATTTTATTAGAGGACAGTTTTCAAATGAACCATGGCGGAAATGTTGTTCTGGCTTTGAAAACCTTTTTTTTAGGTTACAGTATGTCACTGGTCCATGCGTTTGATTCAATCATTAGGGATTTTTCTTCTTTTCTTTTGAGAGAGCTGAAGAAGATTCGGGATGATGATGTTTAGAGAAGGCCGGCCCAAATCCTTCCTGTCCGGGACTTAAGTCATTTTTTCCCTTTTCGGACCCCAGGACTCGAGTCATCGTTGTTACATATACATACCCCTTTGCTCCGTCAACGGTTTCCTGTTGATGGTGTCATTAAATCCTATGTTGGGTGATCCACCTCTTTGGTCATTCCATTTCAAGGATATCTATCCTTGTTTTGGCATTATATTATGGTATGCAGAGCCCGGATGTGCTGTGCAAAGTATTGCCTTCAACTTAGTGTAAGGTATTGCCTTCAGCTTAAAAGAGGGTCGTTGTCTCTGGCATTGTTTGGCCCTAACAACTACACACAAGAATATGAGATTAGGCACAACTTATTAAAAAAACACGATACTCGTGTTAAAAAGGTTGTATACCTACAAAAACTGAAATTGTAAACAAGGCAATTAATTAATCAATGAAACGTTTCTCTTCGTTTTATTTATTTTTTATGTACTTCAGTACACTATACCTACAATTCTTACTTTCAGCCAATATTTCGAGTCAACCACCGTACCGGTTGCAGTAACGGATCTAGGAAAGTAAATTAGAAGGGGCTTCTTGCATTATCTTCTACCTCTAACATCTTCCTTCAAACTTCCATAGGTTTCGTAAGGGCTCCATGTTGTGTAACGGCAGGGAGCTTGAGCCCACCCTGGCACCCTGCCTCGGTATTAGGTCAGCCACCCGTCAAGTATCATCATCTAATACAAAATATATACACACAATAAAGGGATCCCCATAATAAATTATGAATAATCTTTCAGCTACGGATCGAGTTGCTCATCTAAATAATCCCATAAGGACAATTTGCTACGAGTCTAAAACAACATGTGCCTGGTCCGTTGACTCTGCCACTACTTTATTCGTTCGTACGGTATGGAATTATACCCGTGTTTTTTTAAACGGATGATGGAATTCTACCCCCGTCCGTACCCAACAGGTTTTTTTTGTGAGGGGAGTACCCAACAGGTATAGTCCATTCCTAGTCCATACAAACATTTGACCCAAAGCCCATAGAAATTTGACCCAAGCCCATAGAAATACCCTCCGGCCGGCGCCCAGCGTCCCGTCCACCCCCAACGGCCAACGCCGCCTCCTCCGGCTGATTCCTGGCGCCGCGCCACCCCCACCCCCCACTCCCACGCCGCCTCCTCCAGTTGGTTCCTGGCGCCGCGCCACCCCAGTCCCCCACTCCCACGCCGCCTCCTCCGGCTGGTTCCTGGCGCCGCGCCACCGCCAGTCCCCCACTCCCACGCCACCTCCCGACACCGCCTCCGACTGGTTCCGATCAGTATGAGATTTACTCCGTACTTGTCGGGTGTACCTCGGCAACCATTCAGAGGCACAACCTGCGAGTGCACAGATTCCGCGTGGACGCCCCTCCGGCCGTGTGCTCGGCTGCCACGACGACGTGCTCGAGCGCTTTGCGCACATCTCCCCGGCGGCGGCGGACGTCGAGCATGAAGTCATTCCTGAAGCGAAGGCCGCGCTGAGTGGAGATGGCCAGCGGCTCTACCTCTTCTGCGACCGCTGGCGTCTCCGTCCCCAATGGAGCTCCGGTCAGGAGGCCACCTCGGTCTCCAAGCCCGCAGTGGTCATGGCGTTCGACCTTACTGACCGCAAGCTGTCCACCGTCTGTGAGCTGGACGACATCGCCTCTACCAACCCTCCGTGCTGGCCTGTGTCTGTAGTGGGCGAGATTTGGGTGCCGAACCTTGTGCCGGTCCCGGACCGCAGTTCTAGGACCCGCTTGGTGATGCAGCGCCTTGACAAGACCCGCCTATTGATGCAGCACTTTGACAAGACCAGGTTGCGCCCGTGGGTTGACGTTGGTCATTGACCTCCCCCGTGACGACCGTTCATCCACAAGGGTCACTGGCTCCAGCATCTTCGGTGGCTACGCTGTCGTCGGAAAAGGTTCTCTACTTCAGGGCTACGCAGTCATTGGAGATACGATCTTGATCTCGTTAGCAAACTGTAAGTTCTTCTGCTTTCACTGCCCCACCAACAGCTGGAGTCAAGTTTTCACCGTGATTGAGTCCTCTCGGTATGTCCCTCTAAATGGAAGGGCTGTATATGTGGCAGAACAAGATCATATTTATTTCTTCCGGGACAACCATGTCCTCGCCTATAAGTTCTTGCCAAAAGAAGGAATGATCATGCCCCCAATCAAGCTATACAAACTCTATCCTTCTGATGATTTTGGCAACGGTCTACTCACCAACCTCGGCAACCAGGTCCTGTGTGTTGTCTGGGTTGGAATGACTCTTCCTTGTGAATGCACTACGCGTCACATGCTGATCTCCACAATGAAGGTCATTGGCACCCATGGTGAAGAAGGGTTCATCCCCAATGGCATTCAAATTTTGCACTCAACCTGTCGAAGAGTGCATATGATGTCTACCACGACGCAAGACCGGGGCTTTGATAGATTTTGTTTCCTACAGTAAGTCAATGATTCCTGTTCAAGTGTTTATGGTCTTTTTTGCTTACATCTGACATATCAGTGGAACTGAAATCTGATGTCATTTTCTATTTTACCTCGAAACTAGGGATTTTCAAGAGCAGAAGTGTGATAATGCAACACTAAAATCTCTCAAAGAGGATGTATCTGACGCAGTAAATTCTTTAGAAGATCTTATAACTTGCTGCAGGTATGCAGATCTTTTACTTTCCAGAATTCCAGTTAATATGTTTTTCAATAAGCATACTGATTAAATAATAGTATTTGGAGCAATGTCGGACATAGATATACTGACAGTGTGCATATTTTGAACCATGGTGAAATCTGAAATGTGACAGATGTTGTGAATTTGATAATGAGTGTTCCTAGTAAATGATGCTTAAAAGGTGTGCAGTTTTAATCAAATTGGCTTACCAAACTAATCCTCTCTGTGTAATAGTTTCCAACTAATTTAGATAGTTTATGCTATCTGGTCCCTCGCGCTTTGCCATGACATGATTTAGCTCTGGCCGATACACATGGTTTTAGTACATAGTTCCTTTATGAGATAAGAAAACACCAGGATATACAAATAGCACAAGACAGTCTAAACATGTAAGGTGCATTGTTGTAACTAAGAAGAGTATGTTAAGACAAAAACCTGAGAAAAAGTTATACAAGCTGGGTGCATTTGAGACAAAAAGTATGCACAGGGCCATGTTGCAGAAGTCCAGTGCATTGTAGAAGGTAAATAGAGAATACGCAACACAACTTGGATATGCTAGATATGTATACTCTTGGGCTCTATTGTGGGTACTGCATTTCTTGTAGGCAGCAGAGCCCTAGGAGGCTAGGACTAACCGAAGCAGGTCTTTCACAGAGGACCATCAGTATCAAAGTCATGATGTGGTGGGTACCTACAGACATATATAGGGAAAAAAGTGAGAAAGGAAGGCAAGTCAACTATTTGATCTAAGGTGCATATCTCTGATTGGCTACCTCTAATCTAATTGAGAAAAGCAGCAAAAAATTAGATATCTGGAAAGGTGGATCTATGTCCATAGCTGGAAGGAAAACCCTCATTGATTCTAGCCTTAGTAATGCACCCATCTACCAGATGTCTATTTATCTGCTTCCCAAATCAATTGTCTATAGGCTAGACAAGATTAGAGGAACTTTCTTCTGGCAGGGTGGGGGGAACCAAGGGAAAATACCATCTTATCAGATGGCCAAAGATTTGTATAAGCAGAAAAAGGGAGGCCTAGGTATTAAAGACATCAGGAAAAATGAATATTAGCTTGCTCTGTAAATGGCTATGGAAGTTGGAGAAAGAAAATGGATTGTGGCTATAAATTATTAATTTTAAATATCTCAAAAATGAATCTGTAGTACTGTGAAACACAGACAGACAGACTCTACAATTTGGACTGATCTATTAAAGGTCAGAGACATATATCTCCATGGGAGAAAGATTGAGCTCGGGAATGGGGGAAAAAACTCTGTTTTGGAAAGACACATGTTTATATGATAAATCTTTGTTCCTATTATTTCCTATGTGTCAGCAACCAAATATTTTTGTAGCTCAAGTTAAAGCTGACCCCCATGGGTCTAACCTTTTCTAGATGGCTAGTTGATGTATGGAAGGAATATTGGGATAGGATTCTTTGTGATACCTCTAGTGTACATCAGAAAGAGGGTGCTGATCTGAATTCCTGGAAGTTTGGCTTGAAAGGTCACTTTACTGGAAAGTCTATATACAATGCTCTTACCTCAAATGAGGCTGGTATGTATAAAAAAATATATCTGGAAAAGTAAAATCTCTGAGAAAACTAAAATGTTTACGTGGATGGCTATGAACAATGCTATTTTAACTAAGGACAACATGGTGAAAAGGAATTGGCCTGGGGATCCCTCATGTTACTTCTGTTCTACTATTCCAGTGCAGTTTCTTAGTCAGTTTTGGGCCATTGTTGTTGTGAGTATGTGTGCTAATAAGGTCCCTAGAACACTGATCTAATGCTGGATGTGGTCTGAGACTTGGATGCCTTTGTAAGTTGTAATTGTAATCTGCTGTCACTGTTTGCTTGATAGCTGCAGGATTAGGAGTTGGGAATTGGTCAGCTCCTGCTCTCTTTAGCTGTCTAGCAGCATGGCATTAGGTCATGGATGATGGCTTGCATCAGTCATTTGGAGTAGGTAGTATGGCTGAGCAAAGCATGTACCTTAGGAGTAGGTAGTTGGTGTACTCACCATGACATAGTGTACCTTAGAAGGCACAAATAGAAGTGTATATATACCCTAGCAATGCAATGAGACGAGGTAGTTCAGTTGCCAACACTAGGAGTAAACTTTGTTTTGAAGGAAAGAATGTTCAAAACCCTATATTGATTATTTGTCATGCTTGCACCCTTATGAGTTTCTGGGCAGGTCTTTACTCAGCGGTGGACAAGGAGACTCTGGAAGCCGGGGTCAGCACGATGATGCAGATTGCAATGAAGTTGCTGAACAAGGAGCTAAGAAGGGATGAACAGCACTTGCTGAAGGACAACGATGAGGATCATCAGAATGAGTGATGCTATGATATGATCAAGTCATCTAGAAGATCAAGCTTTTGCTGAAGTGTTTGATGTTGTGATGTGATTCTGATGTCCAGAAGACCATGTTTCCTTTTTGCAAAAGAGCTGTAGATGTCATTGTCATCTATTTCTGCCAACTTTTTACTCTATTCTCTTGTTGATCTCGGTTAACTCTCTGCTTCCTCTGTTTGTGGGGTTAAGCAATGTCTAGTTGGTCTGGTAGCTTCCTACGTTTAGCAGGCTCTGTAGTGGTTTTCTTTTTCTTAGCTTTCTTATCTGTCAAACTCTGTTTAGCAAGCTCTGTAGTGGTTTTCTTTTTCTTATAGCTTTCTTATCTATCAAACTCTACAAACTGTATTCCTGTTATTACTTTAATGGGAATGGGGTTCATCCCTCGGTTTGAAAGAAATATGTGTTAGTTCTAATAACACACCTTTCAAATTTAATAGCATCCTGCCAATGCATTTTTTCCTTATGATAAATTTGAAATGCTTCAATAACATTTTCTAATTTTTTTATAGGTATAAAACTTGATTGAGAAGCCGAGGGATGATCATTTGCCACTAATTGAGGCTACCAGATCAGTGAGCTACCTTTTCAAACTGCTTTACCAGTGGTGAGGCTCTGCTACCTTTTCAAACTGCTTTGCCAATGTTTTGGGTACAATCCAGAACTTAGACACTGCAATTAACCAAACACTATGTTCTGATTTTGCATTAGTTCTTGCTTGCAGAACGATTGTATGAATAAAAGACACTGAATCAAACCAGCAGTAGGCAGGTTAATGCCATGATTAATATTTGATAACTCTGGATTGGGGTCTGCCCAAGGGTACATATTGTACTGTTACTATGAAAAAAATGTTATATTTTTTTTGTTGATTAGTTGTTTAAAAAAACTTGATTTTTTTTTTTGCGTCAATCAGTTCTATTTTTGAAAACCAGCAGCTGTCTTTTTGCCTGTGACAGTGCTCAAGCAATGATGCCTATCTTAGTGCCAAGAATACTTTTCTAAATTGTTATGTTTCTGTATCCTTAATCCTAGGACTACTGATTTCTATGCCCAGCAAATATGAATGTACATTTTGGTCTTCCTTTATTGCTGATGCCGAGCAGCATCTCTTTTTGCTTTTGCGTTTACCTTCTTGGCATTTACCTGCGATCCTTTAACTCCTTGCAGCTTAGCTTTGCCTCTGTCTGTGGTGTCTAAGATGCTTTCTTCCCTTATTATATATAAATATATTAAAAAAAACTAGACTTCTTCATGTTAATGTTGCTCAGCCATTATTGCTAACTTTCATAGCTACTCTTTCATACAGCCCTGCCGACTGCACTGTGCGTGCCGCGAAACCCCGTACAGAAATCTGAAATCAAGTCAGCGGCATGCAGGAACAGCAAACTTCTCATCTCCCTCAAAAGAAAAGCTTCCATTCAGAGCCCTCAGTGTTCGGGTTAGTCGAATGTTGCCTTCCCATATTTGTTCCTCTCCTAGAAGACCATGAAGACATACATTTACTTTGTTTCTTAATTCAGGCCACCTCTCATCCGCACCGTTTTTCAATAAAAGCCTCTGTTTCTTAATTCCATTCACTTTTTAGTGGACATATAATCAATTCCTAAACCTCTTGGTAAATACATATGTAATATTAAAGTTTCCTTGCCATTACAATTTGTTCTCAATAACACTAATAATATTATTTATTGCTTAATGCAACTTTTGTATTTCAGTCTAGTCTTTACTACACGCTATCTTCATAATAAGGCCTACATAGGTTTCATATCCTCTTTATGTAACTCTATTTCTGTTTGCTCCATAATCCATAGTATTACACCACTTTGTTTGCATCAAGTAACAATCCTGCCACTAGCATGCTGCTCAGTAGAATGTTATATATGTTACTCTCTTTTGTTTTTACAATAAGGTTTTAAACCTGCTTTTGCATTTGTACACAGGGATCAATTGTCTCAAGCGGAAACAGTACATTTCCCCTTTTTTTGTTAAACATATATGCTCGATTAGTATCTGTTGGAGTATATGAGGTTTAGGCCCATGAGGCCCATGTATGTCTATAGAGCTACCCTCCCTAGGGTTAGCCCAATAATGAAAATTATTCACTCTAACATGGTATCAAGCTAGGGTTTAGCTTCCTCTCTCTCCTCCCCTCCCACCCCTCCCGTCCAGCCCCAGCCGCCGCCGCCAGCCATGGCTGGCCGGCCTCCTCCTCCCCCTCTCTCTTGGGCCCGAGCCGTCGTCGGCGCCGGCCGGCCCCCTCCTCCCCGCGCCCTTTTCGCTGCCGGCGCGGCCGGCGGGGCGGCTGCGGGCGGTGCGGGCCTGCCACCGGCGGCTGCGGGCGGCGCGGGTGTCCTGCCACCGGCCGCCGCGGCCGGCCTAGGCGGCGC